>CM035421.1:94190908-94333408 GCA_020310875.1 Ceratopteris richardii
AAGAGTCTTCGGTTTAAGCTGCTCCGATTTTACAAGAATAAGGTTTGAAATGAAGGAGCCACTTCCAAAGTAGATAGAAATATATTTATTGTTATACATATTAAAATTTATAACCATCGGAGGGGTCCTTATTATTAGAATTCCAACCTCATGTTTTCTCATCGTTGATGTCCTTTATATTAAAAGAAAACAATTTGAATTTCTGTAAGAGCCTCTTTTAACTCTAAAATTAATTATAAACTATTCAAAATTTGAGATTTGAATTTCAATTTTTAATAGTCATTACTAAACATAATACTCACAATAAAATTGAAGTTCCATATAGAAGAGTTACAATTCATCAATAGAACTTCCAAAAAAAGAAGATTGAATTTGTTATAAAAGTAATTCCACTTGATTATCTTACTTTGTTAAACATATTCAAAATTAGACCAAAAATGAAATAAATGAAATCTATTAAAAGTAACAAGTTATTTAAGAAATTATATTAAATATTGATATTGTACAGAAAAACATTTAAATCATATTTGTGAGTGTATATATGTATATAACCATACCAATCATTTGAATTAATGTATTGAAATTATGCGAAATATCAATTCAAGAAGACTTAAAATATTTAGAAGACTTAAAAACTGATATATATATATATATATATATATATATATATATATATATATATATATATATATATATATATATTTGTTTTTGTATTTTACATTCTTTATGTATAATATCAATTTTTAATACTTCTAAATATTTTAAGTCTTCTTGAATTGATATTTCGCATTATTTCAATACATTAATTCAAATGATTGGTATATATATATATATATATATATATATATATATATATATATATATATATATATATATATATATATATATATATATATATATATATATATATATATATATATATATATATATATATATATATATATATATATATATATATATGTGTGTGTGTGTGTGTGTGTGTGTGTGTGTGTGTATGTGTGTGTGCACGCGTGTGTGCATGTGTGAGTGTGAATGTGTGTGTTGTGTATGTATGTATGTATATAACCATACCGGCGATTTGAATTAATATCTTCAAAGTATAAAAACATACCAACTTCAAAAAAACTCAAACTCCATGAACAATAGATCATTTGATCAAATAATGGGAAAATATATATTCAATCTATAGCTTTCCATTTAAATTGAATTATCTTTAAAACATATGGTGTTTAGAAACACCAAGATGAACTTAATGCATTGTTAACTATCCATTTCGTTGAATGATCTAAAAATTGTAGCATGTTTAGAAACACCTTGAATAAGGTTAACACATGATTAAGAAGTGGATTTATCCCCTTCAAAAATTCCACACATTGTAGACAAGAGAACTACCAATATCTCGGCAGTTGAGATGAGATAAGAGTATTGCAATGAGTTAAAGCTTCATCGTGAAGTATGATAATAATAACTTAGAAATGATTTTCAATTATAATGTAGTTATGCCAAATAGTACCATGGGTACATTAAAAAAAATAATGATCTAATAAGTTCACGATGAAGTATCACAATAATAACTTAAAAGAGATTTTCAAAATATAACTTGGTCATGAAAAATAGTATCATGGATACATTAAAAATAATAATGTTCTAATATGATCAATATCATATAAGATATTCTAATTGAATTAATCCATATGAGTGGTGTTGGAATTTTGGTTTTATTTGGTTTGTTTCCATCTTTGATATCCAAGCACAAATAGTGAAAGAAGTATTCTCCCAACATTGATGATCAAATTTTCTCTCCAACATTTTTTCCAACAATATCTATATAGTTCTTCATTGCTAATGCTTTTCCTTTTTGAAATAGGTATCCAATATTGTAACTGAACCTTAAGATATCTTTCTGATTATATAGTTTGATTAATATCAGTTCGTCCCATGCCAAGGCACGCAAGGTACATAACATCACATGGTTCTATGAGGATGAAATATCCTTTTCTCACATCAAAGCAAGGATCAAATTCTTTTGCTGGTTTATTATGCACTGATCTACAAAAGTGTACATCATTTTTATCAGTATCTTCATTATCAAATGGATTATCTTGCACTAGATTTGAAGTTCCAAATGCTTTGCATCCACTTTTTGGCCAAAAATCATGATAAAAATTATCGTTCCATATTATTTGATATTTCAAAACCTCCATAAGGTTTTTACAATAGATAAGTACCAGATTAATCCACTTTCCATAATTTGAGCTATAACCCTTCTCTTCTAGGTGCATTTTCAGCTTGTTGACATATCTAAGGAGTCCTTCCATGACCCTTTCATTATTCCTCAAATAATCCCAAGGTGGTAATAATTTAAAAACTCCTTCGGGAAGCTTTGATATACCATCTTCATTTTTCTTCCAGAAATCTACACAAAATGCAAGTAATCAATCAATACTTTTTGGATGCAACTTATATTGCATGAAGGGTATCCCTTGAACCATGTAGAATAAGTTTTGGAATGCCCAATCAGACTATCAACTCTGTCATTTAAGTACCCTTTGTCAAAATTTTTGAAATCACATGTACTCTCTATATAATAAAAGGTGTTGGATGCATACTATGGCACATTAAACATTCTCATTAGATGTGGAAAACTAAAAATTGACTGTTTTCGTATCTTTTCGTATCTTTCCTAAAAAGTAACTAAATAAAGCATGAATATGATCATGTGTATGTCCAACAATAAGGAATCCAAGTTGCACCATATCAAATGTCCCATTTATATATATATATATATATATATATATATATATATATATATATATATATATATATATATATATATATATATATATATATATACACGAATACAGACACACACATATAAATAATAAGGAAGCAAATACTAAACGATCATAATGTTTTGAAAATGATCAAATTATTAGAGACCCCGTAGCATATTCACAAAAGTTGTTAAGACTTTCATTACGTAGAGATTTGCGTGTCCATGAAATCACTTTATCGATGCATCCAAAATGTCTCCCTTTTCACTCGCTTTGATTGACTTCAACTGAATGACACACAAATCATAACTGTTCCAAAGCAAGAACATCTCTCTCTCTCGTTTTACATAGATTACATGTGAACACTGCTCTCTCTCTCTCTCTCTCTCTCTCTCCCGTTCTCTCATTTTACATAGATTACATGTGAAGAATGCTCTCTCTCTCTGTCTCTCTTTCTTGCTCTCTCTCTCTCTCTCTCTCTCTCTCTCTCTCTCTCTCTCTCTCTCTCTCTCTCTCTCCCTCTCTCGCTCTCTCTCATTTTACATACCTGTTGAGCCCTTAATCTGAAGCCCTCAGGAGTCCATGTCTTATGGTATATTTGCAAAGTAGAGGAAGCTGATTCCCATTAGGTCAAGGGGCAAAAGAAATTGTGTAAGGATGCATTCAAGTGGATGTAATGCTCGCTTTTCTTTCAATACATATGTATTTTCCTATTTAACGTTATCATTCATTACCTTCTATTATTTTCATTTATCCTCTTAAAAAACATCAAACTACAACTCGTTCTCTATGGATTTATGCAAAGAAAATGATAGTTGTGATAGGATTTGAACATAACTTGTATAATATTTACGTTCATCTCAAGTTACACCCTTGCTTTGATCTTTGGAAGAGCCATCCTTCAATATCTTCGTTTCTTCCTTGTAGCACATATGAGTTCCTAGAAAGAAAAGAGAAACTATCTTCCTTCATCCATCATGTATAAAACATGTGTAGATGCTTCCTTGATTGGTTTTGGACCTAGAATATAAAATGGAATCTTCCATTTGGATGCATTTTTATTCACTATTAGAGAGAAACGTAACTCTCAAACGATGTCCCTTATGAGGGCGTTTGGGAGATCTAGAGAGAATATCGATCATCAACATTGAGAAGGGACCTCATTAATGCGATATGGGCATGTAACAGAACAAAAAATAAGTATAAGATAAAGATGCTTGCATGTCATAGTAATAAATAAAGGGAGCTCTATGAGTGGCTTCTATAACCACTTGCATGTACTTCTAGAGTGTGGAGGATGTACCTTGGAAAGCTTTTAAAGAACGTTGAGCCACAATTTGGGCTCCTAAACTCTATGATGCTAGCATCAAGGTTCACATGAGAATCAAGATGGGTAAGTGAGACGTCAATAGGCTATAGTTGTAACTGTAGCCTAGTGTCTTGATCCTCTCTAACATGCCAAAGTAATGGCTAGTTCTTGAGAAAGGGATTCTAATTTGACTCTCCATTGTATGTCTATGTTCTTATAGTTTGGATGCTTATTAATGATCTTGAACAGCATTAAGAATCCTTGGAGTTTTTAGATGACAAAACCAACTCTTTCTTGAAGAAAGGGAGAGTTAGAGAGGGAATTTAAAGTGATGTAAAGTGATAAGGAAAACTCCCATTCTCTCGGTTGGATACATTTGCAATGATGTTTCTCTTTTGATCTAGTAAGACAACTATTGGTTTAATGCTTGAGTCCATCTTATGAGAATGTTTCTCTTTTGATCTAACAAGACAACATGAGCACCTTTCATACTTTTTAATGTCACCATTTTATAGATCAGACGATAAATTAGTATATGAAAATGTTTGAACTATTTGAGAACTCCTAATGTTACCAGACTCAATAGAAAATAGTGAACCATTTGTTGATCACCTTTATAATAGGCTCCATTTCTCCTCTATAGCACAAAACTACATTGAATGTTTTTTGTCCATTTCCCATCTTAGAGAATTCACTCATGATTTCATCCATTAGGCCATTCAAGTAAGTAAATAATTCATTATTCAATTATTGAAACTAGAGAAGGAAAAAAACCCCTAATGCTTGTTTGAAGGATTCATATTGGGCAAGATAAAACTTTTGTTATGCTTGCATAGGTATTTGATGTGTGTTGAAATCATATGGATCAATAGTACCATAATAGAAATCCTTGATGTAGTTCTTCACTTGTGATGCTCAAAGTAATCTACTAAGGTATCTGTTGCCCCAAGTACCACAGATGCACGAACGCAGAGAATAATAGACGTACGAACGCAGAGAAAAAAAATACTCAAAGACAGAAAGAGATAAGAGACGACACCAAATTGGGTACAATCTCCCTCCACATGCTCTGATGGACACTCTACCAGAGCATGCGTATTTATAGTAAATTCCTATTACGTCCTGAATAGAAGATACATGAGGGCCGCGCTCCGAAAAGCGTGTTTTTGCTTTATTTACAAGTTCGTAATTTTCTATTTTTACAAAAACGTTGCTTTCTAAAGCGATCCATTATTTTTTACAAAAATAACTAAAAATAACCATCTTCTAAAAATATTCTTCTAAATATCTCCAAGTCCATGCGCGTTCACACCCTCATGGATCTTCACCTGCTAAATCAAAACACAAAACACATTAAAATCCTCAAGGCATTACACCTTCATTCCAAATATCCCATAAAGTATAAAATGCCGCCCAGTTGACGAGAAACTGATCTTAGTTGATAAAAAATAAAATAGACATGGATGGCCAATCACATGTCGCATCACTGAACAATCATAGGCATGTGCCATGTAAATAAAAAAAACATGCATGGAACTGGAAAACTGGAATTTAATGTGATTGTGAATGATAAGCAGAAATCAAATGATGATAATGTGGAATTAGTGATGTTTTGTGAATCCATTGTGATTCTTCGAATGAATGATTTTTATATTTAATCAAATATCTATGGTATTGATTACCTGTGGGTGTAGTGGTAACATCATGATCAAGTATTTTTTCTGGAATTAAAACTTCAGCATCCTCTTCTAACAATGGAGGATCATCCAAAATAGAAATGAGTGGTAAAATTCCTTTAAATGGTTTCAATAAACTGATATGAAAAGAATTATGAATATTCCAATGAGAAGGTATATCTAATCTAAAAGCATTATCATTAATTTTTTGAATAATACGGAAAGGTCCATAATAACATGGTGCAAGTTTTACCTTAGGATGTTGTAGAATATTTTTCAAACGTCATTTAATTATGCGTAACCAAACATGATCATTTTCATTAAATTGTTTAGCTGCTCGTTTCTTATTAATATTACGGGTATAACATTCCTGACTCTTTTTAATATGCTCATGAGCCTCATGAAGTATAGAAATATGATCTTGTGCAAAAGAATCAGCCATAGGTATGTTAGTTTGAATGATAGACATGGGAGTAGGAAGCTTTTTACCATACATAATTTCATTTGGTGCACGTCCAGTAGTGGTATGTGTTGTGTTATTATATGCAAATTGGAGTAAAGAAAGTTTCTCATCCCAATTAGTTGGATTATCTAAAGAATAACAACGTAATAGATCCAAAATAGTACTATTAGTAGCTTCACTTTGCCCATTACTTTCAGGATGAAATGCAGAACTAAAATCTATTGTAGAGCCTAAATTTTTAAATAATGCAACCCAAAAGTGATTACAAAAACGAACATCACGATCGGATAAAATTACTTTTGGAAAACCATGATGTGGAAAAATACATTTAATAAATAATTTGGTAGCTTGAGGTGCAGAAAGAGTTTTCGTACAAGGAATGAAATATGCTTGTTTACTAAACCTATCAACAATTGTCCAAATCATATCATGATGTGATGAAGTTGTCGGAAGACCAGTAATAAAATCCATAGAAATTTGTTCCCATGGCCCATTAGGTATGGGAAGTGGCATTAATAATCCAAATGCTTTACCATGATGTCTTTTGACACGTTGACAAACAATGCATTGGGAAACATATTGTGTAATATCCTTTTCCATATTTGGCCAAAAGAAGAATTCTTTACATGTAGAAACAGTACTTTGTATGCCCCTATGACCCATATACGGTGGTTCATGCATCTCTTTCATAACAAATTCTTTAAAATCTTGCGTAATACATAGCTTATGATCAAAATAAAGAATCCATTATGAAATGTGTAATGGTCTTCACTAAATGTAGTAGAATTATTGAAAGCATTCCATGTTTGTGAGAAATATAAATCAGATGCATATGTAGGAATCATGTCATGAAATGAATGAATATGAACCACAGAAATGTTATTAATAAAAACAATATTTGTTTGTGGGGATGGAAAACAACTTAGGGCATCAGCTACAACATTAGCTTTGCCAGGTTGATATTGAATCATAGGCTGAAAATTTTGTATGTATGAAGCCCATTTGATATGTCGATCTGAAATCAATGGTTGATTGAGTAAATGTTTAATAGCTTGTTGGTCGGTTTTGATTATGACTTCTGTACCCATGAGATAATGTTTCCAAATTTTTAAAGCATGTACAACTGCCAAAAGTACTTTATCATATGTACTGTAGTTCTTTTCAGAAGGTTTAAGCTTCCTACTTTCAAATGCAATGGGATGATCATTTTGCATCAATACAACACCTATACCTGAGCCACTAGCATCTGTAACTACATGGAAAGGTTGTGTAAAATCAGGTAATTGCAAAACAGGTGCATGAGAAAGTGATTGTTTAAGTTTTTCAAAAGATTGTTGTTGTGGCAATCCCCATGCAAATTTTAACTTTTTCTTTAATAATGAAGTGAGTGGGAGGGCTAAATAAGAAAAACCTTTTACAAACTTTCTATAAAAACTAGCTAATCCAAGAAAAGAGCGAACATCATTCACCAATTGTGGTATAGGCCATTCTTTAATTACTTTAATCTTCTTTGGATCTACATGAACTCCTTGACTTGAAACAATATGGCCTAAGTACTCTAATTCTCTTTGGAAAAAGTAACTCTTTTCAGGATTTGCATAAAGTTGGTTGGTGCGTAACAAATTAAAAACTATTGCTAAATGCTCTTCATGGTCATCATCATTCTTACTATAGACAAGTATGTCATCGAAGAAACAAGAACAAAAGCTTGGTATTCAAGAAAAATATTATTCATCATGCGTGAAAATGTAGCAGGTGCATTGGTAAGTCCAAAAGGCATTACCATGAATTCAAAGTGACCAGTCTGAGTTCGAAAGGCAGTCTTAAAAATATCATTTGGTGACATTCTTATTTGATGATACCCAGATTTAAGATCAATTTTACTAAAGACACGTGCTCCACGAAGTTTATCTAATAAATTATCTATCCTAGGAATAGGATATCTATTTTTTATTGTGATCTTATTGAGTGCTCTATAATGAATGCACATCCTATAAGTCTTGTTCTTCTTCTCTACTAAAAGAACAGGTGCTCCAAAGGGAGAAGAACTAGGCCTGATAAGTCCTTTGTGAAGTAAATCCTTAACTTGATTGGTTATTTCTTGTTGATGCAAAGGTCCATGCCTATAAGGTGCTTTATGGGGAGGAGAACTACCAGGAATTAAGTCTATACTATGATCAAGGGATCCTCTCGAAGGTGGTAGTTTAGAAGGAAAATCAGCCATAAAACAATCCTTATAAGAATCCATAAATGATTTATGGGTATTAGGAAGTGTATGTATATAATCGACTATGTTATTGACAAAAACAATACATGAATTGTAGCCTTTTCGGAATGCACGTTTTACTTGTGTATGACTAATTAATGGGAATGGTTGGAAATCATGTATTGCAGACAAACAGATATCTTGATTGTTAAACTTAAAACGCATGGTGTGTGTATGATAATCAATGCATGGATTATAATGGTGACCGAAAGGCATACCAAGTATAACATCATAGGACTGCAAAGGAGCAATTAAGAATGTGCGTTTATCCATGTATGAGCCTATACAAATTTGAACATTATGCACTTCACTTGTAACATTATATCTGTTTCCTTGGAATGCAGCCTTAACTTTGTACATAGAAGGAAGTTGGGTTAATTGGAGATCTTTGACTAATATGTGAGAAATAAAGTCATGTGAACTACCATCATCATGTAAAATATTAACAACTTTACCATTAATAGTACCTTGCATGCAAAGTAAAGAATGAATAGAAATTGTGTTACCCAAGGTACTTAGATCCTGCTCCAATGCGTCTTCAGTCCAATCAGGTTGAATGTCTTCATATTGAATATCTTTAGGAACCACCTCCATGTTATGTACTTTAGCTCCGCCAGGTTGCATGTGGTTAGTTGGGAACCTACATCTAGCTTTGGTATGACCAATCTTACCACAATTCCAACAAATGATACGGGACCTCTTTTGTTGGGCATCCATCGTCGTAGTTTGAAAGGTTGGAGGTTTGGTAGGGTGTAAGGGGTTTGTCTTGGGGATTGGGGAAAAAGTGGATTGAGGAGGTCGTTGAAAAATAGGTGGTCGTTGAAAAGTAGGTGGACGTTGAAAAGGAGGAGAAGAAAAAGTAGAAAAGGAACGCTTGAGTGGAAAAGTGGGTTTGATTAGTTGTGGTCGTTGACGTGTTTGTTGTAAGCGAATGGACTTAGTGAAGATTGAAATTCTTTCTCAGCATCATGTGCAAAAGAAATAGCTTCATAGAGCATCGTCGGACGTAAGGTGTTGAGCTTAGCTTGGATTCCCATCTCCAAACCATCTTCATATTTCCGCTGTAAAGTATCTTCAGGAATCATTTCAAGTGAACGTATAAGTAATAAACGTTGCCAAAAACGTTCAGTATAGGTAGAAACAGTATCTCCATCTTTCCATCCAAAAGTCGTCCAAGAGCGACGGGCATGTAAGTGAAACTGAGGAGGAAGGAAGGACTCCTTGAGCTTGTCTTGAAAGGCTTGCCATGTGGTGGGGCGATGTGTGCTATGGCGCAAAACATTCCACCATAACTAAGCCTTTCCCACTAAGTAGTTGGTTACAAATTTCACTTTTTCCTGTTCAGAATAAGATTCATCAGAGTAGAAATCATCAAACTGGGATAACCATGAGAGAACAAATTGGCCATCTTTTCGTCCTTCAAATCGTGAAAATTGGAAATTTTTGGCACCAATCTTGGATTGTGTTCCTTTCTCTTGGGCGGTAATAATGGCCTTCACTACCCAGAGTAGGTTATTGTCATCGCTTTGTAGTTGTTGGAGTGCAACATCACGTTCTTTTATTTCATTTTGGGCATGTTGAAGTTCATGTCGTAAAAGTTCGACTTGTTGCTCAATTGATACCCCAGGGAGGGGTGAGGAACTAAAATCATCGATATTTTGAGTAGTGTCCATGGCCGTATGGAAAGATGCAAAACCTAGGTCTAAACATAGGAAAAGACGTTTAACAATAACATTTAAATAACTACTACTAATAATAATAATAATAATAATAATAATAATAATAATAATCATAATAGTATTATTAATAAATAAATAGAAGTATTGTGATAAATAAATAAAAGAAAAATAAAATATAAATAAATAAATAAATAAATAAATAAACAAATAAATAAAAGGAGAGAGATAAAAGTTATGTTAAATATTTATTAAAAGGAATAGAGTATCAAAAAGAGGAAATAGCCTAGTGGATAAAACTTATCTCTTGGTAGTATGAGGTTGTGGGTTCAAATCCCCTACATACTAAATAAGGAACTATGTGGGTTAACTAGGCTAACTAGGGAAATAACTAAGCCCTTATTGCCACTCATATGTTAGAATTGGTTCGCGCGTAGCCAACGGCTGCCAACGAAACCAAGAGAACCAAGAGAACCAAGAGAACCATGAGTGCCAGAGAAGCCAAAGATGCCAAAGTTATGCCATAGTTCTATGCCTTAGTCGACGCCTTGGAGTAAGCCGAAGGAGTAACCAAAAAGGAGCACAGGGGGTACAGAGGGTACAGAGAGCACAGTGAGCACAGGGGGTACAGAGGGTACAGAGAGCACAGAGAGCACAGTGAGCACAGGGGGTACAGAGAGCATAGAGAGCACAGTGAGCACAGGGGGTACAGAGGGTACAGAGTGTGACAGTGTGAAATTCGAAAAACTTGACTGGCGAACTAAAACCACAAAAAAAAAACTTCAAAAAAAACTTAATGAACGAAAAACCTGGACCAGACGGTTGAGATGGACGCCGATTTGCGAACGGACTGGATGCCACAAATCGCAATCAAACGCCGCAACTGGATCAGACGGCTGAGATGAATGCCGAATCGCGAACAGACCCGAATGCTCCAAATCACAATCAAACGCTGCAACCACCTCTGCAAACGTCTTGGCTCTGATACCACTGTTGCCCCAGGTACCACAGATGCACGAACGCAGAGAATAACAGACGTACGAACGCAGAGAAAAAAAATACTCAAAGACAGAAAGAGATAAGAGACGACACCAAATTGGGTACAATCTCCCCCCACATGCTCTGATGGACACTCTACCAGAGCATGCGTATTTATAGTAAATTCCTATTATGTCCTGAATAGAAGATACATGAGGGCCGCGCTCCGAAAAGCGTGTTTTTGCTTTATTTACAAGTTCGTAATTTTCTATTTTTACAAAAACGTCGCTTTCTAAAGCGATCCATTATTTTTTACAAAAATAACTAAAAATAACCATCTTCTAAAAATATTCTTCTAAATATCTCTAAGTCCATGCGCGTTCACACCCTCATGGATCTTCACCTGCTAAATCAAAACACAAAACATATTAAAATCCTCAAGGCATTACACCTTCATTCCAAATATCCCATAAAGTATAACAGTATCTAAGGCTACTAATTGGGATTTCCCATCAATTGAACCTGGTGCTAATTCTATCTCACATTCCTTACAAACCTTTCACACACACTTATAATTGGTCAAAGTCATAAATGAACCCTTGATACTTCTTCTTCATTCCTAAAAACTCATTTTATACAATAATCATTTTCTAGAACCTTGCTTTTTCCTTTTTTATGGATGCCAAAGATCCCTAAAGTGCATTCTAGATGAACTAGGTTAGAATCATCAAAATATTT
This sequence comes from Ceratopteris richardii, assembly GCA_020310875.1. NCBI lineage: Eukaryota > Viridiplantae > Streptophyta > Polypodiopsida > Polypodiales > Pteridaceae > Ceratopteris > Ceratopteris richardii. The sequence continues at coordinate 94,202,789 of CM035421.1, forward strand.
ATATCTTACCATCATCAGTAATATTCAAAAGTCTAATATAAATTATTGTACTTATTTGTATACTAGAAGGTTGACTTTAAGAGCTTAAATTCTTATAATTCTAGACATTCAACTTTCATATTGACTGCATGCTGAAATTATTATCCACTATAACTATTGCTAATGTGGTCTACATATAATGGTATCCTAGTGCTACGTTTTGGTAGAGATGATACTCTAGACATATCTATTAAGAGTATTTTCATCTAAGAGGTAAGTGAGATTTTTAAAAAATCGAATTGGTCTCTCCTTCTACATTGATAAGCAATACCCCTCCAAAGAAATTGGTTTTCTTCACATTTCAACCAAAATTTACATAGTTATCTCTGTTTACTCATGATATTCATCACTATTTTTAAGCACAAGGTATGGTGATACTACTATCACTATTCGGTTACTTGATCTAACTTCTTTCCTTGTTAATCCATCTAAATAAATGTTAATTTTAGTGATTTTTTCTTAATTAACCAAAGAATGCTTTGATAACCATTCATGACTTGGGTCCACCTTGATGAAAATGAGCACCTTTCATACCTTTTAATGTCTGCATTTCTTATAGATAAGATAATAAGTTAGTATATGAAAAGTTTTGAACTAGTTGAGAACTCCAAGTTTTAACACACTCAATACAAAATAGTGAACCATTTCTTGATCTCCTTTATAATAGGCTTCTTAATTAACTCAAGTGCATTGATAAAAACTAGATCCTTTATTTTTCTATGTCTCTAAACCATCCTTTTTCTAATGATAGATTGAATTGCATTACCAATTGAAATTGATCACACTAAGTAAACAAATCTTAACACTCATAGTAAAAAAGAAATGAGCTTGTAAGATGCGATCATGGGTTAGGAGTATGAATGTGGTTCACATTGGACGTTTGGTATGATATCAAATTTCTTGATTGAGATTGGATTTTGGAATTACGCCATTTTTTAAACGAGATCATGATGTTTTATTTTTTTGTGCAACAAAAGATTATTTTTAATTAAGATTGCCATAGAGGACAAAAATAGCAAGAATCTTACTAAAATTGCAATCTCTTAAACCTTCTTAAGAAGATGATCTTACTACAAATGTTGCACTATTCACTTTCTGATTATATCTCTTCATTCTTTGAATATTCTTAGCCCACTAATTCTCATATTTTCAATGCAAAAAAATAACTGCTTTCATTTACTTCCTAAATAGAGGTCCACAAATTAGGAAACTATGTCCTTGGATCACCAACTACATGGATGACGTTTTGTAGATTTTTGGAAACCTCTAATGCTCCAACGGGGTTAAAATATAGAGTTAATGATAGAAGGGGGCAAGGGGAAGAGGATGGTCATAGAGATGTAGAGATGGTTTGTACCACGTCTATCACATAGGCCCCTAGGTTTGGTCACTTTAGACCTTGACCTTTATGAAGATGAGTCATTTGCATGTACAAAACTTTTTGACTTTCATGATTATACAAATCTAAGTAGTAATCCAGGATTAGTTCACTAGATTTCATATAACATCAACATTCAAAAGCTATTATTGTATATTCTTTTACATAAGAACTATTTTTGAACTTTCAAAAGGATAATTGTGTTAATTGTAATTATGAATCTTTCCATGTTTAAGTTTTCATACTTTAATGGAACCATATCAGGTGGTGCAATTTATTTCTATAAAATAGGACATGTTTCTTCCACATATGGTTATTCATATATTTTTCTAAGTTTTGGAGACTGATATTAGAGATAATAATGTTGATAATGGAGGTATGCTTATATTCTTAATATTTTTTACTTTCTTTATAAACTTATATTCATTTATATGATTATCATGTTTTATTTTCTTTTTAAACTTGTATTCATTTAAACTTTATATATTTGTTCTTTCATAGAATTTCATAGACATACAGAGCAAACTTTACTAAAAGAATTTATAAAGCGTTATTTGCACATTCTGTTATGGGATGATGATGAATTGAAGAAATGGATATCAATCATGCATTTGTATACTCAAGGAGCACTAATCAATACAGAAAGTGAAGTGTCAAATAGCAAAGTAGATTCATCAAAAGATGTTACAATGATGAATACAAAGATGGTAGCAATGAAAGGTGGTCAAATAAAGAAAGCACCTATGACCTATATATTAGGTATGACATTACTTAGATGCATTGCAAGTTAAAACAAAAATGAAATTTTACAAATTTGAGAGGCAACTTTAGAAAAGAAAATTTTGTTAAAGAAAGAAAAATCTTCAAAGCACATGGTTGACATGGAAGTTATGGCATGGAGATTAAAAACAGATTGTGTGTTAAAAAAATGCATTAAATGATTTTTTTATTTATTTAACAAGAGTGTTTTGACTTGGGAAAAGCTTTGTGATAAATATAAATAGTAGATATACAATATGAAAAATTTAGAAGTTATAGTGAGACATTTGTGAACGATTCATTAAATAAAGCAAAATATCTCGTCCTCTACCAAAGGCTACCATAAATTTTCTTATTCATTTCTACAGAGTTGCAAAGGCCATAAAGACCACAACAAACATTATTCCATGGTCAATCTATGGTTTTGGTTTTGATTTAAACAAGGTGGGAAGTTTTTGTACAAAGCATGTTTTTCCATTCAACATTGTTTTCGTTAGGTTTGATTTAGAAATTTACAATTGACATGCTCAAGAATGTATTCCAACATCCTTCTTCTCTAAATTGGTTTGTGCACTCAATGGGATGAACTTAGAGATTGAATATATTATTATATCTTTTATTTATTTCCTCTATGCTCATATGCTTATTAAAGGACTTCAATAAATAGCTACAAAAAAAGACTTTTAAAATTGGAGCAGTTTAGAAGAGTAATCCTTGGATTAAAGGAGAGTTGAATTTTGCAATAGTGCATATGTACATTAGTAAAGAAGAAAATTTTGAAATGATTGATAAAGTAAATCGAGCAAATTTAGATATTTTTTCTCACGCTGTGATCGATTCATAGATAAAAATTTCATGGATGATTTAACCATTTTGCATAATCTTTGCCTTGTTGGAACCATCGTAATGCCTACTTTGTGCTATCAAAATTTCAAAGCATTTGATTTAGGAATCAGGGAGAAATCCTCTTTGAAGGGCTCACTGGTCATCTACTAGTTAGTCCCTAAAAAGTCGGGGGTAAGATTTGATTTGCTAAAATGAGTTATAGAGCTATTAACATTAACAAAATAAGATTATTCACTAAAAAGTCGGGGGTAAGATTTGATTTGCTAAAATGAGTTATAGAGCTATTAACATTAACAAAATAATGGTCTTCCGAAGGGAAGACCATTATGGTTAAGCTACAGCGAATTAGCTTAATTGATTAGGGGCGGGGTTATGAAATAAGATCAAAGATAAATGGAACACACACACACACACATATATATATATATATATATAAATATAATTGGAGCATGACAATTATTAATTGATAATTACAATGAAGAATGAAGAGTGAAGAATGAAGAGAAAATCAAAGGATGAAGCATGAGGTAAAAAGAAGAATCAGAGAAAAGTGATTTGTATACACATAGACATTAAGTTTGTAACTAGTTCATAAATACTTTTGCAATACTCATGAATAGGTACATATATGTCTATATATACTTGTATATAGTCGGGACATATATGTGAGAAGAGATATAGAAGAAAAAGAAAGTGATGAATGTATGAGGTTCATCCATCTGATGTTTTCATGAGTGAATAGAAGAAAACTTATTAGAATTGTGTCGCGATCTTTTCTCCATCTCTCCTTCTCTACTTGTTCATTTTAGAATTCCTTTTGGAGATATCTAAGTCCATAGTTAATGCATCTATGATCAAGTTTTGAGAGTCCAATTGCAAGTAGGCTAAGAGAATTGTGACTAGGAACATTTGTATGTGTAAATGTATTAAGTGACTTATGAAACAGGTGCAATCTCGATGATCAAAGATTTAATCAGATCTTAGTGTAGAGTGTAAATTTTTACACAAATGAGGACTCAAAATCTAAGTTTGAAGGTAAGTCATCTATTTCTAAAAGCATTTGATTAAACGGGTTGTAGATTGAGAGAACCAAGTAGTTAAAGTTGCATAAATAAAAGTCATCTGCAGAGGAAGTCTGTTTCTAACATGGGTTTACTTGTTGAAGTAAATATGAAGATTTATAAGTTCTTTTGAAGAACTTTCACTTGGAATAGATATGCAAATACTAGATGAGTGTTGTATGAAAGTTTCATAGAAAACGTTGATCATTTTCAATCAATGAATATGTTTTTGTGAAGCAAACATTTCTGAGTGAAGCTATAAAACACAGAAGTGATAAAGATTCATAATTTGTCAAACATTCTCCAAAATTGAAGAAGGTTTTGAGTTATGCTTGATATAGAGGTGTTCTAAATTCAAGTATAGCTTTTCTTTTGGAGATTAATCATCCCCATCAGTGGTATCAGAGAAGATTTGATCAAAGTTGAAGGAAAGGAAGACCGCGATTGTTGCAGCCATACAGAATTCAACATCTGAAGATTCAAAAGAACAAAGCTTGAAGGAAAGACTAAAGCAAGACACACAAAAGTAGTCAAAAGGATCAGAAGGAGTAAATCTCGAAGCAAACGTACATTGATTATTTATAAAGTTGAAGATTTTATAGTACAGTTGAAGAAAGAATGGGAGACAATCTCAAAATTGAGAAGTTGGATAGAGAGAACTATCCAACTTGGTTCATGAGGATGGAAGCTCATCTTATGAGCAAAGATGTGATGGGATACATTACAGGAGAAGAAGAGAACTAGAATTTAAAGATCCTAGTGTTCCTACTAGGGAGGAACTTGCAGACTTGAAAATTTGGATGAAGAAGGATGGTCAAACAAGGAGCATCATCTACATGGCAATATATCATTACTTGCTTCCTCATATTAGAGGACTTGAAAGTGCAGGTGATATATGGAGTGCTTTGAAGGAGCATTTCCAGAGTACAACCAAGTCAAGGAAAGCATCACTATGGGTAGAGTTTTCCACATTCAAGAAGAAGGCTTCACAATCAATATCTGATTATGTGACAAAGACGAAAGACATTGCTTATTCTTTAGGTGCAGTTGATGAAGATATTGAAGAAGATAAATTGGTAAGACAAATTCTTACAGGTTTAAGAGGAGATGAGAAGTGGAAGCCCTTCATATCATCAATAAAACTTTTGTTGGATCATTTTACTCCTGATTTAAATCAATTACTAGGTCATATGCCAACCTTTTTTAATGATATCAAAGGAGATGTTGATAAGAGTGTAGGTCATGCAATGTATTCTAAGGATAAGAAGAAAGCTATCAAAGGAAAGCAACAATCAATTGAAGATGAAGCTAATTGATGTCTGTATATATAGATAATAGTATATATATTTACCACGAGAAATACAAGCAAACCCCAAATTCAACCTCATATGAAAGTGTAACTTTAAGATCATGGTAGTCAGCCACAAGACTATATAGCCGTTGGCACAAAATGCAAACATAAGCTACGGAAATTTCAAAAGAAATTATAGTTGATAGGATATACACACTTACCAAGTGTTCGCAACTCGGGCAAAGAATCGACAAGTGAAAACTATCAGGAATGACAATAATTGACAAGTAAATCATCAAGAATCACTAAGATAACAATCATATGTAGTAGGATGAAGTCAAACAAACCAAAAATTCACCATCAAATGAAAGTGCAAATATAAGCCCATAGTAGTCACTATATATCCATTAGCACAACATGCAAACAAAAGATAGAAAATATCAAGGAAAAGCATCATTTTTATGTGTACATTCCAAACAAATTCAATTGATATAATGTCTCTCATCATGTCATAGGTGTACATTCCAATAGGGTAGGAATTGGCTAGCTCTTCAATGATCATTTGGAAGGAGCGTCATAAGGAAAGGGTTGTTCAAAGGCATCTAGTTTCATCAACCTAAAGGCATTACAATAATAGACTAGCCACAGAGGTGAGCCATGTCTAGCAACCCGCAGGGATTGAACACAACCTTCACCTCAAGAGGTGAGTTCCAACCGATTCTCCTTTGGGTCGTGGACAAAAGTTTTCCTTTTGATAGTGAACATGGCTTATCTAATATTTATATTCCCCTCCCGTACTTTTCTGGATATTCTTTCGTTGATGTGCCTCCTAGTTAAAATCATTTTTAGCGACTGATATAATCTAGATATTGTTTTATGGATCATTGTCACAGGATTTGTTCTATACGAAATTTGGAAAAAACAAGAGCAAGGAAATGTTATGCAAAAAATATAGTAATGTTACGAAATTTGGAAAAACAAGAGCAAGGAAATGTTATGCAACAAATATAGTAATGTTGTTGCTTATTCAGGTTTCATGCACATGTATCATATGTTATGATTCTAATTAAAGGATAGAAAACGAGAAAAAGCCCTCGAAAGGCTACTCTAATTTTATATTGGGCTTTTTATTTGAATGTTGCATACCTCTACACTGCTCTATTCAATAGATATATGATGTTTATGCACAGATGAAATGCAAATTGCAAACAAGAACCTCTGCACTACTCAAATAGCCAGCTGGCGTTTATGCAGACATGCATTGCAAATTGCATATTTCGAAGTGGATTCCTCGCGAGGAGTTGAAGTGTCTTCTTCAAACTTTTAACATACAACAATCTCCTTGTAGCTTGCCTACAAACCGTGTCGTATTATATAGCTTTCGCCTTACCACAGAAACAAAAACAGATTACAGACCTGTGTTGGCAAGGTGGTTTTCCAGGCTTTTGAAAGAGAACCACGTTCCAACTGTGTGTGTGTGTGTGTGTGAGAGAGAGAGAGAGAGAGAGAGAGAGAGATTAATTAGCGTGTCACCTGAGATTCGTCCAGACTACATTTGAATGTACCATTTGCAAGACTCCATGTGCGTGTGTCTCTGTCTCTGTGTGTGTGTGTGTGAGTGAGAGAGAGAGAGAGAGAGAGAGAGAGAGAGAGAGAGAGAGAGAGAGAGAGAGAGGTGCGGTTTGCAGCAAGGGAGACCCTCGAACCGTTAACTTAGGCTATTGATCGTCAACGTGCTATACACTGCTTCGGATACTGCGACTATCTGAGAGAGAGAGAGAGAGAGAGAGAGAGAGAGAGAGAGAGAGAGAGAGAGGACTCTGGAATCTGTTGTGGTGAATGATGTAGCTATGGACGTCAATAAACATGCAGTCGAAGCGGGCGCAAGCTGTTCATAGATCACTAGCCTGACAGTCCAAGCGAGCCATTTTCAAGCTCTCTTAATGTTTGCGAAGCGCCAAGTGCGACACGCCTTTGCAGCTATACCACTCGGTCGCCACGACGCCACTTCAACTTGGATGCCTTCCGCCACCTTCTCCTTTTCCGTTGTACTTAATGTTTGTACTTCTTTCAGTACATCTTCGTTCTTTGTGCATTCTCTGTATGTTACTACTTTGAGTCCCTTTCCTCCTTTGAAATACAGAAAAGGAAGTCCGATCTTGGTATCTACTCTTCCTCAAAAGCCAAAAGCCAAACTACATACCCTAGACTATTAGAGCTCCAACGGTTGATTGCTATTTATGTGTGAGAATTATGCAAAAATAATACCCATAAACACATGGGACCTTGAACTTATAAAGGCTTAGGGTTCAATACCAGAAGATTGATTTGACATTAGTCCTTCAAAGTAGGAGATAGAAGGGTTTCTTTAAGTGTGTGAGTTGTTCTTTTATAATCGACGTTGAATGGAAGAGTAAGTGAAAGAACACAAAAAAAAAAGTGAATTGTTGGTGGCGCATGGTCTCGCGGTTAACGCTTTAAACCCTACACCCTACATGGATGTTCCTTCCATGTTTGAGGTGTACTTTCAAAGTTTAAGTTTATAAAAGAGTAGGTCGAACATTGAAACTCCGAAACATATTGATGTGTATTGGTATAGTTGGTTGGTGCCCTTGCCTCCTAGGTTGGGGTTAGGGGTGCAACCCTTTCTTGGCTTCAACTGACACTCCTCAACACTCTAGTGTTGAGACGAATATTTATGCCCTCGAGCTTTTTATACTCCTACTCCAATACTATTTCAAACTAGTTGAGCCTTCAAACTCATTCAAATTTGCTACTTCATTTGATCTTAGGGTCATCCCTTCCCCAACTCTACCTTAGAAATCAAACTCAAGGTTGATGTTTGACTATCTTTAATGGATTTCTACTACATCATCAACAAAAATTCAACTATCATAATTTATTGAATATATCCATTAATTATTTTGAACAATGCAACTTCATCACAGATTTTGCCTCTTTAAGTGCTAGTAAAGAGCAAGTGTGAAATCAACGATACCAAGTGTGAAATCCCACCAAAACAAAATTGTGAAAAACATACTGTGAAATCCTTTTGGACTCCCTTTGGAAGATGTTTTTGATCCATCTTAACATGTTTCTGTTCAAGCTAGGAATGATTATTTTTAGGGAGATGATGACAAGGAGAAGAAATCTCCAACTCTTGTCCAAAAATTATTCAAAACTTTAGCTGAGGAGATGTTCGGAAATGTGCAAGTTCTGAATCGATGATTGCAAAACACTTTCTCGTTTGAAAAAGGAAAACAGGCTCGGATAGAACGCACAGTTTTCACAATAATATCTCCTTTCTGTAGGTCAGATGGTGCTAATAATTCTTACAAATGCACCTCAGGCCAAGATCATGAGAATGATGATCAACTTTTTTTGTGTTAAAATGGATGTCTTCAACCAATAGAATCTATAAATGTTTTGAATCCTCTCAAAGTTTAGAAGAAATAGGTATGAAAGAGAAGGTTGGAAAATGCAACTGAATCAGCTTAACTGTTTGTTTTCAGTGTAACAAATTCTAAGAAATAAGTATTCTCTCATTCCAAAAGCTTGATGTATAACTCAAAAAGACTTTTAGATTCGATCAAGGATCACATAACTAAAAAGTTTATTGATGATCCACATCCTTTCCTTGACTAGGTTTGGCTCTTATGATCCATATTCTCTTCTTGACTAGGTTTGTCTTCTAATGATAGAAATTGCAAGTAAGATTTGCTGTTAAGAATCAAAACTTTGCGCCAAAGAATTGTCTTTATGATATATCTTCTTTTATATATATATATATATATATATATATATATATATATATATATATATATATATATATATATATATATATATATATATATATATATGGAGCATGACAATTATTAATTGATAATTACAATGAAGAATGAAGAGTGAAGAATGAAGAGAAAAACAAAGGATGAAGCATGAGCTAAAGAGAAGAATCAGAGAAAAGTGATTTGTATACACATAGACATTAAGTTTGTAACTAGTTCATAAATACTTTTGCAATACTCATGAATCGGTACATATATGTCTATATATACTTGTATATAGTCGGGACACATATGTGAGAAGAGATATAGAAGAAAAAGAAAGTGATGAATGTATGAGGTTCATCCATCTGATGTTTTCACGAGTGAATAGAAGAAAACTTATTAGAATTGTGTCGCGATCTTTTCTCCATCTCTCCTTCTATGCTTGTTCATTTTAGAATTCCTTTTGGAGATATCTAAGTCCATAGTTAATGCATCTATGATCAAGTTTTGAGAGTCCAATTGCAAGTAGGCTAAGAGAATTGTGACTAGGAACATTTGTATGTGTAAATGTATTAAGTGACTTATGAAACAGGTGCAATCTCGATGATCAAAGATTTAATCAGATCTTAGTGTAGAGTGTAAATTTTTACACAAATGAGGACTCAAAATCTAACTTTGAAGGTAATTCATCTATTTCTAAAAGCATTTGATTAAACGGGTTGTAGATTGAGAGAACCAAGTAGTTAAAGTTGCATAAATAAAAGTCATCTGCAGAGGAAGTCTGTTTCTAACATAGGTTTACTTGTTGAAGTAAATATGAAGATTTATAAGGTCTTTTGAAGAACTTTCACTTGGAATAGATATGCAAATACTAGATGAGTGTTGTATGAAAGTTTCATAGAAAACATTGATCATTTTCAATCAATGAATGTGTTTTTGTGAAGCAAACATTTCTGAGTGAAGCTATAAATCACAGAAGTGATAAAGATTCATAATTTGTCAAACATTCTCCAAAATTGAAGAAGGTTTCTAGTTATGCTTGATATAGAGGTGTTCTAAATTCAAGTATAGCTTTTCTTTTGGAGATTAATCATCCCCATCAGTGGTATCAAATCAGATTTGATCAAAGTTGAAGGAAAGGAAGACCGCGATTGTTGCAGCCATACAAAATTCAACATCTGAAGATTCAAAAGAACAAAGTTTGAAGGAGAGACTAAAGCAAGACACACAAAAGTAGTCAAAAGGATCAGAAGGAGTAAATCTCGAAGCAAACGTACATTGATTATTTATAAAGTTGAAGATTTTATAGTACAGTTGAAGAAAGAATGAGAGACAATCTCAAAATTGAGAAGTTGGATAGAGAGAGCTATCCAACTTGGTCCATGAGGATGGAAGCTCATCTTATGAGCAAACATGTGATGGCATACATTACAGGAGAAGAAGAGAACTAGAATTTAAAGATCCTAGTGTTCCTACTAGGGAGGAGCTTGCAGACTTGAAAATTTGGATGAAGAAGGATGGTCAAACAAGGAGCATCATCTACATGGCAATATATCATTACTTGCTTCCTCATATTAGAGGACTTGAAAGTGCAGGTGATATATGGAGTGCTTTGAAGGAGCATTTCCAGAGTACAACCAAGTCAAGGAAAGCATCACTATGGGAAGAGTTTTCCACATTCAAGAAGAAGGCTTCACAATCAATATCTGATTATGTGACAAAGACGAAAGACATTGCTTATTCTTTAGGTGCAGTTGATGAAGATATTAAAGAAGATAATTGGTAAGACAGATTCTTACAAGTTTAAGAGGAGATGAGAAGTGGAAGCCCTTCATATCATCAATAAAACTTTTGTTGGATCATTTTACTCCTGATTTAAATCATTTACTAGGTCATATGCCAACCTTTTTTAATGATATCAAAGGAGATGTTGATAAGAGTGTAGGTCATGCAATGTATTCTAAGGATAAGAAGAAAGCTATCAAAGGAAAGCAACAATCAATTGAAGATGAAGCTAATTGATGTCTGTATATATAGATAATAGTATATATATTTACCACGAGAAATACAAGCAAACCCCAAATTCAACCTCATATGAAAGTGTAACTTTAAGATCATGGTAGTCAACCACAAGAGTATATAGCCGTTTGCACAAAATGCAAACATAAGCTACAGAAATTTCAAAAGAAATTATAGTTGATAGGATATACACACTTACCAAGTATTCGCAACTCGGGCAAAGAATCGACAAGTGAAAACTATCAGGAACGACAATAATTGACAAGTAAATCATCAAGAATCACTAAGATAACAATCATATGTAGTAGGTTGAAGTCAAACAAACAACAAATTCACCATCAAATGAAAGTGCAAATATAAGCCCATAGTAGTCACTATATATCCATTAGCACAACATGCAAACAAAAGATAGAAAATATCAAGGAAAAGCATCATTTTTATGTGTACATTCCAAACAAATTCAATTGATATAATGTCTCTCATCATGTCATATGTGTACATTCCAATAGGGTAGGAATTGGCTAGCTCTTCAATGATCATTCGGAAGGAGCATCATGTTAGCCGTAAAAGGCTATAGACTCTGATTTCGGACTCCAATACTTTAGGAGGTTGGGAGTCCCTAACTATCTACCCTTCCGTATACAGGTTACTACTATCGTGATGCTTAAAAGTAAATTAACTCTTAGCCACGTGGGTCCTTGGGAGTGGTAGGGGTCTTTTAGACAGAGGCCCTGTACTATTTTCCCAACTCATTACACAATCATAAATGCTCTCTCGTGTCTTAGCTCAGTACCCAACTCTGAACAACTGAAAACTGTTCGGTGTACTGGACTTAGAACTTCAGAACTGATCCTACTATGGCTATCTGAGCAGTAGTCCGGTTATTTGTATCCAATAGAATAATATACTTCAGTAACGAAGGTCACCTAATACACACTTCTTCAAAAACAGACAGGTATACCAAACAGACATCTATACCCTGAAATTATGTAAACTCACCGTATGCCAAACTCGGGCAGCAAATCTCCTAACACCAACTAACTAGTCACATACATAATATTGTCCTATTCGCACCCTGACCATCACAGATACTAGTCTGCCTGTGATAGGAATCAACAGTGAACACAGACTACTGTATCACACTTGGTCACTTACAGAAAATGTTAACGCACAACCAGTTCGGGGTCGCTTTTTCACATTCACTTGTTCAGCAAAAAGACTTACAATCAATACACTGCAACTTAATAACACTCAGAGACACACTCAACCATTACCGAACAGATTCGTATACAGGATTATCAATTCATAACTCTGCACTACAGTGCGTATAACGACTAGACGGAGCACAAAACAGAACAGAACAGAGTAGGGTTAATCTTCCCCCACAACATACACACTTCAAACAGTACGCTTACAATTCCAAAACGGGCTCTCGGCCATTCTTTTCTCATTGCGTTATATAGAAGATTTTTTTACAAGGGTGCGCGAATCTTTAGTTACCTGCGCATTTCCCGAAAGGTTCCTTTACATTTAAGCCGCCTGTCCTAGTACATTTGTCCTTTTTCGGCGGCCGTCTAACACTGGCACGCACGGTGGACTTGAACCCGCAGGTTCTTATGGTTCTGCTACGAGACCTTCTAGATACATGCTTCGGGCGAGCTTAAATGTTCGGGTAATTTTCTTTTTAATGGTTTCTATCATCTGAACTAAAGTGGTTGGTTCTAATAACTGGGCGTCCGTTCTAACGGAGCTAAGAGCTATGGCTTGGGTTAACAAAATTTCGGCCTGGTTCTGTAAGAAGGCCTCTTGTAAATAAAAGTCATTGGATAATGCAGCGTCGCGGGATGTCTTCATTTCGGTGACTTTCTTCTGCATATCCGTAACTCGATCCTGTTGATTTCGCAACTGGTTGTCTAGTCGCTCGATTTGTTGGTTCTGAATTTGATCGTTTTGTAGTGGGCATCCCGTTCTCTGCGAGCATTTGCTAGATCTTTTTGGTATTTGGCTTCCCTGGTTAATTGGTGTCTCAGCATTCTGTTCACCTCATCCAAACATTCCTGGGCTCTTCGTAGCTCGTCTTTGACTTGTTCTGCTTCTCTCTGTTGGTCTTGATTTTTCTGGATTGTCTCCTGCAATTGTGCTTTCGTTTCCTCTATCAGCTCTTCGAGTGATGAGCTGATATCTTCCTTTTCTTGTAGCGTGAGTTTTAGTGTCTGGATTTCTTCGTGTGCTTTGTTTAATAGCTTATCCTTGACGGCGAGTTGCTCCAATGCATCATCCCGTTGCTGTAGCAGTGCCTGTTGTGCCGAAACTTGGCCTTGGAGATCTGCTACTTTCATCTGTAATTGATGGTTCTCTGCTTTGACGGCATCGATTTCTTCCTGGAGGGGGGTGATGTCGGCTTCCAGTAGGTCGACCTTGTGTTGCAACTCTTGACGAATGGTATTTGTGACCTCACTAAGCTGTACTGGAAGTTGTTGAGAGAGGGAAATAAGTAATTGGCCCATGGTAGCAAGCTCGGAAAAGACCGGAACAGAGGAGGGGAGAAGGGGATGTTGTGGTTGCGTAGAGGTTTGGGTATTGATTTGGGGGGATGTCGGGGGTGAATAATTGAGGGAGGATGAAGAAGATTCGAAAAATGGCGGGGGAAGAGGGTTGACTGGTGGTGATCGAGTAGATTCGGTATTGTTGATGTGGGCGATGGTGGATTGGACGGCCTTTAACAGGGTGTTGAGAGCTTCGTCCACAGCTTGGTGCTCGTCGTCCTGGTGTTCTGATGCTTCTTCGGTTGAGGTAGTCGCTGTTGGCGTTGGATTCTGCTCGTCGTGTTGGTCGGCCGATGATTCATTGTGTATGGAAGTGGCTGTGTCGTGGAAGGTTTCTTCTTGGTTTTGGTTGTCTTTAGCGTTTTCCTGATCCTTTCCGGCGGAACCTTGTGCTTCGCTTTCTGATGAACTGATTCGGATCCTTTTGCTACGGAATAACTGGTTGATTTCTTCGTCTTCTTCTTCATCGTCTTCAAGTGGTTCAACTGATTCTTCGTGCCTAAGTACGGGACCTCCGGGTGGGGGTTGTGCAGCAAGAATGGCTGGAAAAAGGAAGGAGAGGATATGGGGGAGGCGAGAGCGTGGGGTAGTTCCTTTGTTTACCTGTTTTACTATAGTTAAACATTCTTTGTGGATTCTATGAAAAAAATAGGAGGCAAAGTTTACGGGTTCTCGGGCTGCTAAATCTAAGGCGGAATAGAAGGGTCGGGAGATGCCGTAGGTGCGCTTCTGCAGGTTGAGTATGGCAACTAGGAATTGTAGGGCGGATCGTTCGGGTTCAGGACGGTAGAGAATAGCGAACTCGTTGGAGGAAGAGCGGGGGAATAGTTCGGTCATGCGGGCGAGGGGGATACTGGGGCCATTTTCTCGGCCTTACGGGGTGAGGCGGAAAGCTTCAGAAAAGGTTGGGAAGGTGATGACGATTCTGGAGGGTAGCGAAGGGAAAACCCATTGGCGTTCGGTGGCGGGGGATTGGGCGATGGCAGAGAAGATTTGCGCGAAGAAGGGATGGGCTTCCACTGAGTGCTAGGGCAACTCAGCGAAGTTGGCCAACCCTCTGCAACGCAGGTATTCACCTACCTCGGTAGGGATACCATCGCGGAAGGCAACGTAGTTTGCTAGCGCTTCCATGGCGTTTGCTGATACAGAATACAAGCACGAAGACAGAACACAAGGGGTCGCACAAAACACTAACACTCAACACAGTAGCGATTTTTGGCGTTGCCTAAAGGGTTAAATAGGAACAATACGGTGGGGTGGGAAAGGGGGTTGGGTATCATTGTGCGGTGCGGGAATGATTCTTGTTTTCATGCAGGCGTGCGTACTTGAGTGACCGGTAAGGGGGCGGCTGGTAACATAAAGATTTTTCAAAACACGAATTTTTATAAAAAGAAGAAAGAAAAAAGAAAAGATTAAACAAAACGCAGTTCACCGCCGAAAAATTTAATGCGGGCTAGGGGCGTGATGATATGGCCGCAGCTTCGACCCATTGATTACTTTTGGGAGTGGATTTCCGGTCAACGTGGTCAACCGAAAAGTTGCCGGACCGACTTGTTCTGAGATTTTGAAAGGGTCGAACCATCGTAGTTTGAACTTTCCTGCTGCTCTATCCGACTTTGCGTTGTAGAAGAGTACGAGCTGTCCTACCGAAAAGATTGGAGTTTTCAAATATCGATTGTGTGTCTTGGCTTGCCTTAGTTGTACTTCGCGCATGGTTAAAAAGCTGAGCCATCGGTGCTCATCAAGTTCTCTGAGTGCATCCATTCGTGCTGTTAGCGAATCTTCCGGTAGCATCTTCTGAGTGATTGCTACACGCAGACTTGGGATGACTACTTCCATGGGTGCTATTGCTTCTAAGCCATAAGCTAGTTTGAAAGGTGTTAAGCCTGTTGTTACCTTATATGTAGTTCGGTATGCCCATAAGACTGCAGGTAGTAGTTGATCCCATCTTTCCGGTGCTTCCATGATCAGTTTCCAGAGGATATTCAATAGTGATTTGTTTGTACTTTCGGCCAAACCATTGGCACGAGGGTAATATGGAGAGCTGAGTTTGTGTGTCACCTGGAAGGATTGGGTGAGTACCTTCATTAATTGATTTACAAAGTGAGTACCTTGATCTGAGACAATTTCCAGTGGTAAGCCAAAACGTGGAAAGACATCATTCAGTAGACACTTTGCTACTGCAACCGCTGTAGCAGATCGTAAAGCCCAAGCTTCTACCCATCTTGTTGCGTAGTCTGTACAGGTTAGTATGTATCTGTTGTTACTGAAGACTGCTGGAGGTGTGATCGGACCGATAAAATCTAATCCCCACTTCTGAAATGGTTCAAGTGGCATAATAGGCTGCAAGGGAAAGAAGTGTCGTTGCAGTGGTTGTCCAAACTTTTGACAAGTATCGCAGTGTTTGACAAATTGGGCCACATCTCTGTACATAGTTGGCCACTAGAAACCTCCTTGCAGAATTTTTCGGTGAGTCAAGTTTGTGGCAAAGTGACCAGCAGTAGGGGTCGAGTGAGCCATCGTGATGATTGAGTTAATTTCATGCTGAGGGACACAAGGAAGTAGGATTCCGGTGTCATCTACATAATATAGTTCTCCAGTAACTAATCGGAATCGGCGACTAAAGACTGCAATTTTCCTTCGGACCGTCTTGGCTGTCTCGGATGGAAAACATCCTTCGGTGAGAAAAGTTAGAATCTGATTGTAATATGTAGGTGGTGCTTGTGATTCCGCAGTCTCTTCAGTCAGTGGCTCAATACTATAGATCGCTGGAGTCGTGTCATCTATGCCTATCGGAGCTTCCCCGGAATTTAGGCGAGATAAGAAATCTGCTAAGGCATGTGCATTTCCGGGTCGGTGGATGACTTCATAGTCGAATTCCTGCAAGAGTAGCACCCATCATGCTAATCGTCCGCCTAAATGCTGTTGTCTGACTAGATAGACGAGGGCAGCATGATCCACATGGAAGGTGAATTTCCGGCCTAGTAGATAATGTCTGAATTTTTTGATGGAGTAAATTAATCCTAGACATTCTCTTTCGGTGGTAGAATAGTTCTTTTCGGTAGGTGCAAGCCTTCTGCTGGCATAATAAACGGGGCGAAACCACTTATGTGTTTGCTGCATCAGAATACTGCCAATCGCAATATCTGAAGCGTCGACAAAAACATGGAATGGATTATCCCAGTTCGGTGGTTGTAAGATTGGGGCCTGCGTCAATAAATACTTGAGTTGATCAAATGTAGTTTGGCATTCTTGAGTCCATTCGAACTGTCGGGGAGTTTTTGTGATTAGCTTGTTCAGTGGTACAGCCAGATGAGCAAGCCACCGTAAGTGTCTGCCATGCCACCGTACTTGACCCATGAAACGCATTACTTCTTTTGGAGTAGCGGGTACTGGGGCTTCTAAAATTGCCGAAATCTTATCTGGGTCTACTTTGATACCTTGGGCAGATACAATATGACCAAGTAGTTTGCCACACGAAACCGCAAACACAGATTCGGTTGGGTTAAGACAAAGTCTATATTCTCTACATTTCTGAAAGCAGCACCGTAAATGGAACAGGTGTGCTATCAGCTTACCGAAAATTGAAAAATCATCGAGATATACTTGCATAAATGAAGTAAGATAAGGAGAAAAAATCTCCTGCATGCATCTTTGAAATGTGCTTGGTGCGTTTCTCAATCCAAACCACATTACCGTACAAGCAAAGACACCCCAATTGGTAATGAATGCGGTTTTTGGTATATCCGCTTCGGCCATTCTAACCTGGTTGTAGCCGCTGTATCCGTCTAAGAATGAATACATTTCATGACCTGCTACCCTATCGAGCATTGTATCCAGAAAGGGGATCGGGAAAGGATCCGGTACTGTTGCGGAGTTTAATTTTCGGTAGTCTAGACAGATTCGTAGTTGCTTATTTTTCTTTGGCACGATCACAATTGGTGAAATCCATTCGGCATGTTTTACTGGTACGATGAATCCGACTTTTAATAATCTATCAAGTTCGGCTTTTACCTGTGATGCATAATTGGGATTCATCCGGTAGCCGGGCTGTTTGTTCGGTTTAGCTTCAGGCTTCAACATAACTCTATGCTGATAGATGCGCGAATCTAATCCTTTCATATCTTTGTAATCCCATGCAAAGATGTCTGAGAATTTGCGAAGAAGTTGAATCAAGTCAGGTTTAAATGATTCCGGTAAGTTTTGCCTTATCTTTACAAGTCGCGGATGATCTTCGTCTCCTAGATTGTACGTGGTCAACTGGTCTTCGGGGACATAAAACTGTTGCGGTTTCTCTGTATCGTCTGTTGACTTGAACAGCGATTGTATTTCATCGTCATGTGTTGGGGTAGTATCTTCATGCTTGGCTTTTTCGGTGATAGGTACGATTGTACAAACTGAAGTGTTCCAGTTATCTATAACAGACTGTAGATCAATAGTTCCTACAGACATTAAATCAGCGTTACTCTTCAGAAATTCCTCTTCTTCATCATCTGATAGTCCATCTAACATATGGACTGGTTCAGCAAAATATGGTCTAGCATGAAGTTCGCAAGGTTGTATAGCATCTAATTTTACCACATATCTACGGTTGGCATCTTTGAACGTAAGCTCTTGTGCAGACCGGTCTTGTATTACCTTCGCATGCTTCAGCCAAGGTCGGCCGAACAGAAGGTTGTAATCCAAAGTGGATTCCGACAGATCTAGTATAACAAAGTTCATTTTGAAGGTCGTACCTTGTAAAGTAATGGGTACATTCCGCACAAGTCCTACGGGATGGACTCTAGATTGATCTGCCATTCTGACAAAAAATTGCACTGGTTCGATTTCGGTCCAACCTAACCTTTTGCATACGGCTGCAGTTGCAATGTTAACACCAGAGACTCCATCAATCAATACCTGCGTAATTTTATGATTCTTATACCATACTGTAATCAAGGGAACTGAATGATCGACAGTAGAATCAGGTTCCGATTGAATTGCTACCGTTGTCGGAATACACGAAGGCACCGGACTGAACTGTTGCTGAAACTGCTGTCGAATCCCAGGTACTAATGCCAGAAGTTGGCCTAGAGGCAGGGTGATAGATGCCTTGGATAAAATTTCCCAGGCCTGTTGAGATTGGTTGTCCTGCTCCTTTGAACTTGAGGTCTCCGCTGATGCAGACGTATCTGCTGTTATGCCTACTGCTGATGATGGCTCCGCTGTTGCTTCCTTTTGTTGCGTTCCTTCCTTTGTTGACGAAGCCTGAGTCACCGGAATAGGTTCTGGGAACACTGGTGGTTTTGTTGCGGTCCAGTGACTAGCCTCGTCATACATCCTGTGTTGTTCTCGTATCCCAGGTTCGAATATTTCTGCTGTCGACTGCAGTTGTTTACCGGATCAGGTCTGGACTGTAGCAGTCTGTGTTTCTACTGGTGTGATTTGTACCATGTTGGCCATTGGGTTTTGTCGCTCGTTCTTCCTTTGATCATACTCAGCTGCATCTTTGCAAAATCTTTTGATGTGTCCGAATTCGCCGCAAAAATGACAGCGTGGTGGTGGTAGATTGGGATTTTTCGGTGGTGGTTCGTTTTGCCAGCGGTTTGTATTAAAATTGTTGTTCCTCTGTCCTCGGTAGTTCTGATATCCTTGCGGTTGATTGTTTCTCAATTGCGGAGGCACATAGTGATTCGCTGGCTGTCCATGTTCTTGTATAACTGCATTGATCGTTGCTGTTCCCTCTATTCTAGCGTTGTAAACACAGTTTCCGGTGGTGTGTCTGACAGTGTTGCAAATAGCGCAAAACGTTTGATTTAGTGCACAATTGGCACTAGTATGACTGAATTTTTGCATGTGATGCAGTATACTTGTCTGGTTATGTCTTCAGTCATAGTTTTGTTTGTTTTTAACCACTCCAAATCTTCTGTAAATCCACCGACCTTGGATTCCAGTTGTAGAGCCATGGCAATGACTGCATCCAGTGTCATAGCTCTGACACATCTTATGATCATGATCTGTTTCAGTTGTGGGGTTAACACATTGATGAACCATTGAGTGATGACATCATCAGGTAAGTTAGTGTGGGCCTGTGGTATCTGCCGTAAGTGTGTTCTAAAGAGTGTAGCATACTCCTGGACAATCTGATTTGCCTTCTGTCGGTTGTTCTCTAAATAATCAAAGATTTCGGCGGGATTCTTCTTTAGCCTGAATCGTTGCAGAAAAGCGTCTCGTACTGCATCATAGGTACCGAAATGATTAATATCGTATTCCGTAAGCCATCTAGCTGCTTCATTAACCAGTGTGGATTGAAAAACGATGGCCTTATACGCCTGATCCGGTGGATGGTTAAGAACTGCATAACTTATCTCGAAAGTGCGTACGTGAGCATTTCGTGTATGTTACTCCTGTTGGAGGCAGCCTTGGTTGACATAACTGTTGTTGCTGTTGTTGTCCGTTCATTGTGAGTGTATTAGGCCTTCCTTCTGTATCTTGAGGTTGATTAGTTGAACTATCGGAACTTGTATCGCCGGATGGCGTGCCTTCCGGTGTGCTATTTTTACTTAGAATGCGTCGCACTTCTGCTTCGAAGAGTTTTCCTTCCTTCTGGATAGCCAATATCCGAGATCTTTCTTCCAAGCACGCTGGTTGGGCTGAGGATTCCGCAAAAAATGCAAAGCCTTGGCCTACAGTTGGTGATTCTATCACCGGAATATCACCGGAATGAAGCGAAATTGTGCCAGAATGCAGTGTTTTTCTGCTTTTACCGATCTCTTTTCCTAGAGTGTTTCTGATCGTATATAACTCTGAGTCTTTATTCAAAATTGCTAGACTGGTTTCTAACGGCGTCTTGATAGATTATGAAATTACTATATCTTCGATAGGCTGGGTCGAAGTAGCACCAGAATGTACCAAAGGCGTTGATCGTTCCACCGGAATATGACCGGAATCAATCGTAACGTTCTCAATTTGCTTGACCACTGGGTCAGATTGAGTTATGCCTTCTTCTCTCAAGGCTGTCTTTAGCGCTTTACGTGCTTCAGCCTTACGGTTCTTAGGATATGTTTCGCCAGACCGAGTAACCGGCATGTATTATTGCATAGTAACACTATCTGAGCAGTTTGCAACAATCTGGGTCTGTTGCTACTGCTAGTTAATCGAATGTTAACTTAATGTTTGCTTCTGACAAACAACTGGCACTCTAATGCCACCTTCCCACAAATGACTGGCAATCAGATGCCACCTTCCCACAGACGGCACCAAATGTTAGCCGTAAAAGGCTACAGACTCTGATTTCGGACTCCAATACTTTAGGAGGTTGGGAGTCCCTAACTATCTACCCTTCCGTATACAGGTTGCTACTATCGTGATGCTTAAAAGTAAATTAACTCTTAGCCACGTGGGTCCTTGGGAGTGTTAGGGGTCTGTTAGACAGAGGCCCTGTACTATTTTCCCAACTCATTACACAATCATAAATGCTCTCTCGTGTCTTAGCTCAATACCCAACTCTGAACAACTGAAAACTGTTCGGTGTACTGGACTTAGAACTTCAGAACTGATCCTGGTGTGGCTATCTGAGCAGTAGTCCGGTTATTTGTATCCAATAGAATAATATACTTCAGTAACGAAGGTCACTTAATACGCACTTCTTCAAAAACAGACAGGTATACCAAACAGACATCTATACCCTGAAGTTATGTAATTTCACCGTATGCCAAACTCGGGCAGCAAATCTCCTAACACCAACTAACTAGTCACATACATAATATTGTCCTATTCGCACCCTGACCAACACAGATACTAGTCTGCCTGTGATAGGAATCAACAGTGAACACAGACTACTGTATCACACTTGGTCACTTACAGAAAATGTTAACGCACAACCAGTTCGAGGTCGCTTTTTCACATTCACTTGTTCATCAGAAAGACTGACAATCAATACACTGCAACTTATTAACACTCAGAGACACGCTCAACCATTACCGAACAGATTCGTATACAGGATTATCAATTCGTAACTCTGCACTACAGTGCGTATAACGACTAGACGGAGCACAGAACAGAACAGAACAGAACAGAACAGAGTAGGGTTAATCATCCCCAAGAATATACACACTTCAAACAGTACGCTTACAATTCCAAAACGGGCTCTCGGCCATTCTTTTCTCATTGCCTTATATAGAAGATTTTTTTACAAGGGTGCGCGAATCTTTAGTTACCTGCGCGTTTCCCGAAAGGTTCCTTTACATTTAAGCCGCCTGTCCTAGTACATTTGTCCTTTTTCGACAGACGTCTAACAATCATAAGGAAAGGGTTGTTAGACTTGAAAATTTGGATGAAGAAGGATGGTCAAACAAGGAGCATCATCTACATGGCAATATATCATTACTTGCTTCCTCATATTAGAGGACTTGAAAGTGCACGTGATATATGGAGTGCTTTGAAGGAGCAGTTCCAGAGTACAACCAAGTCAAGGAAAGCATCACTATGGGCAGAGTTTTCCACATTCAAGAAGAAGGCTTCACAATCAATATCTGATTATGTGACAAAGACGAAAGACATTGCTTATTCTTTAGGTGCAGTTGATTAAGATATTGAAGAAGATAAATTGGTAAGACAAATTCTTACAGGTTTAAGAGGAGATGAGAAGTGGAAGCCCTTCATATCATCAATAAAACTTTTGTTGGATCATTTTACTCCTGATCTAAATCAATTACTAGGTCATATGCCAACCTTTTTTAATGATATCAAAGGAGATGTTGATAAGAGTGGAGGTCATGCAATGTATTCTAAGGATAAGAAGAAAGCTATCAAAGGAAAGCAACAATCAATTGAAGATGAAGCTAATTGATGTCTGTATATATAGATAATAGTATATATATTTACCACGAGAAATACAAGCAAACCCCAAATTCAGCCTCATATGAAAGTGTAACTTTAAGATCATGGTAGTCAACCACAAGACTATATAGCCGTTGGCACAAAATGCAAACATAAGCTACGGAAATTTCAAAAGAAATTATAGTTGATAGGATATACACACTTACCAAGTGTTCGCAACTCAGGCAAAGAATCGACAAGTGAAAACTATGAGGAACGACAATAATTGACAAGTAAATCATCAAAAATCACTAAGATAACAATCATATGTAGTAGGATGAAGTCAAACAAACCACAAATTCACCATCAAATGAAAGTGCAAATATAAGCCCATAGTAGTCACTATATATCCATTAGCACAACATGCAAACAAAAGATAGAAAATATCAAGGAAAAGCATCATTTTTATGTGTACATTCCAAAAAAATTCAATTGATATAATGTCTCTCATCATGTCATAGGTGTACATTCCAATAGGGTAGGAATTGGCTAGCTCTTCAATGATCATTCGGAAGGAGCATCATAAGGAAAGGGTTGTTCAAAGGCATCTAGTTTCATCAACCTAAAGGCATTACAATAATAGATTAGCCACAGAGGTGAGCCATGTCTAGCAACCGCAGGGATTGAACACAACCTTCACCTCAAGAGGTGAGTTCCAACCGATTCTCCTATGGGTCGTGGACAAAAGTTTTCCTTTTGATAGTGAACATGGCTTATCTAATATTTATATTCCCCTCCCGTACTTTTCTGGATATTCTTTCGTTGATGTGCCTCCTAGTTAAAATCATTTTTAGCGACTGATATAATCTAGATATTGTTTTATGGATCATTGTCACAGGATTTGTTCTATACGAAATTTGGAAAAAACAAGAGCAAGGAAATGTTATGCAAAAAATATAGTAATGTTACGAAATTTGGAAAAACAAGAGCAAGGAAATGTTATGCAACAAATATAGTAATGTTGTTGCTTATTCAGGTTTCATGCACATGTATCATATGTTATGATTCTAATTAAAGGATAGAAAACGAGAAAAAGCCCTCGAAAGGCTACTCTAATTTTATATTGGGCTTTTTATTTGAATGTTGCATACCTCTACACTGCTCTATTCAATAGATATATGATGTTTATGCACAGATGAAATGCAAATTGCAAACAAGAACCTCTGCACTACTCAAATAGCCAGCTGGCGTTTATGCAGACATGCATTGCAAATTGCACATTTCGAAGTGGATTCCTCGCGAGGAGTTGAAGTGTCTTCTTCAAACTTTTAACATACAACAATCTCCTTGTAGCTTGTCTACAAACCGTGTCGTATTATATAGCTTTCGCCTTACCACAGAAACAAAAAGAGATTACAGACCTGTGTTGGCAAGGTGGTTTTCCAGGCTTCTGAAAGAGAACCACGTTCCAACTGTGTGTGTGTGTGTGTGTGTGTGAGAGAGAGAGAGAGAGAGAGAGAGAGAGAGAGAGAGAGATTAATTAGCGTGTCACCTGAGATTCGTCCAGACTACATTTGAATGTACCATTTGCAACACTCCATGTGCGTGTGTCTCTGTCTCTGTGTGTGTGTGTGAGTGAGAGAGAGAGAGAGAGAGAGAGAGAGAGAGAGAGAGAGAGAGAGAGAGAGAGGTGCGGTTTGCAGCAAGGGAGACCCTCGAACCGTTAACTTAGGCTATTGATCGTCAACGTGCTATACACTGCTTCGGATACTGCGTCTATCTGAGAGAGAGAGAGAGAGAGAGAGAGAGAGAGAGAGAGAGAGGACTCTGGAATCTGTTGTGGTGAATGATGTAGCTATGGACGTCAATAAACATGCAGTCGAAGCGGGCGCAAGCTGTTCATAGATCACTAGCCTGACAGTCCAAGCGAGCCATTTTCAAGCTCTCTTAATGTTTGCGAAGCGCCAAGTGCGACACGCCTTTGCAGCTATACCACTCGGTCGCCACGACGCCACTTCAACTTGGATGCCTTCCGCCACCTTCTCCTTTTCCGTTGTACTTAATGTTTGTACTTCTTTCAGTACATCTTCGTTCTTTGTGCATTCTCTGTATGTTACTACTTTGAGTCCCTTTCCTCCTTTGAAATACAGAAAAGGAAGTCCGATCTTGGTATCTACTCTTCCTCAAAAGCCAAAAGCCAAACTACATACCCTAGACTATTAGAGCTCCAACGGTTGATTGCTATTTATGTGTGAGAATTATGCAAAAATAATACCCATAAACACATGGGACCTTGAACTTATAAAGGCTTAGGGTTCAATACCAGAAGATTGATTTGACATTAGTCCTTCAAAGTAGGAGATAGAAGGGTTTCTTTAAGTGTGTGAGTTGTTCTTTTTTTTTTAATATAAAGGAAGTTCGGCAATAGCCTACTCTCCCGGACTTGAATTAAATTAAGAAACAAAGGTACAAGTGAAGGGGACTAGTGCCCACGGGACCCCCCAAATCCCACAAAGCAGGGGAAGCTTGATTGAATCCTAGGTTGCATTACAGAGAAGGTTAATCACCCTCTCATCGCCCTCATGCGGGGCCCACTTGGGTTTGAGCTTGTTGTTGATCAAAAGGAGGACTTGATGGTGCTTGAAGGGGGGGGACTTCTTACTGTTAACGATCCTTTTGCCCAGGAGGAATAGTGATTTCTCAATCGACCA
Organism: Ceratopteris richardii; assembly: GCA_020310875.1. Classification (NCBI taxonomy): domain Eukaryota; kingdom Viridiplantae; phylum Streptophyta; class Polypodiopsida; order Polypodiales; family Pteridaceae; genus Ceratopteris; species Ceratopteris richardii. The sequence continues at coordinate 94,228,008 of CM035421.1, forward strand.
CTCCCTGGGGGGATCGCCGAAGTTGAGAGCACACCTCTCCCGCCAGATTTTCCACAGGACTTCCCCTCTGATGGCGTTCCAGAGTGTCGCAGAGCAGCCGATCGCTTCTCCCAAAAGGACTTGTTTCCAACTAAGCTGTTTTTGAAGTCTGATTTTCATTCTAACCGTCTGCCAGATTCTGTAGGAGTTGGGGCAAGTAAGGAAGATGTGTGGGACATCTTCGATAGCACGGTGGCAGCGTTTGCACCAAGGAGGGATCCCACAAAGTTTGCTAGCCTTATGGTTGGTCCAAATTCCTCGATGAAGAATTTGCCATAAGAGGACAGACTTCTTAATCTCAATAAGTGGGTGCCAGATACCCATGAATTTCATGTCCCACCGAAGCCGCGTCCAAGACAGGCACCACTTCTTGTTGAGGCTGATCTGGAGGTCGGCCGTTTCTTTGATGTTCGGGATTTTGAGTAGGCTATTTCCATTGTGCCATTTGAGACCAAGCGAGTTCGGTGTGTCGTGTCCCATGAGAAGGCGAGTCTTGTGACGATCCCAAGCGAGGCATCTGCTTTGCAAAGTGTTCCATTCTTCGTAGGAGATGTTTATGCGAGGGTCAATATCCTCGAAGTTGATCCAGTTGTTGGTGTCATGTTTCCAGAGGTGTTTCCATTTTTTGAATCCTTTGTTCCATAGCTTCTTGGCATTTTGAATGTTCCACGACTCCACACTCCGGATGCCATGTATCGGAAACCAGATAGAGTCGTTTTGTCTGATTCCGGCCGCCCACTTCCAGTCCTCACTAATTCTTGTGAAGCTTTTGACTTTATTCCAGCCCTTCCAAAGGGAGCACACGAGTTTGGAGCCTTTCGGGAAGACGGGGATCGGGGAGAAAAGCAGGGTCATGATGTCAAGATTCTTCCAATTTGGGAACCCCGTGAGGGCCAACTCATGCTTGTTTCTTGAGTTGTTCTTTTATAATCGACGTTGAATGGAAGAGTAAGTGAAAGAACACAAAAAAAAAAGTGAATTGTTGGTGGCGCATGGTCTCGCGGTTAACGCTTTAAACCCTACACCCTACATGGATGTTCCTTCCATGTCTGAGGTGTACTTTCAAAGTTTAAGTTTATAAAAGAGTAGGTCGAACATTGAAACTCCGAAACATATTGATGTGTATTGGTATAGTTGGTTGGTGCCCTTGCCTCCTAGGTTGGGGTAAGGGGTGCAACCCTTTCTTGGCTTCAACTGACACTCCTCAACACTCTAGTGTTGAGACGAATATTTATGCCCTCGAGCTTTTTATACTCCTACTCCAATACTATTTCAAACTAGTTGAGCCTTCAAACTCATTCAAATTTGCTACTTCATTTGATCTTAGGGTCATCCCTTCCCCAACTCTACCTTAGAAATCAAACTCAAGGTTGATGTTTGACTATCTTTAATGGATTTCTACTACATCATCAACAAAAATTCAACTATCATAATTTATTGAATATATCCATTAATTATTTTGAACAATGCAACTTCATCACAGATTTTGCCTCTTTAAGTGCTAGTAAAGAGCAAGTGTGAAATCAACGATACCAAGTGTGAAATCCCACCAAAACAAAATTGTGAAAAACATATTGTGAAATCCTTTTGGACTCCCTTTGGAAGATGTTTTTGATCCATCTTAACATGTTTCTGTTCAAGCTAGGAATGATTATTTTTAGGGAGATGATGACAAGGAGAAGAAATCTCCAACTCTTGTCCAAAAATTATTCAAAACTTTAGCTGAGGAGATGTTCGGAAATGTGCAAGTTCTGAATCGATGATTGCAAAACACTTTCTCGTTTGAAAAAGGAAAACAGGCTCGGATAGAACGCACAGTTTTCACAATAATATCTCCTTTCTGTAGGTCAGATGGTGCTAATAATTCTTACAAATGCACCTCAGGCCAAGATCATGAGAATGATGATCAACTTTTTTTGTGTTAAAATGGATGTCTTCAACCAATAGAATCTATAAATGTTTTGAATCCTCTCAAAGTTTAGAAGAAATAGGTATGAAAGAGAAGGTTGGAAAATGCAACTGAATCAGCTTAACTGTTTGTTTTCAGTGTAACAAATTCTAAGAAATAAGTATTCTCTCATTCCAAAAGCTTGATGTATAACTCAAAAAGACTTTTAGATTCGATCAAGGATCACATAACTAAAAAGTTTATTGATGATCCACATCCTTTCCTTGACTAGGTTTGGCTCTTATGATCCATATTCTCTTCTTGACTAGGTTTGTCTTCTAATGATAGAAATTGCAAGTAAGATTTGCTGTTAAGAATCAAAACTTTGCGCCAAAGAATTGTCTTTATGATATATCTTCTTATATATATATATATATATATATATATATATATATATATATATATATATATATATATATATATATATATATATATATATATATATATATATATATATATATATATATATATATATATATATGGAGCATGACAATTATTAATTGATAATTACAATGAAGAATGAAGAGTGAAGAATGAAGAGAAAATCAAAGGATGAAGCATGAGGTAAAAAGAAGAATCAGAGAAAAGTGATTTGTATACACATAGACATTAAGTTTGTAACTAGTTCATAAATACTTTTGCAATACTCATGAATAGGTACATATATGTCTATATATACTTGTATATAGTCGGGACATATATGTGAGAAGAGATATAGAAGAAAAAGAAAGTGATGAATGTATGAGGTTCATCCATCTGATGTTTTCATGAGTGAATAGAAGAAAACTTATTAGAATTGTGTCGCGATCTTTTCTCCATCTCTCCTTCTATGCTTGTTCATTTTAGAATTCCTTTTGGAGATATCTAAGTCCATAGTTAATGCATCTATGATCAAGTTTTGAGAGTCCAATTGCAAGTAGGCTAAGAGAATTGTGACTAGGAACATTTGTATGTGTAAATGTATTAAGTGACTTATGAAACAGGTGCAATCTCGATGATCAAAGATTTAATCAGATCCTAGTGTAGAGTGTAAAGTTTTACACAAATGAGGACTCAAAATCTAACTTTGAAGGTAATTCATCTATTTCTAAAAGCATTTGATTAAACGGGTTGTAGATTGAGAGAACCAAGTAGTTAAAGTTGCATAAATAAAAGTCATCTGCAGAGGAAGTCTGTTTCTAACATAGGTTTACTTGTTGAAGTAAATATGAAGATTTATAAGGTCTTTTGAAGAACTTTCACTTGGAATAGATATGCAAATACTAGATGAGTGTTGTATGAAAGTTTCATAGAAAACATTGATCATTTTCAATCAATGAATGTGTTTTTGTGAAGCAAACATTTCTGAGTGAAGCTATAAATCACAGAAGTGATAAAGATTCATAAGTTGTCAAACATTCTCCAAAATTGAAGAAATCTCCAACTCTTGTCCAAAAATTATTCAAAACTTCAGCTAAGGAGATGTTCGGAAATGTGCAAGTTCTGAATCGATGATTGCAAAACACTTTCTCGTTTGAAAAAGGAAAACAGGCTCGGATAGAACGCACAGTTTTCACAATAATATCTCCTTTCTGTAGGTCAGATGGTGCTAATAATTCTTACAAATGCACCTCAGGCCATGATGAGAATGATGATCAACTTTTTTTGTGTTAAAATGGATGTCTTCAACCAATAGAATCTATAAATGTTTTGAATCCTCTCAAAGTTTAGAAGAAATAGGTATGAAAGAGAAGGTTGAAAAATGCAACTGAATCAGCTTAACTGTTTGTTTTCAGTGTAACAAATTCTAAGAAATAAGTATTCTCTCATTCCAAAAGCTTGATGTATAACTCAAAAAGACTTTTAGATTCGATCAAGGATCACATAACTAAAAAGTTTATTGATGATCCACATCCTTTCCTTGACTAGGTTTGGCTCTTATGATCCATATTCTCTTCTTGACTAGGTTTGTCTTCTAATGATAGAAATTGCAAGTAAGATTTGCTGTTAAGAATCAAAACTTTGCGCCAAAGAATTGTCTTTATGATATATCTTCTTATATATATATATATATATATATATATATATATATATATATATATATATATATATATATATATATATATATATATATATATATATATATATATATATATATATATATATATATATATATATATGGAGCATGACAATTATTAATTGATAATTACAATGAAGAATGAAGAGTGAAGAATGAAGAGAAAAACAAAGGATGAAGCATGAGGTAAAGAGAAGAATCAGAGAAAAGTGATTTGTATACACATAGACATTAAGTTTGTAACTAGTTCATAAATACTTTTGCAATACTCATGAATAGGTACATATATGTCTATATATACTTGTATATAGTCGGGACATATATGTGAGAAGAGATATAGAAGAAAAAGAAAGTGATGAATGTATGAGGTTCATCCATCTGATGTTTTCATGAGTGAATAGAAGAAAACTTATTAGAATTGTGTCGCGATCTTTTCTCCATCTCTCCTTCTATGCTTGTTCATTTTAGAATTCCTTTTGGAGATATCTAAGTCCATAGTTAATGCATCTATGATCAAGTTTTGAGAGTCCAATTGCAAGTAGGCTAAGAGAATTGTGACTAGGAACATTTGTATGTGTAAATGTATTAAGTGACTTATGAAATAGGTGCAATCTCGATGATCAAAGATTTAATCAGATCTTAGTGTAGAGTGTAGATTTTTACACAAATGAGGACTCAAAATCTAACTTTGAAGGTAATTCATCTATTTCTAAAAGCATTTGATTAAACGGGTTGTAGATTGAGAGAACCAAGTAGTTAAAGTTGCATAAATAAAAGTCATCTGCAGAGGAAGTCTGTTTCTAACATAGGTTTACTTGTTGAAGTAAATATGAAGATTTATAAGGTCTTTTGAAGAACTTTCACTTGGAATAGATATGCAAATACTAGATGAGTGTTGTATGAAAGTTTCATAGAAAACATTGATCATTTTCAATCAATGAATGTGTTTTTGTGAAGCAAACATTTCTGAGTGAAGCTATAAATCACAGAAGTGATAAAGATTCATAAGTTGTCAAACATTCTCCAAAATTGAAGAAATCTCCAACTCTTGTCCAAAAATTATTCAAAACTTCAGCTGAGGAGATGTTCGGAAATGTGCAAGTTCTGAATCGATGATTGCAAAACACTTTCTCGTTTGAAAAAGGAAAACAGGCTTGGATAGAACGCACAATTTTCACAATAATATCTCCTTTCTGTAGGTCAGATGGTGCTAATAATTCTTACAAATGCACCTCAGGCCATGATCATGAGAATGATGATCAACTTTTTTTGTGTTAAAATGGATGTCTTCAACCAATAGAATCTATAAATGTTTTGAATCCTCTCAAAGTTTAGAAGAAATAGGTATGAAAGAGAAGGTTGAAAAATGCAACTGAATCAGCTTAACTGTGTGTTTTCAGTGTAACAAATTCTAAGAAATAAGTATTCTCTCATTCCAAAAGCTTGATGTATAACTCAAAAAGACTTTTAGATTCGATCAAGGATCACATAACTAAAAAGTTTATTGATGATCCACATCCTTTCCTTGACTAGGTTTGGCTCTTATGATCCATATTCTCTTCTTGACTAGGTTTGTCTTCTAACGATAGAAATTGCAAGTAAGATTTGTTGTTAAGAATCAAGACTTTGCGCCAAAGAATTGTCTTTATGATATATCTTCTTATCTTGACTATGGTTTTTTTTAAGAAATACAAATTCCAAGTAAGATTCTTCAAATCGAGCTTAGAGAAAATTTATTTGAACTGTTCTACTACACCACTACTCATGCGAACGGCAAAGGAGGTTTTGCAATCAGTATGTCCTCCAAGTTACACATTCTCGTTTCTCATATTTCTTTTAGAAATAGTGATTCTTGCTGTAATATTTCTTTTAAATATCTGACTAATAACATTTAAGTTGGGAAATGGTAGCTGCTTTGAAAAGATCGGTAAAATTGTTAGGGTCTCTTGTCCTCGTTAGGAGTTTTTATATTGTGTTTGACTTTAAAGATACATGTGAGCATAAAGTTTATCTATCATTGGACTTGATATTGGGAGTTTCTGAATAATCATGAGCTTACTGAAAACCTAAAAAAGAAAAAAAACAGATTTAAGCTAGAATAATATGCAATGTGCGCCCTAATATCTGCTGCTACTGTGTGCGTGTATATATATATATATATATATATATATATATATATATATATATATATATATATATATATATATATATATATGTATATGTGTGTGTGTGTATGTATGTGTGGGTGTGCTCCACTTCTTTTCAACGGAAAGGTCTCTTGCATGTCCCATCGCTGGCCCATCTCATTTATAAATCTGACAAACCTTATCTTAACATGAGATTTATTAAGCTTGAATCTATAGAGAAAAAAATCAAGAATATGTTCTATTTACGAATTTCTAGTTAAAGTCTCCCTTCAAAAGGATTCGGAGCTATTGTTTAAGATTCTTCAAAGCTTCATGAATTAATATAACAAAATAATATAAACTCTTTAGATGAACATGCATAATTCATATTGCGAAGATGTAGCGGAAACTACCATGTAGATGATGAATAAATCTGTAACATCATTTATACGCTCTTCGGAACTCTACGAAGCATGGTACAATAGAAAATATTGTACCTTGCTTCATAGAGTGCCATATTTGAAGGTTTTTGTTTTTACTTGCTATGAAAATGAATGAAGAGGATGAAGAAAGGACTTCAAAGGATGAAAAATAGCCACGGAATATGGATCTCGGTGGAGCGCGTGATTCAAGCATGATAAGGCACACACCATAGAGAGGAGGAAGCCCTACATTAAGCCAAAACATTGATGCAAGAAACAAAGGAAAGACACAGATAATAGAGATAGAACAAGATTAAATGAATGGCATCGCATGGACAAGGGGAAGAAACCAACCAAAGGTAGTGATGAAATACCCAAGGCAAAATGAGACTTCGCAACAAAGTCGAAGCAAGGAAGGTAGAGAGAATAAGCTATCATGTGGCGATGTTTACGTATCATTCCATTATGGATAACCAACATGCATACATGAGTAAGGTTTTTGAAGAACCACATATTTTCAGGATGCAAAGAATTGCAAGGAATGGTAAGAAGCTATGCAAGGGGAACTTAAAGCTTTGGATGTCACCAACAATTTGAAATCAGTACCACCAAAGAAAGACACGAAAGGAACTAGAAACAAGTGGATATTCAAAGAGAACAAGCATTCAAATGGTAGCATATCTAGGCAAAAACAGAAGACTTCTGGCCAAGGGACCTGCTCAGACTTGTGGCTAGAGGATTTGATCACACTTACGGCATAGACTTTTAAGATACTTTTAGCTCCATGGAAAAGATGACTACCATCAAGAAACTCATTGTGATTGCAGCAAGAAAAGGTGGGAGGATGCTTCAAATTATTTCAAATAATGCTTTATTAAATGGAAAGCTTGAAGAGGTAGTGTATATGGACCATCCATTAGGTATTTAAGACAAATGAAAAATCGATTATGTTTGCTAGTTAAAGAAGGCCCTCTATGGTCTCAAGCAAGAACCAAGGCCATGAAATCAAACTCTTTTATATTATTTGATCAATTTTGGATAGACTCAAAGAAAGCATGATACCTCATTATTCTTTAGAAGGAAACATGCTGCATCTGTATAAAAATGTGTATATATGGATGGCATAATCATTATAGGTCATAATGAAGAAAAAGTCAAACACATTAAAATTTTTTTATGAACTCCTCTAGTGTACTACTAATGCGAAGGGCAAGGGATGTTTTGCAATCGGTATGTCCTCCAAATTAAACATTCTTGTTCCTCACGTTTCTATTAGAGATAGTGATTCATGGGTTATTATTTCTTTAAAAATTCTGATTAATTACGCTTCAGTTAGAAATTACTATTCCAATCGTACAAGGTAAATGGTAGAGAAAAATGGTAAGTTTGTTAGGACATCGTGTTCTTGTCACTATTTTCTATATGGTGCTTAACCTTCAAGATAACAATGAGAACAAATATTTATCTCTCATCGGACTTGATGAGAACGATATTGCAAAGTTTTGAATAATCATGGACTTAGTGAAAACTTTAAAAATATGAGTTTGCGCCAGAATAATATACAGTGTTCTCCCTAATATCATGCCGCTACAACAAAAAAAAAAAAACTTACATGTGTGCCTCTTCTCTCGAAGAATTCTCAAGTAAACTATATGACGGATATGTCTCTTTGTATGTCCCATCGTTGCCCATTTAATTTTTTAATTCCATAAAGCTTACCGTCTTTATAAATGTGATAAGCCTTATCTTAAAAGGAAATCTATTGAGTTTGATTTTATAAAGAAGAAAATCAGGAATATTATCTATTTAAGTTTCTGTAGTTCAAGTCTCAAAAAGATTGTGAGCTATTGTTTGAGATTTTTCAAAGCTTTATGAATCAGTACAACGAAAGGATATAAAATGTGACGGTCAAAGAGCAGGGTCATATTAAATAAAGACTTGGAAAAATTCTATATCCATCTCGAGTCAAATTCAAAGGGTAAATGTGCTTGGTTATTCATGCTATGGTTTCTATTGTACCTATTGCAAAGCAAATTTGTTGGGATGGTAGAAATGGTGACACACATGCATTGATAGCTTTGTCGTTCAATTATGCCATTACCCCTAAAATTCATTCTTGAAAAATAGGAAAGAATGCTTGTGATAAATTTACTGCTTTACACTAGGAAAGAAATGAGGCTCATGTTGCTTACCTTGGAAAACAATTGGAGAATGAGCATATGATAAAGGAAATGAATTCATCAAAGGTGAGTGCAACATTGGTATCAGAGCCAACTAAAAAGCTGTTGTCGGGGTCAATTCACATTAAAGCACCCAAGCGCTCACACAAAACAACCAACACGCACACGAGATCAAGGAGAGGGACTCTCCCCGTCTTCTCCTTCCCCCGCAATGGTGAATCACAAAACATGAACTCGACTTAGGAGAAGTCTATTTTCAAGAAGGTAAAGGATTTAAATTTTTCAAGATTTTAATTGACTTTGGAGAGCAAAGAAATCATTTTGTAAGCAAGATTAGAGTCAAGCAAGAGCATGTATATGTACTATGGGCTATGGATGGGGGCTTTGGGTCATTGGAATAGGTAAAGAAGCTTCAAGCTCTTAGTTTTGGTCTTTCAAAGTTACCCCTTCATGAAGAATTACTCTCTCACTTCTTAGTCTTGACATACCAGCTTTCTCTCACTCATAGCTTTGTGGCCAGATAGACGATTTAAGAAATCTTTGTCACAGTACAAAGCTAAACTCCTAAACTTTGTTACTACCAAATGATGATTGATTTGGAGGAGGTTTTCCCAACCAAATCCCTCTACAACACTTTAGTAGAAATTAGATAGCCACACTCGGGCCAAGTTTTTCATCATTTGGTATTGGAATCAACTTTTTTCACTCGGAACCGCTTCATATCTTTGAAATATAGGTGTTGAACTACCTACTTTGGACTAGCAAGGGCTGGCAAAAATCAAAAGTGCTTCAGTTTGACTCAATTTCCTCATTTGAGGCTACATTATATGATTTTGGCATCATTCTCGCTGGTATTTGGTGACCAGAACCTTCTAGGGCCACCCGACATTTCGAATTTTCAGTTGAACCTAGCAAGGATTGCAGATTCGTGCCTTCATGCTTCAAAGATTGCCTCCTTTTTGCTTTCGGAGCTCTATTTTGTATTTGGGAAGTGCTCTTGTATTACATTTTCTCTTCTTCTTGCATATTAAATTTTACTTCCATTCCTTTTGCATACTCTAGTTAGTAAACAAGGGGAGTGAAATATGGATTCCAAGGGTTAACAAATCTTCGACCACACTTCTCCACCAAAAGAACAACTAGAGGAACCTGACCATAGGATGGAAGAGCTAGAACTTGAGAAGGAAGTTGAGCAAATGGTCGAGGGAAAGGGACCACAAGAAGAAGAGTATTCTTATGTGAAACCCTACAATGAGTTTGTTACTCACAAATAAATCATAGATTTCAAAGAACATATCCTTAGATTAGAGAGAGTTGTTGGTAGCATAACGTCTCTCATTGAACAACTTAAGTCTCATATGATCTCACTGGACACACATGTCACCTCTTTTCTAGCTAGCAAGGAAAGAGAAACACATACTCTTCCTAAAGATATGGCTAGGAAAGATGGTTCTTTTCCTAGTAAGCATAAAGGAGAGAGTTCTAGGGAGGCTCCCATCTTGAAATACTTGAAATCACCTACCTTTACGAGGGATGAATGTGAGCGAAATAGGGATGCAATCTACACTTTTTTGCAAAAGTGGAATGATTTGCATTAAGTAAAGGGAACCCCTCCTGAGTATCATGTGCTAGAGTTGAGTCTCTTGCTTTGGCCATGTGCGTATAAGTGTTGGATGAGTGTCAAGGAGGGGAATCCTATCCCTATGGACTGAGCTCAGTTTGAAACTCTTTTCTCAAAAGAGTTTCTTCCTAAGAATGAGGAAGAGAGGAACCGGGATGAGTGGGATAGGATGACCTAGAGAGGTAGGCCTTAGATGGTCTACGTATCCCACTATAGGGAGATCATTTTAAACTTAAGGGGTTGGATGAATTACAAAAACGAAGAGGGTTTGTTAGGGACTTAGGTAAACCCATTAAAAGAGAGGTAAGAAGAAATGCACTTAAGATGCTTGAGGAGGCGATCAAGTATGCCCTGATTTATGAGGACCATAACCGTCCTCAGTATAGTCCTATGGAGATGGATCAGCCCCTTAAACCTCTTAGCACCACTAAGTTCAAGAATAAAGTGTCAATGGGGAAAAACAAAACTTTTATTAAGAAAAAAAGATCTCAAGGGCCTAGGTTACCTACTGAGCAGTTTGAGAGGGCGAAGAGAGAAAACTTGTGTTTTAGGTGTTTGTCTCCTTGCCATTCAGAGTGGAACTGTCCACTCATGAAGAGGGATGAAAAGAAGAGAAGACCAAAGATTAGTACGGCCACTGATAATGGCAAAAGGACAATCCACCTAGTGCAGACACTTCCTATTCATGGTAGCTCTAGCTGCAAGGGAGTAGAGGTGATGCAGAAGGATATTGAGCACACATGTAGTTTGACTGAGTTATGGTGGTCACCTCAGTTTGGACCACATGACTTAGTTAAACTTCATGGTACTGTATATGGGACTAGGGCGTGAGTCATGATAGATTACTCTACCGCTCATAACTTCATAAACTATGTTGTGATAAAAACGTTAAAGACCTCCCAACAGCCTAGTGCACATGATAAATACATAGTATCTATGATGCAAAGGGAAGACAAAAGGATATGGGATACTATGGTATCCAATTTGGAAGTCAAGATGCAACATTATATTGAACACATGGACTTCCAAATTTTGAATATGGAGAGGATAGACCCTGTATTAGGTCTTGGAGAATTCCTCTCCTATGCGCAACAGAGAGTATAGAAGATCTTCCTAGGATCAAGAATTTTACCTACATCTGGAACTTAGAATGCAAAATGGTATCAAATAAAGAATGCAATGAGCTTGAGACTTTGGTCACTCAAACAAGACACTAATAGATTTCAGATGAGCTAGCAAACACTAAATTTGGATTAGTTTTGGGTTGGCAATTCTTTGCCTCAAAACACGCTACCTGTCCACTCAATTAGGCTAAAACCTGGGCTTCACTAAAAACTTAATAACTCATAAAGCATGCCAAATTTCATAAAACGCTTTTAGATAAAAGAGATACACAAGATATAATTTCCAACAAATATTTAAACACTAAAAATGGATACATACATTGAGAGATATGGCTCTCACAATCAGGCTACCCATAAAATGGCGAGCGGCTTGACATAGTCTATGAAACTGTAGAAAATGAAATGACTGAAACCACATGAACTACAGTACCTTCTTCCTATGTACTTGAGTGTCCTCCCTTGCCACGTTTGTAGCTAAGTGACCACGAGCTCTCATGATGACTTTGTGAGCTCTTCTCCATAATTACTCCACAACTTTGAGCAGCTACTCTTAACATTCGGTTCAATTTTTGGATTGGTCCTCCTTTTTCTTTATTCTCTTTTGGCCTCCACTACTTGCTCAAGTAAATTTTTCCATTTTTCATTTTTGTATTTTCCTTCTATTTGAAGAAAATTCTTTTTGCAAAATATATACGATCTTGCTTCTTTATTTTTAACATTAGGAAGAGAGTGGCTATGGGGGCTAGGAGACACACTTAAATGTAGTTACCAAAACAAAATCCTTGAGTTTGAAAGAAATGGAAGTAAATTTGGTATACAGGGAGAGAGATGTACCTAGTGCACCTCTCATCTCATCTTTAGATTTGTGTAGTCTTTGTCATTTTTTTCATATATAGGAGATCTTTTTGTTGTATAATGAGGACTTTGAGCATTGTACAAACATTTCATATGATGTATATTTTCATGCTAGAAATGTAAATATGGACAAGACCTTTTACTATTTTTTCTTGCAAGGGTGTGTTGTTAAAGTTTTTAAAGATCTTATGTTTGAATTTAGAGATGTTTTTCCCAATGACTTACCTAGAGGGATACCACCCGGGAGAGGGGACATTGACAATGCTATTGAGGTAGTTACTAAAAATAACCCTATTTGTAAGCCACCTTATAAGCTTAGTGTTTCTCAGCATAAGGAGCTTGAGAAGAAATTATAGGATTATTTAGATAAGGGCTTCATTAGACCTAGTAACTCACCTCGGGCATCACCAATGCTCCTAGTTAACAAGAAGGATGGCTCTATGAGATTATGTATAGATTATAGAGCACTAAACAAGTAACTATCAAAAATAGGTTTCCAATGCCTAGATTGGAAGACCTATTTGATCAGTTACATCAAGCTAGGTATTTTACCAAGCATGACCTTATGTGGGTATCATCAGATTAGGATTAGGGTTGAGGATGTCCCTAAAATTGCATTCAAGACTAGATATGGGCACTTTGAGTTTTAGGTCATGCCTTTTGGTCTCACCAATGCTCGTGCAACTTTCATGCAGCTCATGAATAGTGTATTACGACCTTATCTAGGGTAGTTTGTTGTAGATTTCCTAGATGATATTCTAACCTATAGTGGATCAGAACAAGAGCACTTGGAACACCTAAGAAAAGTATTCCAAGTGTTAAGGGAAAATTCACTCTTCGCTATGGAGTCAAAGTGTAAATTTTTCAAAAGAGAGGTTAGATACCTTGGCCATATAGTCTCCCAAAATGGAATCCAGATCGATCTTGAAAAAGTAAGGGCTATTATGGAATGGCCACATCCCAAAAACTTGGAAGAGGTGCATATCTTCCTTGGTTTAACAAGCTTCTATCGAAGATTCATTAAGAATTATGCCAAAATTGTTGTTCCGATGATGAAATATCTCAAAGGAAAAGGGAAAGCCTTTCATTGGGGAGACGAACATAAGCAACGTATGCAGAAAGTGAAAGTAGCAAGTGCTATAGCTCCAGTTTTACATATAGTAGATCCCAATAAACACTTTGTGGTTGGGAATGATGTGAGTTAATTTGCTATAGGAGTGGATTTAGTTCAGGATGGTGGACCAATAAGTTTTGAGAGTAAGAAACTAGAAACAACATATAAGAATTATTTTGTCTATGAGGAGTTGTAAGCAATTGTCCATGCTTTGCATTAGGAAAAAAGGTGAACCCTGGATGGGCCTTTTAGCTTAAGGAGTGATTAGTGATGGACCAATCAGAAGAGGGTGGTGGCCTGAGTCTATACCCTATAAAATACTAGGCTGAAGGGGGAAGAGGGGACAAGATTCCTCTATGTTCAGGGTTGTCTTCTAGAGAGAGAAGAAATCCCGTAATTAGGCTGGGCCCAAAAATTCAAAATTTTTAAAAAGTTATAAAACTCATCATAATACCATTAAATGACCTCCATATCACTTTTGAGGGTCAAAAGTGCTATTTTTGACTTCTAATTCAAAATCCGTGCATGTTTTTGAGCTAAAAAAGTGACTTTTTTCAAAATAACTCAAAAAACTCTACTTTCCCTCTTCAAACTCCCATTTTCATACCCAAAACCCAAAAAGTCATATTTTTCACCTCTATTCCCTCCATACCATACAATACAAGCGCTGTTTCTCCTCCTATCATTCTCCCAACTTCTGCAGCAATGACAAAAACTCTTACTCCCATGGAAAGCTGCAGAGCTCGTAGGAGACCAAAAGACGAAGTTCACACAATGACGTGCCACAACATGAAAACAATGGAAGGAAGTTGGCTTCCACAAGATTTTTGCAAAGGTGCATGGGTGTACATGCAACCATCTGGACTTGGTCCTCGTCGTGTTCGAGATCGTGGAAGTTTGGATCTTCATTGGAAAGGTAAGCTCTTAGGCTTCAAGCAGCAAACACATGGTGGGATGGTTGCTATTGTACAAAATGTCTTCATAGTTTCAACCATGAAGTTAGAAAACTCCAATAGAATTAGATATCCAATCCATTGTAAGTATTTCTATTTTTTCAATGCTTCATGGTGTTAAATGTCTTAATTACTCATCTCATATGTTTTTCATTGCTACAGTCATATTTCCTTCTAGTTTAGTGGAAGAGCAACCACTTCATAGTCTTACAAGAACTTTCAAAGCATTACATGCAGACATTGGGGCATTAGTGTTTCCAGATGTACCTCCTGCTAAACTTATTCGTGAAAGGATCTTCTTTTACACTCACAAGTACATTGTTCCTTCCACAGATGGTGAATATGGAAGGTTGGAGATTATCAAAGTTGATTCTCTTCTTAGTTTAGAGTGGCCAAAACCTGATTTTTGGTCCATGTCATGTTTCAAGCGTAAGATGGTGATGGACATACATAACTCTTTGAAATTCACGCGAGTGTCTAGATCAATAGCTCTTCATTGGACTCTACCAATCCATTGCTTTGTTTTCATATTTCAAGGCATTCCTTTTGTAGAAACTCCTACAATGTTCCTATATAAAGATATTACATACGAAGTTGTAGAAGGATGATGTTAGGGGAAAACTGGGGTTATGTAGAAGGATTGTCAAAAGGGGATAGATATCGTTGAAGAACTGGTGACACATGTATAGGGTTTAGCTATTTAAAACATCGCACCTCTTTGTACATTAGATTTTATTATGATCGTTGGATGTGTAAACTAGGTGATTGGATACCTTTGCAAAGCTCGGAGGGATCTTTAGCTTCATTTGAAATTAATGTGAAGTTACCAAACAATGATATGGAGGTGGTTTTAGTTAATCAACATTGGAACTTGGCCAACTTGAGAGAGCACTTACTTATCATGGGATATGATGATCTTCATGATTTCAAATTTTGAATACGAGGCAACAAGGTAAGAGTTGTATTCCATATATATATATATATATATATATATATATATATATATATATATATATATATATATATATATATATATATATATATATATATATATCTTATTCTATCACTATTGTTCATGATTTGAAAATGTTTTACTCTTTTATGAATTGTCCACAGATTGGAAAGAGATTGGAAGACAAAATCCAGGTTCTTGCAGATTGGAGCATGGATGGAACTGAAATTTCATTGTCATAGCTCTTTTTTGTAAAGATACTGTGAAACCTGTAAACAAACCTATTTTTGCAATGAAAAAATTTCACATTTGCTTCAAGGATATTTTGGCCACATTCTACTTGTATCTGTACATTCTCAAGGTTTTTCTTGAAAGACCATTCTTATTGTTTATTTTCTTTGATATGATCTCAAATGTCAAAGTTTTTCCTTTCCAAGACTCTTATGTTTTAATTTAAGGAAAAGTCACTTCTATGAGAAAGTGGGACCCATCACTTAAAAATTCTAGAAAAGTTATAAATAGGAGTCCTCTCTCCTCATTTCTCACTTTTGCAACTACATTGAGTGAGAGCAGTCTGCAATTGCAAGCTATGGCTTCCACCTCTGTACCTACTAAGAGCGCACGCCACAAGTTTCTAGAATTTTTGGAGGATTCAGATTATAAAGGTCAACATGACCTATATGATCTTCTCTCCAAGGTTCCTGATCTCCATGGAACCGTGCAAATGAATGCCAATGCTTTGGAGGAGCTACTTCAATATATGCAAGTTCATATATTGCGTTTCTCCATCGAAATACCACCATATGATGGAACCTGGGTTCCATGTGACCTTCTCACCTACATTCACAAAGGTGATGAGGGATTTGCAAAATGATTGAAACAGTTCCAAGTAATTGCAAAGGAAGTAGGGCACCTTCTTGATGAAACTGTGCCACTTATAAGGGGATTGAATAGGAAACGCAAGATGGGTGCAAAATATATTTCATTCATTGCTGCCACAATTTTTTTTGTGAATGAGGAACCAGAACCAATTCCTCATGAGATCCCTCATCTTCTTACAGGTGGTTTTGTCGATGATAAAAAGGAACCACCTCAAGAACCCTTGAATCTCCTATTAGAGAGAGAAGCTATTGAGAAAACTTATCCTCTTGGTGTGGATGATAAGTTGAAAGAAGTGCCTAAGCCATCCACCTCTTCGGAGCGAGAAGCAACTATTCCACAGGTGGAGATTGAAACTTTTTCAGTGGCTCTTGTCGAGGGACAAGAATATTTGTTTTTGCATGATGTAGAGAAGGCGTTCGGGCTATGGCTCGATGAATGCCTAAGTTTGTTTTGTACTTTGTCAGAGTGTCCTTTGGATAGTACCTCTGACTTGTTGGAGACAAAGTGTTTGCCATTTGGTGACTTTGGTTTGCAATGACATACTTACAAGTGAACATCAACATATCACAGAAGAACAATTTAGTAATGCACAAGAAAGGATATTGGAATCAGCAGTTCCTGCCTCACCAGTAATCTAGCAGAGTGGGATGTCCCACTCCAGCATTAATTTACATCTTCAAGATAGAGGAGAAGAAGAAGATAGAGTTCAAGATGTAAGTATCTTCAATTCATGTCATTCATTCTTACAAACACATGCAGCTACTAATCATAAAACTTTGTGTAGGAGGTGATTGAAGTCGACAAGTTTGCAGCAAGGAGTGGAGGTGATCGAGTGGCTCATGGAGATGGCTCATCCCTTGCAAACTACATTGGGAAACTTCCCAAAGAACATTTGTAATTATCCATAAAGAGTTCAATCCGCAAGGCCACTTCATGACATGGTGTCTAAAGGCCTTAAGTAAATTCCTTTGTTTGTCAACCATTACACAGGGGATTAATTGTGTCTTTTTAGTTAAGAAATCCCTTGTAACTACAACCACTTACACCCTACCCATGGCTTTGGAGCGTCGAA
Source organism: Ceratopteris richardii (assembly GCA_020310875.1). Lineage (NCBI taxonomy): Eukaryota > Viridiplantae > Streptophyta > Polypodiopsida > Polypodiales > Pteridaceae > Ceratopteris > Ceratopteris richardii. The sequence continues at coordinate 94,245,352 of CM035421.1, forward strand.
AGAGAGTCATTGAGAAACTCAAAGCCAATTGATGTAAACAATTGAATTAATATCAAATTTTCACTTTGCTTTATTTATAATTTTTCAAGTTTTTCTTTTTGAGTATATTATCTAAAATTCTTTTGGACCTGCATGTGATGTATTGAGCATGACTTCTTTACTCTCATTTAAGGTCTTGTACGGCAGTGGGAGGCCAAATAAAGCCCTGCCACTGAAATGCGGGAGAAGGCCCTGCAAAACGTTTGCAGGGCCTTCTCCCGCGTTTCTGTGGCAGGGCTTTATTTGGCCTCCCAATGCCCTGCAAGACCTTAAATGAGAGTAAACCTACAGTAAATGGATATTTTCAAGAATGCAAATGGATATTTTCATGTATGTATTTGGAAATTCATAGTGCAAGGTATAGGGAGGTCAAAATGTTTCCATGTTCACTCCTCATGAACTAGTGTTACTCCTCATGATCCTTCATGTGAAACTAGTGCTTTTTTACAAAGAAATAAGCCCTGCCACAGAAACACCGGAGAAGGACTTGCAAAATGTTTGCAAGGCCTTCTCCCGCGTTTCTATGGCAGGGCATGGTTTTAGCATTTAATCAATATACAATGATCAAAATGACAAGACAAGAAAAAATGACTGATATATGAGAGACTATAAGAAGAAAACACATGGAAATGTATAATGACTGCTGATGTTTCATTCTAAATAATGAGATTATAAAGAGAATAGAGGAGAAGTGCTCATGTTTCATTGAAAATGGCAATATTTACAAAAGATCTCTTGTCTGTAGAGATCAATTACAAAACTTAGCTACGATCACCCCTAATTCTCCTAGCTAACTGTATGTCCTTTGGTTGTATAGTGACTCGCTTAGCATGGATGGCACACAGGTTGGAATCCTCAAGCATTGATATCAAATATGCTTTAGCTGCCTCTTGTAAAGCTTCTAAAGCTAGAGCTTGGATCCTCAACCCTGCACAATACCTTTGTAACTCTTCTTTAACCACCCTTGCAAAGGGTCTTCTAGGTATCAAAAGCTCAGCTGTCTTTTGATAGTGCCTTATCTCTGCAAATGTCTTCCTATATCTTCTTCTTCGTTGTGGTGCTCTAGCTTGTGGTGGTGGTGGTCTTCGTTGGACATTTTCCTGTGGTCTTCGTTGGGGTGGTCTACGACAGGGTTGAAAGACTTTCTTCTTACGTTGCAAGCATCTTGAGATGTCTCCTTGTTTAGGATGTTTTTGCTGGCTTTGCTCCCTCTCTTGATCATTTGGTATGGCCCCCTGATTTGTTGGTAAAGTCTTTCCCGCTACAGTAACCCTATGATTTGTAGGTATTTCTTTGTTAACCCATGGTGGCAATGTTTGAATCTCCTCACTTGATTCTGAATGTTGTTGAGACACATCCTCATGCGATTCATCAAAATCATCATAAAAAACTACCTGTGTGTGAGCACGCTCCTTCACCCTTGTCTTTGTTGGTCTCTTTGGTGATGGAGGCTCATCATATGATGATGGTGGTGATTGGGGTTGATTTACAGCCTCTTCCCTGGATTGCCCATGTTCCACTTGTTCATGCAATTTTTCACTCCCAGAGGTATGACCACCACCTGTTTCGCGATGGGATGCAGAGTGTGAGACACTATGTCGCCTTTTGTGGTGATTCATCCATGGTGGCCTCTTAGTGCCTTGCACATAGGTAGGAAAGTTAATGGGATCCTTCCTTGCAATTTGCTTTGTTCGTGCCATCCTCTATAGTGTTAGAATGTTGAAATGAGACAATGAGTCTCCTTTTATAATGTTTCACTTAAAAAGGTTGTGTTCACATCTGAATGGACAAAAAATAGTTAAAAATTTAAAAATTACCTTAAAAAATTGCAAACAAGAGATTAGTGTGTAGCAAACCTTATGAATTATTAAGAAAATGCCATGAATGTATTAAATGACTTCAATTCCATGATGAACCCTGTCATGTTCTTGTAGCCTGCCATTGAGCATGACGTAACGGTCCCAATGATGACTTCCATTTTTCACTAGCTAAGTTGTGTTGATTAATTCTTGCAAGTTTTGCAACTTTCGACTCCTTGGCTCGTTCCATTGCATATGTCCTTGAAAATGCAGTAAGATAAAACCAATTAAACAATCTTTCATATAGTTTGATTGCATTGCACCACCACCATGTCGTGTGTTCTTGAAGTAAACACCTCTATCCTTGTAATGTGACTTGTCCATTCCTTGTGTACTAAAAATCTCCAACGAACCATATCGATGCATAAAAAATGCTCCATGTGCAAATAAAATATGCTGAAATGATATAAGTACATATAACACAATCTTATCAACAAGAAAATTGAAAAAATAAGAAAACTTACAATGTAATGTGTAATATTGCTCTCTCTCCAAGATAGGATGAAACACTTTGCAAACTCCATTAATGTATCTTGAAACAACTGACGGTCATTTTTGTTGGAGCTATTAAGACTCATTAAGCCTACCAACTTATCTAAGCATGAACAAACCTTCTTTCGCCCATTACTAAGGTCAATTTCAGAATCATTATTAGTGGTGATCATGCACAAGTCTTTCCATAGCTCCCTGCATTCATTTTTCTTAGGGCTCACACCTCTTTTGAAAAATTTTCTTGCCTTCTTCCCTGTCATTGACACTTGTTGCAAACTATTTTGCGATTCACCAAGTTTTTTGACAACTAGAGTTACATTATCACCATGACAAGCAATCGAATTAAGCAACTCTTCCAATTTTTTGATGGCTTGTATAGATTTATCGATTGGCTTCATGGAAAATGCGTATTCTATGTGGAGCTTCAATAATCCATCAAATATTCTCATGAAAGCGTGCAATGTGCAAAAGTGAGCATTAACTAATGGAAATGGAATAATGGGATTACAATCTTTATCTAATGTGTCACGGTTAGGTATTTTTAACATTGGAAACCTTAACAAAGGTCTATCCCATTCCGTGGAAGTAGATGCATCTATGTATTCATCTAAGCTAGATAGTATTTTTTGTTGTCCCTTTGTTACTTTATAGCCTCGGGTACAAAATGGACATGGATAACGAGCAGATGCACCTTGCTTGCAACCTAACATGCATTTGATAGTTTCTAAATCCCCACCCAAGTGCCAATCTATCTCAAAATCACCAAAGTTTTATATGTGGAGCTTTGCACCATGAATTTGAGAAACTACTACTTTAGTGATCCATGGGGTCGTACTAAATATCCATGAAAGAACATCATTGGATTCTTTAGGTACTTCAATAGCACCTAACCACCATATTTCTTTCTCGGATTGAACACTATATGTAGATTTAGAGCTAGAGTTACTACTTTCATCAGATATGGCATTAGTCATAGCTTCATTAATGAGTGTCAAACTCAATCTCTCCATTCATCGTCCCTTTATGATCTAGCAAAATTGAAAACTGCCGTCCGATTACCATGCTCCAAACAGGATACAAGATAATTGCAAAAGTTATTGCCAACAAAATCTTTTGTCATTTAAAGTCATGGCTGTGTGAGGACCACAAAGGTTTTATCAAAGGTAGATCTATACTTGAAGCAATTGTAAATATTTGGGAAGGCCTTGCTTTTGTTGAGGAGTCTGCTCAAGATCTAGTATTCATTAAGATCGACTTCGACAAAGCGTATGACAGATTGGAGTGGGACTTTATTCTTCAATCATTGAAAGACCTTGGGTGCAGCCAAAAGTTCACGAAGATGGTTTCCACTCTTCTTGGAAACGTTTCAACTAGAATAAATATCAATGGTAAGCTCTTTGAGCCCATTCGTTTAAAAAGATCAATTAGGCAAGGCCGCCCTCTGGCTCCTTTACTCTTCGCGATCGCCTCAAATGGACTCAGTCGCCTATTAAAGCATCACATGGACGTTGGAAATCTCAAGGGTCTTTCGCTACCTCTAAACCACGGCCAAATGATTGCGAGACTTTTTGCTGATGACATTAATGCCTTTGTGCATAACGATATAAACAGCATTGAGGTGTTTTGGTGGTGCCTCGACACCTTTTGTGTGGCTTCAAGTTCAAAAATCAACCATACTAAAACTGCTTTTAGAGCAATCAACGAACCTACTCCCCAATTGTTGGTGGATCAGGGGTGTCAACTTATCCCTAGAGGTCAAGTCTTCTGTCTCCTTGGCATTCCGATGGGATTCGACATCTCAATGGACCAACGCTGGAACTGGGTGCTATCCAAGATGGATAGCAAGTTGAATCATTGGAGAGGTATGCAAGTCAACTTGGCAGGGCGTGCTATGGTTGTTAACACATTTATGCTGTCTATAATTATTTAATTTATCTTCGTGTTGGAGACCTAAGGAGAAAGACTTGGCCAAAGTGGAAAGAATCTACAGAAACTTCCTTTGGACTGGGGACCCCAACAGGAGGGAGATTCCCAAAATGAAATGGGAAACTTGCATTAGCCCTAAAGAATCAGGGGGCTTGGGAATTTTAGATATCGTTGGGTTGGCTGACAAGCTGGCGGCGAAGTGGTTTATCAAGGCTTGGAGCAATAGGGAGTCCTCTTGGGCTAAATTGATCTTCAAAAACACAGAAGACCTTACCTTAGTTGGCCATCCTGGTTGAAAGGACATAGGGATTCTCACGCTTTTGTTCTCCCCCCACCCGGTGTCCCCTAAAGGCTCTAGCCTCGTGTGTTCTTTATGGAAGAATTGGAACAAGGCCAAACAGTTCATCAGAATTAGTGATGAGTGGAAGTGGGCGGTTGGGATAAGACAAAACGACTCTATCTAGTTCCAGATCCGCGGCATTAGGGGGGTGGAGTCTTGGAACCTCCAAACTACAAAGCGATTATGGAACAAGGGGTTCAAACAGTGGAAACAACTCTCGATTCTATAGAGAGTTTCCTAACGAAGATCAAAGACTTGAAGGAACAATTGATTTCTACTGATGAAGTTTTACTAGATAGCGCACTTGTGCAGACTGTTCTGAATGGTCAACCTGATTCATATCAGAGTTTTGCTTCTACTCTTCGGTTGATGATGAAAGGCAATCCGAATGCCTTATCATTTGAGGAGTTAGTTTCTGTTCTATTGCATGAAGATCAGTCCAGGCAGAACAGGTCCATTACGTGAGTTGCAGATCAAGCTTTCCTCGCTAGTGAGAAGGGCAAAGGAAAATGGATCTCTTTGACTAGTAAGCATAATCTACTAATTCTACACATTCAAAGAAGGAAGATAAAGATGAGCAGAAATAAAAAAAAGAAAAAATTGTTTTTTAAGTACTGTAAATGGAATGATCATATCATAAAGGACTATCCAAAACTGGTTGCTAAGGAGGCAAAGAAGAAAGAGGTTAGAATGGTTGTTGCAGAGGCCTCTACACCAAAAACAGAGTCTGCTAATCTTGTGGAGGAAGAAGAATGGGTGTTTACTACTGTCTGTAGTTTTGACCCATCTTCTCATGAGCAATGCATGTCTGCAGTAGACTCAGATGTTTGGTATTGGACAGTGGGGCAACCAAACATATTACATCGCAGCACAATTTCTTCTCTTCACTCGAGCCTGCCCCTACAGGGAATACTATTACATGCGCCAACAACTCCTCTTATCCTGTTATGGGAGTTAGTAAGATCATTTTGACTACTGCTCATGGTAGTTCTTTCTTCTGTTAGATGCTTTATTTGCACCAGGGATCAAGAAGAACCTGTTATCAGTTTCTGCATTAGCCAAGATTGGCGTGGTTGTGAAATTTGTTGATGACAGGTGTACAGTTCATGATTTGTCAAATGGAGATGTGATTATTGCTTCTGGCATTTTATGTCGTGGGCTGTATAAGCTCATAAACTATGAAAGATCTGTAAATGATTTGGCATGTGCAATAAATGATTCTTAGGCTATGTCAGATGCAAACCGTTGGCATACACGCTTTGGTCATCTGAATTTTGCTAGTTTGCTACGCCTGCAATAATCTGAAATGGTTTCCTCTTTGCCCAAACTTGAGGCACTTGGAAAACATGTTTGTGAACGCTGCATTTTCGGCAAAATGCAGCGTTCGTCCTCTCCAAAAGATGGTTGAGTTCGGGCTACTCAGAAATTGCAGGTTGTACATAGTGATGTCTGTGGTCCTATGTAGACACCTTCTTTTGGGAATTATATTTACTTTGTGACTTTCATCGATGATTTTTCCAGGCATGCATGGGTATATCCATTGAAGGCAAAGTCCAAAGTGTTCATGTGCTTTGAATAGTTTTTGGCTTTGGCTGAAAATCTATCAGCATGTAAAATGGGCATCCTCCGTTTTGATCAAGGGGGGGAATATATGTCTTCTAATTTTAATGGATTTTTGGCTGAACGGGGGATAAAACAGGAGTGTATAGTGCCGTATACACCTCAATAGAATGGAGTTGGTGAATGAAAGAACATGTCACTCATGGAGATGGCGAGGTGTATGGTCAAGAGTCAAGCTTTACCACATAGTTTCTGGCTTGAGGCTGTCATGTGTGCAACATATGTACTAATCAGGTGTCCCACTAAAGCACTGCAGTCTATCACTCCATATGAGGCTTGGCATGATCGCAAGCCATCTGTTGCTCATTTGCACCTTTTTGGTTATTTGGCATATGCATTAGTCCCTGAGCAACATCACAAAAAATTGGATGATAAAGTAGTAAAATGTATTCTTGTTGGGTAGAGTTCTGAAAGTAAAGGCTATCGTCTGTATCATCTACAGACTAAACGCATTCTGGTTAGCCATGATGTTGTTTTTGTGGAAGATGATATTCAGCCATTGCTTTCATGTACTAAGGAGACATATATTAGCTCCAAGGACATGTATGATACTTTCCTGCCTCTTTTTACAGGTGGACAGTCTAGTGCTAGTCCCAATGAGGCACCTTCTCAGCCTTTGCAAGTTTCATGTGATGATGCAGATCATTCCATTTCTGATGCAGATTTACATGATGCAGTAGTTGATGAGAGAGATGATATTGAGTAGGCAAAAACTATGCCAAAATGGTTGGTGCAGACTTTGCATGACAACAAATTAGATGCACCTTTGTCATACTGTACTCATTCAGGCTCTCATAGTGCCTCTTTTGCATCAGATTGCTATGCTATGACTGCATCTAGTCTTTGTGATGAGAATGAGCCTGTTTTGTTTGATGAAGCATAAAATTCAGAGTTGGATGCTTGCTATGCAATCTGAATATGATGCTATAATGAAGAATGGTAGTTGGTCTTTATGTGACTTTCGTCTTGGCAAGAAGGCCATTGGCACTAAGTGGGTATACAAGCTGAAGTGTAAACCGGATGGTACAGTTGACATGTATAAGGCTAGGCTTGTTGCAAAGGGTTATGCACAGGAAAGAGGCATTGATTTTGATGAGACCTTTGCACTTACATGCCGTATGACTACTTTTCGGAGCATCCGTGCACTTGCAGCTCATCATGGTTGGAATGTACATCAAATGGATATTAAAACAGCATTTTTGAATGGTGACTTGCATGAAGAAGTGTATGTTTTTCAACCCTATGGATTTGTGTAGAAAGGGCATGAAAACCAGGTGTGCAGGTTAAAGAAGGCATTATATGGTTTAAAGCAAGCACCACGTGCTTGGTATGAGAAGATACATGCCTATCTCATTGCACATGTTTTTGAGAACAGTCAAACTAAAAGCACCTTATATGTTAAGCGTGCTAATGATGTGCTTCTGATCATTTTTGTCTATGTTGACGACATGCTGCTCATTGGTCCTATTGAGAAGCATATTGCTGATTTTAAGGCTGATTTGCATGCCTTATTTGAGATGTCTGATTTCGGGCATTTGCATCACTATTTGGGCATTCATTTTATGCAAGTTGATGGTGGAATGGCCTTGTGTCAAACGAAATATATTGACACTGGCCTTGAAGACTTTAAGCCTATTGCCACTCCTATGGGGACAGGTTTACGATTAGGTCTTCATGATGCTGGAAATGCATTTGATGCTGTTCTCTATCAGCACGCTGTGGAGGTGATCGCAATCCGGGTGGATCGGGTCTGGTCGTGGCACACACAGGGTGTATGAAGCTAATGAATGTTGGAAGGTTTAAAGATGTGAAGGTGAAATTAATGTTGAGTATGGAGAAGAGAGAGATGTTGAAATAATTATGGGAATGGGAATGTAGGTGTGCAAGTTAGATTGATGACATGAATGATAAGAATGAAAGAGAACCATACACACGAATCAAATTTGGAAGGAAGAATGGCCCATTGGAGGAGCTTCTTAAACACTTCCTAATTCTAATCCATATGTATAGACTTCTTTGGATGATATGTATGCATGACGAGAATAGATGGAATCCTTACACATAAATCAGTTTCGAAAGGAAGAATGGTCCAATATTGGAGCTTCTTATACACTTTCAGAAACTACTAAATATGTTTGGATTTGTATGGATTATATGCATGCAAGTGAATTATGATGATGGATTTTACTCACAAGCTCAAAGAAACATCCTCACTGGTTCAACGCAATACTGCGGAGCCTTCTCACACATAGAAGAAATAGAAGACATGTAAAAATACTTAAGAGACTGAGAGAGGTGACAAGAGACAAGTGACAAGTGACATGAATTAAAAGGATTTGCATTAAGTTACATGTAAAATATCGTCGTGGTACGTCATGCTAAGCAGTCTACTGATCAAAGGTGGTTCCGACCCTCAAACCATGACAGTTCAACCGAATGTCACACGTAAGAAGGTGAGTTCCACTCCAGTGACCCTATGTCTGTCTAGGCTCGTAACGTCTAACTAAAGAAGTCTAAGACTCATTAAAATCAGCTCTAACTCACTCACACGCTCCACCGAGGGTGAGTCAAGATAGAGATGCTGGTTTCAAGAGCCTATCCTAGATTGGAGTTCTAACTTAAATTTGAAACTAGGTTCTAAACTCATACTAGCTCACCTTGGATCCTCACTCGCTCAACCGAGGGTGATCGTCTCAAGGAAACCGTAAGCTAGCATGAGCCCTATGGATGCCTAACAATGATGCTCTAGGAGTTTGGAGGGGGATTTATATAGTTTTTTGAATGAATTTGGGCCCTTGGATCTAGAGAAATCAACTCTCAACTCTAGGATCACTACTTTTGATTAGAACCATTTGATTAATCAAATCAATGGCTTGGAATTGTTCTTTCTATCAAATCTAGTGTAAAGGAGTGAAATTTAGGCGCCCTCATTCTCCACCATTGGATCTGGGGATGATCTGGACCGTCGAATCAGTGGTGACATCAATTCGGATAAGATAAGCCACTATTTTTGGAGAAATGCTGCATTATTGATCTTTGATTGTAAAAAAGGTCTTCTTTTATGGAAAAAATTCGTGGATCCTCCTTCCTTTATGCTTTAGTGCATCTCCACCCTTGAATATGAGCTCATCTTGACCGTACAACATGGTTCAATCATATTTTGACATGTGGCAGACATTCAAGCCTTCAATTTTCTTATTCTAGAAAACTGCGGTGACCTTGAAAACTGGACTTTGTGCTCTTTGACCCTCCAAAAAGTCTTTGATGAAGATGAAACATTGTAGGACTATGTTTCCAAAGATCTCCTTCAGGAATATGCAGAAAAAACTCCCATCTGAATCTAACTTGTACAAGTTTGACTACATTTGGAAGCTTGCAAGGTGGCATTAAGGTGTCTAGGAAGCTCGGATAGCCTTGAAACTTTATACAAATATGTAGCCACATATGGTCTTTATACATGGCAAACCATATGGCTAACATAAATTTCTATACAAGAATTTGTAGGGTCAAACTAGAAAAAATACATTTTTACAAAATGAACATAGCATATCAATGTGCTACCAAATCCATTTTCTGCTGAAATTTGGGCTATAGACTGCCTTTGACAATCTTTACAAGTATATGGATTTTCATCTAATTTGGTGACAATGAAATTTTTGCCCTAATTTCCCAACTTTGACCAGCTTTGACCAACTTTGACCACTACCATGGACTTTCTTGATTTCTTTGAAACTTTGTATGTGACCTTCCTTTGACATCCTTGATGCATCCTGGACTTCTCGGGGAATTCTGGCTACCTTCACCAAATATGTTTTTTTTGTAGGCCTTCACAAGTGAGAGAGGAGAGAGAATCTCGACGACATTCGCCCCCACTAAACTTGCGATTCCTCCGAAAGCGCCACTCTAGCATCTGTGAAAAACAAAATGTTCCAGGCATCAAATTCTTTTATAGGCAACATAAGAAACATGGAAGGAAAATTGATTATATGCATGAATAAGTAGGTAACGTGACATGAAGCAAAATTTGCATGAAAGAAATAATTGAAACAGGAAACATGAATATGCATGAACAAATAGGCAACATATATGCAAATGAACAAGCAACATTGGCAACAAGAAAGAAAAAAAACAAGCATCAATATGAAGTGGAAGTGGTTGTATTGAGTCGTTTTAAGCATGAGTTCCTCTCATCTTGAAGAAAATTTTGTACCTTTTTCATAAAGCAATCTACCTTAAATATGATTATAAACAAAGATTTAGGATTTTCAAGAGACATCTTTCATCTTTAGCTTATTTTAGATCAACTCCTTTCCTACATAAATATGAATATGCTCTTTCTCTAATAACATGCAAGGAAATCTAACTAAACTCCACTAATGCATAAATCTACCTATATAGCCCGTGATTTATTCTACTATGCCTCTTTATCCTCCTTTGGCTTGCTCTTTTTTTTTTTTTTTGATGATGATGATGATGATTCGGTAACTTTATGGGTACGATCACTTTTTTGGGGTGGAAGAAAGTGTAAACTTCTTGGTAACATGTAGCAACTTTTTTTTTTTTTTTTTGATGACGGGGAAAAATTAAACCCCGATACAAGGTACAACCATTTTTGATGACGGAGAACAGTCGTTTAAACTCCGATACAAGTGTTGTGAGATGGACTAAGGATGTAGAAACATGCAATAGCAGGAGCTAGGATTTCAACAATTATGCTTTCGATACTGGATACATATGCATGTTTATATATGGAAGTCATGTCACCAAAATAAACCTCCAAATCTACATGCCCTATCTTTCCACAATCCTAGATTATAATCAATTTCTTAGTAGATAAGTTACTACTTAAGATACAATTTTACACAAGTAGAGAAATCATCATTTGCCTTTTTTTGACTCAAGTGATGTGGATATGCAATGTGATGCAAAACTGAAAAAAACATGCATGAAACAAGCATGGAAAAAAAATAGAATGAACTTGAAAAAAAACAAAGCAACATGAACTTGAAAAATTAATGATGTTTAATTTTTTTAATAATAACATGGATACTCCTGTTTATGAATCGGCCTCATTGTTGTCATCTTCTTCAATGTCCTCATCCAAAATGTACTCGTCATTATCATGCTTCTTGAATAACTTTATCCTTTTACCTGCAATCAAAGTTTTTAGTGCAACACCATTTAATTCACAAAGAGCATACGTACCATTGTTGTTGACTTTTGATACTATGTATGGCCCAAACCACTGTTGAGTGAGCTTTTTGCGTGCATCATATTGAGAGTCGAATGTACTATCATAAATGAGCACCCAATCTCCTACTTCAATTGGCTTAGGACGCAATCGATGAGTTTTATCAAAATAATGCTTGTTCTTCATTCTAGATTCTCTTAATTTTTCAACAGCATCATCAAGTCTTAATTTACCTTGTTCTAACTGTTTAATACGCAAACTCAAAAAATCATTAGTAGACATGTTTTCAGACCAAGGCAAATTTGACCATGCAGAAATATGAGACTGAATTGGAAACAATGGTTTTTGACAGTACATGAGTTCAGCAGGCATATACCCAGTAGTGCGTGTGCACGTCATTCTATCTGCCCAAAGTGCAAAAGGTAAGAATTTTGGCCATTGTTTGATGTCATCGTTACATGCTTTAGATATGGCTTTCACAATAGGTGGATGCCCTCTCTCTATTTTACCATTGGCCTCTGGATTATATGCAGTGGTGAGAGACAAACGAATACCGTGACGCTCAAAGAACTCTTTAGCTTCTCTCGCATTTAACTCTCCACGATCGGCAACTACTCTCTCTATGTACCCAAAGCGACTTATGACATCTTCAAGCAAGAATTTGCAAACATTGTAAGTAGTCTTAGATCGTAGTGCACGTCCCTCTACATGATTAGTTAAGTCTTCTCTTGCAAGTACAATGTAACGCATTTTGTCAATACCTTTAGGCATAGTTACAAGATCTACTACCCACTTGTAGTGAATACAAGGTGGATAAGCAGGATGCAACGGATCTCTATGTTTGACTGATGAATGAAGTTGACAAGTAGAACATGTAGAAACATAGCTACTAATGTCAACATACATCCTAGGCCAATAATAGGTACTTCTAATTTTTTCATATGTTCCAAAAAATCCTTTATGACCTGCCCATAATGTCTCATGCATTTCCTTCATTACTTGCAATTGAATACCTCGTTTTCCTAGGACTCGTTGTGGATTCTTAACCTTACCCTTAGCATGTCTCCAAAGATAACCATTACATAGGAAAAAGTTATAAGCTCGTTTCCTAATGTTACGGAATCTATTCGTAGTCCAGTTAGGTAATGGTTGTAGTGTACTAAGATACTTTCCTATGTCTCTCCATTCATTTTCGTACTGAGACTCATGAAATTGCTCATACTCATATATATGTGGAACATAGTCAATTAAGTTCACATTCTTTATTAGATCATTTTCAAGATCATCAAATCTAGCTCTCGATAACATATCAGCAACTGAGTTTGACTTACCTGAAATATGAACTAACTCAGGATTTATGAACTTAATATATGAGATCCATCTAAGCATGGCTATATCAGGAGATGAACAATTGGTTATCATTCCAATGAGAGGCAAACAATCAGTTTCAACTTTGACATTTGCACCAATGAAATATTCTTTGTCTATTTTCAAATCTGTTACCATACCCCATAGTTCTCGTTTGATCTGTGGATATTTTCGTTGTGTTTCATGTAGAATTTTGGCACCAAACCTAATTGCATATCTATTCCCTTCACTATCGTCTTGACTTATGACCCAACCTATACCAATAGGACTAGTATCAACAGTCAATATAATAGGTTTGTTAGCAGAATAGTCTACACGCTTAAGGATGGGAGCTTCAAGCAATAATTTCTTCAATTTACGCATAGCTTGAGTGTGTTTGTCAGTCCAAATAAATTTTCGTTTCTTCCTCAACAAGTCATAAAGACAATCAGCAACATGAGCAAAGTGTGGGATACAAATAACATAAAAGATACAAGCACCAAGAAATCTACGTACCTCACTCACGTTGTTACATGTTTCAGAAATCTTGCTAATGGCATCAACTTTTTGTGGGTATGGCTTTCGACCATAATGGCCACATAAATGTCCAACAATAAGTACCTCGTTGACACCAAAAACAGATTTCTCTATGGAAAATGTGAGACCTACCTCTTCAAATCGTTGAAATATTCTTTCACAATCAGAGATATGGTCAAGAACAAATTTACGACATCCCGATGAATCTAAAGTAATGTCCTTTACACGTTCGTCACTCCCTTTAATTGGAATATCATCAATGAATGGCATAGTTATATGAGGGATAAAGTCATGTAAGACCATATTCATAGCACTCATCATATGAGCCACAGAATTAGTCGCTCCTTGAGGTAAAGTACACATTCGCACTAAGCCTAAAGGAGTTTTCATTGTGGTTATGTCACGACTATCAATTGCTAATTGGAATTGGTCATATCTAGAATATAGATCACCCATTGAATAGATAGAATGTCCTGAAAATGATTCAGCAAACTCATCTACAATGGGTCCTATTCCTACATTCCTTATGGTGACTTTATTGACGGGTTGGAGATCTTGAATAAAACGTAGTTTCCCATTCTTTTTAGGCACAGTGAACCATCTATTTGAGTAAGGTGCAAAAGATGGCTCTAAAATTCTCATGTTTATCTTCTCCTTAAGTAGTTTCATTAGCTCAGGTAAGTGAGCCTTTGGAACAGGTATAGGACAAAGATTCCATGGAATATGTAGAATAGTAAAGATTATCATGGGTGCAACTAGCTTAGGATCTACACAACCAATCTCATGAGGATACATAGTAAAGGCTTTTCCATGGCTACGTATGACTCCCTCAAATTTATCTCTCCCTGCTGGCAAAAGAAAGTCATCATCTCTACCAATTTTCACCTGTTTGATTGTCTCATCCGTGAATGTATGTCCTATGCTTTTCTTATCCCGAAGAGTTGGATCATTTTTCACATCAATAATTTTTTCATTACTTCCTTGAGGTAATGGTTGAGCTATGGGTTTGATTTTTTTGTCTACAGTTTTGTACTTTGTTTCAACTAAGGCATCATGTGTTTGGTTAAATTTTCAGCACTTGTCAACATTGAGAGCATACTCTTGGATTAGAGCATACTCATCAAGGGAAGAAAGAAGAATAATATGGGAATTAGAATTTTGTTGAAGACATAACTCTAACTCCTCAAGAGTAGAGAAACAATGAGATGTTTCAATCACATGCTCAATGTTCTCATCATGTTCCATGATTTTGTTGTTTTTATAATTTTTTTGGGTTTTTTGGATAAAAGACTTGGACAATTGACTCTTATGAAGAAAATCTAATCTAGAATGTGGAAAACAAAGTGACAAACTATTGAACATGTTGGTTGGCTGCGAGATGTCAAACCAATATCCACTGTTGTCCCGCTCAACAATGGATTCTATCCGAAATTTTGATCATATGTAGCTCCAAACATGAATCGAGGTGCACAATCACTACAAGCATGCTCATGACCCTGAGTAACAATAGGTTTCTTTCGAATTGACAATCGATTCCTAGGATGATTCACTCCTACTGTCATGACTTGAAGTGATTGCATTCCATCCTTAGACTTGAACCTAGCATAGGTAGACCCATCATCCATGGCTTTAGTTTCCATACGACTCTCACAAATAAAGGGTTGACCTAAGAGAACTTCATAGGAGCAATTATCTTGAATAAAAAAGTGAAATTCTTCTGTGATTCCTCCTATGGATATGGGCACACTAGCACAAGCTCCATACAGGGTACCTACACCATTATCTGCAGTTCTCATACGCCATCCACAATCTTTATCTATGGGCCATCAAAACTTATCATAGACTTCTCTTGAAATCACATTGATTTCAGAGCCGGAATCTACTAATGCATTTACAATGATAGTGTTCTTATCATTTCCTATTTTAACATGCATCTCTGATGTACCTCTAGACCAAAATGTTCTTTTAAAGTGACTTTCAGGATTGTTTTCATGATTTTCATGGTCAGGTTGAATAGGTCCTAAGAAATTTTTATTAACATTTACTTCATCATCATCAAGGTCCTCTTCATCAGATTCATCAAAGTTTAAGGCTTCATTCATAGCTTGATCTTGATCTAGAGAATCTTGCATCTCAGTATCTAGATTAAGCGGAAACCTCTTCCTTTTAATTAGGCCGATAAAGTTATCTTTAAAAACAGGCTTTGCAATAGAGAAAACTTGTTCTAAAGACATAGTCACTTGACTCTTAAGCAAAATGTCATCTAAAATCTCCATAGGATCTATTTTTCTCTCAATTTCTGAAATCAAGATGGCTTTGGGTTTTCTCTTTGGTTTCTTTTGTTTTTGCTCAGGGTCTTGTTTTTGTTCATGTTCTCGTGTTTGGTCTTCAGTTTGTTTTGATTGTTCTTGTTTATCTAAAGGCTTTGGTTCTGTTTTTCTTTGCTTTGTCTTCTTCCCTTTTTGTTTCTCCTCTTGTTTTTGTTCATTGGGTTCTGATTCTTGTTTTTTTATCTTTGGATTGTGATGTTTCTCCCTGCTCTATGATTGTTTCTATTCCCTCTGAGGTTTGTTTTCGTGTTACTCTTCTTTCACTAGGCTCAGCTTCATCTCTTTTTCGTTTTTCTTCTACATTGGATATGTGAGAAATAAGAGATTGATCTTCTATTGGTGACTCCCAAGCCGTTATTCTCCTAATCTCATCCCGTGCTCTTACTAAAGCCTCTATAGAAAAATCACCTTCCTTTGTGGGTTTACTTGATTCTACTTGTTGTTCATCAAGAGCTTCTAGTTTCACTCCTCTAGTTCCTACGTCCATTATGGTTATATTTTCATAATGTTTTTTCATTCCTCCCTTACCATAATTTCCTTGCAAAGGTAGCCTAGATCGATAGTCACAGATTTTCTTGTCTATGTCTATTACTAGTCGTTGCTCCTTAGCAGCCTTCAATAATTCACAATCTCTCAAAAAGTGCTCTAACGAATCACACCAAGGACACCTACGAGGTCCACGCACAAAACCATTTTGATTTTGAGGATTTTGATTAACTTGTGGTGGGAAATTTTGAAATTGAGGATTTTGTTGATAAGGTATTGCTTGAACAGGATATATAGGATTTTGAAAATGCAATTGATGTATTTGAGGAGCTTGGGGAGCAACATGTGGTACTTGAGGTGCAAGAGGAGCTTCCATATTATACGGTTGATGATTTTGAAAATTTTGATTTTGAGGATTTTGAAAAGCTATTTGAGAAGCTTGAGGATACATGTTTTGATACATTTGAGGATTTTGCACATGAGGATGAGGATTTTGCATGAAGGATTATGCATTGGAGGAACTTGATATGCTTGAGTAGGAGCTATTTGTGGATTTTGATTGGTAGCTATAACATGTTGATTAGGCTCTTGAAAAGTCATTGGGTTCATTTGATTTTGGAAAGTTTTGGTGTAATTAGATTGTAAAGCATCTATAGTCTTGGCCAAATTGGATTGTGTAGCAATAAGACTTTCCATTTGCTTAGTGAGAATATCCACTTGAGATTGTTCAACTACACTTTTTTTTGGCTCTACTTTAAAACCTTGATTAGGCTCCATCATTTGAGGAATAGGAGTAGAGTCAAAAAGCATAGCATGGGATTGTTCTCTATCTTGCTCCTTAGTTTGTGGAAGGCTAGCTTGAGGAAGACTAGTTTGCTCATAAAGCATGGATTGTCTTTGATGTCTATGGGCTACAGCCTCTACTACTTTACGCACTTCTTGCCAATTGTCAGTAAGACCATAGCGCTTATCTAGTTCTTCTAATCACCGTTCAACTTCCCTACGAGTTTCAGGATGAAGAAGCTTAAGAAAATTGATCACAAGATCAGGTTCCAAAGTTATCTTATCCTCATCAGGAAGTTGTTCATAGCGTCTAATATACTCATTTTGTAAGTGAGTAATAGAGCTACTAGGCTTTGGAGAATTGACCCATCGTAAGAATCCATCCCGATTATGTTGGCTATAATCTTCAAGATAGAATTCTTTGAGCATCTCCTTTCTAAAATCACTCCAAGGAAGACTATCATATTGAGTGACACGGTTTATGATAGAGCTATCAACAATTCGTTCAAAGAATGATATCAAAAGATCTTCGGGAAGACCAAAAATCATAGATTGCTCTTCAAACAAATCTAAGTAGCTTGTGATGTTGATGCCATTGAATTTTCCCTTCTCTCTCAACATAGAAGAGACTATTCTTTGGCCTTGTTTCTCAACAATAAGGGATTTGAATCCTTCCTCCATCTTATGTGAATAAGCAAGTGATGCACGATGCTCTAGATCTCTCACTAATGCGTTTACTTCACGACGAAGATGTGCACGATACTGTGAGAAATCCAGTGCAACACTCAAGACTGATGATGATGATATGATGAGGATGAAAAACATGAAACAAAGGATATGGATCACAACCTCCCAACAAGATCAGAAGCAAATGCCACGAAGCGTTTCACGTCGGGTTCAAATGTGGAGGTGATCGCAATCCGGGTGGATCGGGTCCGATCGTGGCACACACAGGGTGTATGAAGCTAATGAATGTTGGAAGGTTTAAAGATGTGAAGGTGAAATTAATGTTGAGTATGGAGAAGAGAGAGATGTTGAAATAATTATGGGAATGGGAATGTAGGTGTGCAAGTTAGATTGATGACATGAATGATAAGAATGAAAGAGAACCATACACACGAATCAAATTTGGAAGGAAGAATGGCCCATTGGAGGAGCTTCTTAAACACTTCCTAATTCTAATCCATATGTATAGACTTCTTTGGATGATATGTATGCATGACGAGAATAGATGGAATCCTTACACATAAATCAGTTTCGAAAGGAAGAATGGTCCAATATTGGATCTTCTTATACACTTTCAGAAACTACTAAATATGTATGGATTTGTATGGATTATATGCATGCAAGTGAATTATGATGATGGATTTTACTCACAAGCTCAAAGAAACATCCTCACTGGTTCAACGCAATACTGCGGAGCCTTCTCACACATAGAAGAAATAGAAGACATGTAAAAATACTTAAGAGACTGAGAGAGGTGACAAGAGACAAGTGACAAGTGACATGAATTAAAAGGATTTGCATTAAGTTACATGTAAAATATCGTCGTGGTACGTCATGCTAAGCAGTCTACTGATCAAAGGTGGTTCCGACCCTCAAACCATGACAGTTCAACCGAATGTCACACGTAAGAAGGTGAGTTCCACTCCAGTGACCCTATGTCTGTCTAGGCTCGTAACGTCTAACTAAAGAAGTCTAAGACTCATTAAAATCAGCTCTAACTCACTCACACGCTCCACCGAGGGTGATTCAAGATAGAGATGCTGGTTTCAAGAGCCTATCCTAGATTGGAGTTCTAACTTAAATTTGAAACTAGGTTCTGTACTCATACTAGCTCACCTTGAATCCTCACTCGCTCAACCGAGGGTGATCGTCTCAAGGAAACCGTAAGCTAGCATGAGCCCTATGGATGCCTAACAATGATGCTCTAGGAGTTTGGAGGGGGGTTTATATAGTTTTTTGAATGAATTTGGGCCCTTGGATCTAGAGAAATCAACTCTCAACTCTAGGATCACTACTTTTGATTACAACCATTTGATTAATCAAATCAATGGCTTGGAATTGTTCTTTCTATCAAATCTAGTGTAAAGGAGTGAAATTTAGGCGCCCTCATTCTCCACCATTGGATCTGGGGATGATCTGGACTGTCGGATCAGTGGTGACATCAATTCGGATAAGATAAGCCACTATTTTTGGAGAAATGCTGCATTATTGATCTTTGATTGTAAAAAAGGTCTTCTTTTGTGGAAAAAACTCGTGGATCCTCCTTCCTTTATGCTTTAGTGCATCTCCACCCTTGAATATGAGCTCATCTTGACCGTACAACATGGTTCAATCATATTTTGACATGTGGCAGACATTCAAGCCTTCAATTTTCTTATTCTAGAAAACTGCGGTGACCTTGAAAACTGGACTTTGTGCTCTTTGACCCTCCAAAAAGTCTTTGATGAAGATGAAACATTGTAGGACTATGTTTCCAAAGATCTCCTTCAGGAATATGCAGAAAAAACTCCCATCTGAATCTAACTTGTACAAGTTTGACTACATTTGGAAGCTTGCAAGGTGGCATTAAGGTGTCTAGGAAGCTCGGATAGCCTTGAAACTTTATACAAATATGTAGCCACATATGGTCTTTATACATGGCAAACCATATGGCTAACATAAATTTCTATACAAGAATTTGTAGGGTCAAACTAGAAAAAATACATTTTTACAAAATGAACATAGCATATCAATGTGCTACCAAATCCATTTTCTGCTGAAATTTGGGCTATAGACTGCCTTTGACAATCTTTACAAGTATATGGATTTTCATCTAATTTGGTGACAATGAAATTTTTGCCCTAATTTCCCAACTTTGACCAGCTTTGACCAACTTTGACCGCTACCATGGACTTTCTTGATTGCTTTGAAACTTTGTATGTGACCTTCCTTTGACATCCTTGATGCATCCTGGACTTCTCGGGGAATTCTGGCTACCTTCACCAAATATGTTTTTTTTGTAGCCCTTCACAAGTGAGAGAGGAGAGAAAATCTCGACGACAACGCTGTTGGATGCTTGATTTAGTTATGCATTACTCGGCCAGATATTCAGTTTGCTATCTCACAGATGAGCAAGTTTATGCGTTGCCGAGGAGTCAAGCATTTGCAGGTAGTTAAGCACATCTTCCGCTATTTGAGTGGTACTTCGATACTTGTGTTGTTTTATACTAAGGGGGGATCACTACCGCCAAATTTGCATGCTTTTTCTGACTCTAATTGGGCTGGTTGCTATTACACTCGTGTGTCCACTAGTGGCTTTTGCTTCATGCTTGGTAGCTCATGTATATCTTGGTTGAGCAAGAAGCAGCCTACTGTGGTCACTTCCAGTTGTGAGGCTGAGTACAGGGCAGCTTTTACAGCGACTGTTTGTGTGTGGCTCAAACGCCTTATGGCTGATTTGGGTGTTGGTCATACTTCTACCACCGCCATCTTCACTGACAGTTAGAGCGCATTGGCAGTTGCAAGGAACCCTATGTTCCATGCTCGCACTAACCACATTGAGGTGCATTATCACTATGTCAGGGAGAGGTTCTCTGCAGAGGAGATCAACTTGGCATATGTGCCCACACAAGAGAACATTGCAGACCTTTTCACGAAGGCTCTGCCTAGGGAGAAGTTTGAAGCTTTCCACAAAGCTTTGGGATTACTTCCTTTTGTGGAGTGATTTCCACATAGCTTGGCACTTCCTTATACATGAGTGCCAGCTCCTTATTCACCGCATCACTCCCAGGGGGGATTTGTTGATATATATAGGTAATGATGTGTGTGAACACACTAGGTTTGCCCGGGCATTTTTTCCCTCTGTAGGAGGTCCCCTCCCCCCTTGTATATACGCCTATTGCCCTAATGGGCTACTTATCTTTGTACATTTTCTAGTAATACATTCAATATTCTGTGTTGTCCTCCAAGCTTCTTCTTCTTCCTTGTGTTGTTCGCGTGCTTCCACAGACGTCTAACTCCAACATGTACTTCTCTGACAATAAATATCAACCACTACAAATTTTGGTGGGAGCAACTACTACAAATTTATGCAGGTTTTTGAGCCCAAAACTTCAGAGTTGACAAACTCCTGCAAGTGTTGCTCGCTAGTTTTTGGGCTGTGCATTCAGCCTTTTAGTGTCATTTTACTTCATATATTGAGCACATACACACAATGTTTGCTTCTATGGATACCGCTTATGTACATCCATGTGGGCATTGACATAGCAGTTACGTTTTTTGCATAAATCACCTTACATTTGATAAAGGGGTCTTGGTGAGGTTTTCTTAGCTAGGAGACTCCTAGATGTCAATTTTCTTCCGTGATGCAAGTGGAAGAACTACCAAGCCTCGCCATCGGAGATGTATGATAATTGTTCATAGGTGCTCCATAAGCCTAGTTGGCTTCTATTGGGTAAGTGATTATATGCAGTGGAGTCACAGATTCAATATGTAGGTAAATGTGTTAGTACTTGTAGTTTTATGATATTTTGACACTCGTCATATGCTCATTTTGTAGAGGATAATCTGGCAAAATCTTTCCAAATTTTTGGTTTTGTCAACTATACAATGGTGGATTTACTCCTTGATACACTTACTCATTGGTGTTTGGACTCTTATAGCTCCCTTATCATTCTATTCAATTCTCTACACTATAACATATCGAGGGTATACCGAGGCTGCTATCGAGGAAAATGAATGGGCACATTTTTTCCGCGACGTCTGTTATCGTCGATATGCGCGTCGGAAACATAACCCCGGTATGGGTGCCGGTATGGGCGTCGGTATGCGCATCGGTATGAGCATCGGTATAATTGTCGGTATTATCGGCGCTCATACCGATGCCCATACCGATGCCTATACTGGATTTACCGGCACCCATACCGACAACTCTACTGGGCGTACCGACGCCCATACCGATAACCATATCTGCACAATTTGTTTTGGGCAGAGTGTGTTGTCTATTGCTACAACATGATGCTGTTTAGCAAAAGACAATACACTCTGCCCAACTCTATATAGAGTACATGTGTTATGTACTCTAATGGCAACCAAAACATGATTTTATATGAGCAAAAATGAACCATGAATCATGTACAAAAAGTTGTATATTCCATAAATGAAAGATGTACAAGAGCGTGACAAAGCATTTCCATATAGGAATCGAATAAAAAATTATGGTACATCATTGCCACATAGGAGTATAATACAAAATTGTGGCAATGTGAAAAACCACTTCCATATAGGAATCGAATACAAAATAATAGTACATCATTGCCACATAGGAGTGTAATACAAAATTCTGGCAAAGCATATATGTAAGGGGATGAAAACATTTACACCTGCAATCCAGCAATAAAGCACGTGTAAATTGAGACAAATTGACATGACATTTATAAAAAATAACTAAAAATACGAAACCAAGCTATAAGTTTACCTGATCATAGAATATTCTCCCATGAAATGATCGCACAAGGTTCCTCTAAGTCTTGCAACCATGCAGCCAATCCATGACGATATCAGTAAGATTCTTTGGTTCGCGTCGGAGGACGACCCACTCCCAACCCCTATAATAAATATGCAAAATGTTAGATGAACATACATGATGTGCTCAACACAAACAATTTCAATAATTAACATGATACTTACAAATTGGTAGCGCATACTGTCGTATCCACCGCTACCTAAATGCAAAGTTGCAACCGTATCCAAATGTGTGGCCGCCGCATCTCTCTATTGACGATATCGACCAGGAGTATGTTACTGCTCATCCTGAATCGATTCCCACTCTTCAAATTCTAACCACACAGGCTTCGCTAAGCCTACTCTAAAAGCATCGCGAGCTTCCGAGCATCGATGAGACATCACCTCGCGTGCCGTATGCTGAATCCATTCTGAACTCACAATAGGATTCCCAGGTGCTGGCCCATACTCTTCATATATCGATTGTGTGATATTGTTTTTAGAATCCCTATCCTGTTCGCTCCATTTTAGCATTACAAAATGTCCAAACTCTATGGAGCAAAGTTATGGAATGCACTGACACATTGACTTCCCCGCTGCATCCATGACCGGAGCTCCATTACATATGTGATATATTTTGGAGTCCTCATGGTCATGCGCTCCCCAAGGTATACGTGGAGATCCCATCCAATCCAATGTGAAGATCCCATCTGATCCAATGTGTATATGCATATGCATGTTTGTATGCATATGCATGTGTGTATGTGTGTATGTGTGCATGTGTGCATGTGTGTATGTGTGTATGCATATGCATGTGTGTATTCATATGCATGTTTGTATGCATATGCATGTGTGCATGCATATGCATGTGTGCATGCATATGCATGTGTGCATGCATATGCATGTGTGCATGCATATGCATTGTGTGTATGTGTGTATGTGTGCATGTGTGTATGCATATGCATGTTTGTGTGTATGTGTGTATGCATATGCATGTTTGTATGCATATGCATGTGTACATGCATATGCATTGTGTGTATGTGTGCTTGCATATGCATGTGTGTATGCATATGCATTTGTATATGCATATGCATTTGTGTATGCATATGAGTATGTGTATGCATATGCATATGTGTATGCGTATGCATTTGCGTATGTGTGTATGTGTGTATGCATATGCATGTGTGTATGTGTGTATGTGTATGTGTGCATATGCATTGTGTGTATGCATATGAATTGTGTGTATGCATATGCATTTGTGTATGCATATGCATGTGTGCATGTGCGTATGTGTGTATGCATATGCATGTGTATGTGTGTATGTGTGCATGTGTGTATGTGTGTATGTGTGTATGTGTGCATGCATGTATGCGTGTATGTATGCATGTATGCATGTATGCATGTGTATGTTCATGTGTGTATGCATATGCATGTGTACATGCATATGCAGTGTGTGTATGCATATGCATGTGTACATGCATATGCATTGTGTGTATGCATATGCATATGTGTGTATGCATATGCATTGTGTGTATGCATATGCATTGTGTGTATGCATATGCATTGTGTGTATGCATATGCATTTGTGTGTATGCATATGCATTTGTGTGTATGCATATGCATTTGTGTGTATGCATATGCATTTCTGTATGCATATGCATTACTGTATGCATATGTATGTGTGTATGCATATGCTTGTGTGCATTTGTGTATGTGTATATGCATATGCATGTGTATGTGTGCATGTGTGTATGCATATGCATGTGTGTATGTGTGTATGTGTGCATGTGTGCATGTGTGTATGTGTGTATGCATATGCATGTGTGTATGTGTGTGTGTGCATGTGTGTATGTGTGCATGTGTACATGTGTGTATGTGTGTATGCATATGCACGTGTGTATGCATATGCATGTGTGTATGCATATGCATATGCATATGCATGTGTATGCATATGCATATGCATGTGTATGCATATGCATATAAATGTGTGTACACATATGCATGTTTGTATACATATGCATGTATGTGTGCATATGCATGTGCATGTGTATGCACATGCATGTGTGTATGCATATGCATGTTTGTATGCATATGCATGTGTGTATGCATATGCATGTGCATGTGTATGCATATGCATGTGTGTATGCATATGCATATGCATGTGTGTATGCATATGCATATGCATGTGTGTATGCATATGCATATGCATGTGTGTATGCATATGCATATGCATGTGTGTATGCATATGCATATGCATGTGTATGCATATGCATATGCATATGCATGTGTATGCATATGCATATGCATATGCATGTGTATGCATATGCATATGCATATGCATATGCATATGCATGTGTATGCATTATATGCATGTGTGTATGCATATGCGTGTTTGTATAAATATGAATGTGTGTATGCATATGCATTGTGTATGTGTGTATGCATATGCATTGTGTATGTGTGTATGCATATGCATTGTGTATGTGTGTATGCATATGCATTGTGTATGTGTGTATGCATATGCATTTGTGTATGCATATGCATTGTGTGTATGCATATGCATGTGTGTATGTGTGTATATTTATATGGATATGCATGTGTGTGTTTATACATATGTGAGTGTGTGTATATGTATCTCTCTCTCTATGTCAATCAAAAACAAACAATCACTTACATGGATGTAATCGTGGCACAAGAGTTATGGATAGGGAAGCCACCATATAATGATCATCTTTGAGTTTTTGGGTGTGAAGCATATGTTCATATAATCAAGAATTGTAGAATAAATTTAGACCATAAGTCAAAGAAATGATTTTTTTCTTGGATATGGTCAAGAAGGACAATTTGGATATCACTTATGGGATCCTAAAACACCATCGGTGATGAGAAGTAGTGATGTCATTTTCAATTAGTCTAAGATGCATAAACAACCCATTAAGGAGGTTGACGTGAGAATAGTGGTGTTTCAGGATACTAGTCCTCTAGTTAGCATGCATAAAAATGTTGCTCATAGGAACTTTCAAGAGAATGTCCAATTAGATCAATTTGCAAATGTTCCTGTTTAGCAACCATTGAGACACTTTGCACATGTCTCACATCCACCTGATAGACACATTCCACGTTTAGAGTTTGTTATGCTAATAGATGCCAATGAGCCTTCTTGCTACAAAGAGGCTATGTAGACAGAGGATCATGTCAAGTGGTAGCGTGCCATGAAGAGTGAGTTGGATTCTATTCACAAGAATGGTACTTGGGATTTAGTACCTTTGTGAAAGGGAAGGAAAGCTTTACCATGTAAATGCTGAAATTCACATTCGATAGTGCTTCTCCAGAAAAGTGTCTATGCTTAGGGAGAGGGAAAGCATCCTTTATTGGTTATAGTGATTTTGACTATGCTGATTGTGTGGAGAATTGTAAGTCTACATCAGGGTACATTTTTCATATTGTTGGAGGTGCTATCTCTTGGAGATATCATGTTCAAGAATGTACAACTATTTCCACCATAGAAGTAGAGTATGTTGCAGCAAGTGAGGCATGTAAGGAAGCACTGTGGCTTTCTTGTCTTGGTTGTGATACGGATTTACCATAACATGTACCTTGTTTGCTTAGTGACAGTCAGACTGCCAATGCTTTGGCTAAGAATCAGGTCTATCATGCAAAGACCAAGCACGTTGAGGTGAGGTATCACTTCATTGGAGATTTCTTAGCCACTAAGTGCATTATTCTCGAGAAGATTCACACTTTAGATAATGTTGCACATGCTTCGACTAAAGCTCTACCACAGGATAGCTTTAGGATAGCTTTCACTACAATCACTTGATTCATGATCTTACACCATCCCTTGTATACTATGCAACATGCCCATCAGGTGCGAGGTCTAGTTTCAATACTTACACTCAGGTCATCTTTATCATTCTTTATTTTTTTTCCCATAGTTACTTGGGCCATATTGGCCCTAATTGGGAGATTGTTACCGTTAGTGTCCATGTGAAAGGCCAAATGACCACCAGACACTTCTTTGTATATGTTCCTTAATAAAACATATAGTCACCTGGTAAGCCATAGACTGAAAGTTTGACTGTATTTGTAACACTTAAGAAGTCTCTATTCGTGCTCCTTCTGTATTGTGTTTTACTACGTATTCTGCAGCCTCTGTGTGGAGTACCATGTGCAGCCCTAGGTGCTCAGTTTTCTACTCCGAGGATATTGTTGTGGAGCTCTCGCAAAGGAGAGCACACTATCGTGCATTGCCATCAAAATACTTCAACTGACTCATACTTTTATGATGATTTCGTTACTAGTGCACCAATCATTTTATAGTTTATTTTTTGAGTATGATACTACTAATTTTACCTATTGATTTTATGAGTGCAGGTACTGGTCCAAATTAGAAAAAAAATTGAACCCTACATGGGTTTTCTATGTTAAGGACTGATTAGTGATGGACCAATTAGAAGAGGGTGTGGCCATAGTCTATAACCCATAAATTAATAGGTTGAAAGGCGAAGAGGTGTCAAGGTACCTCTAGGTTGAAGGTTTTCTTCTAGATAGAGAAGTAATCTTGTAATACCATTAAATGACCCTTATCCCTTTTCATAGTCATAAGTGTTATTTTTTTACTTTTAATTCAAATTTAGTGCATGATTAAAGCTGAAAAAGGTGAAGTTTTTGAAAATACCTCAAGAAACTCTCTTTCCTCACCTCAACCTCCCATTTTCATACGATAAACCCAAAAACTCATATTTTTTCCCTCTGTTCCCTCCTATTGAATATTAGAAGCTCCATTTCTTCTCCCACCTTCCTCATCCAACTTATGAAGCAATTACAACAACTTGGAATTGCATGGAGACCTCTAGATCTTGTAGGCAATCTAAAGATCAAGTTCACACAATGACATGCCACAACCTGAATACAATGCAAGGAAATTGTCTACCTTAAGAAATTTGCAAAGGTACGTGGGTCTACATGCAGGCATCTAGATTTGGTCCTCATCATGTTGGTGATCATAGAAATTTTGATTTTTGTTAGAAGAGTAAGGACTTAGGCTTTAAGCATCAAATACAAGGTGGCATGGTTTCTATTATACAACACGTCTTTAGAGTGTCAACCATCAATTTGGAAAACTCTAATAGAACTAGATATCCAATCCATTGTGAGTATTTCCATACAATTTTCAATGCTTCATGATATTGAATGTCTTACTTAGTGATAAGTATGCTTTTCTTTGTTAAAGTCATATTTCCTTCTACTTTAGTGGAAGATCAACCAACCCATACTCTTACAGAAACTTTCAAACCATTACATGCAGACAATTGGAACATTAGAGCTTCCACATGTACCTCTTGCTTTACTTATTCATGAACGGAACTTCTTTTACACACGCAAATACATTGTTCCTTGTATATATGATGATTATGGAAGGTTAGATAATATTGAAGTTGATTCTCCTTTTAGTCTAGAGAGGCCACCACCTAATTTTTGGTCCATATCATATTTCAAGTGGAAGATGGTAATGGACATGCATAACTCTCTAAAACTCACATGATTTTCTAGTTCAGTAGGTCTACATTGGACTCTACCAATCCATTGCTTTTGTTCATATTTCAATATCCTCCCTTTCTAGAAATTGCTACAATGTTCCTATGTAAAGATATTACATATGAGGTGGTAGAAAGTTTATTAGGAGAAAATTGGGGTTATGTAGAAGGATTCTCAAAAAGGGATAGATATCATTCTAAATTTGGTCAAAAATGTATAGGGTTTTCCTATTTAAAACATACATCTTTATACATTAGATTTTACCATGATCATTGGATGTGTAGAACTGGAGAGTGGATACCTTTATACAACTCTAAAGGATGTTCATTTTCATTTGAAATTAATGTAAAGTTACCCAAGAATGCTATGGAGGCAATTTGAATTATTAAACATTGGAACTTGGTTAGCTTAAGAGAGCACTTACTTACCATGGGATATGACAATCTTCATGATTTCAAATTTCTAATATGAGTCAACATGTTAAGAGTTGGATTCCATATATATATATATATATATATATATATATATATATATATATATATATATATATATATATATATATATATATATATATATATATATATATATATATATATATATATATATATAGTTCTGTCATTATTGTTCAGGAATTTGATATTCTTTTACTCTGTTATGAAATGTCCATAGATTGGAAAGACATTAGAAGAGAAATTCATGGTCCTCGTAGATTGCAGAATGGGTGGGAGTGAAATTTCATTTTCATAGCTATTTTGCCACATTGGTCATTTTTTTTGTAAATACAATGTGAAACGTGTGTACAAACACACTCTTGCAATGAAAATATTTCCACATTTGCTTTGGGAAGATTTTGGCCACATTCTACTTATATGTATATACTCTCAATATTTTTCTTGTAAGAACATTCTTCTTCTTTATTTTCTTTCTTGTGATGTCAAGTATCAAAATTTTTCTTACCAAAACACACTTTTCTTTTAACTTTTGGAAAATTTTCTTATGTCAAAAGTGGCGCCCACCACTTTAAAATCCTAGAAAATCGATGAATAGAAGTTCTGTCTCCTCATTTCTCACTATCGCAACTAGGCATAGAGTAATAGATCTGTTCTTTATGTGATTGGGAGTTTGGCTTCCACCTATGTAACTCCCAAAAGCACACACTAAACATTTTTGGAGTTCTTGGAGGATTCATATTATAAAGGTCAACATGGCCTACATGAGTTTTTCTCCAAGCTTCCTAATCTCCATGGTATTGTGCAAATAAACACATATGCATTGGAGGAGCTCCTTCAATATATGGATGTTAATATATTGTGTTTGTCTATCAAAATACCACCATATGGTGGAAAATGGGTTGCTTGTGACCTTCTCATCTATATTCACAAAGGTGATGAGGCAGTTAGAAAATTTTTGAAGTGGTTCCAAGCAATTGCATAGGAATGAGGGCACCTCCTTGATGAGAGTGTGCCACTCATCAAAAACTTAATTAGGAAATTCAAGATGGATGCAAAATATATATCCTTAATTTAATCCACAATCTCCATTGTGAATGAGGAACCAAATCTAGATCCTCTTGACATCCCCCATCTTCTTACTAGTGGCTTTGTTGATGATAAAAAGGAACCACCCAAAGAACCCTTGAAAATCCTATTAAAGAGAGATGTAATTGAAACAACTTATCCTCACTTGTTCTTGTAGAGGGACAAGAATATTTGTTTTTTTGTGATATTAGAAAGGCATTCATATTATGAATCAATGAATGCCTAAGTTTATTTTATTCCATGTCAAAGTTCCATTTGGGTAGGAGCTTTGAATTATTGGAGAAGAGGTGTTTACCATCTGGTGAGTTAGTGGCACACACAATTAAATTAGTTGGTGATGACATAGTTACAAGTGAACATCAATAAATAGCCAAAGAAGAATCCAATCATGTGTAAGCAAGAATATTAGAATCAAAGGCTCCTTGTTGACTAGTCATTGAGCAGAGTGCGATGTCCCACTCTACCATTAAATTACATATTCGATGTAAGTATTTTCAATCGATGTCATGCATTCCTACAACCACATGCACATACTAATCATAAGACTTTGTGTATGAGGTGATCACACTTGACAAGTTTGTAGCCACAAGTAGAGGGGATCGAGTGTTTCATGGAGGTGCCTCATCCCTTGCAAACTATTTGGGGAAGCTTCCCAAAGAACGTTTGGTAATTA
Organism: Ceratopteris richardii; assembly: GCA_020310875.1. Taxonomy (NCBI): domain Eukaryota; kingdom Viridiplantae; phylum Streptophyta; class Polypodiopsida; order Polypodiales; family Pteridaceae; genus Ceratopteris; species Ceratopteris richardii. Next base: position 94,275,538 of record CM035421.1, read on the forward strand.
TCCACAAAGACTATCATCCTCAATGCAACTTCATGACATGGTGTAAGAAGGCCTTAAGGAAATTTTTTGTTATCTACCGTTTCTTAAGGGATCCATTGTGTCTTTGTAACTAAAAAGTCCATTGTTATAATAACTTTAGGTTCAAACTTTTGTCAAGAATTCTTAGGTCAAATAGATATATCTCTACGGCTAGGGGTGAGAACTAGTGATGATATAGAAAGATCAGGTTTGACTTACACCCTACCTATGGCTTTGAAGTGTCAAAAGAGAGACTTTGACAAGCTTAAAGCTAATCGACTTAACCGAATCAATTAATGTAAAAAACACACTTTGTTATATTCTTTTTCTTTTGTCTCATGATATTAGTTTGTATATCATATATGAAAGTTTTGTTAATTTTCTTGTCTTATGGATCATTGTCTTCACATGTGTGTATATGACTTCCATTATGCAACCCATGGCATTGGGAGGCCAAAAATGCCCTGGCGCAGAAACCGTGGAGAAGGCCATGTAAAACATTTGTGGTTCTTCTTCTATGCTTTTGTGGTGGGTCTTTGCTTGGCCTTCCCATGCCCTATAGGCATATAATGAAGAATATGGGCACATCACCTGGATGCTTCAAGCATCATAGTGAGTAAGGTCTAGAAATTGTTGTGTGTTTGAGATTCTAGAGATCTTTGGTTTGTCTTTTTTATAACATACAATTTAACGCATGATTTGTACGTATATAATACTAAGTGTGTAATCCATGTCATGGAGACGTTAAATAGCCATACCACAAAAATGCGAGAACACTCTTGCAAGCAATTTGTAGTGCCCTGTCTTGCATTACTGGGTAGGGCTTGTTTTTGCCTTTCTATACCATATACGGACATGCGAAGACATATGGGCACATCAAATAGATGTTTCAAGCATGTTTTATGCACCGAATTGGCCAAGTGAATACAAATGACTTTAGAATTTAAGTACACAAGCTATCCATGGCATAAGGACATAGAAATGACTCTATCAATACCCCAATTGATTTCAAACTTTTTTAAAGGCCAATCAACACTTAGCCATAAGGATGCAAGAGAAGCCACCCCAAATTTGGATAGGTTTATCTCATGTTTCTATAGCTAGGCCTTTTTCGTCCTATACACCATGGCACAATGCTCCTAGTGACCTACTTGATGGTAGTGCCAATAATTTATGACACAAAGAAGAGAATAAAAACAAGTCACTAAGACGTGCAAGATTACATTAGAAAACAACATAGAATGAGTTAATAGACAAACCAATGGAGAAAACATTCTCAAGTTTCATTCAAAATATTCAAAGTTAGAAAAATCACTTCTATGGAGAGATCAATTTACAAGTGTTATCTACGATCAACCATATTCGTCCCAGCTTATTGTATGTCCATGGGTGTGTAGTAACCCTCTTAGCATGAATGGAACATAGGTTGGAATCCTCCATCATTGATATCAAGTATGCTTTCGTTGCCTCTTGTAAAGCTTCTAAACGTGGATTTTTGATCCTTAATCCCCCACAATGTCTTTATAAATCTTCTTTAACCATCCTTTCAAAAAATCTTCTAGGTATCGAAATCTTATCCCTCTTTTGATAGTGCCTTATCTCTTTAAATTCCTATTTATATCTTATTCTTCATTATGATCCTCTTGCTTGTGTTGTTTGGGGTCTTTGTGGGACATTTTTTTGTGGTCTTGGTTAGGAGGGTCTTATAGGGCTTGAAGACCTTCTCTTTACATTGCACATGTCTTTAGATTTCTCCTTGTTCTAAATGTGGTAGTTCGCTTTGCTCGGTCCCTCGATAATAATTTTTAGTTTGTTATATAACAAAAGAGGGACATAATCAGTGAATTTTGGTTCTCCAAAGCACTCCATATGGATAAGATTGCACCTCTTCTTGACTACTCCAACTCTTCAATCATAATGTTGCTTTTATCCAAGCCATAAATAAGGTTGCTTCTTTACTTCAAAATTCTTCTTCAAGGTATTATGGGTAGTCTCTATATCCTCAAAACCTACCTTCTATATGAGCTTACAAGAAATACATAAATGGAAAATTTGTAAATAATAAACAAGATACAGAAATGGTAAAGATGCTCGTTGTTAGCTGAAGCTTCTCCTTGATTCTTTTCAAATCTTAGCGCATGAATATCCTAAAGAACTCACCTTAAGATGATGAGGATAAAGATGAAGACGTTGATGTAGAGCCTTTTTTTGAAGATTTTATACTTTTTGAGCCAAACACTCCGAGCGTTAAAGGAGTCAACAAATGAAAGAGGTCATAGACAAAAATGCACAAAATGAAAAAGAAAATAAGGATGATCCACAAGAAAAAGATACAAGGAGTTGAAATCATGATGAACGGATCTATGAAGATCATGATTTGATAAAAAAATGGAAGGAAGATGATAATAAAGCTTATGAACATGATAAGGATAATTTTAACATGAGATTTGAAGCAATTTTATATTGGAATTCGAGGAAGATGGAGAGGAAGAAGAGATAGTAGAAATGCAAAACATGAAGTTATATGAAGATCACGAGATGATCAAAATAAAGAGATCACGTAAAAGATCAAATATCTGTATCATTATATAGTAGAAAAAGTGGAGCATTTTAGACCTTTCAGAAAAAACATGCTTGCTAGTTTTCTAGCATGTGAAGTAGAATTTATGAAAAAAATAAGCTTACTAATGAATAAAGGAAGGATGAAGAGAGGACATGGACATAGATGAGAGAGAAAATGAAAAAGCGGTGGAAGTATGCCAAGATAAGGATATGAGATTACAAGCCACTATCAATCAACATAAAAATAAAGTATATTTTATGGAGGAGAAATGTGAAAGACGGTTAGTGATGATGAAAAAGTTGGAAGCAGAAGTGAAACACTTGTAGTCAAAGAATAAACTGTTGCCACCCTCCTACCAAGTTGTCAGGATAGCAAGTAGTGAAAGATGCTCATGGAAAAAAGCACAATGGAGTTGGAAGGCAAGAAAACATAAATATCATGTGAATAACCTTAGGGAATGAAAGAAGAATTAGAAAAGCTAAAAAAAATAAATAAAATATGCTAAGGAATCCAACAAACAGGACAATGTGCATGTAATAATAGACATGAGGGAAAATTGTAATTTGAATACATAGACTAAGAAAGAAAGAAGGGAATGGCGAGAACAAAGAACAGAGGTACTATTGAAAATACAAAACTCAAAAGTAAGGAATAGTTAGAAGGCTAAAGTGCTAGATAAAACACCACAAGAAGATCAATATATAGAATATGGACAGCTGCGGGCCCTAGTATCGCCTTCAGACAATTGTGGGCCCTAGTATCGCCTTCGGATTGATTTAAATCAGCTTCCTTCGAGCAGTCCTTTCCAATTGTCGCCTTTGAGCAGTCTACTGCTTTCTTTGTGGATTTGGGGGGGGGGGGGGGGGGGGGGTCACATGGGTACTATGCCCTTCATGTTCATTCATAATTCAAGTTCAAAAGGAGACTTCTTTGTGGATAGGGGGTCGCATGGGTACTATGCCCTTCACCGGTACACACTTGTTCATTCAAAATTCAAGCCAAAAGGGATATCAACATTCGGTGGAACTTCCTCTTTAAAAAGAAGTGATCCTAAGCTCCAACTGAGAGAGAGAGAGAGAGAGCTTCCCGCATCCCCAGATGGTCGTGCACATAAGTAGTGTTTCGAACATGCTTCACACATGAGATAGTGTGGGCGCATGGAGGGGAGGTTAGCCAAAATCTGGTCGTTTGTGCTCCTTTCGTTCATGTTGGCAACCTCCATGTGTGGAGAATCTTTGGATGACCTCAACGGTCTGGCAGCTTCCGTTTGGTCACCTAAACCTAAGACGATTTGTTTATACAAATAACATTCATTTTATTATTGGAGTTATACTTCCGTCTGTGTCGCCGCAGTTCCTTTATATTTATGACAATGAGAAATCAATCAAGTAAAAATATGTATTTACTTTCAAACGATATACATATTTATATTACAGATATATATTAATTCAATGCATATTCTTAATATAATGAACATTTCGCGTCTCGCAATTTCATAAATTATATGATACGTGGATCAATTAAAAATACAATTTTGATATATTAAAAAAGTATGTATCTAACCTCTTATAAAAAAATGCATTTTTTGTTTTCTATAATTCTTTATATGCTTACATTTTAAATGACAATAATATGTTTGAATGTATTTAGAAATATTATTATAAGATTTGTATGTATTTAGAAATATTATTCTAAGAGTTATTATAAAATGAGAAAACAATATGTATTTCAATCCTAATAATGAGGTGTCAAACCCATACCTTTCTGGTTTTTTCTTTTCCCTCATAGATCTTCTTAGGCCATGATGTGATGATTCTGCCTCATGTCCAAGTTCCTGCAATTTTGCTTTACCTTTAGACTTCCATGCTTTGATCTTTTCCATCTGAGATTCTTCATCATCCTGTGAGGTGTCTTGTTCTTCAATCTTCGGTTGTTCTCTACCAAGCTTTGGAAAATCTTCTTCAAGATTATATGGTAAATTGACCTTCGTGCATGAATCTTCATACCATGAATTGTTCTCATGAAAAACTACATCTCTGCTTACCAAGAATCCTTTGTTGGTAGGGTTGTATAACCTGTAGCCCTTTTGATTGTTGTCATATTCAATAAATACACACCTTTCTTCCTTTGGATCCATCTTGCCTCTAACCTCTGAAGGAACATGAGCAAAAGCAATACATCCAAAAATTTTACAATGATCTAAGCTTGGTCTTCTTCCATTCCAAGCCTCATATGGAGTCATCCCATCAAGGGATTTTGAAGGCAACCTGTTGATCAAGTAAGTGGCTGTAGATACAGCCTCAGCCCATAAGTAATTAGGTAAATGCTTTTCATTTAACATAGACCTTGCAGCTTCAACAATTGTCCTATTCCTCCTTTCTGCCACTCCATTTTGCTCAAGAGTGTACCTTGTAGTTACCTCTCTTTTGATTCCTCTTTCTTGAAGAAAAGAATCAAACTCATGGGAGAAGTATTCTCCCCCTCCATCTGACCTTAGCCTTTTTAGTGATTTACCTGTTTGATTCTCCACAAGAGCCAAATATCTTTTGAAACATGAAAAAACTTCATCTTTGTGTTTCATAAAGAATAGGATAGTCCATCTGCTGCAATCATCAATAAAAAAAACATAATACCTTGATCCAGATATTGAAGCTTCCTTGCTAGGTCCCCATACATCTGTATGAACCAACTCCAAGAGATCTCCATGCATATAACCTTTCTTCATGAATGGTAACCTGTGAGACTTTCCAAATTGACATGCACTACACTTATAAATCATATGTTGTTTTGACAAGTTAGGAAGTCCAAGTACACTTTGGTCCCTACAAATTTGCTTTAATGACCTTCACCAATATGTGCTAACCTTTTGTGCCATTCTTCCAATTCTGTGAGTGTCTGACTACCATAATTAAAGAGAGCAATGTTTCTAGTGTCCTCTAATTCAAATTTGAACAATCTACCTGTCTTTTCACCTTTTGCGATTCTTCTGAATCCTTGACTTGGATCTTCAACAAATGCTCCTGCTTTTGTGAACCTGACTTGCAACCCTTTCTCTACTATCTGCCCAACACTTATCAAATTCTTTGTAATGGTAGGGACATAGAGTACCTTACTGAGTAGGTTGATGTTTCCATCAGGTGCTTTGACATTGCCTATTTTCTCCACAGGATGTGTTGTATCATCTCCTGTTTGTACCTCATGCTTATTCCTTGGATCTTCTAAATCTGATAGGAGTGCCACATTTCCTGCCACATGATTTGAACAACCTGAATCTATGTAGAAAACATGCTCATCAGATTTACCTTGTGGCATAGCCATGTTCATGATCAATAATGAATCCTCTTTGTTTGAGTCTTCTGTGTAGTTATTGTAGTCTCTCCTCCCTTTGTAGCCTCCTTGATAGTTTGAATGATTGTAGTTGTTGTACTTGCCATGGTAGTTGTTGAACCTTCCTCTTGAGTAGCCATAACTTCCTCTATTGTATCCTCTGCCTCTTTGATTCCTGGAATTCCTAAAGCAATTTTCAGTTGTATGATTAGTTAATCCACAAATAGAACATGAGTTGGAGTCTTGGGATCTCCCCCTGCCTTGTCTACCTCCTCTTCCTCTACCTCTGCCATGTCTTCCTCTACCTGCATAGTTAGCTTGATATGTACCTGCTTCATCATCCACTTTCTTTGCCTTTCCTTTGTTATCTTTAGACTTGCTTTTATCCGTGTATAAAGCTGAAGATTGATTACCTTTAGAGCTTTCTCCTTTTTTGATAAGCTTTGCCTCTTGAGTAAGTAGTTGTCCAATGAGTGCGTTGAAATCAGGTACATGCATGTCCATGTACAAATCCATAGCTGTGGTGAATGCTTCCCACTTGTCATCTGCCTTCAAGCCATTGATGACCTGCCTTACAATTTCCTCTTCATCTATTACCTCTCCAATGCTTCCCAACTGATCCGCTATGTCCTTGAGCTTTGTGACAAAATCAGTCACATTTTGTTTGGGAGCCTTCTTGAGAGTTGTGAAATCCAGCCATAGTTGATGCTTCCTAGCTTTAGTACTTGAAGACAAGAAAGCTTCAAGTGCATCGCACACTTGCTCAGATGTCTTACAACTTCTAATGTGAGGCAACAAAAAATCTGAGATAGAGTTGAGGAGATAAGACCTTGCAAGTGCATCCTTGGAGCACCATGTGCTCAATCTTTCTTGCTCTTCTTGTGTTGGTTGACTTTTGTTCCTGAAACTTGGCATAACTTCATCTCCAGCCACATAACCATATAAACTTCTACCTTGGAGATAGGCTTCCATTCTTAATGAACAACCTGAGTAGTTACCTCTGTCTAATTTGTCAATTGATGAAGGAAATCCATCTGCCATGTTGTCCAACCTTGCTCTAATACCACTGTGAAGAGATGGATAGGTATGTGCTTGAAGATGAAGAGGTGTTGCAAAATCCTTGATCTACACCAGCCAAATGAACTCCAGGAGTATATGGTGGGCTCTTTTAGCTTGCCAATGGATGTATTAGACACCCTATGTACCTTGGAAGATCACTCTCAAAAAAATAGATCAAAACATATAAGTTGGAGTTAGGTCAGAGGTGAAAATTTGCTATTCTTGGTTGATACACCTCTCCGGTGTTTTACATAATTCTATGAGCATAGTAGCAATTAGCTTAATTCCTCTTGGGGAAGTCTAGGTAACTTAAAGAGCTAACTTTCAAGAGAAATCGCATCAAAAATAATAAACCACACACTGAGAATGAGTTTTAAAAAGTGATGACATCATCCCGATTTTCACGGGCTGCTACAGTTTGAGACTAGTGAGCAGAAAAATCAACATAACTCAAAATGTAGGAATAGAATGATTATGAAAATTTGTATGGTTATACTAAACAGTAAGCTAAATCCAACAAGCTTTATATCACTGAATTTGAATAAGTAACCACTGAGAAACACTTCTGACAAGATGAGTGAAAAAGTCGGGTACCTGACAGAGAAGTGAAGATGAACAGACCCTGTTAACTTCAAATGAACATAACTGGAGATGGCAACATCCAAATGACATGAAAATTTGTGAGCATATAGTAGACTTATAGAGCTAACTTTACCAAGTTAAATTACTGAAAATGATGCACCAAGCTCAGAGAAAACATCTCTGCAAGCTGACTGAGCAAACTGAGAGTAATGGCAGTGAGTAGTACACTTCACAAGAACATGGAAAGATGAACTCAAATAATCATGAAAATGAAAGTATATTGCTTGTACAATACAATGACTTACTGATACATATGTGTGCCTTGTAATCACACCTTGATATGGCATAAAGCTCAGCTCTTGGAGGTCTTCACATAGGTCTCTCTAACCACAACTAAAACTGCCATCTATTTATAGTTGAGTTTGGGAGGCTAACTTCCCTCAATCACTCTCCAATCAATCAATGATTGATTTGATTCTCTACCTACCACAAATCACGAATTCGTGGCTCCTCTTCCCTTTTTTATCATGTGGACTCAACCACTTAAGATTCTCTTACTTTTACATTAAGTAAACTCTTCAAAAAATTACAAGAGGTAGTTCACAAGTGAACTTTACATAGTCTTCTTTTTAAAGCTTCTTCTAAGACTTTGTGGGACTCAAGCCAATACTTAGGCTTGTCATAGATTTGCTCCAACAGTAGTGATCCCCCCTTGGGATAAAACAACCCAAGTAGCAGAGTACCACTCAAGTAGCGAAAGATGCGCTTAACCGCCTGCCAATGCTTGACTCCTGGGCAATGCATAAACCTGCTCATCTGTGAGACAGCAAACTGAATATCTGGTCGAGTAATGCATAAGTAAATCAAGCATCCAACAGCCTGATGATAGAGAACAACATCATATGCATCTCGAGCATCATGAAGACTCAATCATAAACCTGTCTCCATAGGAGTGGCAATAGGCTTACAGTCTTCAAGGCCAAAATGCTGCAATCATGTGTCTATATATTTCGTTTGACACAAAGCCATTCCACCATCAACTTGCATAAACTGAATGCCCAAATAGTCGTGCAAATGCCCCGAATCAGACATCTCAAATGATGCATGCAAATCAGACTTAAAATCAGCAATATGCCTCTCATGAGGACCAGCGAGCAGCATGTCATCAACATAAACAACAATGATCACAAGCACATCATTAGCACGCTTAACATATAAGGTGCTTTCAGTTGGACTGTTCTCAAAACCATGTGCAATCAGATAGGCATGTATCTTCTCATACCAAGCATGTGGTGCTTGCTTTAAACCATATAATGCCTTCTTTAACCTGCACACCTGGTTTTCATGCCCTTTCTGCACAAAGCCACGGGGCTGAAAAACATACACTCCTTCATGCAAGTCAGAATTCAGAAATGCAGTTTTAATGTCCAACTGATGTACATTCCCACCATGATAGGCTGCAAGTGCACAAATGCTCCGAACAGTAGTCATACGGCATGTACGTGCAAAGGTTTCATCAAAATCAATGCCTCTTTCCTGCGCATAACCCTTTGCAACAAGCCTAGCCTTATACACGTCAATTGTACCATCAGGTTTATGCTTCAGCTTGTATACCCACTTAGTGCCAATGGCCTTCTTGCCAGGAGGCAAATCACATAAAGACCAAGTACCATTCTTCGTTATTACATCATATTCAGATTGCATAGCAGCCATCCAATTTTCTGAATTTTGTGCTTCATCAAACAAAACATGCTCATTCTCATCATAGAGACTAGATGGAGCCATAGCATAGAAATGTGATGCAAAAGAGGCACTATGAGAGCCTGATCGAGTGCGATATGACAGAGGTGCATCTAGTTTACTGTCACGTAAGGTCTGCACCAGCCATTTTGGCATAGTTCTTGCTTGCTCTCTCATCAATAAGTGCATCATGTACATCTGCATCACAAATGGAATTATCTGCATCATCACATGAAACCTGCAAGGGTTGAGAAGTTCCTCATTGGGACCAGCACTAGACTCTCCACATGTAAAAAGAAGCAGCAAAGTATCATACATGTCTTTGGAGCTAACAGATGTCTCCTTAGTACATGAAAGCAATGGCTGAATAGCATCTTCCACAAAAACAACATCACGGCTAATTATAATGCGTTTACTCTATGGATGATACAGAGGATAGCCTTTACTTTCAGAACTGTACCCAAACAACAAAAAACACGCAGATGAGCAACAGATGGCTTGCGGTCATGCCAAGCCTCATATGGAGCGATGGATAGCAGCACTTTAGTGGGACACCTGTTCAATACATATGCTGCACACATGACAACCTCAAGCTAGAAATTATGTGGTAAAGCCTGACTCTTGACCATACACCTAGCCATTTCCATGAGTGACCTGTTCTTTCGTTTAGCAACTCCATTCTATTGAGGTGCATACGGCACTGTAGACTCGTGTTTTATCCCACGTTTAGCCAGAAATGCATTAAAATCAGAAGACATATATTCCCCCCTCGATCTGAACAAAACATGTGCCCATTTTACATGTGACAGATTTTCAGCCAAAACGAAAAATTGTTTGAAGCACATGAACACTTCGGACTTTGCCTTCAATGGATATACCCATGCATGCCTGGAAAAATCATCGATGAAAGTCACAAAGTAAAGATAATTCCCAAAAGAAGGTGTCTGCATAGGACCACAAACATCACTATGTACAAGCTGTAATTTCTGAGTAGCCGGAACTGAACCATCTTTTGGAAAGGATGAATGCTACATTTTGCCCAAAATACAGCCTTCACAAACATGTTTTCCAGGTGCCTCAAGTTTGGGCAAAGAGGACACCATTTCAGATTTCTGCAGGCATAGCAAACTAGCAAAATTTAGATAACCAAAGCATGCATGCCAAAGCTTTGCATCTTACATAGCCTGAGAATCATTTATTGCACATGCCAAATCATTTACAGATCTTTCATAGTCTATGAGTTTATACAACCCACAACATGAAATGCCAGACGCAATAATCACATCGCCATTTGACAGATCATGAACTATACACCTGTCATCAACAAATTTCACAACCAAGCGAATCTTGACTAATGCAGAAACTGATTAGAGGTTCTCCTTGATCCCTAGTACAAATAAAGCATCTGACAAAGTGAAAGAACTACCATCAACACTAGTCAAAAATGATCTTAGCAACTCCCATAACAGGATAAGAGGAGTTGTTGGCGCATGTAACAGTATTCGTTGTAGGGGCAGGCTCGAGTGAAGAGAAGAAACTACGCTACGAGATAATATGTTTGGTTGCCCCACTGTCAAAATACCAAACATCCGAGTCTACTGCAGACATGCACTGATCATGAGAAGATGGGTCAAAACTACAGACAGTAGTAAACGCCCATTCTTCTTCCTGCACAAGATTAGCAGACTCTGTTTTTGGTGTAGAGGCCTCTGCAACAACCATTCCAGCCTCTTTCTTCTTTGCCTCTTTAGCAGCCAATTTTGGATAGTTCTATATGATATGATCGTTCCCTTTACAGTACTTAGAGAACAATTATTGATTTTCTGATTTCTGCTCATTTTTATCTTCCTTCTTCGAACATGCAGAACTAGCAGATTTTTGCTTACTAGTTGAAGAGCTCCATTTTCCTTTGCCCCTTTGACTAGCCAGGAAAGCTTGATCTACAACTCGCATAATGGACCTATTCTGCTTGGACTGATCTTCCTGCAACAAAACAGAGACTAACTTCTCAATTGATAAGGCATTTGGATTGCCTTTCATCATCAACCGAAGAGTAGAAGCAAAACACTGATATCAATCACGAAGACCATTTAGAATGGTCTGCACAAGTGAGCTATCTGGTATAACCTCATCAGCAAAAATTAATTGTTCCTTCAAGTCTTTGATCTTTGTTAGGAAACTGTCCATAGAATCACCTTCATTCATGTGCTCACTCTCCAACTGTTTTCGGAGGTAAGCAACACGAGCCTCATTCCTAGCTTGGTACAAAGTGATAAGTCTATCCCAAGCATCCTTAGCTGTTTTGCAAGAGGAAATGTGAGGAATAATGGCACGTTTGACAGACAAAGCTATCAATGCATGTGCCTGGGCATCTTTACCATCCCAGTGAATCTGCTCTGCAGTAGGTGCAGCAGTAACCGCAGCACGAATAGGAATATGTAGAATATCATCATCTTTGTCACCTTCTGCATCAGCTTCAGTACCTGTAGTTGTAAGAGTTGCAGGTGTGATAGGACATTTTTCAACACCCTGCATAATGTTCCATAGTCCTTTTGCTACCAATACATGTCCCATCATATAAGCCCACAATGGGTAGTTGGTACCATACTTATCCTCAACAGCCAACATACAAAATACATCACTACTTTCAGCCATGGTCGGTGACTAAAATACCTTGATGCAGAAAATCGACTGTATCTCAAAAAGTTGAATAGAAATGCATAGACGAGTTGTGCTAGACATGTACCAGACTTGGAGACACATAAACTGGCGAATAAAAATTGGTATATACCTTTGGCACAAAAAGACAAAATAGCCTACACAAGCGCTACGATAGTGCATTCGGAGGCCAAAACGAGCTCACCAAAATTCGTGCGATTCTGAGACTGCAACCGGAGGAGTGTCGACGACGCCCTAGATGAAGCGACGACCTGCTCTGATACCAATTGTTGGAGTTAGATGTCTGCGGAAGCACGCGAATAGCACAAGGAAGAAGAAGAAGCTTGGAGCACAACACACAATACTGAATGTATTACTAGAGAATGTACAAAGATAAGTAGCCCATTAGGGCAATAGGTGTATATACAAGCCGAATGAAAAAACCTCCTAAAGAGGGAAAAAATTGACGCGGCAGTCCTAGAGTGTCCACACACATCACTACCTAAATATATCAACACATATTTGTTTTGCATGAGTTATATTTTCGTTTTGAGCCATTGATTTATGTTTTGTGCCGAACAAGGGAGAATACAAGATTTACTTCTAAAAAAAAACAATTATCTCATACTTGTAAGGTATCAATTTCATACTTAGATACCTTGAATAAAGTTGTTTTATGAGTGGGCAAATTATTAGGTTCTAATGTTCTACTGATAGATATTATTAGAGCACTTGTGAGTGCACTAGATGCCATGTTCATGATTTAACTTGCATATATGATACAAAACTATGAGTTATTGTTTCATTGTGCAATGGTATAGGCCCTCACTTCCAAGATTTACCATACTTTCGAGTTCCTTTGCCCAATGGATTAATGCAGAATGCTCATTGTCTAAAGTCTATAGAAGTCACTTTCTAATGACAAATGATTACGAATTGCAAGCTGTAAATTGATCAAGCACTAGCAAATGAGTGTCATTTGCAAGTTGCTATATTTTAATAATGCGTAATATGAATGTTTTAATAACCATTGGTTAATGATTAAGAACTTCATAGATAATGGATCGCCATATGGATAATCGGTACATATCAGCTTCATGCATAAGCATGATGCACATATATGTAATTTTAGTACATAGTGAGAAAGGTTCCAAGCAAAACATCATAAAAGCTGATCTCCTTTTTTGAGGTATAATCTAATTTTTAATAGTTCCTTGTTTATAATGACACAATGGATAAAAAATTTTAGTTTATGTATAATGGAGAGAGAGAAAGAGAGACTAATGAATAGATGTATAGTGATACTTATTATGCATATATATATATATATATATATATATATATATATATATATATATATATATATATATATATATATATATATATGATGTAATGAAGGCATCTAATTATACGTCTAAGCTTCAAGGAAGTATGATTGTGTATGATGCCCACTTTTTTCCTCACGGCATCCCTCAAAATTTAGTGATGCCTAAGGTAGCGCATCAAATTTAAGCACTTAGAAAGAGAGAGAGAGAGAGAGAGAGAGAGAGAGAGATTCTGTGGTAATTCGGAAATGATGTAGCTATGGACGTCACTGAACCTGCAGACAAAGCGGTTGCAAGCTGCTCCCAAATGAACAACCTCACAATCCACGCACGTGACTGCTAAGCTTTTCTTTTTTTTAAGTACAAGAAGTTCCACCTTGGCCTATTCTCCCGGACTTTAATTAAAATAAAGAAGAAAAGTTACAAGTGAATGGGACTAGTGCCCATGGGACCCCCCAAATCCCACAATGCAGGGGACAAGTTCGATAAGCTAGAGGGCATTACAAATGAGGCGGACAAATCTATCATCTCCGTCATGCGGGACCCATTTGGGTTTCAACTTGTTATCTTGGAGGAGGTAAATACAGTGGTGTCTAAATGGTGGGGATGTCTTATCTCCGGAGATCGTTTTACCTAGAAGAAACAAGGATTTTCAATGGACCATTCCTTTGGGGTTTGGCCAAAGTGGACAGCACATCGCTCCCTCCAAATCTTCCAAAGAGTCTCACCCCTGATGGCATTCCATAGCCTTGATGAGCAGCCAATTGCCTCACCCAACACTGCCTATTGCCAATTGATTTGGTTTGTGAGCCTTAAAGCTCGCGTCACCTGATGCCAAATAACACGGGACTTGGGGCATCCAAAGAAAAGGGGAACTAAATCTTTGATGCAACGATGGCAACGCTTGCACCATGGAGGCACACCACAAATTTTGTTAGCCCTTGCAATAGACTAGATACCCTTATGAAAGATCTGCCACATGAGAATGGACTTTTTTATCTCAATTAGGGGGTGCTAAATAGACATGAACTTTAGTTCCCATCCAAGTTTGGTCCAAGAAAGGCACCACATCTTGTTAAGGGTGTGAAGACCAACTAAGTTCTCTTTGAAGTTCGGAATTCTGGATAGTTTCTTACCATTGCTCCATTTGAGGCCCTCCAAGCAAGGAAAATCCTTTCTGTAGAGAAGGCGGGTAGTTGAGTGGTCCCACACTAAACACCTGCCTTGAAGAAGAGTCCATTCCTCGAGGGTAACTCTATGTCTCGGGTCTAGGTCTTCGAATCTGATCCACTGGCTGGGCTCTTGTTTCCAGAGATGTCTCCACTGTTTGAACCCCCTGTTGCATAGCCCCTTAGTAGTTTGGAGGTTCCAAGACTCCACCCCACTAATGCCGATGATTGGGAACCAGATAGAGTCATTTTGTCTTATCCCTGTCAGCCACTTTCACTCATTACTGATTCTGATGAATTGTTTGGCCTTGTTCCAACTCTTACATAATGAACACACGAGGCTAGAGCCTTTAGGGGACACTCGGTGGAGGGAGAACAAAAGCGTGAGGATCCCTATGGCCTTCCAACTAGGATGGCCAACCAAGGTAAGGTCTTTCGAGTTTCTGAGATCAATTTAGCCCAAGAGGCATCACTATTGCTCCAAGCCTTGATAAACCACTTTATCGCCAACTTGTCAACCAATCCTATGATATCCAAAATACCCAAGCCCCTCGATTCTTTCGAGCTAATACAAGTTTCCCATTTGATTTTGGGAATCTCCCTCCTATTGGGGTCCCTAGTCCATAGGAAGTTTTTGCAGATTCTTTCCACTTTCCGAGAAGATGGAAGACTTGACCTCTAGGGATAACTTGACACCCCTGATCTAAGAGCAGTTGGGGTGGAGGTCCATGGATTGCACTGAAAGCAGTTTTAGCATGGTTGATTTTTGAACCTGATGCTTCACAAAAGGTTTCGAGGTAACTCCAGAACACATATATGCTATTCATATCGTTAAGAACAAAGGCGTTCATGTCATTGGCAAAGAGTCTCGCAATCATTTGGCGTTGATCTAGAGGTAGGGAAAGACCCTTGAGATTGCCAGCATCCATGTGGTGCTTTAATAGGCGACTGAGGCCATCAGAGGCAATAGCCAAGAGAAGTGGAGGCAGTGGCCAGCCTTGCCTGATATACCTTTTTAAACATATGGGTTCAGATAGCTTACCATTGATATTTATTCTCGTTAAAGCATTTTCGAGTAGAGTGGAAACCATCTTCGTGAACTTTTGGTTGCATCCAAGGTCTTTCAGTGATTGAAGAATAAAGTCCCATTCCAATCTCTCATACGCTTTGTCGAAGTCGATCTTAATGAAAATGAGGTCTTGTGCAGACTCCTCAACAAACGCAAGGCCTTCCCATATATCGACAATTGCTTCGAGTATAGATGTACCTTTGATAAAGCCTTTATGTCCTCACAAATCAATGACTTTAAATGTCAAGAGATTATGTTTGCGATAACTTTGGCAATTATCTTGTATCCAGTTTGGAGCACGGTGATCGGCCGCTTGTTTTCAATTTTGTTCTTATCTCCCCTGTTGTGAATTAACTTGATGACCCCATTCTTAAGACACTCAGGGAGGGCACCGAAGGAGAGAGCCTCTTGCCACACCAGACGCAGTGGGGTGGCCACCACGTGCTTGAAGGACTTGAAAACCTCATTGGTGAGGCCATCAGGACCCGGACTTTTTCCATTGGGAAGAGCATCAATAACCTCGATAATTTCATTCTCGAAAATGTTAGCATCTAGCAGAGAATTCAAGTTGTGTGGGATTCTAGGTTGAGTAATCCTTGATATGGTTGTCATGCAGTCATGCCTGTGCAGGGAAAGAGGAGTGGAGACCCCGAGAAGATGGGTAAAGTGCTCGGTGATGATAGATCTATTCTCAACTTTCGTGCTACATTTGATCCCATTGTTGTCGACCAAGAAGGGGATGGCTTCCCTAGCTTGTTTCCTTTTGAGGATGTTACACATCTCTTTTGATGGTTTGTCAGTCTTTCCTGCCCACCAACCTTTGAAGAATATTTGCAAATTTCTCCTTTGAAACTCTTCCTCGAGTCTTAGTCTTCCCTTGATTTTCAGAAGCCCTTGTTGGCATTGCAAGTTACCTTTGTTCACTTCTTCGTCAAGCCGTGACAGCCTCCGGTACACCATTTCTCTTCTTTTTTTCCGAATAACTATTATAGCCTTATTAGTCCTAATTAGAATTTATCGAGTCGTTTCCACCACGCTTCCCGAGCACTTAGCAGGTTCATTACAGAAGGCAAAGGCCTCCGCCCACACTGCAGAAATTTCTTGGTGGATAGAGGGGAGGGAAAATGACGTTTGACAAGCATGAAACCAAGGAGCTTTCTGAAGTATGGGGATGGGTTTGAAAGAAAGACTAATCGAGTAGTGGTCCGAGATAGTCACATCCGTGTGTTGGGAAATCGAAGGAATACCCCAGTGGAGGATGGTGTTTTGGTGGATCTGACATCTATCAAGTCTTGCTTTACTCAAGGAGTCCCCCAATTGGAGATTAGACCAGGAGAACCCCTTCATGTCTTTCACCTCGACTAGGTCGGGATGGAGTTTGATTTTATCCCATATCTCTTTCTCCCGACTGCCAATAATTTCCGCCTTGTTATTCCATCGGTTCTCGAGAAACTCAACCATGTGGAAGTCTCCACAAATCAAAACATTGTGTGAGATGGAGTCGAGGGAAATCCACGTATTGATTCTATCCGCCTCTCCATTAGGTGCATAAATTGAGACCATAGTGAACTAATTAGGAAACCCGATAGAGACAGCAATCCAACGATGATTCCGATCTTCACAAGTCGAGGTCAATTTGCCGGACCAGGAGTAACTAATGCCAATTGTAGCACCCCTCGCCCCCGTAGGGTGCGAAGTGGAGAACCAGAGGTGGTTCCAAGAAATGCGTTTAAACCGTTTCTGGAGATCCTCTACGTCGATTTTAATCTCTTGTAAGCAGATAAAGTCGGGGGTTGAGGCACTTGTCTTTGAACCACTGACCAAGAATCGCCACTCTAGAGTGGTCAGACAAACCCCTGACGTTTAGCGATGTGATTTTCATTATTTATGGTTGCCCTCTTTGAGGGGAGGGACCTGATCTTTTTTTTCCTTATGATCTTCTTTTTTCCTCCCAACTTCTTGACTTAGGATCCTACTCTTGAGGGGGCTCTTCCAAGGCATGCCCAACGGTTGTTTCCCTTTAAGCTTTGACTTTTGTTGCAGTAAAGTTGGCATGCAAACCGGAAGAGTATGACCAAGGAAGGAGCTTTCACTGTATGGGTTGTCTTCATTGCTATTAGTGAAGCCTTCTTCTTTACTCATGGTGTAACCTTCCTTGTTGTCTTCTTTGCTGGTAGAGCACCCAAGAGTATTATCATCAGGGTCTTCTTCATAATGGTTATCCCCTAGGAGGTCGACCTCATTAATCTCCTTTTCTAGGTTACAGTACATGTTATTCGAAGAAACAATGGTCGTAACATTCCTTGCTACTGATCTTCGAGGGCTAACTTTCCTTCTACTTCTTACTTCCGTGAATCCTTCTGAGTCCATCTCTTCAAAACGAGTGCCCTCTTCTTCTTCCATTGGAGGGGGATGACCCCAAGTGTTACCTTGAGGGAAAGGATCCGGGACCCCATCTGATTTAAGTTTGTTTTTATTGGTGTTTTACTTCAAAGGGCAATCTTTGATCCTATGACCTTGGTGCTCGCAACGGAAGCACGCATTAGGCAAATTCTTGTAAGCAACCTCTTGTACCTAAATCTTACCATCTCCATAGTTTATGGAGATCTTCGAGGGGAGGACCTGGTTCAAGTCTCTTTCAACGTAGATTTGTGGGTGCCATCATGCGTTGAAAGTATATTCAGCTCCATCATAGATTAACCCCCCAACATCCTCTTTTGAAGCCATCGGGTGACCGATTGGCGAAATGATTTCTCGAAGAAATCCATACAAAAAGTACTGGAGATTGGGAAGCTCCACCCATAGCAGGTAACGGAGAGGCTTTGACTTGTTCGGAACAAAGTCTGGGGACCATTTAAATAGACATAAGGTGGACCGGCCCACTTGCCAGGAACTGGCTTGCAGAGCTTGGAAGGACATCTCTTCATTCTCAAACACTAGAAGCAGGTGATTCGACGATAGGAATTGACATTTGCACACAATTAGACCACGCAGGATCCACTTCTTGTGCAGCCAAATCCTCACATTTTCTGGGCCAAATACTTGATCGATCAAACACGTTTTCATCAGTTCTTCTAGCTTTGCTGCCATAGACTCTTTGCACAAAGAGACCACTGGAGGTGCGACGTTCGATGGGATGGAATCCATCTCAAGGGGGCCCTGAGACTTGGGGGAGCCACATTGCTCAGGACCAACGAGGGAAAAAGGGTCAACATTGAGAAACCCAATCCTGACAAAACAAGAAAAGAAATCGGCGGGCCCTGCGAACGATCTGGAACTGGCGA
Organism: Ceratopteris richardii; assembly: GCA_020310875.1. NCBI lineage: Eukaryota > Viridiplantae > Streptophyta > Polypodiopsida > Polypodiales > Pteridaceae > Ceratopteris > Ceratopteris richardii. The sequence continues at coordinate 94,294,332 of CM035421.1, forward strand.
CTGATGACAAACTGGGCCCAATCAACGGATCCAGGTTAAGCCGAAGGGAGGGCGGTCCAGCAAAGATTCATTTTATCAAAAAGGGGATCAGCATTAAAAAAGTAATTTCAGCTTTCTTCACGTTTGACAAATGCCAAATGCGATGGACCTCTGCACGTTTGACTGCTAAGCTTTCTTCACGTTTGACAAATGCCAAATGCGATAAACCTCTGCAGCTGTACGACTCGGTCCTAGCGCGAGAGCTGGACTTGGTCGCCATTAGGACTTCGATGACGTCTGCCAGGCCTCAGTTTCTCCTTATCATTGTACCTCATCATTGTACGTTTTTCAGTACGTTTTCTTGATAGCTTGAATCAATTGAAAGTAGAATGTGAAGGACATAGTAGTGAAGGAATTTCCTGAATTTCATACAAGCAGGGGTAGAGCGCCAAGGACTTCCTAGAAATAAACAAAGCCGCTAAACCGTAAAAAGTAAGGACTGTATAGAGAAGACTGGGTGGAGACGCAAGCAAAATGCATGTCAAATTTAGTCTCTCATCCACACCTCTTCCCAAGGGAAACAAGTGAACCACCCTTTGAGTTAACGCTGCTGGACCTCTTTCTCCTAATTTGCAGCCAGATTACAGAGAAGCAATTAAATAAGCAAACAGAAATCAAACTATAAACCCAAACTGTTGTTTTTTCAAGGTTTGTCCTACTCTTTCTACGTGAGGATTATGTGAAAATAACACACGTATCTTAATGAACTGAATGCATGCTTTTCATCTTTTAAACAAGGGCGCCTCAATACAGATTCAGCATGAATGAGTGCCAACGAAAGGTAGAGAGCTCTAGCCACCTAAGCTTATTCTACATCTTTGGAAGCCAAAATTTTAATTAAACCTCAATAGTAATGCTAAGAAACGATTTCATGAAGTCCCTGCAAATAAGTCAAGTAGTGTTTTTTATCCCTTTGAATTCCTCTAAGATCTCATGTTTTTATGGATGTCGATGAATCATTCTTGGTTCGATGTAGATATAGATGATTCATTTACATTTTATGATTCAAAAAGCATCTCTTACATCATATGATTTAGAATTAAGTGTTAACTAGAAATATGTATGCACATTATAATTTATGAGACTATTTTTAACATGTATGAATATTCTAGAGTATGTTTCATAATATTACATTTAAATAAACATGGAAGTAATGATCTTTGAATAATTTTTAGTTCGATGTGAATAAAGATATTCAATGTTTGTATTATGATTCACCAAAGTGTCTCTTGTATACATATGATTTGAAATAGTGTTGATTAATTTATGAAATTTGTTGATTTACTTTATAATTTAAGAATTGTTGATTTATTTTATTTTAGAGTGTGATTTACAAATTTTTATGTTACAAAATATGAAAATTTTGATTCATGAATCATTCTTACTTCCATGTAGATATAGATGATTCTTTAGTTATGCAATGGAACGTTTAGTCGGATAGTTGATAATGAGTATAACTTCCCCAAGTTCTTCATATCTTGATCCTAGTGGTTAGGCCTAAGAAACAATGATTATGGATTTCTTTCATTTTTATTCGATTTTTGAAAGGATCGTAATAGATGTCTTTAGAGCATAAATAACAAAATAATTTATGTATTGAATCAAATGATTATAAATGGATATATTCTAGATATTTATATACTAAGGTTATTCAAAAGTTGAATATTTCTTGCTAAATTAATGTTTGGTTGATTCTAGGTTTTAAAAAGAAGCAAGTATCAAGCTCAAATAGTTTTCTAGAGGAAAATCATGGGAAAAGGAAAATAAATGTCTTATATCTACTAAATGGAGCAAATATAGTTTTTCTGTTTACAATGCACGCGTTTTCATGGTTAGTACATAGACAATGCACCATGTATCAAGGAACACTTGTTTATTGAAAGTAGTAGTTTCCAAGGATAATCGTATCCTTTACATGGCATATGGGTTCATTTTTCTGGTACTGGTACTAGTGTAAAGCAAAAAGGTACCAAAGTACAATTTTTAGTTCAACGTCGAAGTACAGATCAAAAAACGTTTTTAACAACTACTCAATTTTGATCCGAAATAATAAGACTTACATCAATGCAAGGTTCACAAAACTCAAGATGAGAGCATTCCAAGTCCCTCTCAAGTGATGGATTCAACTTCAATATATGTGTCACATTTTCATAAAAAATGCCCCGGTAAATTACATATAGCTTTTGAAAACGCAAGATGTGCTAGAGTTACATATAGTGATTGTAAATATCCATAAAAAAACTACAATAATGTATCCAGCTTTGCAGTAAATTTGTGTCAAAAGGTTCACTCGCTCGCTCAAATAACTACGGGATGCATAATAGTGTTCCTTATTCTGATATTACTACCAATTTTTTCATAACTATGTTTGAAACATTGAAGAGTTTATTTGAGATTAAGCATTTAAAATGTGTTATAGGGACGTTTTCTTCGCACACATTGGAATCAATTTATTTGATACTATTTTGATGTATATGTATGCTTGGCATTATATCTTTCCTTTGTATTCATTAAGGGCACGGTTTATAGGAGCACTTGGTTAAGAAACCTTTGATTAAAATTGTTACATATTCTCATGTATTTTATTTTCATTATGCATAAACTTATAATATTAGTTTGAAAATTTTCTATTTGTAACTCCTTAACAAGGAATCGGGATTGCTACAGCTTCACATAGTCATGAGAAGAAAGCTTCTAACTTTGATTCATACACAATTAGACTAAGGATGGACCAATGAAATTAACCTACACACACATACCATAAATCTCTAACATAAAACCATGTAAAATACTCACCAATCATGTTTCAAAATCACAAGAAAGCAAACTGACAAAATTAACTTCTCAAGAACTCTCTAACTTCTTTCATTTATCTAAATGAATTTCCTTATTAAATGACTTTCACTCTCTTTTATACCATTTTTAGTGTCCATGTTCACACTTTAAATTTGGTATTTTGTGTCTTTGACCTAAAACTACAATCTAGAGAGCTCTAAAAATTCTATAAAAAATATGTTAGGTTAATAGGATCATGAAGACGCTTCTTCATTTTTATGAAAATTGGGATATTTTAAATTATCTAAAATACTTTTTTTTTTATGAAATCGTCACTAAAATTAACACTTGGAAGACATTTTGGCATTCATTCCAACATTCCTCCTCTACTACTCTTTTGCATCCTTGAGAAAAAAGGTTTGTCAAATTTTCATTCTTCTTCTTTCTTCTTGATACTTGTGAAATTAAATGATGACTTCATCTTTGTGTGACATTAAAAGCATTGAACATATCTAAAAGCACTATTCTACACTCTACAACTGATTTTGGTTTTTCAATTACATATTTCTTCAAATATTGTGTTTTAGGACATTCATGTGTGATAATCTAGATTTCAATACTAATGAGATTATTTCAAAAAATTTTAAATCTTTCTCAAAAAATCCATAAGAAAAATCATTCAAAGGTTTGTACATAGTGAGCTCCCATGAACAGAACTTTGCTATAGTAAGTCATTATACATATTCTATCAAGGATTATGATAAGAATAAAAAAATTAAGCATATGTAGGGGACTTGAAACCTATAAATTTTAAGGTTCCAACTTTTGTATTTGCGATTGTATCTATACAAGCTATGATGAGATCCAGAATTCTAAATGTTAGTATACAAGTTGGATTGTTAAGTTCAGCAAAATCTTCTATCACTTCTTTGGAATCTATTTAGTTGGTCATGCACCTTTCTTTGGTCCTAAAATGTTCAAATAGTTAAACGATTTAGAAGGAATAAAACCTTATCTTATCATTTTCCCAAACTTTGGCCATTAATGCCTTCTTGAATTTTCACAATAAGTTGGATGTATCTTCAAATGACTCTGCACTTCCAACCATATTTTCTTGCACTCTTTATTTATGTATAGCCACTTTTTCCTCCATGTTGGATAGCATTTTTTAAAATCTTTTTTAATTCATTTTTGTAAAAATCTTTATGTAATTACCAATGACTTATGATATTCTAAAAAAATCATTTGATAGGATATCCACTCTTAAAGTTTTATAGTATTTTATGCTTACTATCACAATGCAAAATGGAATCCCCAATACATCTAGAGCCTAATGATGATGAATTGGATTCAATCCATTATCTAGGGCATATTTTAGTATTATGTCTTCAAACAGATTATGAGTTTTCCTAATATATCCCATTCCTACTTCTCTCACAAACAATACTCTTTTAATGAGTTCTTTTGACTCATCATAAGTTTGATCCTCCTCTATTTCTTCATCTCTTGTGTCCCTAATCATGTGCTCTACCACTGGATGCATTAGTCTGTCTGATTGGGCCCTTCGCCTCTTGAAACTCTGCAGTCTGGTTTTGTTGATGAGCCACAAGGAGATCGTTGTAAGCTTAAAGCTTGAAGAAGAAGACATCCCAACTTAAGAAGAAGACATCCCAACTTCATTTAGAAATGTAAAAATCTATGAAAACAGGTTCATGTTTGCAATTAGCAATCTATCTTGCATAGAAACCATGTGGGTATTTAAGTAGACCTGTAGAGAGGAAGACAACATTCCAATAAAAGAACTGATGTAAAAACTAAAGAGAAGCCTTTTGAGCACATGTTTCTCCTCGTATTCCAGCCTTTCATTCACTACTTTATTAAGACCATGTCATATATCTTCATGAAAGCTTCTCAATAGACAGCAGCATATTATATTCGTTGCAGAACATTTCCTTACTCTTGTTTTCGCAGATTCTGCACAAAAGAAATCCCAGCATTATTATATTCGTTGCAGAACATTTCCTTGCTCTTGTTTCCGCAGATTCTGCACAAAAGAAATCCCGTGACAATGATCCACTAAGCAATATCTATATCATATCAGTCAAGTCACTAGGAACTATTTTACCTAAGAGATACTTCAACATGAGAAAATTCAATGGAATGGGCGAGGGGCATGGACTTTTAGGATTGCATTCATACAGTCCTCTATGTTCAGAAGACTCATAGAAATAATTGTAAGCCATTATGTTCATCGCCCAAAGCGAAAACCCTTGACCAGAACTACGGTTTAGAAAGCATCTCAGAGCTAGGATTTCGTAGCTAAGAAAAACGACATATGGTGATGACAAATTATCTTGAAGGCATAAAAAACATATGTTTTTTTTTTCAAAAAGAAGTTCAGTGGAGGTCTAATCACCCATGCTTTGATTAATAAAATAACTCAATAATATAGTGAAGGAGCAAAGCGCCCATGGGATCCCTTGTATCCACGAAAGAAGGGGAATGATTGGAATAGGGATAGTAGTGAAAGTGCTTACGAGCAAGCGACAGAGGGGCAAACATGAGTTTAAATCATGTTACAAAGAAGATCGATGATGTTTTCATCCCCTCATGGGCCATGTGTTTAGTTTTCAACTTGTTATTTTCCAAGATCAAGATCCTATGGTGCTTGAAGGGAGGGGACTTCTTACAATTATGTATTCTTCTATAAGGGAGGGCAAGGGACTTCACAATCAGCCATGCTTTTGGAGCTCCTTCAAAATTGGCTGCACATCTTTCTTTCCATATCTTATAGAGATTCCCCTCTGATGATCTTCCAAAAGGCAACGAAGAAACCAATTGGTATGCCCAACATCTCTTGTTTACAATCGACATGATTTTTGAGCTTTAACACCATTGCAAGATCTTTCCAAACAAAGAGGCTCTTTGTGCAAGAGAAGAAGACCTCGCCAACGCCTTCTTTAGCCAATATAGAAATGCTTACAAAAATGGGGGACCCCATAAATTTTTTCAGTTTTCGCATTGGTCCAAATTCCTTGATGGAGAGCTTTCCACATAAAAAGCGACTTTTTGTTCTTAATGAGGGGTTAACATAGGTCTGCAAACTCGAACTTCCATTTGATATTAGAGCACCCCCAAAACCTTCTATTGTTGAGATGGCAATGCAGTCCACCTACTAGATCTCATATATTAAGTTCATAAATCGTGAGTTAGTTCATATTTTAGGTAAGCCAAATTTAGTTTCTGATATGTTATAGAGACCTAGATTTGATGATGTGCAAGAGTTGTTTTTTGAGACATACTAATGGTAAGGTTAAAAATTCACAAGGACTCCTAGGAAATTGAGTTCTTTAATTACAATTAATGAAAGACATACATGAGACACTACGGGCAGGTCATAAAGGATTTTGTGGAACATATGAGAAAATTAGTACCTATTATTGGCCTAAGATGTATGTTGATGTTAGTAACTATCCTTCTACATTCTCACTTGCCAACTCCATTCATTAGTCAAACATAGAGATCCATTGTATCCTACCTATAGATCTTACACTCATTGCAAGTGGGTAATGGATATTTTGACTATGCCTAAAGGTATTAACAAATATGTGTTACATCATACTTGCAAGAGAGGACTTAACTAATCATGTAGAGGGACATGCACTTTGCTCTAAGACCACTTACAATGTTTGTAAATTCTTGCTCGAAGACATCATAAGTCACTTTGGGTACATAAAGAAAGTAGTTTCCAATCATGGAGAGTTAGATGTGAGACAAGCTAAAGAACTCTTTTAACATCATGGTATTTGTTTGAATCTCACTAATGCATATAATTGAGAGGCCAATGGTGAAACGAAAAGAGGGCATCCACCTATTGTGAAAGCCATCTCTAAAGCATGTATGACTAGGTATATTCCCATTCAACTCATGTGCTGTTGAAAACCACTATCTCCAATTCAGTTCCATATTCCTACATGGTAAAATTTGCCTTAGTTTGAAAACATGTATATTGATTATTTTTGAGTTTCCACATTAAAGAATTATTTTTGAGTTTTCACTTACCCGTTAGGTTTTGTAAAGCTAAGACTTGACGATGGAATTGAAAAATTAAAGGAATCTTGAACAAAGATAAAGTTTTAATTTGATAAAATGCAAAGATTGTGTCCTAAGCTAATTAAAGTAGGAGATTAAATGCTCATTTATGATATTACATTTGATTCGCAGTATGAGGAGTGAAAAAAACTCACTCAAAGATGGTTTTAGCCATACATTGTATCAAAGTCAACAAAAGTGGTATGTATTCTCTCTCGAAATTTAATGGTGTTGCATTAGAAACTTTGATTACAGGTAAATGGATAAAGCTATTCAAGAAATGTGATAATGAGGAGCACATTTTTTATGAGAACATTGAAGACCATAACAACAAGGATGCTGATTCAGCATCCATGGAAAAATTATAATAATAAGATAAAAATAAGAATAATAATAAAAATATAAATGCTAAAAATATATAAATATATACTTTTTTCAAATTCAAGCTCCTTTGTTTTTCAAGTTCATTCCATCTTTTTTGTCAATTCTCACTCACTACTTATTTCAATCCATGCATCTTTCTTTTGAAGTTTTAAATTGCATTGCATATCCATATCATTTGAGTCAAAAGGGAAAATGATAATTTCTCTACTTGTTGTGTAAAATTGTATCTTAAGTAATACTGTATCTACTAAGAAATGGCCTATAATCTAAGATCATGGAAAGATAGAGCATGTAGGTTTAGAGGCTTATTTTGGTAACATGACTTTTATATATATAAACATGTATATGTATCTTGTATCAAAGTCATACTTATTAAATTCCTAGCTCCTACTACTACATATTTCTAAATCCTTACTCCACCTCCTAGCAATTTTATTTGGAGTTTATATGACTATTCTCCATCATCGAAAAATTTTGTACCTTGTATCAATGTTTAATATTTCCTTAACCTCAAAAAGGTAAGCTACCATTTTTCATCAGAAGTTTACATTTTCTTCCACCTTAAAAAAGTGAACGTGACCATAACGTCATTGACTCATGAAGAAGCAACCGAAAGATATCAATTCAAATGAAGCTAAGGAGGCTTAGAAGAATAATGCACAGGCTATAAAGGCACATTTATGCATTATTGAAGTTTAATTATATTTTCGTGCATGCAATTATAGAAAATTCATATTCATATTTATACAGGAAAGATGTTAATCTAAAATAAGCTAAAGATAGAAAATATCTCTTGAAAATCCAAAATCTTTTTTTTATACTCATATTAAGGTAGATTTCCTTGTGAAAATGTTATATTTTTTTCTTCAAGATGAGAACAATTGATGCCTAAAATGACTCAATATATTCACTTACACTTCATATTCATTCTTGCACAAAATGTTTGTTTTGTCTTTCTCTACATGTTGCCAATGTTGTGTGTTGATTCATTCATATTCATGTTGCATTTTCAAATTCTTTCATTCATGCGAAGCTTTCTTGATGTCATGTTGCCTACTCATTTATTAATATGATCATTTTTTCCTTCCATGTTTCCAATGTTTCGTATGAAATTATTTTATGCATCATACTTATTGTCTTTTAGACAAACGCAAGTGGCACTTCTAGAGGAATTGCAGGTTTAATGGGGGTGAATGTTGTCAAGATTTTCTCTGCTCTCCCACTTGTCCGCGTCTATATGTGACATATTTGGTGAAGGTATCCAAAATTCAATGGCATTTTTTGAATAGTGTCTAGACAACCGGCTTTATAGTCTGCATAGTTGAGATTTTTCCATAGTAATGGATGTTGGTGCAGACCAATCAACAATTGAAGTTTTGGAAGACAAAGAATGGAGACAAGATCAATTCTTGAAGCATAGAAGATGGTTACATTCACAGGTTGAAAGAAATGTACACATATGTACATTAGTTCAGATATAGGTCACTTATATTTTGATTAGTCATAAGCTTGTACATATTTGCCTATAAATACTATGGAAAATGCCGGGGCAAGTATGAGAGAGCATAGGAATAGAGAAATGAGAAGTTGTAAGTGTCATTAGACAGATGAGAAGTTAGTTGAATTCTCTCTCATCATTCAGTTGTAGTCTCCTTCAGAAATGACAGAATTTTTGCACCCGATGTTTCTGAGTTTTCTCCTCTTTTGGTAGATCTTTTGTGTAATCCTTTTGGAGATGTCTAAGTCCATAGTTAATGAGTCTATGGCTTATGTTTGAGAGTCTAATTGTAAACAGGCTGTGAGAATTGTAAGTAGGAACATTCATATGTAAAGAGTGTTCACAGTTTTCTAAAACAGGCGCATTTTCGATGGTCAATGATTTGATCATTTCTCACTGCACAGATTAAAGTTTTGCATAAGTGAGGACTTAATCTTTAAGTTGGAAGGTAAGCTACTCATGGCTAAAAGCATTTGCTTAAACGGGTTCTATTCTTGAAGAACCATGTCTTAGAAGTTATAGGTGTCTAAATCGACTTCTCAGAAGCACACTTTTAGACATAGGTGACTTGTCAAGTTGATTTCTCAAGTTATACTCAATGTTTTGGAGTGATTTGACTTGGAGGAGGTGCGCAATCTTTAGGCGACACCTTGTGCAAAGTTTCATAAAAAACTTTACACATTTACTCAGTCAATGAGAAAGATATATGCAGCAGACTTTCTGGGAATTATCTTCTTCACAGATTTTTTCAAAATCTTTGTAATTGATCATTAATCTTATAAATTGGTGAAGTTTTTGACTTACTCTTGATATAGAGGTGTTCTAATTCCAAGAGTAGGTTTTTCTTTTGGAGATTAACACTCCCCATCAGTGGTATCAGAGTAGGTTGCATCAGAATTGAAGAAAGGAGGATCCCGACTGTTGCAGCTACAAAGAATTTGATATCTGAAGATTCGAAAGGTGAAAGCTTGGAAGAAAAGGTTGAGAAGGAGATCATACGACACCAAGGAAGAAAAAAGGAGTGTGATTCGAAGTAAAGGTAACTTTATACTTCATAAAGGTTGACGAATTCAATATACAGGTGAAGGAAGGATGGGAGATTCTCTTCAAATAGAGAAATTGGATAGAGAAAACTATCCTGCATGGTCAATGAGGATGGAAGCTCATCTAATGAGCAAAGATTTGATAGCTTACATTACAGCTGAAGAAGAAAAGCCACAATTCAGAGATCCTAGTGTTCCAACTAGGGAGGAATTATCAAATTTGAAGAATTGGATGAAGAGAGATGCTCAAGCTAGGAGCATTATCTATATGGCAGACAATGACTACTTGCTACCTCACATTAGAGGTCTTCAAAGTGCAAGTGATATTTGGAATGCTTTGGAAGAGCATTTCCAAAACACCACAAAGTCAAGGAAGGCATCTTTGTGGGAAAAATTTACTACTTTCAAGAAGAAGGCCTCTCAATCCATTTCAGATTATGTAACAAGGATGAAAGACATTGCAGATGCATTAGGAGCTATTGATGAAGACATTGAGGAGGATAAATTGGTAAGGCAAATCCTTACACGTTTGAGAGGTGATGACAAATGGAAGCCATTCATTTTGTCTACAGAATTATCACTTGATCATTTCACTCCTGATTTAAATCAGTTGCTAGGTCATATGCTAACTTTTGAGCAGGATGTCAAAGGAGATGGTGACAAAAGTACAGGTCATGCAATGTACTCAAAGGACAAGAAGAAAACTAACAAAGGAAAGCAACAATCAGGTGAAGATGAAGGCACAACTAGTCAAGCCAACTTCCTAAGAGGAAGAGGAGGTGGCAAAAGTAGAGGAAGAGGCAGGAGTAACAAAGATGGAGCCAAAGCTTGCTGGATTTGTGGTAAGACAAATCATTTAGCTAATGATTGTTGGCATAATACTCAGAGTAATGGTGGATATAATCAAAACTATAATTCAAGAGGAAGAGGTGGCAGAAATCAAAGAGGTATTTTCAGAGGTAGAGGTAGTAGGGGTTACTTTGGAAGAAATGCAGGTAGAGGATTCCAAAGTCAACAATATGACAATACCTACTACAATTATGCTTCAGATCAGAAGGAGGATTCAACATTGATAATGAATGCAACTTGTGAAAGGCAGAGTGAAGATCAAAGAGTCTTCTACATTGACTCAGGGTGTAGCAATCACCCGAGTGGTAACATAGCATTGATGACTGATTTGGAGAATAAGGTATCTAATCATGTTGTTCAAACAGGTGACAATACAAATCACAATGTGAAGTCAATTGGATCAGTGAAGGCCAAGGATGGTAGCACCTTATTGAGTAAGGTCTTGTATGTTCCTACAATTCTAAGAATCTGATAAGTGTAGGACAAATTGTGGAAAAAGGTTATGAAGTGAGGTTCACTAATGAAGGAGTGTTTGTGGAAGACCCTAGCAATGGGTAGAAACGAATTGTTTCAGGGAAGAAAGAAGGAAGATTGTTCACATTGAAGATTCAAGGTAATGTTGGTCATGCCTTGTTCACTTATGGAGGACATAAGATCTCTGAGTTAGATCTTTGGCACAAGAGGCTTGGACATTTCAATGAAAGAGGTATTAAAGACATGATTAACAATGGTTCAATGCTTGGATTGCCTAATGTTGCAGGTCAACATATGACATACAGATGTGAGGCATGTCAATTAGGTAAGGCTCATAAGCAATCCTATTCTAAGCATGGTTTTATGTATTCAAAGAAACTTGAGTTGGTACACACAGATGTGTGGGGACCGTCAAAGGATTTCAGTATCAATGGTTCAAGGTATTATGTGGTTATGTTGATGATGCTACTAGATGGATCACTATTTATGTGATCAAAGATAAGTCAGAAGTATTAAATACATTCAAACACTATCATGTGTATGCAAAAAGAATTATAGGTCATAAGTTGAAGAGACTAAGGTCAGATGGAGGGGGAGAGTATTTCTCTAATGAGTTCAGTGATTACTTATGGAATGCAGGTATAAAAAGGGAGGTTACTTGCAGGTACTTTCCTCAACAAAATGGTGTAGCAGAAAGGAGGAATAGAACTCTTGTTGAGTTTGCAAGATCCATGATGAAGGAGAAAAATTGCCCTAATTACTTGTGGGCTGAGGCTGTAAATACAGCTACTTATTTGGTCAATAGGTTACCATGTAAAGTCTTGCAGGGTATGACACCATATGAGGCATGGTGGGGTAAGAGACCTACATTAGACCATTGCAAAGTATTTGGATGTTTGGCATATGCATATGTGCCATCACAATTAAGACACAAATGGGAACCTAAAGCTGAAAAGTATGTGTTCATTGGTTATGATGATAAGCAGATGGCATATAGGTTGTGGAGTCCATCCACAGAGCAATTCATTGTGTCTAAGGATGTTACATTTGATGAGCAAGGTACTTGGTATGCAGGTACTATCAATATTAATACAAATGATGAAGAAATTGTGAGTCAAAAGAAAGGTAAATCGAAGGTTCAGATATTTGAAAATAATGAAGTGCAGGTTAAAGTTGAAGAAATGCCAAGATTTGATCCTGAGTGTGATGAACCAGAAACCTCAAGGAGTGGAGAACTCAGAAGGTCATCAAGACACAGGTGGCAACCTACAAGGTATAGCTATGATACTTCTTTTTTGGCTACCAAAGATTATGCTTATATGATAAAGGCAGATGAAGATCCTTCTACATTTGAAGAGGCAAAAGGCAAGGAAAATTGGGAGAAAGCTATGCAGGAAGAATATGATGCATTAATGGAGAATCAGACTTGGGAATTAGTTCCTAAACCAAATAGCCAGAAGATCATTGGATGCAAGTGGGTCTATAAGACAAAGAGATTTGCAGATGGAAGTGTGTCTAGGTACAAAGCTAGACTTGTTGTGAAAGGGTTTGCTCAAACATATGGTATTGATTATGATGAGACTTATAGTCCTGTGGCAAAAATGACAACCATCAGGACACTCATAGCAATTGCTGCATGTAAAGGTTGGAAATTGTGTCAATTAGATGTGAAGAATGCTTTTTTGAATGGTTACATTTCAGATCATGTTTTCATGGAGCAACCTCAAGGATTCAGAGATGGAAGATATCCAGATCATGTGTGTAAGCTCAAGAGAGCTTTATATGGCTTGAAGCAGGCCCCAAGGGCATGGAACTATAGGCTTGTAAAGTTCTTAAAGGAACTTGGATTTCAAGTATCTAAGGCAGATAGTAGCTTGCTTGTTAAAGCAAGTGATGATGGGTTCATTTACATGTGCATATATGTTGATGATATAATTCTTACAGGTACAGATGAGAAAGGCATTCAAAGCCTAAAGAAGCAAATGGAGAAAGAGTTCAAAATCAGTGATTTGGGAGATTTGTCATACTTCTTGGGCATGGAGATTTCATACACTCAACATGGAGTGTATGTGACTCAAGAAAGGTATTTGAAAAACTTGTTAATCAAGTTTAAAATGAATGATTGCAGGGTAGCACCTACTCCAATGGAGGTGAATCACAAATTGAGCAGATTTGGAGGTGAAGAGTTCAAGGACATGAAACAATATCAGAGTTTGGTTGGTAGTCTTATCTATGCTACATTAACTAGGCCTGATTTACCATATGCAGTTGGGGTGTTGTCTCAATTCATGCATTGTCCTAGAAAAGAACATTGGATTGCAGGTCAAAGAGTGTTGAGGTACATTAAGGGTACACTCAAAGAAGGTTTGTATTATGGTTTTACATCAGATACAAATATCAAAATATATAGTGATGTAGATTGGGCAGGTAATCCAGATGATAGAAGGTCAACCTATGGATACATGTGTTATGTGGGAGATAAGTTAATCTCTTGGTGTTCAAAGAAGCAACATACAGTTGCTTTGTCATCTACAGAAGTAGAGTACAAAGGCATGGTTGAAGCTGCAAAGGAAGTGATATGGCTTAAGACTCTCATGAAGAGTTTTGACACTATACAGAGCATACCTATCATTTATGGAGATAACATGAGTTCATTGTATCTAGCTGCTAATCCTGTTTTTCATGCCAGGACCAAACACATTGAGATTCAGGATCACTTTCTAAGAGAGAAGGTGATGGATAAAGAGATTGAAGTTATACATACTTCAACAAAAGATCAGATAGCTGATATGCTTACTAAAAGCTTGGATGGATCAAAGCTACAGAAGTTCAAAGACATGGCAGGCATAAAGAAGATAAGAGAAACCTCAATTGATGATTGAGGGGGAGCTATTGGTGCAGACCAATCAACAATTGAAGTTTTGGAAGACAAAGAATGGAGACAAGATCAATTCTTGAAGCATAGAAGATGGTTACATTCAGAGGTTGAAAGAAATGTACACATATGTACATTAGTTCAGATATAGGTCACTTATACTTTTGATTAGTCATAAGCTTGTACATATTTTCCTATAAATACTATGGAAAATATTGGGGCAAGTATGAGAGAGCATAGGAATAGAGAAATGAGAAGTTGTACGAGTCATTAGACACATGACAAGTTAGTTGAATTCTCTCTCATCATTCAGTTGTAGTCTCCTTCAGAGATGACAGAATTTTTGCGCCCGATGTTTCTAAGTTTTCTCCTCGTGTGGTAGATCTTTTGTGTAATCCTTTTGGAGATGTCTAAGTCCATAGTTAATGAGTCCATGGCTTAAGTTTGAGAGTCTAATTGTAAACAGGCTGTGAGAATTGTAAGTAGGAACATTCATATGTAAAGAGTGTTCACAGTTTTCTGAAACAGGCGCATTTTCGATGGTGAATGATTTGATCATTTCTCACTGCACAGATTAAAGTTTTGCATGAGTGAGGACTTAATCTTAAAGTTGGAAGGTAAGCTACTCATGGCTAAAAGCATTTGCTTAAACGGGTTCTATTCTTGAAGAACAATGTCTTAGAAGTTATAGGTGTCTAAATCGACTTCTCAGAAGCACAGTTTTAGACATAGGTGACTTGTCAAGTTGATTTCTCAAGTTATACTCAATCTTTTGGAGTGGTTTGACTTGCAGGAGGTGCGCAATCTTTAGGCGACACCTTGTGCAAAGTTTCATAAAAGACTTTACACATTTACTCAGTCAATGAGAAAGATATATGCAGCAGACTTTCTGGGAATTATCTTCTTCACAGATATTTTCAAAATCTTTGTAATTGATCATTAATCTTATAAATTGGTGAAGGTTTTGACTTACTCTTGATATAGAGGTGTTCTAATTCCAAGAGTAGGTTGTTCTTTTGGAGATTAACACTCTCCATCAATCGAGGGACCTAATCCTATGATTTAGGCATGATCACCAGGGTCACTTGATTTTGTACTCTACGTGTAACCATTGGGATCATATGTAATTTGGAACGTATGGAATTACCTAACTACTAGACTAGGTAAACCACCAAATTGAACCATCGAACTACTAGACCATTAGAGTCACTGTAATTCCAGACTCAGCAAACTATCAGACCACCATAGTCATCGTAATTCGAGACTTGTTGACTACCAAACTATCATATGGAATTCCAGTGTGATAGAAGCATATCCCTTTCTTTACATTTGAGGATTCTGCACATGAGGATGAGGATTTTGCATTGAAGGATTATGCATTGGAGGAAATTCATATGCTTGAGTAGGAGCTACTTGTGGATTTTGATTGGGAGCTCTAACATGTTGATTAGGCTCTTGAGAAAACATTGGGTTCATTTGATTTTGGAAAGTTTTGATGTATCTTGATTGTAAAGCGTCTATAGTCTTGGTCAAATTCGATTGTGTAGCAATAAGACTTCCCATTTTCTTAATGAGAATTTCCACTTGAGATTGTTCAACTACACTTTTATTTGGCTCTACTTTAAAACCTTGACTAGGCTCCATCATTTCAGGAATAGGAGTAGAGTCAAAAAGCATAGCATGAAGTCCTAGCTCTTGCCATTGCATGATTCTAAATCCTTAGTCCACCTTACAACACTTGTATCGGAGTTTAAACAACTACTTTTTGTCATAAAAAATGGTTGTACCTTGTATGGGAGTTTAAACAACTATTCGCCGTCATTAAAAATGTTTGTACCTTGTATCGGGGTTTAACTTTTCCCTATCATCGAAAAAAATGCTACATATTACCAGGAAGTTTACACTTTCTTCCACCCCAAAAGAGTGAATGTAATAAAAAAAGTCACCAAATCATCATTAAAACAGAGAGAGAGAGCAAGCCAAAGGAAGGTAAGAAGGCATAGTAGAATAAATCACGGGCTGTATAGGTAGATTTATGCATTAGTGGAGTTTAGTTAGATTTCATTGCATTATATTGGAGAAAGAGGATATTCATATTTATGTAGGAAAGGAGTTGATCTAAAATAAGCTAAAGATGAAAGATGTCTCTTGAAAATCCTAAATCTTTGTTTATAATCCTATTTAAGAAAGATTGATTTATGAAAAAGGTACAAATTTTTCTTCAAGATGAGAGGAGCTGATGCATGAGACGACTCAATACATCCACTTCCACTTCATATTGATGCTTGTTTGTTTTCTTTCTTGTTGTCAGTGTTGCTTGTTCATTTGCATATATGTTGTCTATTTGTTCATGCATGTTGATGTTGCATCTTTCAATTCTTTCTTTCGTGCAAATTTTGCTTCCTGACATAGTACCTACTCATTTATGCATATGATCAATTTTTTCTTCCATATGTTGCCTATAAAAGAGTTTGATGCCTAGAACTTTTTGTTTCTCAGATAGACTAGAGTGGCACTTCTGGAGGAATCATAGGTTTAGGAGGAGCGAATGTCATCAAGATTTTCTCTCCTCTCTCTTTCATGAAGGCCTACAAGAAACATATTCGATGAAGGTAGCCAAAATATCCTCAGAAATCCAAGATGCATCAAGGATGTCAAAGGGAGTTCACATGCAAACTTTGGAAGAAATCAAGCAAATCTAGTGTAGCACTCAAAGTTGGTCAAATTTTGGAAATGAGGGAAAAAATTTCAAAGTCTCCAAATCACATGGAAATTCATATACTTGTAAAACCTATCAAAGGCATTCTATAGCCTAAATTTCACATGTAAATGGATTTTCTAGCACATTGATATGCCATGTATATTTTGTAAAAAATGTAATTTTTCCACTTAGACCCTACAAAATCTTGTATAGGAATTTTTGTTAGCCATATGATTTTTCATTATAAAGATCATATGTGGCTACATATTTGTACAAGTTTTAAAGGCTATGAGAGCTTCCTAAACACCTTAATGCCACCTTGCAAGCTTCCAAATGTAGCCAAACTTGTATAAGGGAGATTCAAATGGGAGTTTTTTCTGCATATTCCTAAAGAAGACCTTTTAAAACATAGCGCTACAAGTTTCCATCTTAATCTAAGGATACTTGAAGGGTCAAAGAGCACTAAATCCAGTTTTCAAGGTCATCGCAGTTTCCAAGAATAAGAAAATTGAAGGCTTGAAGGGCTACCACATGGCAAACAATGATTGAACCATGTTGTACGGTCAGGATGAGCTCACATTCAAGGGTGGAGATGCACTAAAACATAAAGCAAGGAGGATCCACGAGTTCTTTTCATTGCATAAGCCTTTTTTGATGGTCGAAGATTAATAATGCAAAGTTCATCCAAAAATAGTATATCCTATCCAAATTGATGTCAGCACTAATCCAACGGTCGAGATCAGCCACCAATCAAATGGTGGAGAATGGATGCACCTAATTTTCACCCCTTTGCCCTAGATATCATATAACCAACAAATCTTAGCCATCCATTTGATAAATCCAATGGTTGTGATCAAAAGGAGTTGATCCTAGGGTTGAGAGTTGATTTCTCTAGATCTAAGGGCCCAAATTAATTGAAAAAACTATATAAACCCACCTCCAAACTACTAGAGCATCATTGTTAGGCATCCATAGGGCCCTTCTAGCACATGGTTTCCTTGAGATGATCACCCTTAGTTGAGTGTGTGAGGATCCAAGGTGGGCTAGTAAGAGCATAGTTCCTAGAATCATTTTTTTGACTTCCACTCTAGGATAAGCTAATAAACCCAATTTCTCTTTCTTTGCTCACCTAAGTGGAGCGTATGAGTGAGTTAGAGTTGGTTTTATGAGTGTTAGACTTCTTTAGAAACACATTATGAGCCTAGAAAGACATAGGGTTAATGAAGTGGAACCTATCCTCTTACGTGTAACATTCGGTTGAAATGTCATGGTGAGAGGGTCGTGTAGACCACCTTCGACCAGTAGAATGCTTAGCTTGACTTTTCAAAATATTCATGTATATGTATGTCATAACAATATCTTCTAATTCAAGTCTCTCGTCTCTTGCCTCTTTTCTCTTAGTCTCTTATATGTTTTTACATGTCTCCTTCTATCTCTTTCTATGTGTGAGAAGGCTCCACAGTCATGCATTGAACCAGTGAGGATGATCCATTGAGATTGAGACAAAAAGTTTGTATGCATTTGTACATCATGAATCACATGCATTCACACTGCCCACAAAAACCCATGCATTTGATTCAGTTTAAAAAGTGTATAAGAAGATCCATTCTTGGACCATTCTTCCTTTCAAAAATTGATTCATGTGTGTGGTTTTCTTTTTTTCTCATCATGCATACATCCACAAGACCCCATGCATATGAAATAATTTTCAAAATTGTATAAGAGGCTCCATTCTTGGACCATTCTTCCTTTCATAGACACCATGTTTTGTTGGTAGACCATATAGCTATTAAAGATGTTCCACAAACATTTAATTCTAGAGTTTAAACTATAGTTCAATGTTGACCCAAATTGCAGTGTGTCCTTTTTGGGTTTAGGGCAGCCCTATAATGAAATCCATGGAGATACTTTCCCATCTCCCATTGGTATTTTCCAAAGGATGCAACAAGCATCCTATCATGAACTTCTTTGCTTTATTTACTTGATATTTTGTAGATGAAAGTATATAGTCATGTACATCGTTTTCTGTGAACTAGACCAATAGAACTTTCTTTTGATCGATTCATAAGTTTTTGTTTATTCCAATGTGACTTAAACTTGGGGCATCATAAAATTCAAAAAAATAAACTTTCCTCCTATGTTCTTAATTGCAAGGTGCATATAACTCTCCTTTGTATAACAAAGATTCATCTTCAATACACTAATGCTTAAAATTATCTTTAGGTGATAAGATTGTACCCTGGCCTAAAGAATTCGTGTAGGCTTCCATAGAACTTGTATCTTCTTGACACTTTCCTTTCATCAACTCTACTAAGTCATTGGGGATTTGTATGAAACTTTGAGAATCCATCATCGCCATATGACTTAAAGCATCTACAACTGCATTAAATTCCCTCTTCAATATTTGAGTTTATAATTAAGTCTCCGGAGTATCTCAAACCATCTAGCATTTCTACTTGTCAAACAAGATTGGTTTGCAAACCACTTGATACTTTATTTATCAAAAAACATAGTCACTTTGGTTCCAAACAAGTCATGTCTCCATTTAGAAAATGCACAATGGCATAAAACTCTTTCTCGTAGGTATAATAATTGTGTTAAGAATACTTTTACTTTTGATATTCAAAAGAAATTCATTGATGGTTCCAACTCAGTACAATTCCAATTGTTAAATCACTAGAATCTATTTTAATCCCAAAGGGTTCGTTTGGATCTACTATCTGTAGAAGTGGGGTCGATGCTAGCACTTTCTTAAGCTCTTACATACTTTTAGACTATTTCATATCCCAAGGCTTTTAGGCTTTCCCTTTAGCTCTTAAAACAAAAGGATCAAGATCTTTACAGTCTTTGGTACAAAATTTTTTATATATCTTGCTTATCCTAAGAAAGTTTGAAGCTCTATAATAGATTTAGGTGTGGCTAGTTAATAATAACTTTGAACTTTTCATGATCTACTTGAATTCATTTCTCATATATAATGTGTCCAAGATATCGCATTTTTATGAAAAGAATTCAGGCTTCACTTCCTTTCCAAATAGCTTGTTCTTTCAATCTTTTTCAAATGCTGTAAATATGCAGCTACATCTTGACTATAGAAAAGAATGTCATCAAGGAGATCAACTATAAATTTCCCTAAATAAGGACTTAGTATGTTCCACGATTGTGGAGGAATTCGTTAGTCGAAAATGCATGACTTGGAATTTTAAATGATCGTAATTATTGTTGAAAGCTATTTTGGAGACATCTTTAGATTTGATTTTAATGTAGTGAGGTCCTTGTCAAATCAATCTTTGAGATGATCTTTTCCCTCTTCAATTGATCCACTACATCATTTATTCAAGGCACACGATATTTATTTTTTATCATAAATTTGTTCAAAGCTCAATAAGCAATTTATAGCCTCATTGATCCATCCCATTTCTTAATTAAAAGGATATGTGTTCTGCAAGGTGATTGTATTCCTTCGATTTACTTTTCACTTTTTGTTGTTGGAATATGGGCGTTGATAGGGGTTTTTACATATAGAATTACTACCTATGAGCAATTCTATAGCATGATCTACTTGTGCCCAAGGAGGGAATAAACCATGGGGAAGTTCTCCTAGGAAGACATCCTTGTTTTTATTCAATAAACACTTAAATTAAATTTTTTCATGATTAGAGAAAGGATACCAGACATATGGAACAAGACTTGTATTATGTACATCATTTATATCAGTTGGAAGTATCATGTAAGTTTTCGTTTTATGGGTATGCGATTTTTTTGAGTTCGATTCTAGAATGCAAGGGAATACTTGGCATATCATGCTCCCCTTGAATCTAGTAACGTATACCATATCTTTCAAATTCAAATGTATTTACGAGGTACCTCCTCTTTACTGACCTTCCGAACCCCTAAAGTCGTTTCCTATCCAAAAACACATTAGTTCTTTCCATATGCATAATCTAGAAATGAGGTTTATATTTGCACCCTTGAAGCTTGATCTCAATCCACAAATCATAGAGTCCTAAATTTTCTAATCCTGTCCTTGCATCATGGACTCTACATATTGTTGTGTAGAATTTTGGTGGGGCAATTTTAATCTCTTCAGTAGTGATTAGTTTAGGAAGATATGCGTAGCCCACAACTTCCTAAACTACTTTCTTCCTTTCCCCTCTTATGTAGCAAGGAGTGTCGATAAGTAATGTGGTCAAAAATATTTTGGACCCACATAGAATGAGACAAACAACATTCAGCCGTGCAATCTTCATGTAGAACCTCCACATTTTTCAAATCTTTACTATTTTTAATAATTAAAGTTTGGACAAGGTGGAGTCCTGCCATTACTTTCCCTTTTGTTCACAAAAGGCTTTTTGTTTTACCCTAATAATACTTTTTTTCTTAAATTTCCTATATTTATGCACCTAAAACAAAGATTTTTATTTTTTACTTTCTCCCACATATAGGGTCAAGTCTTGATCATATAAACTAAGGTTTTCAAATCCTCTCTCTTAAAAGTGCTTAATTTCTATTCTCTTTACCTTAAAGCTCTTATTCTCCCCAATAAGTTGAAGTGGTTGCACCCTAGTCTTAGCATGAGCTTCGTAGATCTGCGCTAGCTTTATTGTTTCTTCTAGACTCTTATGATAACTTCTCTTCACTTATTTGATTTGCTTATGAAGGCCATGAATAAAGACCCTTAATTTATGGAAATCATCAAAGTTTCGGGTCGGTAATGGTAAATTTGGTTCTTTAATCATCGATGGGTTCTTTGGTTGAATCCAGAAGGATCTCATTTGTGCACACGAAATGGTGAATTGTGCAGAGAATACTTAGTATTTGCTCCATTTTACCTTTAACTTCTTTTATAGATGAACATAGGGCTCCCGAAGTTTGGATTTTCTTAACCATCAACATATCTTCTCGGATATTGTTCATTTTTACATCCAAGCCATTAAGTAATTCGTGTATATTTTTCTCATGTATTTCTTGGACATCCATCTCTTTACATCCTGGTTTATAATCCATTTCTCTGAACGCTCCTCCCAGCATGTAATCTACTTTCTTCCTAGGAACATCTAATAACATAATATTATCATTAAACATGTTTCCCTCCTTGAGAACATTGGAACAAGAAACTAACATAATAAGCATTCCTAATTCAAAAGGAGTGAGTGTAATGTAACTTCAATACCTCCCTAGCTCTTTTTGCAAGCTTCATGTCTTGTTGTAGGTTGGCTTAGGCCGACTTAGGAAGAGCTTTTACTCCACAAACATGTAGATGCTTGCCATTGACGTGCCTTGAATCAGTCCCTCCTCGAAAATTTTCATGAACTTTCACTCTTTGTTGAACAAAGAGTGGACTTCTTTGGGACTCCTTTGTGAGGGCCTCTTCTCTTGCAAATGTTGGAGAAAGCTCCTTAGGTGGTATTTCAGTGGGTAAACTTGCCAACTCCAAAATTTGTTTTGATGGTCTCCCTGAAAAAGGTATCCGCTACTTGTCTTCCAAAACAGGCTTTTAGCTCTTGCCCTTGCAAAGATGTGAATAGAATTTTGTTTTGAAGAGAAGAGAGAGAACATTCTCTTGGACCTTTTAACTGCGTTGTGCTTCTTTTATCTCATATAGTATGGCATTTTAGCTTCAATGGGCTATAAGATCAAAAAACGTTTTCATATTCTTTTGACTTCAAAGACGGAGAAAGGGAGCACAGGAGGGTGCCTTCTCCTCTCTACTCATACAATGGGCGCACATGTGGACATGGGAGTTGCTTCTCCTTCTTGCCACCCATCATCTTGGGGGCGGGGGGGGGGGGGGGGGGGGGGGGGGAATTCTCCTTTTTTCTTAAATTTGGAGTTCGTAAGGACCCTCCTCTAGCTTCCGCGTGGATGGATGAAAATGAGGTTCAGTTGGGCTCCTAGCAGTAACTTTTTTAGAGCCTCAAAAAGGTGAGAGAATTTGTGCAACACATCTTCTTAAATGCAAACGGAAACATTGATCTCCATATATTGGAGAACGAAATTCTTTGCACATTTTTCTATAGAAAAGTGAAGCAAAAAATCATCTTGATATATTTTCCACCTTGTCAGAGAGAGAGAAGGTATCCACCCATTGAAATCTAGCAATATAAATACCTCTGAAGCAAGGGGTCTAATCCTTCCATGTCTTCAAGTCACATGGTTTTACAAGGAGGGCCTTTCACATGGGTTTCTAAGTCAAGGAATCCCATGGGCTCACATTGAATCACATGGGATCACTTGAAAATTGCATGGGTTCTTAAGAGAGGAACTCTAAAACTATACGTTCAACCTCAAGGGATATAGACTTGACTTAGTCAATTAATAGATCTCCACATTTGTAGCATAAAATTCCCAAGTTTCAAACCATTCAATTATTAAGAGCTCATAAATAAAACCCAAGGGTTCTCCTAAAAGTTGGCTCATAACCTTTTAAACCCGTGCAATTAGCTCGAGTTATACAACACTTCTGGAGATCTTTCCTTGCCTGTGTGTGGTTGCATTTATATGCTTTACTTATATATCTGAAGAGTCGTGACGGAATAACGAAGTAGTGAGGAAGAAGGGAAGAGACCAAATACGTAAAATCATGTGATACGAACAAGGAAAAGGAACAATGGAGAGATAGATAAGAAGATATGGATGTGAGATGATAAAAGATCGGAGAGAGAACGCCAAACAAGTATGATGGAGATCGAGGAATATGAGAGGGGAGAAATTGAAGACATATAGAGAAGTATTAATTAAGAAATGAAAAGAAAATGAAAATGAAAATCTAAAGCATGGAGAAAATGCGATTTTTTCGCTAAGTAATGCATCCCTACAAACGCTAACCCCCTTCATGTTTAATTCATGGAGTCGTTCATGATGTGAGAAGCTTGTTTTGCAATTGAACCTCTTTTCTCTATTCAATGACCAACTCATATCTTTACAGAAGAACGTGAAGCGCATAAGAAACACTTGCAAGTAAAAAGCCCCTATTGATAAAAAGAAACTTAAAAC
The DNA here is from genome assembly GCA_020310875.1 of Ceratopteris richardii. Classification (NCBI taxonomy): domain Eukaryota; kingdom Viridiplantae; phylum Streptophyta; class Polypodiopsida; order Polypodiales; family Pteridaceae; genus Ceratopteris; species Ceratopteris richardii. The sequence continues at coordinate 94,318,058 of CM035421.1, forward strand.
TAAAAACATTGAGTCCTGTAGCGAAGATCTTGCCTGGAGAGAGGTTAAAGCTACGATAAATGATGGGTTTTCATGGAGTCCAAGAGTCTTATTACAACTGGAAATCGCACCCACTCAAAATGACATACCCAGAAATTGCAAAAACCATGATGAAAGCTACATAGATGTGCCTGCCAATCTTTATGGCAGCTACACAAATGCATTTTGATGTGCAATGTGACGACACACATGTAGAACTTTCATCAAACAATCCATAAAGAGAAGATTGTTAAGCTTTGGTCCGGTATCTACCACACTCACACTTCACACTACACAACACTATATGTGTAGGCCCGACAGGTGGCCAAGGTTCTTGATTGGAGGGATTTCTATAATAGGACCCTTAAAGTTTCCCCATATACTCGTACTCTTGATAGAACATTGTTTACTACCAGACGTCATACAAATATACTTACGATTCAGAGGTAATCATTAGCGGCCTTAATTATTCGTGACATAGTTAACAATAAATCATTATTTAACAGTGCAATGAATAGAATAGGAGATAGAAACACAACGATTTCCGAAACCCTGTGCACTATGGTCGACACACCACCAACGACAATCCACTCTTGTGTGTTTTTTCACCATGCCAATGTTATATTGATCCTTTAACTTTTAAGGGGTCACATCCCTTTTCACAAAAGTTCGAATTAAGTATAAAAAATATTAGTTTACAACGACAGTAGACCTAATAGTAGCATCCACAGAGGACCTGAACCCTAAGAGTTAGAAGACGACTCATTCAGCTTTACATCATCCCAAAGTGTTAGATCATCAAGTAAAACATCTTTGAAAGCCTCAAAAGCTTTATCAACAGTATGCGAGAGGCACTTTTGAGTTGTCTTTAGTAAACATTGCAAAGTATTATGGTCCATCAGAACATCATGAGGTGCGTATGAACTAGCACTCTGGCTATGATAGAGTACTGTTTTGGATTAAGCCATAACAAGATGTTGTGTGATGTCCTTTTGCACATATAAATCTTTATGAAACACCTCACGACTAGTGTGATTGACCTTGGAAAATGTAACATGAGTCAACTATACGTCTGAAGCAAATTGCTTGCGCCTCTCTTGAGTAGTAGTCAAAACTCAATTGAGATGAGTGACCTCTCCAAACAAAGTTGCATAATTGAACTGTAAATCGTCTATAGGACATAAGAAATAACCGTGCTCGTCTGAAGTTGTTATAAATTATAAGCCGATCCATTTGTCATTGCTTGAAGACACTTCATTTTTTTTCAAAACGACAACAATATTTTACTCCTATGGATCATTCGCCTCCTACAAACTATGTACTTGACATAGAGTATCTTCTTGCTTGCGAGTCATGTGCTGAACAAATCCTTATATAATTCTGTTTGCCTATTCTCATGCTCAACCACGGGTGGTCAGAAATTCACAAGAAGCAACGTGTTCTGCCAATTCAACCTACAACATGTGAACATGCTCGAGTAGTATATCATTATCAGCATAAAGCACTGATTTCATTATCACAAAATATTGAAATGGTGAGGGATCACCTCATGATCCTGAATAAGAAAAGATCCCACACTAATCAAGTCCTACAACTCAAATTGATGGTTGACCCCCAAAAAGCCAAGAAGTATCATAGGATGCATGTAATCGAGGGTGCCAACTAGTAGGTTGTCAAAGAGGTGTATCGAAAGGGTGTATAGAATGGGAGGTTAGGGAGGGTATATTCCATCCGTGCAAAGGGGCAAGGGGCAGGTGGATCGGTAGAAGGATAGGGTTCTGGATTAGGCATATAATATATATCACGTACAAAAAAAGGGGATACCAAGGCAACATCAAGAGGTACTACACTAGTCTCCATATTATTATGGAGGAGAAAAAGTATCTTCTATGACATAGATGTGTTGTGCATGAGGGAAAGAAGAAGGAGGTACAACAAGAGCAAGGGGTGAAGGTGGTTGTGAAGAACTAGGTGTGGGTAGCATACTCAATGTTGATGAAGAAGTTTGAGAGCCAGATCCAACTGCATTGACAGGTCTAGAAGATTTAGGTGAGATAGGGATACTTTGAGTGGACATAGAGAACCCACTAGGTCCAACGACTTCTTCACAACAGAGAAAAGGAGCCGAATACTCCTAAGAAGAGGATAAATCCTCAACAAGAGGGTCTCTTGTGTGTTCGCAAGATCAGTGAAAGAGCACACCCACACTCTCATCTTCATAATCAAACATTGACGAGAGTTTTAGATAGTGGTAAGACTATCAATCAAAGCAATGGGCTCTATTTATGAACCCTTGGGAATCGAATGGTTTGAACCTTAGGATTTATATCCTAAGGCATGGAGCTCTATCAATTAAATCATTTAAGTCAAGCGCCTTTGAAGGTATACATACAAATGTAGAGTTCCTCTCTTAAGAAACCATGTGATTTTGAAGTGATCACATGTGACTCCATGTTAGCTCATGTCATTTCATGTGATTTTCAAGGTCATCCCATGTGATTTTAGATGTACTATATCCACTCCTAGTTGTAGCAGAAGAATGATAGGCCCTTCCTAGAATCAAATAGTTCACTACCACAACCCACCACAAATTGAAGAGCTCTGTGGACCTGAAGAGTGAACCTATGCAATGCTGCACACTAAAACTAGACTCTCTAAGCTTACCAACAAGCCATAGATCTCTCAATTTGGAGAATTTGAGCTACGCCAAATGTCTTGCATAGATAGACCAAAATCTATCCAAACAGATAGCTTATAGCTATGTGTACCTCTTCACACACATATGTTGGGGAATATGTAGAGATAGACTAGAGTGCTTTCAAGCTCAGTATACACAAGGATAAGGAGCACTTGATAGCAATATTATATTCAAAAGAAACCCTACAACAAGAGATTTAAGGTGAGCTATCTTGCGCATGAAACAGACAACTACACTATGTCATTTTTCACAACCCTTTCATGTTGTTACTAATGCGAGTGGTTCAGGAATAGGTGTTGTTTTAATGCAATATGATCATCCTATTGCATTTGAGAGTAGGAAGCATAAGCCTTCATAAAAGAATTATGGTACATATGATAAAGAATTTTAGCGGTTGTGCATGCTTTGCAAATTTGGAAACACTATCTTATGGGCTCTGAGGTCTTAATCAAAACCGATCAACATGCTATTAAGCATTTATTAAGTCATCCTTTAATCTCTGATTGTCATCTTAAATGGTCATCATTCATTCAAAATTTCCAACCTATGATCCAATATCAATCTGGTAAAGCTAATGTTTTAATTGATGCTCTTCACCATTTTCCTTCACATTCTATTGTTTTGCATACTATTTTTGCCATCCAAATTCATTCTTTTCAAGAAATGGTTTCCACTTATGCATCTGATTTGTACTTCTCACGTGCATGGAATGACTTCAACAATGCTGCATCTTTATCTGATGAACATTATACAATTCATAATGGTTTTTTGTTAGATTCATTTCTCTTTGTATGGTTCAACTAAATTCATAAAGTAACTTTCTCTTATTAGCTACTCATTTCCATTAGATGTTTGAAAAATCTCTCTAGTCCATTCATATCAAGTTGTGAGCTCTAAGCATTCTTTTGTGACCTTCACTTCCATAGATAGAAGGTTTCTTCAACCCTTGTGAAGTAGAAGTCATCTATTTTCATGCAATCATTTGAAAATGATGTTGCAAAGGAATTAATGAATGTTTATTCATACTTGGGAATCTAAGTACATTAGGCATCCTTGAAGTCACAATGGTTGGTGTAGAGGAGGTTTGTTGCAACACCCACTCATCTATGCATATATTCCATCACCTCTTCATAGTGGTATCAAAGCAATAGGCATCACGGGTGATTGATTCCCCTCATCTATTCACAAATTAGATCAAGGTAATTACTCAGCATGGTCACTTAAAATGTAGGTGTATCTACAAGGAAGGAATCTCTATGGCTACATATCGTGAGATGACATGATGCCAATACATAGAAGTAAGGGCCAACCAACAGAAGAGGAGCAAGGAAGGTTAAGTGCATGGTGCTCAAAGGATGCTTTAGCAAGTTCAGACATTCTCAATTCTATCTTTTATTTTTTACTTCCGCACAATAGGAATTGCGAGACATTTCTAGAAACATGGAATGCTCTTGAAGCACTCCTCTCATAAAGCACCAATGCAAGGAAGAATAAGTTATTGATGGAGTTTACAACACTCAAGAAGATGCAGAAGAAAAGTGTGACAAATTTTGTCACCAAGATGAAGGACATTGTAGACTAACTTGGAATTATTAGAGAAGTCATTGATGAAGAATAAATACTAAGGAAATTCATCAATGCTATCAAGGTTGATGAAAAATGGGAAGCCTTCACTAGAGTCATGGACCTTTACATGGACTTTATAGAGCTTTTGCTAGTGTGCCCCTATCCATAGGAGGAATCACATAAGAATTTCTTTTTTTATAAAGATAACTACTCCTATGAGGTTCTCTTAGGTCAACCCTTTATTTGTGAGAGTTTTATGGAAACTAAAGCCATGGATGATGGGTCTACCTATGCTAGAATCAAGTCAAAGGATGGAATGCAATCATTTCAAGTCATGAGGGTACGAGTGAATCATCCTAGGAATCGATTGTCAATTAAAAAGAAACCTATTGTTACTCAGGGTCATGAGCATGCTTGTAGTGATTGTGCACCTTGATTCATGTTTGGAGCTACATATGATCAAAATTTCGGATAGAAGCTATTGTTGAGCAGGACAACACTAGACATTGGTTTGACATCTGGCAACCAACCAACATGTACAATAGTTTGTCACTTTGTTTTCCACATTCTAGATTATATTTTCTTCATATGGGTCAATTATCCAAGTCTTTTATCCCAAAAACATTATAAAACCAACAAAGTCATGGAACATGATGAGTACATTGATCATGTGATTGAGGTATCTCATTGTTTCTCTATTCTCGGGGAGTTAAAGTTATGTCTTTAGCAAAATTCAAATTCCCATATTATTCTTCTTTCTTCCCGTGATGAGTATGCTATAGTCCAAGAGTATGCTCTCAATGTTGACAAGTGCTCAAAATTTAACCAATCAAATGATGCCTTAGTTGAAACAAAGTACAAAATTATAGGCAAAAAAATCAAAGCCATAGCTCAACCATTACCCCAAGGAAGTAATGAAAAAATTATTGAGGTGAAAAACGATCCAATTCTTCGGGATAAGAGAAACATAGGATATACATTCACGGATGAGACAATCAAACAAGTGAAAATTGGTAGAGATGATGACTTTCTTTTGCCAGTAGATAGAGATAAATTTGAGGGATTCATATGTAGCCATGGAAAAACCTTTACTGTGTATCCTCATGAGACTGGTTGCATAGATCCTAAGCTAATTGCACCCATGATAGTCTTTACTATTCCACATATGCCATGGAATGCCCTATGCCAGTTCCAAAGGCTCACTTACATGAGCTATTGAAACTACTTAAGGAGAAGATAAATTCAGTTAAGGAGAGTACCTGGTAGTCACTTCCCTTTTGATACCTTTTTCCTGCAAGAACTCATCAAACTCTTTGGAGAAGTATTCTCCCACTCCATCAGATCTGAGCTACCTGTATGATGCTCCACATGTGCTAGTACCTTTTCAAGCAATCAAACACTTCATTCTTACTCTTGATAAAGTACAAAGTAGTCCATCTACTATGGTCTTCAATAAATGAGACATAATACCTTGATCATGCGAATGAAGGTTCTTGACTTGGTCCCCATAAGTTTGTATGTACTAAGTCTAATAAGTTGTTGTGGATGTATCCTTTCTAGTTGAATAGTTGTCTTTGTGCCTTCCCAATCTGACATGCATCACATCTATTGATCATGTGTTGCGTTCATATGTTTGGCAGTCCAGGAACACTTTGATCCCTACATATATCCTTCAAGGTTCTTTCATTTAGATGAGCATGTCTCTTATGCCATACTTCAAGCTCACTTAGGATTTGAGACCCAAAAGTGAATAGATCCATGCTCCTCGTTTCTCCTACTTCAAAATTAAAGAGCCTACCATGCTGCTCACCTCTGGCTATCTTCTTGAAGCCTTGACATGGATCCTCCACAAAAGCTCCATGTTGGGTGAACCTAACTTGCAAGCCTTTTTCAACTATTTGGCCTACACTTATTAGCTCTTTAGTGAAAGTGGGTACATAGAGAACCTTAGATTGTTTTTCTTGCCATTGGAAGATTTGACATCACCAATCTTCTCCACATTGTGCTTTCTATCATCCCGTGTTTGAATTTCATGTCTATTCTTTGGACTTTTCAAATTAGATGGAAGAGCAATGTTGTCTACAACATGATTTGAATATCTAGAATCTATGTAGAACAAATGATCATCTTCTTTACCATTTTTGTGGCTTAGATTCATAAGAAGAAATGAGTCTTCATGTGGTTGATCTTTTGAATAATTATTGTACTACCTTCTATTATAGCCTCTATTTTTATTGTTGAAGTTGTGTCCACCTCTCCCTCTATTGCTGCAATATCCACCTATTCCACTTCCTTTCTGGGTCTTCCCATTGTTCCAACAATTCTCAGTGGTGTGGTTGGTCTTATTGAAGATGGCACAAAGGTTGAACATTCTGAACTTTATCTTTGTCATGCTTTGGTCCTTTCCTTTTCCCTTTCCACTTGCTCTTGCTTGCAAAGTTGGCTTGGGAAGCCTCCTCTTCATCTTCTTCCTTCTTGCCTTTCATCTTCTTATCTTTCTTCTTTGCATATAGAGTGCTAGTTGAATTACCAGGATAGGTGTTACCTTCCTTTATGCTATTATTGGCCTCTTGATTGAAGAGTTTTCAAAGAAAAATGTTGAAGTCTAGAGTTTGCACATCCATGATGAGATCATAAGTTGTGGTGAAGGATTGCCATTGCTTATCACTTTGAATCCCATTGAAAATTTGCCTCATGATAGCCTCTTCTTCAATCAGCTCTCTAATGGATGCTAACTGATCCGCAATCTCCTTGACCTTGATAACAAACTTTATGATGGTTTGTTTAGGTGTCTTCTTTATTTGGCTGAACTCGTTCCAAAGATGATTCTTTCTTGCTTTGGTACTAGCAGAAAAGAAAGTCTCTAGGGCATCCCAAGTCACTTGAGATGGCTTGCATTCTCTAATATGTGGTAATGGAAAGTTAGAAATAGAGTTTAGTATGTATGACCTTTCTTGAGCATCTCTTGCACACCAAAATGTGAGCTTATCTGTCTCCTGTTGTGTAGGTCCTCCTTTGGATCTTGGAATAGGCATAGCTTCATCACCTTCTACAATTCCATAAAGATTTCTACCTTGCATATAGGCCTCGGTTTTGATTTTCCAAGCTACGTAGTTGTGTGGATCAAGCTTATCAATCATCAAGGGAAAGTTGTCACCCATCTTGATCTACCTTTGATACCACTAAAAGAACTTGGAGAAGCTTATCGGAGGTAGAAAAGTGAGTTGTGAAGTGAGGAAGTTTGGTCCAGCCAACTGGCACAAGACTAACCCTTGAGCTTATGGAGACTCAAATAGACTTTATAGGCATGTGATACATGCAATAAAATGCACTATGTACTTTGGAGCATCAAGGAGAAAGAGTTGATACAAAATCCATAGGTTTGCACATCGTCTAGCTCAACAAACTTACTATCTTTGGATGAGACAATGAACTTCAAATGCTCATAGCGACCAACGTGTTTAAAATTATAAAAAATACTTTTATGGGCATGATAGAAATAGGGTTGAGTGTATGGAATGCACAAGATTATAAGGAATAAGCAAAATACTCTATTGGAATGATTCAAACACTCAATAGTGGTACCTCCTACTTTTCAGGAATACATAGAGATTGACCCCGAGATAGAAAACCTAAGATTTCTGCCAATCGAATAATCCAAATGCTTTAAAAATTTATAGGCCTAGAGTAGAGACTAATAGATTTCTAATGCATCATGGCTAATCCAATTTGAGCTATTTAGAGAGAGCAAAAGCCTTTGCAAGCTTACTATTGTTTAGAGAGAGCAAAAGCCTTTGCAAGCTTACTATTGTTGAAGAAGAGAGCAAGACAATGATGGTCACAAGTGTATGTATATTGCTTCCATATATTGTACAAGTGTTTTAAAGTTTTTATATAGACTCGAGAAGTGATCCAGGACTTCTACAAGTGGATTTTGAATTCAAATGAAGGCGGTCAGAATTGTTGGAGGGAATTAATTCACTTTCCTACAATCTAGGAAAAGTGAAGATCTAGTTTGATCTACTTTCGCTTTCTGCTGCATATCATCATCAAATGAGTTGAAAAATCCTTCATTTATAGTGGCCTTGAGATATCGTAACATTCTTGTTGTAGCTTGCAAGTGTGTAGTCCTTGGTCTATGCATAAACTATAATAACACTCCAACTCCATATTCTATGTCCGGCCTAGTTATTATGGCATAATTGAAATACCCTACAATAGATCGATACAAAATTACATCCTCTAATGGTTCTTCATCAATGGAGCTTAGTTTTACATTAACTTTCATGGGATTTGAAATAGGCTTGCAATGTAGCATCCCAAACCTCTCAAGTAGGTCTAGAATATACTAACTTTGTATGAGTATAATACCTTGTTCTTTTTATACAACTTAAGTGCCAAGAAAATACCTAAGATCTCCAAGATCAAATACCCTTAAATCCTTTCAAAGCTTTGCCTTGATCTCCTCAATGTCTTTTGTACCATTACCTGTAATGATAAGATCATCTACATACACACACATGTAGAGTACAATTTCTACTCTTTGTTTGATGAAGAGAGATGGATTTTTCTTGCAAGGATTGTAACAAAATTTGATCAAATAGTCCACCAATATTTGGTTCCAAGCCCTCGGAGCTTGCTTTAGGCCATAAAGTGCCTTCTTCAACCTACAAACATGATCTTGCCTTTGTTGATTGATTGTGCTTCATAGCTTGATGAAGATCTCCCCCTCCATGGTGAGTTCATGCTTGAACTATCTTCATTGATGGAACTCCTTGGGCCACATACATGTCCATGCTTTTCTTCTTCACAATCTTGCATATAAGCATACTTCTTATACCAAGGGAGTAGCTCATCAAATGCTACATCCCTTGATATCCTCAAGTCCTTTGTGTTTGGGTTGAAGCACCTATAACCTTTATGATCATTTGAATATGCTAGAAACACACACATTTTTGCCTTTGGTTGTAGCTTGTGCCTCATTTCATTTGGCACATGTACATAACAAGTGCATCCAAATATCTTCAAGTGGGAGAGATCAGATTTCTTACCATACTAGCATTGATATGGTGACAAGCCATGGATCCCTAAGGTAGGAGCCCTATTCATAAGATACACGATGTTATTTGCTGCATCACTCCAAAACATATTAGGTACATTCATCTTGTTTAGAATTTCTCTAGAAATCTCTATGATGTATCTCTTCTTTCTCTCTTCTACCCCATTTTTTGGGGTGTGTACCTGCATGTTTCTTGCCTCTTGGTGCCTTGATCCAAGAAGAAATTAGAAAACACATTGGAGAAATATTCTCCCCCTCCATCGGACCTTAGGTTCTTGACATATGTACCTACTTCCTTCTCTACCATTGCCTTGAATGCTTTGAACCATGTAAACATGTCTGATTTGATTTTGATGAAATAACCCAAACCATCCTTGGGAAATCATCTATAAAAGTGACAAAGTACATGTTACCTCTAATGGATTGTCTTTTGGTTAGGCCCCAAACATTTGTATGTGTCAACTCCAATGGATGATGGCTTATGTAGCCAATCTTATTGAATGGAATTCTCACTTGCTTCCCTAGTTGACAAGATTCACATAAATGCTTCATACCATGTCCTGGGAAGTTCCAACCAGCCTCTTGAATTGCATTTCCTTCATTCTTTTTCTGTTGATGTGTCCCATCCTCTTGTGCCACAAGTCAAACTCCAAAATTGTATTGTTTCCATCTCTAAAGTGGACATGTTGAGTGGAATGAGAATGTACCTCTAAAGTGAAGAGTCTCCCTTACTTCCTTCCTCTTGCTATGACCTTGTACCCTTGCTTAAGGTTCTATAGAAAGCATTCACCTTTGTTGGGCCTCACTTGATAGCATCTTTTAACCATTTTCCCTAAGGACATCAAGTTCTTTGTGATGGTAGGTACATGCAAGACATCCTTGAGACATCTTCCTTCCTCCTTGTTATACAAAGCTACATCTCCAAAATGGGACGTCTCATGGGCTATATCATCAACGGTTTCTACATGTCCCTTGGCTTTGGTAGTATGTAGATTAATAAACCAAGAATCATTGCAACTCATATGATTGCTACATCCACTATCAATATACCCAGTATCTACTTTGCTTGGATTTCCATTCATGCACATCATCAAGAGATTGTCATGTTTTTGAACTTGTAGAAGCATAATTACCTTGGCTTTTTATGAAGAACCATGATGATAACTCCTTTGGTTTCCTTCTAGAAATCTCTAGCATAGTGGCCTAATTTGCCACATATGTAACATCCTTGCCATCTTGATTCATATATTGTTGATGTCTTCCTCCTCTTCCTCTTGTTCTTCCTCTAACGCATTGTGATGAGGTGATTTGTTCATGTCCTTGATTGCTTGAGTATCCTTTCCTTCCTCGAAACCTTCCTTTGCTCCTGCCTTGTCCTCGTCGTCCTTTGCCCCTTTGATTACTTGCATAGAAAACTTGTGAATCCTTGCTTTTAGTTCAACTTCCACCTATGTGCATCTCTTCTATGACCATGAGAGCATCCAATTGCTCGAAATTGGGAAGATTATCCCTTACATATGTTGAAGTGGTAAAGGGTTTCCACTTCTCATCATCCCTCAAACCATTTAGAGTATAAGCGACAAGATCGTCATCATCTACGTGGCTTCCAATGGATCCCAACGCATCTCACAATTCATTGACTTTAAGTATGTAGTCATTTATGCTACTCCGTGAGCTCTTCTTAAGGTTGTTGAGCTCATTCTTGATTTGGATCTTCCTTGCTTTGTTGCTTGTTGAATAATGCCTCTCACGTGCCTCCCATACCTTCATGCTTGAATCGAAGTCTTGGATATGGCTGATCATACTATTGCTAATATGTTGGGAAATTACAAAGATAACCCTCTTGTCGCTTTCATTACATTCCCTAAAGGCGTTTCTTTGGTCATTGGTTGGATTTTCATCCAACATAGGTCTTGGTTCACTTCCACTAATCAATCGCCAAAGGCCGTTGCCATAAGGTACTTGGAGATCATAAATCTCCATGGTTGATAGTTCCCCTTGTGTAGCTTTTCAATTTGAGTGTTGAAGTCTCATGTTTCTATTCCGTACTACTCCATCTAGCCCTTGCCTAATGCTCCATTGTGTGTAAAATGCGAATGAGGCTTGGAAGATACCTCATTCCAAAGATTTCCTTAGATGGACACCTTGTATACTTCAAAATTTGATTAGAATAGCTACTCCATGATCTGAGCTATCTCCAACAAGGTTTTCTTGATGAAAATCTTCAACCACAAGCTCCAAGACATATCCTTGCTTGTATTGGATGCCCTAAATCTGACATCTCAAATGAGGCATTCAAATAAGCTTTCAAATAGGCAATATGCTTCTCATTAGGACCAATGAGCAACATGTCATCAACATAGGCTATAATGATAAGAAGCACATTATTTGCATGCTTAACATATAAGGTGCTCTCAGTTTGATAATTCGCAAAACCATGGGAAATCCAATAGGCACCCATCTTTTCATACAAAGCACATGGTTCTTGCTTCAAACCATATAATGCCTTCTTCAAACTGCACACTTTCTTTTCATGCAGTTTTAATGTCCATCTGATGTACAACCCAATCATGATGGGCTGCACTTGTACATATGCTACCAACAGTAGTCATTCAATATATAGGTGCAAACGTCTCATCAAATTCAATGCATCTTTCTTGAGCATAAGCTTTTGCGAAACGCCTATCTTTGTACTTGTCAATTGTTCCATCAGGTTTATGTTTTAGCTTGAATACCCATTTACTGCCAATAGGCATTTTGCAAGGAGGCAAATCACATAAAGGTTTTCTTTAAGAAATCAAAACTGCAAGTAAGATGATTCAAATCGAGCTTACAAAAATTTTATATGAACTCGCCTAGTATACTACAACTCAGTATGTCCTTCAAGTTACACATTCTCGTTTCTCATGTTTCTTTCAGAAACAGTGATTCTTGGTTTAACATTTCTTTTAAATATCTTCTTAATAACATTTTAGTTAGTAATTATGACTCCAATCCTAGAAGGGAAACGGTATCTTCTTTGAAAAGATTGGTAAATTTGTTAGGGCCTCTTGTTCTCGTTAGTAGTTTTTATATGGTGCTTAACTTTCAAGATAGATATGAGCATAAATGTTTATCTATCATTTGACTTGATGAGAATGATTTTTTGGAGTTTCTGAATAATCATGAGCTTACTGAAAACTTAAAAAAGAAAAAAAAAACGGGATGTAAACTATTATAATATGCAATATGCTCCCTAATATTTGCAGCTATAATGAAAAAAATATATATACGTGTGCCACGTTTTTCCAATGGATAGGTCTCTTTGCATGTATCATTTGTTAGTTCCACAAAGCTTCACGTATTTATAAATCTGACAAGCCTTATCTTAACATGAAATTTATTACGCGTGAATCTATAAAGAACAAAATCAAGAATATTATCTATTTACCATTTTGTAGTTAAAGTCTCCGTTCAAAAAGATTAGGAGCTATTGTTTAAGATTCTTCAAAGCTTCATGAATTAATATAACAAAGATTTATACTCTTAAGATGGAAATGAATAATTCACATTGCGAAGATGTAGCGGCAACTACTATGTAGATGATGAATAGAGATCTCACATCCAATATACACTCCTCGGCACTCTATGAAGCACGGTACAATAGAAAACTACATATACCATATTTGAAGGTGTTTGGCTGTAGTTGCTATGAAGACTAAGGATGAAGATGAACGACGGACTTCAAAGGACCAAAACGAGCCCAACATGGATCTCAGTGGAGCGCATGATTCAAGCATGAGAAGGCACACACAATGGAGAGGAGGAAGCCCTACATGAAACCAAAATCATTGATGCAAGAAACAAAGGAAAGACAAAGATAATAGAGATAGAACAAGATGAAGACTTGTGGGAAGATTTAAATGAATAACATCCCATGGAGAAGGGGAAGAAACCAACCAAAGGTAGTGATGGAATACCCAAGGCAAATGAGGCTTCGCAAAAAAGTCAAGCAAGGAAGGTAGAAAGGATAAGCTACCATGTGCAGAGTTATACCTATCATTCAATTATCGATGATCAACATGCATACATGAGTAAGGTTTTCGAAGAACCACATATTTTGAGGATGCAAATAATTGCAAGGAATGATGAGGTGTTATGCAAGAGGAATTTAAAGCTTTGAAAGTCATCAACAAGTGAAAATTGGTACCGCCGAAGAAATTCATGAAGGTAGCTAGAAACAAGTGGATATACAAATTGAAGAGGCATTCCAATGCTAGCATACCTAGGGATAACACAACACTTCTGGTCAAGGGACCTTCTCAGACTTGTGGCCATAGGACTTGATCACACTTATGGCATAGACTTTTAAAATATTTTTAACTCCATGGAAACAATGACTACCATCAAGACACTGATTGTAATTGCAGCAAGCAAAGGGTGTAGGATGCTTCAAATTATTTTAAATAATGCGTTACTTAATGAAAAGCTGGAAGAGGTAGTCTATATGGATCAACCATTAGGTATTTAACACAAAAACAAAATGGATTATGTTGGCAAGATAAAGAAGGCCCTATATGGTCTCAAGCTAGCATCAAGGCCATAAAATCAAAGGCTTGTACAATATTTGATCAGTTTCGGATCCAATCAAATAAAGGATGATCCCTCATTATTCTTTAGAAGAGAACATGATGCATCTGTATACGTATGTGTCTATGTACATGGCATAATCATGGTACGTCATAATGAAGAAGAAATCAAACACATTAAAAACTTTAGTTGAGCTCTCATACTATACTATTAGCATGCCAAGGGCAAATGAGGTTTTGCAACCAGTATGTCCTCCAAGTTAAACATTCATGTTCCTGATGTTTCTATTTGGAAATAATGATTCATGGGCTATTCTTTCTTTTAAGTATCTGATTAATTACGCTTTATTTAGTAATTATAATTCCAATCCTAGAAGGTAAATGGTAGATTTCTCTGAAAAAAATGGTAAATTTGTTAGGGCATCTTGTTCTTGTCACTAGTTTCTATATGGTGCTTAAGCTTAGATAGAAATGACTATAAATATGTATCTATCACGGGACTTGATCAGAATGATATTGCAAATTTCGCAATAATCATGAACTTATTGAAAACTTAAAAAACATAAGTCTAAGCTAGAATAATATGCATTATTCTCCCTAATATCATGTTGCTACACACACACACACACACACATATATATATATATATATATATATATATATATATATATATATATATATATATATATATATATATATATATATATATATATATATATATATATATTAATTAGATGTGCGCCTTTCAACTCGAAAAACGTATCAAGTAAACTATATGAAGGATAGGTCTCTTTGTATGTTCTATCCTCGGCCCATTTCATTTGTGAATTCCATAAAGCTTCCCGTGATTATGAATCTCAAAAGTCTTATCTTAACATGAAATCTATTAAGTTCGACTCTATAAAGAGGAAAATAAGGAAAAATATCTATTTACGTGTTTGTAGTTAAAGTCTCCATTCAAAAAGAATGGGAGCTATTATTTACGATGTTTAAAGCTTCAGGAATTAATACAATAGAATGATATAAACTCATCTTCCTTGTGTTGTTGTGTGCTTCCATAGACCTCAAACTCTAACAATTGGTATCAAAGCACATCGCCTCTTCATCTAGGGCATCATCAACACTCCTCCACTCATAGTCTCAGAATTGCACAAAAATTGATGAGCATACTAGAGGTCATTAAGAGTTCAAAATAGCTTCGTTATGTGGTGTCAAAAGTTTGATATGAGCTCATTTCAGCCTCTAAACACACTATCATAATGCTTGTGTAGGAAGTTTTTTTCTTTTGTGCCAAACGTACATACAATTTTTGGTTTCCCAAAATAAGCACCTTGCAATCATCTATAAGTTTAGTAGAGCATGCAAGCATTGTTCTTTTCAACTTTTTGAGATGCACTCGTTCTTTTGCATAAGGGTATTTTATTCAGTGGCTATGGCTCAAA
>CM035421.1:94338408-94600908 GCA_020310875.1 Ceratopteris richardii
TGGCTTGAAGGCAGATGACAAGTGGGAAGCATTCACCACAGCTATGGATTTGTACATGGACATGCATGTACCTGATTTCAATACACTCATTTGACAACTACTTACCCAAGAGGCAAAGCTTATCGAAAATGGAGAAAGCTCTAAAGGTAATCAATCTTCAGCTTTATACACGCATAAAAGCAAGTCTAAAGATAACAAAGGAAAGGCAAAGAAAGTGGATGATGAAGCAGCTACATATCAAGCTAACTATGCAGGTAGAGAAAGACATGGTAGAGGTAGAGGAAGAGGAGGTAGACAAGGCAGGGGGAGATCCCAAGACTCCAACTCATGTTCTATTTGTGGATTAACTAATCATACAACTGAAAATTGCTTTAGGAATTCTAGGAATCAAAGAGGCAGAGGATACAATAGAGGAAGTTATGGCTACTCAAGAGGAAGGTTCAACAACTACCATGGCAACTACAACAACTACAATCATTCAAACTATCAAGGAGGCTACAAAGGAAGGAGAGACTACAATAACTACACAGAAGACTCAAACAAAGAGGATTCATTATTGATCATGAACATGGCTATGCCACAAGGTAAATCTGATGAGCATGTTTTCTACATAGATTCAGGTTGTTCAAATCATGTGGCAGGAAATGTGGCACTCCTATCAGATTTAGAAGATCCAAGGAATAAGCATGAGGTACAAACAGGAGATGATACAAAACATCCTGTGGAGAAAATAGGCAATGTCAAAGCACCTGATGGAAACATCAACCTACTCAGTAAGGTACTCTATGTCCCTACCATTACAAAGAATTTGACAAGTGTTGGGCAGATAGTAGAGAAAGGGTTGCAAGTCAGGTTCACAAAAGCAGGAGCATTTGTTGAAGATCCAAGTCAAGGATTCAGAAAAATTGCAAAAGGTGAAAAGACCGGTAGATTGTTCACATTTGAATTACAGGACACTAGAAACATTGCTCTCTTTAATTATGGTAGTCAGACACTCACAGAATTGGAAGTATGGCACAAAAGGTTAGCACATATTGGTGAAAGGTCATTAAAGCAAATCTGCAGGGACCAAAGTGTACTTGGACTTCCTAATTTGTCAAAACAACATATGATTTATAAGTGTAGTGCATGTCAATTTGGAAAGTCTCACAGGTTACCATTCATGAAGAAAGGTTATATGCATGGAGATCTCTTGGAGTTGGTTCATACAGATGTATGGGGACCTAGCAAGGAAGCTTCAATATCTGGATCAAGGTATTATGTTTCCTTTATTGATGATTGCAGCTGATGGACTATCCTATTCTTTATGAAACACAAAGATGAAGTTTTTTCATGTTTCAAAAGATATTTGGCTCTTGTGGAGAATCAAACAGGTAAATCACTAAAAAGGCTAAGGTCAAATGGAGGGGGAGAATACTTCTCCCATGAGTTTGATTCTTTTCTTCAAGAAAGAGGAATCAAAAGAGAGGTAACTACAAGGTACACTCCTGAGCAAAATGGAGTGGCAGAAAGGAGGAATAGGACAATTGTTGAAGCTGCAAGGTCTATGTTAAATGAAAAGCATTTACCTAATTATTTATGGGCTGAGGCTGTATCTACAGCCACTTACTTGATTAACAGGTTGCCTTCAAAATCCCTTGATGGGATGACTCCATATGAGGCTTGGAATGGAAGAAGAACAAGCTTAGATCATTGTAAAATTTTTGGATGTATTGCTTTTGCTCATGTTCCTTCACAGGTTAGAGGCAAGATGGATCCAAAGGGAGAAAGGTGTGTATTTATTGGATATGACAACAATCAAAAGGGCTACAGGTTATACAACCCTACCAACAAAGGATTCTTGGTAAGCAGAGATGTAGTTTTTGATGAGAACAATTCATGGTATGAAGATTCATGCAGGAAGATCAATTTACCATATGATCTTGAAGAAGATTTTCCAAAGCTTGGTAGAGAACAATCAAAGATTGAAGAACAAGACACCTCGGAGGATGATGAAGAATCTCACATGGAAAAGATGAAAGCATGGAAGTCTAAAGGTAAAGCAAAATTGCAGGAACTTGGACATGAGGTAGAATCATCACATCATGGCCTAAGAAGATCTATGAGGGAAAAGAAAAAACCAGAAAGGTATGGGTTTGACACCTCATTAGTAACTAAACATTCTATCTACATAGCACAGGACATAAACCAAGAGGAGCCATCATCATTCGAAGAGGCCAAAGCAAAAACAGAATGGAAGCATGCAATGAAGGAAGAGATTGAAGCACTTCAGGAAAACAACACTTGGGATTTGGTGCCCAAGACTTCATCCATGAAGGTAATAGGCTCAAGATGGGTCTATAAACTCAAGAAGAATTCTGATGGTTCAATTAACAGGTATAAGGCAAGGCTTGTGGCAAAAGGCTTTGCACAAACTCAGGGAATTGATTATGAGGAGACTTTCTCTCCTGTGGCAAAGATGCCTACTATTAGGGTTTTGCTTAGTATTGCCTCTTCCAAGAATTGGAAGATACTTCAACTAGATGTAAAGAATGCATTCTTGAATGGTTGGATAACAGAAGTGGTATATATGGCACAACCACCTGGTTTTGAGAATCAAGTTTATCCTGATTATGTGTGTAAACTTAACAAAGAATTGTATGGTCTCAAGCAAGCTCCAAGAGCTTGGAATTTCAAGCTTGTTTCATTCTTGCAGGACAAAGGCTTTCTACCAAGCAAGGCAGATCCTTCACTCTTTATTAGAAAGAGTAATTCCGAGGTCATCTACCTATGTGTATATGTAGATGATATTATATTGACAGGAAATGATGCAGATGGTATGAAGAAGATCAAAGATCAGATGAGAGAAGAGTTCAAGATAAGTGATTTGGGTTCACTTACCTACTTCCTAGGTTTGGAAGTTGTCTACAAAGATCATGGTTTGTTTCTCACTCAAAGAAAGTACATTAAGGACATGTTGGCAAAATTCAAGATGAAAGATTGTAAGATTGCAGGTACTCTGGTGTGGCTCAGTGATGAGAAGCACCTCCTTTAATGTCAATCCGGGAAGACATGAGGATGGTATGAAGACCACGAGCAAGTGGAAGCACAAGTGCGTGAGTGAGAAACACACAAGCATGCACACACATACACACACACGCGCGCACACATTTCTTTATGTTCCTGTCGGTGTGGTGTAGACTCTTGGGGTCTCTGTAAGTCCTTTAGCTGGTCGGCAAGCTGATCATGTGCTTCTAACAGATTGGCATACGTTTCCAATATTTGTTGTATGCTTTCTGATGGGACCGCTTGAAATTTGACCGGGTCTATGGGTGCTCCCGAGGTGTTCTCCATGGCAGCCTCGAGGTTCTCTTGGTTTTGTTGTTGAAGCCGTCTATTCTCTTCTTGCGCTGCTGCCAGATGTCGTCGTAGCAAAGCCATGTTTCGTTGAAGCCGTGCATTGCGGCCCATTTGATCGCGCAGCTGTTCCTCCATGGCTTTGCTCTCTTCCATATGCTCCGCTTTGAGTTGCGCATTTGCCTGTTCGAGGGCGGATATCTTGCTTTGTGACTCCGTATGAATGAACTCCAAAGCATTGACACGCTCTTGGAGTGTTGCTGTGAGGGTGCCAAGCCCTTTGTTATTTTCTTCCAATAATGTATATTTGTGCTTAAGTTGAGTGGCAGCTTCGAGCATCGTGTCGAGTGCAAGACTAAATGAGGTGGAAGATGCAGGGGGTTGGGAGGTGGGAATGGGAAAAGTGGATGTTGTGCCTACCGTGTGTGGAAGTGGTGATGTGAGTGTAATAATCTGTGATGGTGTTGTGAGAACAGTGGTGGTGGGTGATCCAGCGGATGGTGAGATGTCCATGGGATCGGACATGAGTGAGTGTGATTCGTGAAATGTGAACACCGGGACGGTGGGTGGTGTGACAGTGGTGGCCGTGAATGTGGGGGAGTGAATTTGGGGATGGGACTTTTTGTTATGTTCCTCAACCTGTTGAAGAATGTTTACAAGGTAGGTCCAGAAGGAGGGTTGGTTGGTTAGTGTGGTGCTCGAGGCAGTTACAAGGGACGGGGTAGGTAGAGTTTGGGGGGGAGGAAATGGAGGGATGGAGGGCAAAGAGATGGAAAGAGTCTGACTAGTGACAGATGGTTGTCCAACGGCATGGGGGAAGAAAGGGTGACCTAATTGAGGTTCAAAAACTTGAGTGACAGAGATGGATGAGGGTGAAGGAAGGAGAGTGGAAATGGGGGTGTGTACAATGGTCTCACTATAGGAGGAGAATGGTTGTGTAGAAAGACACGTGGAGAGAGGCTCTGAGGGTGGGATAGGAGATGATGGGGGAGATGGGGCATGCGTAATTTCTTCCAGTTCATCATTGTGCCTAGGGCTAATCATGTGCACATCTTCTGATGTGGACGTAGCTAACGCGGTAGATACTTCCATCTGAATCATCTTTCCTTGTCGCGGCCGTGTATCAATTCTTCTTTGATCATAAGCAGGGTTCTCTTGATAGACCATGGTTCTCATTGCTTCACTGATGCCACAAGTGTCCGCCAACAGATTTAGTGATTCTACAAACTGGGGGTCGATATGCTCTGACTGTAACATCTGGTTTACTAGGGCCCTATTTGCTTCTTCTGACATTTTATGGCGTCTTTGTACCTGCTTGATTGTCTGGTATAGTCGTTTGAGCTGTGCCGTATATGCAGGTGCTTCGTCTTCACTCTCTTCTGGGTTATTCCTTGGTGCCTGCTCCTGAGCTTGTGTGTTTAGTCTTTGAGGAGGTTGCGTCACTCCTAGCTCCTGTACGCTGCTTGTCTCGCCTCGTGCATGTTCTCTTTGGGTTGATGTCCCCGGGGCGACATTGTCAGGGCAACCGTCACTGTCTGATAGATGAGCCGTCTGCAGAAATGTTTCAAAATCAAAATTTGGGTCTTCGGTGAAAGTGGCCATCACTGCAAATTCTGCCTCGGTAGGTAGCGGAGGGGCAGAGGGAGTGGGCTGTACCACCTCTCTTGGTTGAGACTCCTGGAGATGGATTGTGATTGGTGCCACCGGGGCTTCCTCTCTAGTGGAGACTTCGGTAGTGGTTGCTGGAGGGATCAGGACTTGGGAAAGGGATCCACGCATTCTTTTTGCAGGCTGACTCCCTGACTTTCGCCCTTTAAACAACTCCAGATGTGCATACTTTAGGGCTCGAGCAACTGGCACATCATACGCCAGACATCTGTAGATGATTCTAGTCAACGCACAGCAACCATGTAGAGTGGGCTTCCTCACCCCCCGCTTGCCTGCCTCATATACCTGATCTAAGATCCATACCGGCATCTTAATGGGCAAGCTTCCGGTCTCTGCTAAATACAATCTGTACCATATCTTCTTGTGAGGCTGAGTGAAACGGTCCTAAGCTGGAAATGCGAAGTGCTGGAGGCACATCCGCAGGGGTATGGCGATGTTGGGGGTGAGGGCGCACATGTCTTTGAGCTTCTTGACTCTATTGCTTTTCATTGATTCTGGTATCAGGGGGTCGCGATCTGAAGGCACATGAGTGCCATACATTTGAAGGGCTTCCCTGATTAATGTTACATTTAGTTCAAACTTCCTCATCTCCTCCAGATTAGATAAGGAGGGCACCCAGAATGTGCCTGAATGATCTTTATCCCCGGTAGGTTTCATCGTAGCAATCAAGTAGTAACACCTGAGGAAGTCAGGTTTTGGTAGAGCTGCACTGAAGTAAGTTTGAAGTCCTGCCTTTTGCCAGATCTCTTGAAGGGGAGCTGCATTTTGTAAGGTCTCAAATTCTCTTGAAAAGAATTGGAAGGTCCACCAAACCCCTCCACACTCCATCTTGGACTCCCAGATGTGGTCTGCGTCTCCCAAATCCCCTGGCATTTCATTGAACCAATGGGAGTGCCCTTTTACTCTTTCGGTTAGTCCACTGGGTGGATCTGGAATAGGAATCCTTCGCACATTCAAGAATTCTTCAGGCCTAGTTGTTGGTGGAGCTTCCACTGGCATGGCATCCCAATTGATAGGGGCACCAGATCCTGCCTGAGAGCTTGTGCCTGCCGCGGTTGCCATGAGAGTAGGTCGCTTATCTGCTGGAAGACGAAAGGCACATTAGTGTTGCATAGGAAACAAGATGTAATGGTGTTCCCTTCACAATACTAACATGACAATCCCGGAGGTCAGTGGTTAGTGGTGAGGTGTTTATGATATGTGTGAGTGGTGATTAAAGGTCAGTGTCATCCTAGATGCATACTTTGGTTATGCAATGGGCTCGAAATGCTTCTGTGTTAGTGTGGACGGATTTACAGAATAAGGTCGGGGGGTTTAGTACACAGTTTAATTCTCCACACTTTGATACAGGAGTCGTAGCTCTTAGAGCTAAGGACAGGTGAAGATTTTGGTCTGAGTGTGTGATGTGTTTGGGACCTTGTGGGTACCCATTTCCAGACATTCCTGGGGTTGATGGGAGTGTGGACAGTGAGAGGTGTAGGTATCTTGTCACTTCCTGAGTTGTTGGCCAAGAGTGCTTGTGAGAGTTGCTTCATCCTTGTGCCTGTAGGTGAAGTAATTTGGGCTTGTAAGCTAGCCTTGGGCACCCATATCTGTCTAGCATTAGGGATGGCCTTCATTGACCGCTTAGGAACCCAAATAGAGATGGTGTGCCTAGGGGTTATCCTAGGGGGCTTCTTAGCTTTGTTCCTTGCTTGTGAGGCTCGTTTCTTGTCTCCTCGAGAATCTGCTTTTGGAGCTGGGGGTCTCCCCTCCTTGCGTATCCAGATCTGCTTTACGCCACGAGATGCTCCATGTTGCGCGGGTTGGCGTCCCTTCCTCTTGATCAGCGGCCTCCTTCGTATAGAGTGATGTTCGGTCCGTTCGTTTAGAATCTTCTTTGTATCAATTAGGAACTCCTTCTTGGCTCCTGAACCTTCAGTAAGATTGACATTCCTCTGCACCATAGAAGTTTGGACAAGCACAACGTGGTTACCTTTGTGTGGATTCCTGGAGGGACCAGGAGTTGGTGCCTGTTCTATTGGTTTGAGTGCTTGATTTTCTAATTCAATCGTGAGACAACTTTGGCCTACCCAAGCCTGAAGAAGTCCACTTCTTAGGTTCAGGTTGACTGCGTGATCATAGATCCAGTCTTGGCCCAAGATAAGCGGTTCGGTCAGATCCTCGTCTTCACACACTAGCACTTTTACTGGCATGAGGACCTCTTGTATGTAGAGGGGAAGATCCACCTCTCCCATGCAGGGGGTTTCAACACCTCCTAATCCTATCAGATAGGCTTCTATGGGTTTTACCTCCAATTGCAGCTGCCGGCAATAAGAAAGCCGAACTGCACTTGTGGCTGCTCCTGAATCAATTAAAGCCCTCACACTTGTTGTGCTGTCTCTTTGTCCTACTTCTAGGGTCACAAAAGGTCGTCGGTCCACTATCTTATGGATACGTTCACCTGAAGCCTCACACATGGCCATGTGATAGCCTGGAGACTCTTGAGTGTCCGTCATAGGCTGGTCCCTTCCTTGTCTCCTCAGCTTCATTCGTCGGATACGCTCTAAGGCCTCTGCCTGTGCTTCTTCTCGAATTCGTTTCTCCTCCTCTTTACGTTGTTTAGCAGTATTGAGTCGGCTTAGCATCTCCTTCGTGAGGGGTTCTTGATACAGCTTGACTCTGCACCCGCTAATATAGTTCGGGAGGACGTCCCCCTCCAAAGTGGCTAGTTGTACAGCTCCACTCGTGGAGATCCTGTTAATGATCATAGGTCCGTAGCCTCTCTTTTCTAGCTTCCTTGCGTGTTGTTTCAATGTGTAGACTAACACTAGATCTCCTGCTCTCAAGCCCTTATCCTTCACATGAGCATCAAAGTATGCCTTTTGCCGTTTCTTTGCAGCGTAGATACCTGCTGCTGCTCGTAGCCTTGTTTCACCTAAACGCTCTAGATCCAAGATCCTAGAGGACAACTCATGTCCATTCCACTCATGCTCTTGTGCTACTCTTAACGCCGGGATTAGGAAATCTAGTGGTAACACTGCATTCTGTCCGAAGACCATCTGAAATGGGGTGGCATTGAGTACCGTTGTGTAGGCAACTCGGTATGCCCAAACAGCATGGTGAAGTTGTTTGTCCCAATCAGAGCGTTTATTATTGACCAGTTTCGTCAATACGTTACACAGGATCTTATTCGTGCTCTCGGCTTGTCCGTTAGCTTGTGGGTGATAGGGTGCAGACTTTTTATGTACCACCATGAATTCTTGAAGGAGATTTTCAATGACCTCATTCAAGAAGTGCGTACCTCTATCACTAACCAACTCTATGGGTAACCCATATGTAACTCAATGATGAGTAGCACCTCCTTTAATGTCAATCCGGGAAGACGTGAGGATGGTATGAAGACCTCGAGCAAGTGACGGCACAAGTGCGTGAGTGAGAAGCACACTAGCATGCACACACATACACACACACGCGCACACACGGCAAGACAAAGAGTGAGAATCAATGGAGCTTTTAGATTACTTTCAAAATTGCTCTTACAAGTTCGTTTCAATTACAATCTAACCTCAAAAATGAGCTCTCTAGCCCTTTTTATAGTTTTTGACTAGCTTTTGGTCCTGTCCAGACCTAGTGTCCGGCCTAGTTAAAAATTAGGTTCCAGGGCTTATTTGGGGGCTCAAACGAGATCTAAAAAATACGAAAATTGGTACGCAACTACTTCTAAGGCTCCTCAAGCTCAAGGACTCCTTGGCTTGCACAAAATGGAGCTACAAAAAGGTGAAATGATATTTACAATGATTGTTAGTGATAAAAATCACTGTTGTTGTAGGGATTTCTTCTAGTGATCTGCCATACATATCTTCGAGCTCCCTACTTGCTCTTCCTCTCTGCATGTCCATCCCTTTGATTTGCATTCATGTCTTGAAAAAATATTGGCCTACTTGCCAGATCTTCTTTGACTGCCCTGTTTGCTAGTGCTGTCCCTCCGCTCTGAATCCCTTCTTTGACTTTCATGTCTTGTACGTCCTGGTGTACCAAGGCTACTGCCAACACCCCCCCCACTCTCGCGTCTGTCGCCCCTGACAGACCCTTGTCTAGCTGCTTTTTGGACGTAGTATTGTACAACATCGGCGGCGAGGTGGTGTTCTTCTAACCTGAGACCCCTTGCTAGATCTGTCAGCAATGCATCCCAATTGACTGGCCCGGGGACATCTGGATGTGGCACCCGTAACTGCTCTGAGTGAATGGTTCGCTCCACAGCAAATAAATGGAGGAGATGTGAGGGTCTGGGTACAAATATTTCTGAGTGGTATTCCCAGAACCCTGTTATGAACATCTCTTCGAATGTTTGTTTAAAGCAGGCTGGGAGGTATTTTATTCTGGCGTGCCAAGCGTAGATCACCTCTATGGAAGGAGTGGTGCTCATGTCGTAAACTAAATCTTGGTTTCCTGTAAGGAATCCGACGCCTGAGAAGTGTGGGTCCTTGATATTCTTGAATGTCCTGAATGTAATAAGCATTAACTCAAAAATTTTCATGCACATCTGGGCCATTACATCAGGGGTATTCCTTAATCGGATGCTCCAGTGCCGTATAGTGGAAATCATGTAATTGACGGTGGGAGGCCCTTGAGGGGGTGCTAGATAGACGTAGTTTAACCATTTGGCGCATCCCTTGATAGTCTTGACTGCAATGGTAAACTCTGGCCATGTGCGTCTGCGGAGTACAGGAACATAACAAGGGTTATATTTAATAAAAAGAGGCATATTCGTCCAGGTGCGAACCATCTCCGGGTAGGTTTCGAGGAGTCGGATCCTCCAAGTGGGTTGATGAATGGATCCTTTTTTGGCGCTCTCTGGGATATCATCTGGCCCAAATTGTGTAGCAAACGTTGGAGGTTTGCCACATCTATGTTGGATTTCTGCATTGTAGTCCGCCAGGAGTATACAATAGGGCACGTATTGATCATCATTGGTTCCGATCCATCTATGGTGGGACATGCTGCGGAAGTATTCTGATTTAATAATAGTGTCCTCTATCTTTGCCATAGATTGGATTTGAACTGCCACTCGATCTTCATGAGTTGATGCCGTTTTCTCTAGTGTTTGGAGCCACTCAGGTACTTCGATTTCTAGCGTATCCATTCCTTCTGCGGTTTGTTCACCACCTGGCATTGGCATAGGAACGTAAGGTTCCTCATACGTCTCATCTACCTCGATGGGTACCAAATCCTCGGGTTCTGGTTCGACAACTGGAGAGGGTTGCCTTTCATGTGTGAGTAATCTTGCCTGTAATTCGGCCACCTGCTCTTTCAATGCCTTGACTTCCTCTGAAGTCGTGGTCGTTTCTGTGACTTTGGGTGCTGTCTGTTGCTCTTGGAGTTGATTGCGCAGCGCATCCCGTTCCCTTTCCAAGTCATCATGAGCTTCTAATAGATCTGCATAGCTGTCCAAGATGGTCTTCATTGTCTCTGAGGGCACAGCTTTAAACTGCTCTGGATCAATTTCGTGTGGAGAGCCTTCCATTGCAGCTTCTAGATTTGCCTCATTTTGCTGCTGCAATCTCTTGTTTTCCTCAAGGGCGGCCGCCATGTGTTTTCTGAGAAGTGCCAGGTTACGCCGGACTTTGAGATTATCGGCTTGGTATACCTCGAGCAAAGCTTCTAGTTGTTTGGCACCTGATTCTGTCGATGGTTGGGGTGCCGCCAATAATGTTTGGTGAGCTTGCTCAAGCGTCGTGTAACGTTGATTCAGTTCTGCATTTTCTGTGTGTAGAATGTGAAACTGTCTTTGTAAGTTTTGATGGTGCGTTTCCAGTTGCTGATATCGGTTGTCCAGAGCTTTGTACTCATGCTGGAGCTGGTATACACATTGGTTTAATGCTAAAAATATGTTATTTACATTAAATAATGATGGGAAGGGTGAAGATGCAGGGGGAATGGGGGCGGGAATGGGAGAGGTGAATGATGTGGATGTAGGCGGAGATGTGGGTGGAGGGGGTATAGGTGAGGAAGGTGTCATGGGGGGAGGAAGTGGTGCTGTGGTAGGTGAGGTTTCCATCGTGTCAACTGTTTGAGTGACGGTGTAGATGGGAATCGTGGGTGGAGTGGATGTGACATCGGTGAACAGGGTGGTGAAGGTGGGCATGGTGACTCCCCCGTAATGGATTCCCGGAGAGAGTGGGATGCCCATGACAATGGTAGTGGTAGTGGATGTGGTGGTGCTAGTGTCCTGTGGTGTAGTGAATTGTGTAGTGTGAGGTGGGGATGGTGGTGACAACGGTGCTTCGTGATATTCTTCTGCTTGCGCTGACTCGCCTGGTGCTGATGTATTGATGTGAAGTTGCTTCCCGAACCTCCTGGGACGAACGGGAACTCTTTTTTCAAACCTGTGGATGTAGGCCACTGCCTCATGAATGGCCTCATCCAGTCCTACGGCGTCGGCATGAAGGTTCATGGACTCAATGAACAACTCGTCCACACCTTCCTCAGCTAGCAAGTCGTTCATGAGTCTTTTGCCCTGTTCTAGAGACATCTTATGCTGTTCCTGAACCAGTCGCATGGTTCGATATAGTCTCTTGATTTGTGCCGAATATGCTGGGGCACTTGCTAACTCGGAGAGTTCGTCATATTCTTGATGTTGTTCTTCGTCGGCTTCTTCTTCGTCTCCTCCTGCCTCTTGTTCATCTACATCGACTTCTACAACTTGGGGTTGGGTGGGGGCCGATGTTGTTTTGGGTTGTGGTTCCTGAGCTCGCGCTGCTTCCGCTTCGAGGTTAGAGTCATAGATTAATCTGGCAATTTCTTCATCCGTGAGGTCCTCAAGAGTAAATCCCTGCGGGAATTCCAAATCGGATGGAATGGGTGGAAACACCAGATTAGGCCCCTCCGTGCTTGGTCTTGGTAGCCGGATTGTGAATGGCCTAACTCGTCGTGTCTGGGGAGGGGTGATTTCTGGTGTAGCGGTAGCTCCCCTTGGTTGGGCACAGGGTAGTTGGACTCCCCCTCTCATCTTCTTTGATGGGGGACCTGCTGCTGATAGTCTTCTTTGGAATTCTTGGACTCGGGACCATACGAGTGCCCGCTGAACAGGCACGTCATAAGCCAAGCATCTATAGATTATTCTGGTCAGAGCACAACACCCGTGGAGCACATTCTTCTGTTTCTTGTTCCACCTTTGATGTGCTAGGTGGATCTGGTCTATGATCCAGTGTGGCACATTGATGGGCAGGCTTTCGGTTTCTGCTAGATATAAACTGAACCATATTTTTTTCGGGGGCATTGTGAATCGTTCTTGGGCGGGAAACGCAAAATGTTGCATGATGGTTCGCAGGTGAAGCGCAATGGTAGGTGTCATCGCCACCATGTCCTTGAGCTTATTAAGATCCTTGTGCTTCATTCGACCTGGAACCATGGTTTCCTTTTCTGTTGGGATGTGCATGCCATACATACCCAACGCTTCTCTTACCAGATTGAGGGTCAACTTGAATCTTTTGAGCTCATTACCCGGCAGCAGTGATGGCAACACAAAGGTGCTGTCGCCGCCCTTGGCTCTGCTTGGCGTGATGGTACTGATCAGATAAGAGCATCGTAAAAAATCCGGCTTTGGTAAGTGAGTCCTGAAATAACTTTCCACACCTGCTTTGACCCAAACTGATCTCATGACTTCGGCATTTTGGTAGCTTTCAAATTCGCGTGTGAAAAAGTGGTATCGACCCCATTTGCCATTGAACTCCAATTCTGCTTCCCAGAAGTAGGTTCCATCGCCCAGTGGTCCAGCAACATCACTGAACCAATGCGCATGCTTACCTACTTGAGAAGTGTGTCCTTGAGGAGGATCCTGGATGGGGAGCACATGCACTTCTTGAAGCTCTTGCGGTCTTGCGGTGAGACGTGGCTCAAGGAGAAGTGTTTCTATGTCCACGATCTGGGGACCAGATCCGGCTTGAGAGCTGGTACCTGCTTCTGCCATGGCCCTGTTTGCTGATTGGTTCTGTGAGAATATAGAACCAAGTGTTAACATCGTAATGGACAAAATAAATCCGTTGTTGTCCCCGTTACAACATTAACATGAGATGGATGATGAGTTAGTGGTTAGTAAGTGCATGAAGACAGTGTGTGTAGTTAGTGCTTGTGTTGTCCTAGGAGACTACTGCAGTTAGTAAGTGGGTACGGATTTACACATTGGGGTCGGGGGGTTTATTACAGGCCCTAGGCTGCCAAATGCAGTGAATGGGCTTTGCTTTCGGTTTCGGAGAGTCTCTACCGAGCTTTCCCGGTGTCGTGGTTTGAAAACGAGGCCTTTTTGGGACCCATTTACAATTGATTACATGCACGTTCTTGGGTCTTGGTGTGTTCTTGAGAGTTGAGAACGAGTGAATACTGGCAGTATGTGTAGCTGCGTTATGCTGTTTAGGTAGTGGCCTCAGCGTAGCTACTTGTGCCATCAAGCAAGCCTTAGGCACCCAAATTTGTCTTGATTGTGGGCTAGCCTTCCTCGACTTCTTGGGCACCCAAATATGTTTCACGTTAGTAGAAGAATTTCCGACAGACTTCTTATTAGTGTCGTGTTGTTGGTTACTAATAAGAGGCTGGGCTCGGGTGGTTGGCTTGAGTGCAACCGGGTGTTCGCCTTTCCGCACCCACACTTGTTTCACTTGCTGGGATATTTTGCTGCGCAGGTACTTTGGATCCCTGACATAGGTAGTACTCTGCTTCTTCGGCCTGTGATCCACCTTGGTTTGTTGCCTTCTTTTGGTCTTTGGAAAAGAAGGGAGTTCCTTTGCATCCCGGACTCCTTTTTTGCGAATATCCTTCCTCTGCAACACATAGTGTTGGACAAGAACAGCATGGTCATCTTCATGTGTACCCCTGGAAGGACCAGGAGTCTGTGCCTTTCCTAGTTCCTTGAGTGCTCCATTGTCTAATTCTACTGTAACTCGACTATGATTGATCCAAACCTGGAGAAGTCCACTTCTTAGGTTTAAATTGACTGCTTGGTCATAAATCCAATCTTGACCCAAGACGAGAGGTTCAGTGAGGTCCTCATCTTGACACACTAGTACTTTAACGCTCATTGCCTCCTCGTGAATGTAGAGGGGAAGTTCCACCTCGCCCATGCAAGGGGTTTCCACGCCTCCCAATCCTATGAGGTATGCTTCCACAGGATGGACAGTTAACTGTAACTCTTGACAGTAAGACAACTTAACAGCGCTAGTGGCAGCTCCTGAGTCAATCAATGCTCTTACGGTTCTTGTACTCTTTCCTTGTCCTATGTCTATGGTTATGAAAGGACGTCTATCAATTATTCTATTCGAGCTTGTTCCTGCAACTTCACACATGGCTATGGGAAATCCTTGGTCTGCATAGTCATTCGTTCCAGGCTGATCTCTACCTTGCCTTCGTAATTTCATCCTTCTGATGCGTTCTAAAGCCTCTGCTTGAGCCTCTTCTCGAATGCGCTTTTCTTCCTCTTTGCGTTTCTTAGCAGTGTTGAGTCGGCTGAGCATTTCCTCCGTGAGTGGTTCCTGATACAACTTGACTCTACAACCGCTAATATAGTTTGGGAGAACATCACCCTCTAACGTGGCCAATTGTACTGCTCCGCTTGTGGATATCCTATTGATGATCATAGGTCCGTAGCCTCTCTTTTCTAGCTTCCTCGCGTGTTGTTTGAGTGTATAGACTAGGACTAGATCTCCTGCTTTCAAACCCTTATCCTTTATGTGGGCATCGAAATATGCTTTCTGTCTCTTCTTGGCTGCATATATTCCTGCGGCGGCTCTCAGTCTTGTTTCTCCTAATCGTTCCAGATCAAAGATCCTAGAGGAGAGCTCGTGACCTGTCCATTCGTGCTCTTGTGCTACTTTCAACGTAGGAATCAGGAAATCCAAGGGTAGCACAGCGTTTTGACCGAATACCATCTGAAAGGGAGTGGCTTGGAGTACCGTTTTGTAGGCAACTCGGTATGCCCAAACAGCATGGTGTAGCTGTTTGTCCCAATCAGAGCGTTTAGTGTTCACTAATTTCGTCAGTACATTGCATAAAATCTTATTAGTGCTCTCAGCTTGTCCATTAGCTTGAGGGTGATAAGGGGCAGACTTCTTGTGTATTACCAAGAATTCTTGGAGTAGATTTTCAATTACTTCATTCAAGAAATGAGTGCCTCTATCACTTACAAGCTCTATAGGTAGCCCATATCTCGTGAATACATTCTCAAACAAGAATTTGGCAGTTGTTTGAGCATCGTTCTTTGTCGTAGCCTTTACCTCTACCCACTTGGTGAGATAATCTGTTGCAACAATGATGTATTCCACATGAGAACCCTTAGCTGGGGGATTAATAGGACCTACGAAGTCTATTCCCCACTTAGAGAATGCACGTCCACCCATCATAGGTTTCAGTGGCATCTCATCTTTGCGTATAGGATACTGAGTCCTCTGACAGACATCACACCTTTTCACATAGGTATGTGCATCCATGTGAAGGGTAGGCCACCAGAAGCCCGCAAACAATATTGCCTTGATCACCCGATCTGGTCCAAAGTGTCCTCCTGCTACACCTTGGTGAGCAGTTTCCAAGATCTTGAGATATTCACTTTCATGGACACATAACCTCAGGTAACCATCTTTACCGCGCTTATATAGATTATCACCTATAAGTGAGTAATCCTGGGCTTCTTGTTCTAAACTCCTTTTCCTAGCTAGAGTCATGTCTGGAGGGAATGTGTTTGTCCTCAAGAATGATACTAGAGGTTCACTCCAATCTGGCACAATGGATACTTGATAGAGAGTGGCATGTTCCACAGGTGTTTTAGTGCAACAGATTGGGCATTCCTTGCACAACTTTTGGACATCCGCTTCCATAGTTGGCCAATGTACTCCCAGTCTCTTTAAGGTTTGTAAGGTTCGTTGCTTTGAATGGTGTTGCTCTAGTGCACCTACATGTGCTAATTGCAACCATTTGGAGTACTCATCCTCTTCTACGCAGCAAGCCAAGATCCCTTGATCTGTGTGCTTGTACATGCTTCCTGCCATGATGTGATACTTTTGGGCTTTTACAACCTCTCTATTCCGTGTGTTTACCACTGGATGGTTAGGCCCGTAGGTCAATACTGGTACTATTGGCTTGGCCCACTGCGGCACCACTTCCAAATTAAACAAGTAAGCATCAGGAAGGTCATCTGACACTCCTTGTGGGGCTTCTCCCGATGTGAGCCTAGAGAGATGATCGGCTCTCAAATGAGTCCTACCTTTCCTTACCACAACCTCAAAATCGTATTCCATTAGCAAGAGAAACCATCTCACTAATCTTCCTGTGTTGCATGGCTTGTTTACAAGATATAACAATGCCTGATGATCAGTAAAAAATTTAAACTTATTTGCAAGCAAATAGTGTCTGAATTTCTTAACTGCATATACCATGCCTAATCCTTCGCGCTCTGTAGTGGTGTAATTCCGTTCAGCCGCATTCAATTGTCTACTGGCATAGGCAATTGGAAGATCCATATTACCTTCACGAGTAGGTTGTGCAAGCACACATCCAATAGCATAATTGGATGCATCCACATGAACATGGAAAGGCTTATTCCAATCTGGTGTGGTCAAGATTGGTGCTGAACATAATCTTCGTTTAAGCTCCTGGAAGGAATTCTCACATTCATCCGTCCACTCAAAGTTTGTCAGAAGTCCATACATGGGCTTTGCAATGACCGCATACATGTGTATAAATCGTCGATAATAACCACAATGCCCCATGAAAGCTTGTACTTCCTTGACATTCTTTGGCCTAGGTAGCTCTGCTATGGCTCTCACCTTTTCTTCGTCGGTAGATATGCCATTCTTTGACACTATGTGTCCTAGGATCTTGCCTTGCCTGACCATAAAAACGCACTTTTCTGGGTTCAGGCAGACTTGGTATTCTCTACATTTGTCAAAGATTTGTCTGAGTTCAGGAATATGGGTTTGTCTAACATTGGAATGAGCACAGAGATCATCAACATAGACTTCTAAACTCTTCCTCAGGAACTCCTTAAACACATGGCACATCAGCCTCTGGAAGGTAGCTGGTGCATTGGTAAGCCCAAATGGCATTACTCTAAAAGCAAAAATGCCCCATTCTGTGGCAAAGGCTGTCTTATGCTGATCCTCTGGAGCTATGGCCACTTGATTGTAGCCCGAAAATCCATCGAGGAAGCTGTACACTTCCTTGCCTGCCACTCTTTCTAAGAGATGTTCTGTTATGGGAAGCGGATAGTTATCTCGGATTGTGGCTGCATTAACCTTTTTCAAGTTAATGCACACACGCAGCTTGCCATTCTTCTTGGGCACCACTACGATGGGGGATACCCATTCAGTGTGCTCAATTTCATAGATAAATCCAGCTTCAACCAGTCTATCTATCTCTTCCTTGATCTTAGCAGCATAGTTATCGTTATATGTATAAGGCTTTTGCTTAGAGGGTTTGGCATCTGAGGTCATGGGGATGGTGTGTGAGCATATGTCAGGGTCAACACCTTTCAAATCCTTGTAACTCCAAGCGAATACATCTCTGTATTCTCTTAGCAAGGTAATCAATTCGTACTCTTCTTCTTCTGTCAGGTCATGGCCTATATACGTGCATCTCTCCTCTCCTTCTTCTATGGCCACTACTATTTTCTTGGTGGTTTCTTTGTTATCATAGGCCTCTCCTGACTGTGCCTCTCGTTTAGGCATTCTTATCATGACTCTCCTGTCATCTATCTCGTACTTCTTAAAGTTTTCTGGGACCTCAAACAAAGACTCTTCCTCTTCTGGTAAGGCTTCTCTCTTCTTTCGTTTCTTTCCTTCTTCCTTCGGGGTCATATGTGTTGCTAATCTTACATCATTTGTAACTTCTCCATGCTTCTGAGGTTGAAATTCTACTTCATGGAAGTATTCTTCATCCGATGCAAATGGTGGGTCCATAATGATTGACTCTAGATCGGAGTCACTTGCATCCTCAAATGCATCAGGGCTAGGTTCGCATTCTTCTAAAACTGCCTCTCCCATGATTGGCTCTATGGAGAAGACTGAAATGTCATAGCCATCCTCATCACAGTGAGGTGTCCATTGTTCTTCGTTGATGGCTACGTCCATTGTTGCTAAAATTTCTGCCCAGCCATGGGGTTCAAATTCCTCGTCTGGAAAAACTACAGGTGCATAGGCTGGGTCTTGGATTGATCTATGGGTTTCTTTCGCACCTACCTCTCTGGCTTTCTCTCTCTTCTCTTCTTCTACTGCTACCTTGCACATCCATAAGTGGGTGTCTTCATGCATCCATGAGGATCCTGACCCTATGGAATGCACGGATTCCGTATCATCTTTGGCTCTATGGATGGGATTCCACTGGATAGGAGGTACATCCCTATGAGAATAATCCTTGAGATTGACTTTGGTCGTAACACCTAAGTTCTGCAAGTACAAAGAATTGGTTCCCCAATCCTGTACTACCTGCAATTGTCGCATAAATGGTCTTCCCAAAATCATTTCATAGGCATGATTTTTGCTGAAGTCACATATAGCAAAACTATGTTCAAACTCGACACCACAAGTGGTGAGAGTTATCCCTTCTAGCAATCCTAGGGGTCTCTCTATGTGACCATCGGCCATTTGCAATTTCATTCTCGTTGGCCTGAGTGCCGGCTTGCCCCAACGCTTCCAAAGGGAAGTGGTGGCAATTGCAACTCCTGCGCCTGAGTCCAAAATCGCCTTAGTGGTGTAGTCCTGGTAGGTAATGGGAAGATAGGTGTTCCCTTCTTCACCTTCACACATATCTCCTATCTTATCCAAGGGAATTTCTGGCACTGTCCTATGGGATCCTACCCGGGAACGTGGTTTTGCAACTTCAGTTACTCGACTAGCTGCACCTTTCCGCGCGTTTAGTCTATCCTCAGGCAGTTCTTCCAAAGTGAGATCGCGCTGCACTTTGGTGTTCTTTACTATCTCCGTGTTCCTTGGTATGACTGAGTCGTCGTTCCTTACCATGACTGTGGGTGCTCTCATACATGTGGACTTTGCTTCCCATGGGCCTGTGAAGTGGGGTAGCTCCTGTATGGAATTAGACTCAAAGTCCAATCTCTCATGAGATTGAGCACTCTCATGTTCCCCGTAAATTGATGGGATGTCTTGTGGAAATTGGTCGTGTGCATCGTCCACAAGTTCAAAAGGAGGGGCGACCTCACTTTCGTTATCCCATTTGTCTTCTTGAATCTCTCGTAGGAAGTCTGGTGCAAACCGATTCATAGAAGAAGAAGTGTCTGGCTCCGTAGAATTAGGTACATATGCTACCTGGGAAGGAGGGCTTATTCTATCGTTGGCTCTTTCCTTATTGTCATAGATAGCTGAAGCACAAGTTTCTTGGGGAGGATTACTTATGCTATTACTTTTCCGAACAGGCTCATACGCTCTCTGGGAAGGAATGTGGGTTACCCGTGGAGTTACATATGCTTTCGAGGGAGGCTCCTGTGTCCTTTGGGGAGGAAGATAGGCTCCTTGAGGAGGCACATGGGCTTCCTGAAGAGGCTGGCTCATCCGTTCTCTTGCCCTTTCCTTTCTTTGAGGGGTAGGCTCCTTTTCTGGCTGTGCAATTAGCCTCTCTAATCTTTCTAAGGAGGGAAAGGAGTCTGGTTTAGTGGAATTGGCCACACACTTCTGACGGGGAATGCTTCATGTTTCTGCTTGCTTTATCTTTTTCTTGATTTTGTTCTTCCTTGGCAGATCTTGCAATTATTTCCTCTAACTTCTCTAGGAATCCATCTAAGTGTAATTGCGTTTTGGCTGAGCCCGAGTAATTGAAAAGGCGACTGGCTTCAAACATAGTCTGAGCCAACGCGACCATTTTCGCACACAGTTTGGTTCTTTCTATCTCTAGGTCAGCTCTAGGATAGCACTTGGCATGATCCGTGACGTTTGGCCCTTCTTGGATTCTGGCCTGATATGCTTTAAGCATCATGTTTAGGTCTTCAGGAGTGGGATCTGCTAGGACTGATCCTACTCTAGGGGGTGGTGGGATTTGATGAGGCGGTGGGGAAGGTGGTGAGTCGGATGGAGATGGGAGTGGTGGAGGCGGGGTGATGTGAGAGGGAGTTTGAGCTGTGAGTTCAGTTATCCTCGCTTTGGTTTCTCTTATGCTTTCCTCAAGTTCACTCATCTTTTTAGCCCATTGTCTTTTCATTCTTTCCCGACTATCTTTCCATGCTCTAGTCCTTTTCTTTGTTATGCTCTCGGTTTCACTAGCCTCTGAGTTCTTATCCTGGTTTGTCTCTTCGTTTTGCTGCAATGCCTGAGCTCTAGTGACTACCTGCACTGGTGCAGTGGAAGTGACGCTTCCTGAGGAATCTACAACCAAACCAATCACATTGATCGGAGTGATTTTTGGCATATTATTGGGGTTCTTTGGGCAATCTCGTAAAAGATGCTCTTTTCCACAATCTTGGCAAAAACCTTGGATAGTCACTGACTGGGGTTGTGTAGGTGGGGGTAAGGGACAATCACGGATGAGATGATCTCCTTGGCATCTGTAGCACGGTCCTCTTGGGAATGGAGGTCTTACTTGCCTAGGTTGAGGCCTGGGGTTGGGGTTTGCATACATGATGTTCGTGTAATCCGACTCCCAACTAGGTTCACTTGGTTCTTCACTATAGTAAGACTCACCATGTTCTGGAGACTGCATGTAGTACGCCTGGGGACTATCGACATGTGTAGAATCAAAGCTATGGTCACTTGGGTCACTTTCTAAGATCAATGGGGTTACTGGTACTATGGCCCTATTCAGGTTTTCTTCTGCAACAGCATACTTTACTGGAATCACGTTAGCGGGGTTTGGGGGCTGTTGAGCTAGCACCGGTTGGGGCCTCTGTTGGGCCTGATATGGTTGCTGATAGGTTTGTTGGGGTCTCGCATATTGTGGTGGTGGATTTTGGTTTTGGTATCTGCCTTGTTGGTAGGGTTGCGGGTAGGGTTGCCTAACTGCCTGCTTGTTGTATGGGCAATCTTGTGCAGTGTGATTGGTGTATCTTCGTTCTATGGTGCAGTACTGGCTACTAGGGTTTACTTGGGGCTGAGCCATAATGGGGCAGACATTCGCCATATGGTCACCACCGCATGTATAGCATCTTTTTACAGGGGCAAACCTTGGGATTTGTTTGCTAGTTACACCTAACTTCTGAGCTACCTTTTCAGCAAGTTCCTCAATTGACGTGGACTGCGTGGAAGAGTGACTACATGCACTATCTGAATCTTTGTAGATTTTGGAAAGCTCTAGTTCTTCCCCTAGGTTATCTTCAATGTCAATGCACATGCGTACACACTCTTCTATAGTCCTAGGGTCTTTCAGATACACATAAGATCTCAATTTCGTACTCAACAATCCATCCAGGAATAAGGCTACTTGTTTAGCAGATGTGGGTAGCTCTGAAATAGGGCACCTTTCCAGATATTGTCTAAATCTTCTTCCGGCCAATCTGACAGTCTCTTGGGGGGTCTGCTTGAAGCTGTGAATCAATGAGGAGGTATTGTGTCTTATGCCGCTCTTAGAGAACTCTACAATGAATGCCTCTAGGAGTTGGTCTATGCTCCTGAACTGACGCTCATCCAATGGCTGAAACCATGTAAGTGCCGTGTTCCTAAG
This sequence comes from Ceratopteris richardii, assembly GCA_020310875.1. Taxonomy (NCBI): domain Eukaryota; kingdom Viridiplantae; phylum Streptophyta; class Polypodiopsida; order Polypodiales; family Pteridaceae; genus Ceratopteris; species Ceratopteris richardii. Next base: position 94,360,039 of record CM035421.1, read on the forward strand.
GGTTAAACCGAAGGCATTGTACTGCGTGAACAGATCTTCCACTTGTTCAGCTCTCAAGACTTGCTTGAACTCTGCCACATGATCATAGGGATCTCCTGTGCCGTCAAAGTAATTCTTCATGGACTTAACTAGCTGGGTGGGTCTCAAAGTTCTTGTGTGCTCTCTAGGTCTCGGCAGAGGGAATCCATCTACATTTCTTTGGTTCCTGTGAGCTCTAAGCATCTCAGGTTCTACCCTATTCGTCTCTGTTCTCGTTCTTTCTCTGCCCACTGGGTTGGCAAAGCTTACTTCCGGTCTATCTCTACTTCTGTCTCTTTGCGTACCATGAGCTTGGGAAGTTCCAGCTCCAGGGTGACCATAGGATACACTTGATCTTGGTTGGGGGAAAATGAATTCACCCTTCCAAGTGTAGGCATGCCTATCATTTTCTGTCACCACAAAGATCCGTTCTGAAGCATGATCTAAGTAGGTCACTCTGCCTGGGCTATCTGGATCCTTAAGTTCATAGATCATGATATTTCCTATGTCTGTTGGCTGATTAGACTTATACCTCCAAAAGGCTTCATCAGTTTCTCGATTGAGGAGCAACTCTATGCTCTTGTTGTCTTGGGGGACCCATTCAGGTGTGAGAATCCTAGTGAGAACTGATTTACCTCGAGGGGTTCTAGGTTCCGCACCCATGTTCCCTTGTTCCAGGTCCCCTAAGTCCGCTTCTGAGATTACGTTCCCAAAGTCATCTGTCCTATCAGGGTGACTAGTGACTACATATATAGTTCCTTCTTTGTCCAGGTATGCACCATTTTCAAACTTGACAGCTGGGTGCTCTAGTCCAATGGATTGGTCAGGGTTTTTAATCTGGACCACCGATCTTCCTAGGCCGTCCTCATAGATGCTAGCACCTAGTCGGTTGGTCCTAAGATATTCCAGCTGTGTTTTGTAAGGGCCTTCTACCCTGTACAAATAAGGCACTCCTGAACTTCCCGTAGGTCTGTCCATGCCTTGAGACATTTCTGACTCACTGGTCTCAGAGCTAGGGTAATATGAGTGGTGGCTCAACTGCTGGGCCCAAGACTTTGCAGTGTGATTGACACTAGCCTCTGAAGACCTAAGGCTTTGTCTTTCCCTTGCTAAATGTCGTCCTGATCTAAGGTTCATATGCCTAACTGATTAGCCCAATTTTTTTTCAGAGTACAACCTCGTTGCCGATTAATTGGTACCAGTCACTTGATTCTTTTTAGTTATTTTATCAGGTTTGAGTTCTTGTCTGATATCACGTCGTCAGGAATGTTTGAATGTAGTTTCGCACTTGCAATTGATCGTTCCACGTTAGGTCCTTTTCCTTTATGTTATCGGCAGTACAGAGATTATGTTTTTAACTTGAACTTGAGTTTTTTAATAGTCTTCAACTTGATAACTGCCTATCATTGCCCTGGCTTACTCCTATCTCTACTCGTTCTTAGCTTGAGCTAGGAAATGACAGAGGGAGTTGAGAATATTCCAACCTTACTTGTTGATCCCTTGCTTTATGGTGCTCAAGAACCCGGTTCTCAAGCTTGCAAAGAAACCTTGCTTGTACGCTCTCAGTTGCTCTCAATGAACCTATAAAAGTCCCACGGTTAGCTCAATGCTTATATTCAAAGGACAAAACCAACCACTTTCATTCATGTGACACAAACACACATCTGCATTGTGACTTTTAGGAAAATAATTCTAAAGACCCCTGACTTTGAGCCCCCCTGGGTATGGTTAACTTCAAAATACCCTCTCTGAAAATCAACGCATTATCTTTATAAAAAAACAGTTGAGGGCGTGTAGTATATGCCACGAGCTTTCCAACAAGCCCAAGAGCTCAAAAATTGGATTTCGTATGAAAAAGTTAGGACAGTTCAGGGTTTAGGGAGTTAAATCAGGATTCAATACAAGCTAACAGTCAAACAGGAATACTCGAGTAGCTTGTGGCACGGCCTCGCGATGCAATACTAAACCCTAGTGTTGTCCCACACTCAATCAAAATTTAGACCAATAATTTTGCCTTGAAAATTTGACCCAATTTTCCCTTCTAACGCGTTCGCAAAGTCTGTCGGTCGCGATTGACAGGTCAGTCGCGATCGACGTGTCGATCGCGATTGACAGGTCCGTCGTGGCTGTCAGTCGCGATTGACTGGTCAGTCGCGATTGACACGTGGCCGAAAAGTCAATCAATCGTGGTCAAAGCGTCGTTGACTCTGTCGGTCGCGATTGATGAGTCGATCGCGATTGACAGGTCGGTCGCGAGGGTCTGTCGATCGTGGTCAAACAGTCGTTGACCGTGTCGGTCGCGATTGACAGTGCCGTCGTGGTCTATCCGTCGTGGTCAAACCGTCGTTGACTGTGTCGGTCGCGATTGATGAGTCGATCGCGATTGATGACTCGATCGCGATTGACACGTGTCACGCGTATGGTCAGTCAATCGTGGTCAATCGGTCGTTGACTCTGTCAGTCGCGATTGACAGAGCCGTCGTGAGCTGTCGGTCGCGATTGACGTGTCGATCGCGATTGACAGATCTGTCCGTCGTGGTTTGTCGATCGCGATTGACAGAGCGATCGCGATTGACAGAAATCTGTGGAATTTCAAAAAACTAAACACATTTTTGGGAAGCTCTAGGCCTGTAGGTCATGGATATGCACTTTGTTTAGCAATTAGAGCAATTTTTCAGTCGGTCGCGATTGACAGAGCTCGGCGACACACAGACAGTTACTCAGATTTCCGTACCTGCGCAGGGTGCTGGGGGTGATGATGCGGCCTGTACCTGCAGAAAGCTCACAAAACATGCAAAAAATAGTACATGCAAATTCGCTCTCTCGCTCTCTCTCACAAGTGAAATGAGGGAAATGAGGTGGAGATGGGAATATAGTCAAAAAACTGAAATTTTCGCGATGATGGAGATGGACGTGGGAGATGGTGATGATGATGATGGTGATGAAGATGGTGAAGAAAGTAAAAGAAATTCGATGAGAGTGAAGAAAATACCTACAACTCCAACGCGTCAACTCTACGTCTTACCATCACACGCTCGTCCTCAAAGCTCGATCCCCGGCAACGGCGCCAAAATTTGGTGTAACTCAATGATGAGTAGCACCTCCTTTAATGTCAATCCGGGAAGACGTGAGGATGGTATGAAGACCTCGAGCAAGTGACGGCACAAGTGCGTGAGTGAGAAGCACACTAGCATGCACACACATACACACACACGCGCACACACGGCAAGACAAAGAGTGAGAATCAATGGAGCTTTTAGATTACTTTCAAAATTGCTCTTACAAGTTCGTTTCAATTACAATCTAACCTCAAAAATGAGCTCTCTAGCCCTTTTTATAGTTTTTGACTAGCTTTTGGTCCTGTCCAGACCTAGTGTCCGGCCTAGTTAAAAATTAGGTTCCAGGGCTTATTTGGGGGCTCAAACGAGATCTAAAAAATACGAAAATTGGTACGCAACTACTTCTAAGGCTCCTCAAGCTCAAGGACTCCTTGGCTTGCACAAAATGGAGCTACAAAAAGGTGAAATGATATTTACAATGATTGTTAGTGATAAAAATCACTGTTGTTGTAGGGATTTCTTCTAGTGATCTGCCATACATATCTTCGAGCTCCCTACTTGCTCTTCCTCTCTGCATGTCCATCCCTTTGATTTGCATTCATGTCTTGAAAAAATATTGGCCTACTTGCCAGATCTTCTTTGACTGCCCTGTTTGCTAGTGCTGTCCCTCCGCTCAGAATCCCTTCTTTGACTTTCATGTCTTGTACGTCCTGGTGTACCAAGGCTACTGCCAACACCATATCTAGTGAATATATTTTCGAATAAGAACTTAGCCGTCGTTTGAGCATCATTCTTTGTCGTGGCTTTTACTTCCACCCACTGTGTAAGATAATCAGTGGCTACAATAATGTATTCTGCATGGGAGTTCCTAGCTGGGGGGTTGATGGGACCTACAAAGTCTATACCCCACTTTGAAAATGCACGTCCTCCCATCATTGGCCTCAAGGGCATTTCATCTTTTCTTGTCGGATATTGGGCACGTTGGCATGTGTCGCAACTCTTCACATAAGTATGTGCATCCATATGAAGAGTGGGCCACCACAGTCCTGAGAATAGAATGGTCTTAATTACTCTGTCAGGCCCAAAGTGTCCACCTGCAACACCGCTGTGTGCCGTTTCTAAGACTTTCAGGTAGTCTGATTCATGTACGCACAGTCTTAGGTAACCATCCTTGCCTCTTCTATATAGGTTATCCCCTACTAAGGCATAGTCTTGAGCCTCTTGCTCCATGCTCCGTTTTCTTGCAAGACTAGCCTGTTTGGGTAATGTTCCCGATCTCATGAACTCGACCAATGGAGCACTCCAATCGGGGATTGATGACACGTGATAAAGAGTGGCATGCTCCACTGGGGGTCTCTTCTGGCATACTGGACAATTGTGGATCCACTCTTGTATTTCTTTGTCCATGCTCGGCCAATACACTCCTAAGCGTTTTAGATTCTGCAATGTTCGCTGTTTAGAGTAGTGATTCCCTAGCAGTCCTTCATGGGTTTGTTGCAGCCAACTAGCATGTTCATCCTCCTCGACACAACAAGCTAACACTCCCTCTGTATCTTGCTTGTACATACTTCCAGCCAAGATTTGATACTTTAATGATTTTACAACTTCCTCTTTGCTGGTTTTCACATTCTTATTTGCAGGCCCGAAGGTTAGGATTGGTACCAGCTTGTTTGCCCATTTAGGAACAACTTCTAAATTGAACAGATAAGCATCGGGCAATTCGTCAGACACTCCTTGCGGTGGCTCTCCTGAGGTGATGCGAGAAAGATGGTCTGCCCTAAGATGGGTTCTACCTTTCCTGACAACAACTTCAAAGTCGTATTCCATTAGTAAGAGAAACCATCTTACTAAGCGACCTGTATTGCAAGGTTTATTGACCAAATATAGTAGCGCTTGATGATCAGTGAAAAACTTGAACTTATTGGCCAATAGATAGTGTCTAAACTTCTTCACAGCATATATCATGCCCAAGCCTTCTCTCTCCGTTGTGGTGTAATTTCGTTCAGCTGCATTTAATTGCCTACTAGCATATGCTATCGGCAAATCTAGATTTCCTTCACCTGTGGGTTGTGCTAGCACACATCCTATTGCATGATTGGAGGCATCTACATGGACATGGAAGGGTTTGCTCCAATCCGGAGTAATCAATATTGGTGCTGTGCACAAACGTCTCTTCAGCTCATTGAAGGAAGTCTCGCATTCCTCGTTCCATTCAAAATTCGTCAACAGCCCATAAAGAGGTTTAGCTATGATGGCATACATGTGGATAAATCTACGGTAATATCCACAATGGCCCATAAAGGCTTGTACCTCTTTCACATTTCTTGGTCTGGCCAACTCTGCTATTGCTCTTACCTTGTCTTCGTCTGTTGATATTCCATTCTTCGAAACAATGTGACCTAAGATCTTACCTTGGCGTACCATAAACACACACTTTTCTGGATTCAGACACACTCGATAATCTCTACACTTGTTGAAGATTTGCCTGAGTTCAGGGATGTGGTAACTTCTCTCTTGGGAATGAGCGCACAAATCATCCACATATACTTCTAAGCTCTTTCGCAAGAACTCTTTGAAGACATGACACATGAGTCTTTGGAATGTTGCAGGTGCATTGGTGAGCCCAAATGGCATCACACGGAATGCAAAGATTCCCCATTCTGTGGCAAAGGCCGTTTTGTGTTGATCTTCGGGGGCAATGGCTACTTGGTTGTAACCTGAAAATCCATCAAGGAAGCTGTAAACTTCCTTGCCTGCAATGCGCTCCAAAAGATGTTCGGTGATGGGAAGTGGATAACTATCTCTAATCGTAGCGGCATTAACTTTTTTAAGGTTAATGCACACTCGCAATTTCCCATTCTTCTTGGGCACCACTACAATAGGGGACACCCATTCAGTGTGCTCGATCTCATAGATGAATCCGGCTTCAATCAGCCTGTCAATTTCCTCTTTTATTTTGGCCGCATAATTGTCATTATAGGTGTAGGGTTTTTGTTTGGTGGGCTTAGCATCAGCAGTCATCGGAATCGTGTGAGAGCAAACTCTGGATCTACTCCTTTTAAGTCTCTATAATGCCATGCGAACACATCCCTATATTCCCTTAATAGAGCTACAAGCTCTACTTCTTCTTCTGCACTTAGGTCGTCTCCTATGTACGTACATCGCTCTTCGTTCTCTTCAATGGTCACTACAATTTTTTTAGTCTTCTCTCTATTGTCATATGCTTCTCCTATCATGGCCTCTCTCTTAGGCATTCGTACCAAAATTTTTCGGTCTTCCACTTCATATTTCTTGAAATTTTCTGGTACTTCAAACAATGATTCTTCCTCTTCTTGTCTCACTACTTTCCTTTTCTTTTTCTTTTGACCTCCTTCACTTCCTTTCTTTGCACTTATCGTTTTAATACTCGCAAGGGGTTCTTCTTCCTTTTGGGTTAACACCCCTAGGTCTTCTAAGTAATGTTCCTCTGAGTCAAAGTATGTATCCATCACAATGGATTCTAGATCATCGTAATTCTCTTCTTCTCCTATGAACTCACTAGGATCACACTCTTCCAACAAGGGCTGACACATGAACACTGAAATATCATAACCCTCCTCATCGCAATGGGGTGTCCATTGTTCCTCATTGACCGCAATGTCCATGGTAGCTACGATTTCTGCCCAACCATGAGGCTCAAATTCCTCATCAGGAAATATCATCGGAGTATAGGCTGGGTCTTTTATTGGTCTATCTCCTGGGGGAGTTCCTTCTTCTCTTGCTTTTCGGCGCTTTTCCTCTTCCTCCGCGACCTTGCACATCCACAAGTGAGTATCTTCATGCAACCAGGATGGTTCAGGTGAACTTCCAGAATGCACGGAGATAGAGTCTTCTTTCGCTTTGTGGATAGGATTCCACTGTAGGGGTGGTACATCTCTGAAGGTGTGATCCTTCAGATTGACCTTGGTGGTGACCCCTAAGTGCTGTAAGTACAAGGAGTTGGTTCCCCAATCTTGTACTATTTGTAATTGTCGTAGGAAGGGTCTTCCTAGGATCATCTCGTAAACATTATTCTTCTCAAAGTCACATATGGCAAACGTATGTTCAAACTCTACACCACAAGTGGTTAGAGTTATCCCTTCAAGCAATCCGAGAGGTCTTTCAAAATGACCATCTGCCATTTGAAGTTTCATTCTCGTTGGTCTTAAGGTGGGTTTGCCCCATCGCTTCCACAGGGAGGTAGTCGCAATAGCAACACCCGCACCGGAATCCACAATTGCTTTGGTTGTGTAACCTTGATAGGTGATCGGAAGATAAGTGTTACCTTCTTCACCTTCACTCATGTCTCCTATCTTGTCGAGAGGTACCTCGGTTACCTTTTGTTTAGCGCTTAATTTTGGTGCATTGGAATCAAGTTCTGGGACCTGATCCTTCACATGATTAACATGATTCCAGAGCTCCGGTCTTGCCTTGAGGAGTTCCTCTACAGTGAGGTGACATTGAACCTTAGTGTTCTTCACAACATCAGTGTTCCTGGGAATCACTGAGTCTTCATTTCTTACCAATATCGTGGGAGTTCTGATCTGGAGAGATTCAGATTCCCATGGGCCTGTGAAATGAGGCAACTCTTGTAAAGAGTTAGATTCAAAATCTAATCTCTCATCCTCTTGTTGCTCTGCTTGATCCCCATAGATAGAGGGAATGTCTTGGGGAAATTGATCACGAAGATCATCAATCTCCGGAATGGGAGGGAAATCACCCTTCTCTTTGGCCCATTTCTCTTCTTGTATTTCCCGCAAGAACTCTGGAGAGTACTGTTGTATTGAAGGAGGTATTCCAGCATCCGTAGAATTAGGAACATAAGCTACCATGTGTGGTGAGCTTCCTCTTTCAATAACTGGTTGAGCCTGAGGAGGTAAAGAAACTTGTGATTTGTTTACCAACTGCTCTAATCTTTCTAGTAAGCCTTGGAAATGCAAATCCGGCTTGACAGAGTTCGTCTGATTGAACTTTTGGCTAGTCTCAAGTATAGCTTGAGCTTGTTCTACCAGTTTCATGCACATCTTCATCCGTTCAATCTCTAAGTCGGCTCTAGGGTAACTCTTGTCTAGGTTTACAGCTGTTGGCCCTTCTTGAAGTCGAGCCTGGTAGGCTTTAAACATCATGTCCAAGCCTTCAGGAGTGGGGTCAGCTAATACTGATCCTACTCGGGGTGGTGGGTGGGTTACGAGGGGTGTGTTAGAGGGTGATGGGGATGGTAGTGGTGGAAGTGTGTGGGAGTGCGGTTGAGCTGTGATTTCTGTGATTTTTGCCTTGGTTTCCCTCACGCTTTCTTCAAGTTCATTTATCTTTTTTGCCCATTGTCTCTTCATTCTTTCACGACTATCCTTCCAGGCGCTAGTCCTCTTTTTGGGTATGCTCTCTGTTGCACTCACCTCGGGGCTCTTTTCCTGAACAACATCTTGGTGTCGTTGAAGTGCCTGGGCTCTTGTGATCACCTGCACAGGTGCAGTGGAAGTCACACTCCCTGTGGAGTCTACAACTAACCCAACAACATTGATAGGAGTGATTTTAGGCATGTTATTAGGGTTCTTTGGGCAATCTCGTAGGAGATGTTCTTTCCCGCAGTCTTGACAGAAGCCCTGGATGGTTATTGGTTGAGGCTGTGTAGGGGCAGGCAGTGGACAATCACGTATAAGGTGATCTCCCTGACATCTGAAGCATGGTCCTCTAGGAAATGGAGGTCGTACCTGCCTAGGTTGAGGTCTAGAGTTGGGGTTTGTGTACATGACATTAGAATACTCCGGTTCCCCACTATTTTCACTTGGGTCCTCATAGTAGTATGACTCGTTATGCTCGGGTGACTGCATGTAGTAAGCCTGTGGGCTATCAATATGTGTGGAGTCAAAACTATGGTCACTTGGATCACTGTCTGATAGCAATGGGGTGACTGGAACTATGGCTCTATTCGGATTTTCTTCAGTAGATGCATATTTCACTGGGATCACATTGGTTGGAGCAGGGGGTTGCTGCACTAGGACTGGTTGAGGTCTCTGCTGCCCTTGATAAGGTGGCTGATAAGTTTGTTGTGGTTTGTGGTATTGTGGTGATGGGTACTGATTCTGGTGCCTACCAGGTTGTGGGTATGGCTGAGGATAATTTTGCCTAACAGTTTGTTTGTTATATGGGCAGTCTTGTGCCGTGTGATTGGTGTACCTGCGCTCTATGGTGCAGTACTGGCTACTAGGATTCACCTGAGTTTGGGCCATAATGGGGCATACACTTGCCATATGTTCACCGCCACAATTGTAACACCGCTTAACTGGGGCAAATCTTGGAATTTGCTTGCTAGAGACACCTAGCCTTTGGGCTACCTTCTCTGCAAGTTCCTCGATGGATGTGGATTGACCAGATGTCTGTTTACTAGAGCTGTCAAAATCCTTATAGAATTTTGATAGTTCTAACTCCTCACCCAGATTGTCCTCAATGTCTATGCACATGCGCACGCACTCCTCTATCGTTCTAGGGTCCTTTAGGTACACATATGACCTGAGCTTAGTGCTCAATAGTCCGTCTAGGAACAAGGCCACTTGTTTGGCTGGTGTGGGTAACTCCGGCATAGGACATCTCTCCAGGTACTGTCTAAATCTTCTTCCAGCTAGTCTGACCGTCTCTTGAGGTGTTTGTTTGAAGCTATGAATTAGTGAGGAGGTGTTATGCCTGATTCCACTCTTAGAAAACTCCACAATAAATGCCTCCAAGAGTTGGTCTATGTTTCTGAAATGCCTCTCATTCAGTGGTTGGAACCACGTAAGGGCAGTGTTCCTAAGGGTCAGACCGAAAGCATTATATTGTGTGAATAGGTCCCCCACTTGTTCAGCTTTCAACACTTGTCGAAATTCTGCCACATGGTCATAAGGGTCTCCCGTACCATCGAAATAATTCTTCATGGACTTCACAAGTTGGGTTGGTCGTAGGGTCCTAGTGTGTTCTCTAGGCCTTGGCAAAGGAAAATCATCAATGTCCTGGTGATTCCATGGGGTTCTATGTCTCTCAGGTTCTACTCTATTCCTTTCTGTTCCCGTTCTTTCTCTTCTCAGGGAGTTGACAAAACTCACCTCAGGTTTGTCTCTACCTCTATCTCTTTGAGCGCCATGAGCTTGGGAAGTCCCAGCTCCTTGATGACCAAAGGACACATTAGACCTTGGTTGGGGAAAAACAAATTCACCCTTCCAAGTGTAGGCATGTCTGCCCTGCTCAGTGACCACGAAGATTCTCTCTGATGCAATGTCTAAGTAGGTTACTTGGCCTGGACTATCAGGGTCTTTAAACTCATAGATCGTGAGGGTATTCACCTCCTGAGGTTGAGAAGTTCTATATCTCCAAAAAGCCTCATCGGTTTCCCGATTTAAAAGCAGATCTATGCTTTTATTATCTTGTGGAATCCACTCAGGAGTCATGATTCTGGTCAAGACAGACTTACCACGGGGAGTTCTTGGCTCTCTCTCTAAGTTCCCTTGCTCTATGTCACCCATGTCGGTCTCCGCAATCACATTTCCAAACTCATCAGTTCTATCAGGAAGAGTGGTGACTACATATATAGTCCCCTCTTTATCTAGGTATGCTCCATTCTCAAACTTGACTACCGGGTGGTCTAATCCATGGGTTTGATCGGGGTTCTTAATCTGGACCACCGATCTTCTCAGTCCGTCTTCGTAGATGCGAGCACCTAGACGATTCGTCCTGATATATTCCAATTGCGTCTTATAAGGTCCTTCTGGCTTCTCTAGGTAAGCCAACCCTGGACTACCTACTGATCTCTCCATGTGATAGGACATCTCAGAATCACTTGTTTCTGATCTGGCAGTGTATGGGTAATCACTCAACTGCTGGGCCCAAGACCTGGCAGTGTGATTGACACTAGCTTCAGAAGATCTGAGGCTTTGTCTGTCTCGGCCTAAGTGTCTGCCTGATCTAAGGTTCATAAGCCTGATTTATTCACCCCCTAGAACCCAAGCACACTCTCGTTGCAGGCTGATTTTGCACCAATCACTTTGTTCTTTTTAGTTGAATAGTATGTCTATGGTCTTGTCTGAAATTGCGTCGTCAGGAGTACTTAAGTGAATTTCCGCACTTGATGAGTGATCGATTCCCGTTTACCTTTTTGTCCCTTAGTGTTTTCGCACTTAAGACCTATTTATTTTCTTGCACTTGGTTGATTAATTCTCTTGGACTTGATTCGTGCCTAACGTTGCCCTAGTTAATTTCCACACCTAAGTCGTACTTAGCCTAGGCTAGGAATTTGACAAAGGAGGGTTATGAGATCTTCCAACCTCAATCAGCTGGTTGACCCGACAGCTATGCAAGCCCAGGAAGCCTTCTCCCAAGCCTGGTACTCACCCTTGCTAGCTTGCTTTGATTGCCTTGAGTGCCCACAAAGTTCCTGCAAAAACTCACCAGTTAGTACAACTTTATTGCCACAAGTATTTGAAAGACCCGCTTCAATAATTTTAACCCCCTTGGGTAGCTCACTGTACCCCCTGTCTCTGAGAATCACTTAGTCCCACCTATCTCTGGTTTCTATGCCTTTTGCCCCCTACCAAGGTTCTAAGTTATACCAATATGTCAAAATTCAAGCTCAACTACCCTTTCATTCACTCAAAAATTAACTCTCATTTTTCATGCGTTAATGGCCGGGTATCGCGATAGGTCGGGTCGGGGTGTCGCGATAGCTGGAGGCGTCGCGATAGCTCGGAGTGTCGCGATACCTTGGGGTGTCGCGATAGCTCGGAGTGTCACGATACCTTGGGGTGTCGCGATAGCTCGGAGTGTCGCGATACCTTGGGGTGTCGCGATAGCTCGGAGTGTCGCGATACCTTGGGGTGTCGCGATAGCTCGGAGTGTCGCGATACCTTGGGGTGTCGCGATAGCTCGGAGTGTCGCGATACCTTGCGGTGTCGCGATAGCTCGGAGTGTCGCGATACCTTGGGGTGTCGCGATAGCTCGAAGTGTCGCGATACCTTGGGGTGTCGCGATAGCTCGGAGTGTCGCGATACCTTGGGGTGTCGCGATAGCTCACGGGGTGTCGCGATACCTTGGAGTGTCGCGATAGCTCACGAGGTGTCGCGATACCTTGGGGTGTCGCGATAGCTCAGGATATGGTGAATTTTCCTGTTCTATCTAGGGTTCCTAGGAGCTCTAGGCCTGCGCAATGCCGTGGTGCACTCAGAATCGTGAGAAGTCGAGATTTTCGGAGTGTCGCGATAGCTCGAGCTCAACGCCTCGGGAACTGTGCAGACAATTTCTGTACCTGCTGAGCTTGCTGGAGATGATGATGGAGCTGCCACCTGCAAGAAACATGCAAAAAACGCACAAATACAAGCACGCACAATCGCTCTCTCTCAAACTCGCACACAACAAATGAGGGAAAGAAAAGGAAGAGGGGATATGTAGTGGGGAAGGAGGTGGAGGTGGAGATGGAGAAGGAGGTGAAGATGAAGATGGAGATGGAGAAAAATCAGAAATTTACCTACTACTTACCATTCCAACGCGTCCTCTCTACGTCTTACCATCACACGCTCGTCCTCAAAGCTCGATCCCCGGCAATGGCGCCAAAATTTGGTGTGGCTCAGTGATGAGAAGCACCTCCTTTAATGTCAATCCGGGAAGACATGAGGATGGTATGAAGACCACGAGCAAGTGGAAGCACAAGTGCGTGAGTGAGAAGCACACAAGCATGCACACACATACACACACACGCGCGCACACAATAAGAACAAAGAGAGTAAGACAATGGAATCACTTCTATTGCAAGAAAGTTCTCATACAAGCTCAAACTACAAGAAGCTAACCCCCAAAATGAGCTCTCTAGCTCTATTTATAGTTTTTGACTAGCTTTGGCCCTGTTCAGACCTAGTGTCCGGCCTAGTTAAAAATTAGGTTCCGGGGCTTATTTGAGGGCCCAAACGAGATCTAAAAATTATGAAAATTGACAGGCAACTACATCTAAGGCTCCCCAAGCTCGAGGACTCCTCGGCTTGTACAAAATGGAGCTACAAAAAGGTGAAATGATATTTACAAGGGTTCGTAGTGATGAGAATCACTTTAGAATGATGTGGGGGTTTTGAGAAAAAATAAGGGTTGCCTCAGTGCTAGATCTTCATGTGTGTCCATACTTGCTTCTTCCCGCATCCTGTCAACATACTCCAATGGAGGTCAATCACAAATTGAGCTCACATGAAGGTGAACTAATAGAGGACATCACAGCATATCAAAGTCTAGTGGGTAGTCTCAACTATGCCACATTGACAAGAGTAGATATATGTTACAGTGTGAGTGTGCTAAGCCAATTTATGCACACACCAAGGAAACCACATATGGATGCTGCCAAAAGGATTCTGAAGTATCTCAAAGGAACCATAAATGAAGGACTTTATTATCCTTATGTATCTGATTTAGGTTTGAAGCTATTTTTTGATGCAGATTGGGCTGGCTCCAAAGAAGATAGAAGGAGCACTTCAGGTTATCTTACCTTTGCAGGTTCAAAGCTTATTTCATGGTCATCCAAGAAGCAACCCATAGTTGCTCTCTCTTCTACTGAAGCTGAATATAGAGGTCTTGCCATAGCTACACAAGAAGCTATGTGGATGAAGACATTATTCAAAGATCTTGGATTGGAGTTTGGAACTCCAACTATTTTTTGTGACAATATGAGTTCTATTCATTTGGCTGCTAATCCTATTTTTCATGCAAGGACTAAACATATTGAAGTTCATTATCACTATGTATGAGAGAAGGTTCTAAGCAAAGAGATTCAAATATCATATGTGTCCACTCATCAACAATGTGCAGATATTCTAACCAAAGCATTGGATGGTACAAAGCTTTGCAAATTCAAGGCTATGATTGGTTTGCAGGTAATCTTGGAAGATTGAAGACCTCAAGCATACTTGGCTTGAGGGGGAGCTGTTGGAGCAAGTCTATGACAAGCCTAAGTATTGGCTTGAGTCCCACAAAGTCATAGAAAAAGCCTTAAAATGAAGACTATGTAAAGTTCACTTGTGAACTACCTCTTGTAACTTTTGAAGAGTTTACTTAATGTAAAAGTAAGAGAATCTTAAGTGGTTGAGTCCACTTTATCAAGAATGGAAAGAGGAGCCACGAATTCGTGATTTGTGGTAGGTAGAGAATCAAATCAATTATTGATTGATTGGAGAGTGATTGAGGGAAGTTAGCCTCCCAAACTCAACTATAAATAGATGGCAGTTTTAGTCGTGGTTAGAGAGACCTATGTGAAGACCTCCAAGAGCTGAGCTTTATGCCATATCAAGGTGTGATTACAAAGCACACATATGTATCAGTATGTCATTGTATTGTACAAGCAATATACTTTCATTTTCATGATTATGTGAGTTCATCTTTCCATGTTCTTGTGAAGTGTACTACTCACTACCATTACTCTTAGTTTTCTCAGTCAGCTTGTAGAGATGTTTTCTCTGAGCTTGGTGCATCATTTCCAGTGATTTAACTTGATAAAGTTAGCTCTATAAGTCTACTATATGCTCACAAATTTTCATGTCATTTGGATGTTGCCATCTTCAGTTATGTTCATTTGAAGTCAACAGGGTCTGTTCATCTTCACTTCTCTGTCAGGCACCCGACTTTTTCACTCATCTTGTCAGAGCCATTTCTCCGTGGTTACTTATCCAAATTCAGTCATTTAAAGCTTGTTGGATTCATCTTACTGTCTAGTATAATATAAAAATTTTCATAATCATTGGATTTCTACATTTTGAGTTATGCTGATGTTTCTGCTCACTGGTCTCAAACTGTAGCAGCCCGTGAAAATCGGGATGATGTCATCAGTTGTTAAAACTCATTCTCAGTGTGTGGTTCATTATTTTTTATAAGATTACTCTTGAAAGTTAGCTCTTTAAGTTACCTAGACTTCCCCAAGAGGAATTAAGCTAATTGCTGTTGTGCTCAGAGAATTATGTAAAACACTAGACAGGTGTATGAACCAAGAATAACAAGTTTTCACCTCTAAGCTAACTCCAACTTATCTGTTTTGATCTATCTTTTTAAGAGTGATCTTCCAAGGTACATAGGGTGTCTAATACATCCATTGGCAAGCTAAAAGGGCCCACCATATACTTCTGGAGTTCATTTGGCTGGTGTAGATCAAGGATTTTTCAACACCTCTTCATCTTCAAGCACATACCTATCCATCTCTTCACAACATACACATAGACGCACACACATACACACACATATACACAAACACATACACACATAGACACATACACACATAATGATGCATAAACACACATACACATGCATACACATGCATACACATGCATATGCATACATACATGCATACACATACACACATAAACACATACACACACATAGACACATAGACACATACACACTCATAGATACACACACATACACATAGACACACACACATACACACACATAGACACACACACACATGCACACATACACACATACACATGCATACACACACATACACATGCATACACACACATACACATGAATACACACACATACACATGCATACACACATACAGACACATATACACACACATACACACATAGACACACATACATGCATACACACACACACATAGAGAGACATACACACATAAACACATACATGCATACATATGCATACATAATGCATATGCATATGCATACAATGTACATACATACTTACATGCATACATAATGCACATGCATAGATACATACACACACACAGACACATACACACATACACATACACACACAAACACATACATACTCATAGATACACACACATACACATAGACACACACACATACACACACATATACACATACATACACACATAATGATGCATACACACACATACACATGCATACACACATACAGACACATGTACACACACATTCACACACATATATGCATACACACACATAGAGAGACATACACACACATACACATACATGCATACATATTGCATATGCATATGCATACATATTGCATATGCATATGCATACATACATACTTACATGCATACATAATGCACATGCTTACATACACATACATAATGCATACACATACATACACACATGCATACATAATGCATATGCATATGCATACATAATGCATATGCATATGCATACTTACATACTTATATGCATACATAATGCACATGCTTACATACATGTACATAATGCATACACACACACATACACATACACACATAATGATGCATTCACACACATACATATGCATACACACCCATGCATACATACATGCATACACATACACACATGTGGATACATACACATAAACACATACACACTCATAGACACACACACATACACATAGACACACACACATATACACACACATACACACATAGACACATACACACGTAATGATGCATACACACATACACATGCATACATAGACACACATAATGATGCATACACACACATACATATGCATACACACACATATGCATACATACATGCATACACATACACACATAGACACATACACACACATAGATACATACATACACATAAACACATACGCACTCATAGACACACACACACACACACATACACACATAGACACATACACACATAATGATGCATACACACATATACATATGCATACACACACATATGCATACATACATGCATACACATACACACACATAGATACATACACATAAACACATACCTCATAGACACACACACATACACATAGACACACACACATATAAACACACACATACACACATAGACACATACACACGTAATGATGCATACACACATACACATGCATACATAGACACACATAATGATGCATACACACACATACATATGCATACACACACATATGCATACATACATGCATACACATACACACATAGACACATACACACACATAGATACATACATACACATAAACACATACACACTCATAGAAACACACACACACATACACACATAGACAGATACACACATAATGATGCATACACACATACACATGCATACATAGACACACATAATGATGCATACACACACATACATATGCATACACACACATATGCATACATACATGCATACACATACACACATAGACACATACATACACATAGATACATACATACACATAAACACATCAACACTCATAGACACACACACATACACATAGATACACACACACATATACACACACATAGACACATACACACATACACACATAATGATGCATACACACATATACACATGCATACACACACATATCTATACATACATGCATACACATATACACATAGACACATACACACACATAGATACATACATACACATAAACACTTACACACTCATAGACACACACACATACACATAGACACACACACACACGCACACATATACACACACAAACACACATAGACACTTACACGCATAATGATGCATACACACACATAAACATGCATACACACATACAAACACATATACACACACACATACACACATATATGCATACATACACACATATATGCATACACACACATAGAGAGACATACTCAAACATACACATACATGCATATATATACATACATAATGCATATGCATATGCATATGCATACATACATACATACATACATGCATACAGACACACATACACATACATACACACACACATATACACACACATACACACATAGATACATATACACAT
Organism: Ceratopteris richardii; assembly: GCA_020310875.1. Taxonomy (NCBI): domain Eukaryota; kingdom Viridiplantae; phylum Streptophyta; class Polypodiopsida; order Polypodiales; family Pteridaceae; genus Ceratopteris; species Ceratopteris richardii. The sequence goes on from CM035421.1 coordinate 94,377,859, forward strand.
AATGATGCATACACACACATACAGGTGCATACACACATACACACATATACACGCACATACATACACACACATGCATACATACACATACTTCATGCATACACACTTACATATGTACACATATATATATTGATTTCTAACCATTTTGTTTTATATGTTAGGTATTATGGATCCCAGTAGAGAGAGAAAGGCGAAACTCACTCTCATAAAAAATCTTATGAGAGCAAGAGTTCCGTCTGATACTCTAGGGGCCATAATGCGTGAATACGCAGAGGTGTCTGATGAGGAGCTGGATTATACGATCAAGATGCTTACCCAGCAATCAGACGAGGGCTCTTCTGTGGCTCCACATGCAGGAAGAGAGCTAGCTACTCATAGGTATGTTTTGTTTTCATAAACTTTTTTAATGATATTATAACACATATTTTTATTTATTTCTATCTATCTATTTTTAGGACACCTATACCACCTCCAGCACGTGATAGCAGAGCAGAGTTGCCTATGAGGACATACATAGGCACCTTAGGATTAGAGTGCAACATAGAGCCAGAGGGGAACATTGTGTATATGGGGAATGGATTGGAGTTCAAGAGAAGAATGCGGGCACTATGCGACTCTTACCTGCGCTTTATGCACTTACCGTGGAAGTAAGTAAAAGTTTTACATATAAATTGAAATATATATCTTATGTTTTTTTTGCATTATGTTTTTTATTTTTGTAGTGAGCATGATGAGAGGGATAAGAAATATGTGCTTAGTTCACTTGAGATAGAGTTTGGGACAGGATGGTCCCTTAAGTGGTGTTTAAAAGAGATGTGGACACTTATGGCTCATCGTCGTGACAATGCACGGTATGCACTGCTTTTATGTATATATATGTGGATATGAGTATGTGTGTTTATGCATGTATGTATGTATATGAGAGAGAGAGAGAGACTAGAGGTATAAATACACGCATACACACACATGCATATATACACACAAAACACATGCATATGCACATATAGATACACATACATACACAACACATGCATACGCATAAATAAATAAATAAATCCTATTTCAAAAATCCTAAATTGAAAACACCAATTTCGATATTAGGGTTTTGAAATGCCTAAATTTAAAAACTCTAATTCAACTTTTTACCCATATGTTTGAAGTATATGTACACCTCCAACATCCTACTAGAGAGATGTCTCTCCTCCCAACCTTATGCCTCTATATATAGCTACTCGAATCAACGAGGATCATAATATATGTAAAGATATATACACATCATGTAGATAGGATACATAAATATAAAATGGAGTAGATATATTATGCATCACACATACATGCCTAAATGCACACATAAATATATATATACATACTAACATATTTACATGTACACATTTACACATAGACATATATACATATATACATGTACACATCACATATACATGCCTACATAACATATATATCCATGCATACATATCTACATGTACATATTTACACATAGACACATGTACATATATACATGTACACAATTATAAATACTTGCATATATTACATGAATACATGAATATTTTACATAAATGCATATGCATATATACACATATGCATATTTCACACATCTATACATATATCACACACATGCAAACACATACATATACATGAAATACATATATATGCATACTAACATATGTATACATATAATACACATGAATACACACACATATGCATACATACATGATAAAAATTTGCTCCTCAAAGATAAAGCTATATATAAAATAATTAGGCATACCCCCGAGCTTCATGTTCTAACTTAGAAGAACATGATTTCATCTCTCTGATAGGATTCATCGTTATTCAAGTTAATAAAAAAAACCTATTATCTGATATCCATTCAGAAGCTTCAAGTTATTGATCGATAACTAGAGTACAATTTACTATCTAATCTACTCATATGTTTTCATTATTGCCATCATTTTGGTAAGACATCAATATAGTCTCATCTTCATTATCCTTATTGATTTCATTTATTTCTTCTATTGTTAAATCTATGTTCTCATGAATCACATCATCTATTGATGGATTAATATCTATTTCTGGTAATTCCTCTTCCTCATCAGTAAAATCAACATGTAGAGAATTATCCTCTTCATCAAAAAGATTAGTATCATTATCACGTATAATGATTCTAATTTCTATTTCAGATGTTGATGTATCAGTATCTGATGCTGAATCATCAAGAGGACTTTCTTCGATCTCTCTAACAATAAATTGTTCAAACAATGACCTACCTCTAGGTTGCACATGAATGACTTGCCACCAAGGATGAGCATCTGGGTTTTTATAAAAAAATGCTTGTTCAATATGCCTAGGAAGAATATATGGTTCTTTAGTAAATCGCATTACCTTGGAAGAATCAATTGCCCAAAACCCAGATAATTCCCTTCTTAATGTAGAATTATTACCTTTATACTCCGCTCGAAACCACTCAACCTTCAAAATGACCTATCAAAATATATAACAACAAAAACCCATTATTAGGTGCTTAAAAAAATAACTAACTCTAAAAAATATATATATAAATTTTTTTCTACCTGTTTGAATGTACGAAATGAAATTTTGTAGATACCAACAATAGTTCCTACGTAACCAAGTTCGCTATCTATAAGGTTCGTGTCTTTTGAGCTAGCACGTGATAGTTGCTTGAAAGAAGCAACAATACTAGAATCCTCTGTTTTACGTAAAGAATCAATGGCTTTGATTCTAATATGCTCTCCAAAAGCCCACATATTAGTAAACATTCCAGCCTGCGAAATAAATTCAATTAGTAAATAGAAACTAACATACATATATGAAAAAAATAAAATATTATTTTAATAAAATTAAGTTTTGTTCACAACCTATCATTAACTCTCTTTGCTCATATGAGATTTCTTCATTATTTGTGTTGGCGCGTTGCAAACGACTATATAGCCAATCCGTGAAAGAAGATATATCTGTAATCTCATTATTATCGAGATTATGTCTAGATCTTTTGTTTTTTCGCCTTTTACTTTGGAGACTTTGAAGTTCCTCGTACTCGCTAAGGAATGCTTGCATGCATTCGCTATTATATGCTACAAAAGAAGAAACATCATTTTTTTCTGATAATACCTCATCTGTTATTTTTGAAGAAGACTCGTTGGTCCATGCACGTGGAGCTTCTTCATGAACTCTTTCAAGGTACTCACTAACGTAATACATGCACTCTTCAAGCATCCAACCCTTTGCCATGGATCCTTCTGGTTTTGCTCTTTGTCACACATAACCTTTTAGTATTCCAATAAATCGCTCGACCCAAAACATCCATCGAGTGTTGACAACACCTACAATCTCTATCTCATCTACAAGATGGACTAATCAATGAACGTGAATATCAAAAAATGAAGTAGGAAGTTCTTTTTCCATCAAACATAGTAGCTCTTTGCATTCACGTTTTTTTTGTGAGATCGAATTTTTATAGATCTCTTTGGATGTAATCCACCTATACATATCATAAAAACAATTATAAAGAAGTTAATTAAAAAATAAAAGATATCCAATATTCATACATATTAAATATAAAAGTATCATAATTACCTTATAAGTGATCCAAGACGATAGATCACATCTCGTACTCCTTTCGTTGTACATCCATCGATAACCAAAGGTAAAATATGTTTCAAAACGTTATGCCAGTCATGGGTCTTTAACCCAAATAAGCTCTTATCATCCATAGTAAACATGTTTTAAAACGATGCTCCATATCCTGTAGGAGTCTTAATCAATTGAATTCTATTGTTGATAGTCTGTATCTCTTTTGTTGTAAGTACCCAAGGAGCAGATGCATAAGTCGGGGCTTGTCGATGTCTATAAAAAACTGGCCATAACTTTGGTTTGGATTTTTGATCTTTCAAATCATTCCTTGATGTTGTGGTATCTTTTAGTCCAAGAAGATGCTGCCATAGTGAATAACCAATATTTTTGAATATATGCATAGGATCAAGAAGATGACATACTTTTAACTCTTTCCAATACTCCAAAGAATACGATATTGATATGTTCTTAGCGAGTGCCAATTTTCCTTTACCTCTATTCACATACTCATTATCTCAATCATCACTGAAGATTTCTGCTTCTGGATCTATCAGAGGTCCATCTGTCCATTTTTTATACCAATCCATAGGCGTCATAGGTTTTGGATACTGGCCTGTTTCAAGCTTTCCATTAAAATGTATCGCTTCTCTTTTAGATCTTAATGGATGATCATCACGCAAGAATCGTCGATGTCGAAGATAAATATTTTTGTTGAGATTCTTACTATAGGTTGATCTCAACCAATCACCACAATATGGACAAGCTTTATAACCCTTAGTAGATATTCCTGCATCATGAAAAATGATAAAAATATAATTAGATTAAATCATATTTATTTACATGCATATTGAATAAAAAAATTACATCAATACCTGAACATATGCCATATCCATGAAAATCGTGAATAGTCCAAGCCACAATACCACGAACCGTAATATGTCTCTCATTGATGCTTTTTGATACATCAATGACATTAATACCTCTCCATAACTCTTGAAGATCGTCAATGAGAGGAGCAAGATATACATTCATATCTTTAACTTGTCTTTTGCTTGGGATTAAAAGTGAAAGCATTAAATGTTCCTTTCTAATGCTAAGATATGGCGGAAGATTGTAGTTTATGACTACCACTGGCCATGTTGACCATTTACTGGATTTCATGGAGAATGGATTAACCCCATCTAATGCAACTCCTAACTTTAGATTCTGTGGATTTTGTGCAAATTCAGGCCATGTAGAATCAATATGCTGAAAAGCAACACTATCATGAGGAATTCTGATTATTCCATCAGTACTTTTGTGATCATGTCCCCAAGTCAAAAGCTTTGATAATTCCGGGCTTTGAAACATATGTCTATTCCATTGAGCCAATGGAAAATGTCTCAATACCTTTTTTGGGATTTTACCTTCTTCACCCTTATATCGAGGAGATTGACATTTGGGACATGTCAAAGAGTTTGCATATTCACCTCTATATAAAATACAATCGTTAGGACATGCATGTATACATTGATAATCTATACCAAGATTGTTGATTATCTTCTTCATTTCATCATGTGAGGTAGGAAGAATATTCTGACTTGGTAAAAACTTTTCAGATAATAACCTGTAAGTTTATCAAAAAAAGATATATTAAAAAAGGTAAATAAATAAATATACATATATACATGTAGGTTTTTATTCTTACTTTAGATTAGGTAAGAACAAGAACTTGAATTGAATGGACACTTTTTGTCCGCGCATCTTTTAAAACTATTAATGCATCTTTCAAAATATTTACACAAAATTTGATTGTTTTGGATGGCAGGATACGATTGTTTGTTTTGGACACATGAAGTATGTACCTTCATTGAATGATTTGTTGATTCACACTTTCAAACTGAACATATGTGTGAATCGACAAATGATTCATATCCTCCAAAACAAACAATCGTATCCTGCCATCCAAACAATCAGATCCATTCAATTCAAGTTCTTCTTCTTATCTTATCTAAAATAAGAATAAAAACCTGCATATATATATATATATATATATATATATATATATATATAAATAGATAGAAAAATGAAAATTATACTTGAAAAGTGTCGAAACAGATACATTACTCCATCCAAAACGATTTTGAAGGTTGAGAATAAGTAAGCTCGCACTTAGTTGTGTCAAACAACTTCCTTCATATACATGCTTTAGACATTCCTCTCGAAGATATTTCTCATTTTTAGAAATATCAATGCTCTCACTGTCATTTTGATACCAATCCTCAATAAAATCTGCCATGCCATCATCTTCATCATTGTCACACAAATCTTGTACTTTATCGTCTTTTAAATATAGATCTTTCAACTTTGCATATTGCACAAGATTAGTTTTGCGTAGCCTCCTCATGGAAGCTTCTGATAATCGTGGTCTTACTGGTAATTGTGAATGTTGTGGATGAATATCATCAACATCATACGTTGGAATCTACACATATAAATAAAACTCATTAGCATTCCATAAATGAATAAAAAGTAAACTTCAAATATAAAATTAAGTATATAACTTATTAAATATGGATAGAAAATTTTTATTCTCTCTAGCTAAAAGGTGCTCTTGGAGGTCTATGCCATCCATAATTCATTAATAGTTCATCACTAGCATGTAATGTAGTAATAGCATTGACAACTATGTATCTTGATACATCTCTACTCATGTATGGTGATTCATGACTATTTGCACACTCCTCAAATGTGCAAGTAGTCCTTGAACTATTATGTAACCCTCGACTACTATTTATTAAACCTGCTATATTTCCATGTGTGTAAGGTCTTCCATCAATATATAATCTTTCATTTTCTGCATGTAAAATCCTTCTACTAGTAAGGGATGCTGCGCTCAAGCATATTCCATAAGTACTTATGCTTTGAACATAACGTGAAAGTCGATGCCAATCTCCCCATCCATATATAGGACCACAAAATGACATAAGAGTGACTTAAGAGTTTAGGGGCACATACAAATCCTCTACAATAAAGAGACCACGACCAACATTAGTAATAGTGGATGGAGCAATCATATAGCGATTACCCCAAAAGTCGAAAACCTCTCCATCTAAAGGAAGTGGTCCTCTATTCCATCCTCCATATTTTCTTCTATCATATGTTTGTACTAAAGAACGATCACGAGCTAGCAATGGATAATCTCCAGCCGTTTCATTCTCTAAACCAGGAGGTAGAGGATTTCTAGAAACCTCTGCTTGTAATTGATGAACAGCAAGTCCATGACGTGTACGAGGTATATTAGCATTATGAGAAAAATCATCATCATCATCATGATCGAACAAGTATTCCTGTATATCAACAATAATTTGATTTTATATATGGTTTTTAAATAAAATAATGACATTAATATATATAGAAACTACATACCCAAGAATTATCACATTGACTAGGTGATGGTGCACGCTCAAAAGTACCATACTCTGCCTCATGTTCAATACATTCCAATCGTGGTCTTTGATACCTGCCATAACAAGAGTTACACCAACATATAATATGCTCTTCATAGTAAAATTCATCATAATTCCTATCGGAGGACACATGTGAAGTCGTTGCATGGGTAGGAGGTGGTGGAGTACCCTCTGATTGATCAGAATCTGCACATAATAAGAAACATAAAAAATATATAATTTATGTATCCATCAAATATATTTAAAATTAAATATTTCATATACTTACAGTATAAAGCCGTTGCACGAAGAGGAGACGGTGGTGGAGTTCCATCTGATTGATCAGAATCTACAAATAATGATATTTGATATTAATAATTTGATTATCTACATATACATATTTACACATACACACATATTCACATATACACATTTACACATACACACATATTCACATATACACAACTACATATTATTGTGGGATAAATCCATGTATTTTGTATGAATGAGTGTATATGCATGCATGTGTGTGTACGTATATATGTGGATATGTATACGTATGTTTATGATATATGTATGTATATGTGTATATGTATACATATATGCATGCGTATATGTTTGCATGTATATGTGTATGTGGGTATGTGTATGTGTATGTGTATATGTGTGTATATATGTGTATGTATTCTAACTTTTTTTTCTGTTTGAGATTAAATTAACAGGAGATATTGTATGGTCGAAAAAAATAAGAGGCGAGCTAGCATACCACCTGAGTCGTGGCAGTTTTTTCGTAGAGACCTACGTCTTCAGGAGTCATTTCCTGAGCAGAAGGTACACAAATTAATAGTTTATATTAATTTTTATATATTTTAGTAATTTTTTACATTTAATTTATGTATTTTATTTCTTGAATAAACAGGCTGCTGCAAAGAAGAGAGTGGAGTCGGGCCACACATCGCACCTAGGCCAAATGGGCCACAATGGTTTTGTAGCTACGTTTGTAAGTATATGTGTTATTGTGAGTATATTTTTTATTTTAGTTAAAATGCAAGCAACTAATGTTTTTTATTTGTCTCATTGCAGCGGAAGGATTATGGCCGATATCCTACGAAACAGGAGATCGAGTATGCTACACATTTTGGATATCGGCGTTTGAGCGAGTATATGCAAGATCATCCTGATGCCTTTGTGAGTATTTTAAATTTTATATAATTATTTTGTTTTTATGAGTGTTTTAATTATTTTATTTATTTATGTTTGTTATATGTAATACAGGAGTATTATGGAGAGACAAATATGGATGAGGTGGAGAGAAAGACACAGGAGGGATGATCTCGATCGTCATAGGGTGATCATGATGATGAGGATGAGGATGATCAGAATGATCATGATATTGCTGATGATGATGATGATCATGATGATGATGATCATGATGATGATCATTAGGATTTTAGTTGATTATGACATTGGATTACATGTATTTACACATATATATATATATATATATATATATATATATATATATATATATATATATATATATATATATATATATATATATATATATATATATATATATATATATATATATATATTATTTCACTTATGTTTTGAATTGTGTGTATGGTATTAAGTAATGAAGAGTTTTGTTCTATTGACTGTTATTATTGTTTATATTAGGCATGTGTTTTAATACTTTAATTATGTATGTGTGTGTATATGTATGTATGTGCATGTGCATGTATAAGTATATATGTGTGTATGAGTATGTGCATATGCATGTGTATGTACGTATGTGTATATGTATATGCATGTATATGTATAACTCTATGTGTATATGTGTGTATGTGCATGTATATGTGTATATGTAGGTATGTGGATGTGTGTGCATGTGTATATGTGTTTTAATACTTTAATTATATAATTCATTCATATGTGTGTACCTAAGTGTATATCTATGTGTGTGTATATGTATGTATGTGCATGTGTATGTGTGTGTATATGTATGTATGTGCATGTGCATGTATAAGTGTCTATGTATGTATCAATATGTGCATGTTCTTGTGTATGTGTGTGTATATGTATAACTCTATGTGTATGTGTGTGTATGTGCATGTATATGTGTATATGTAGGTATATGCATGTGTGTGTGCATGTGTATATGTGTTTTAATACTTTAATTATATAATTCATTCATATGTGTCTACCTAAGAATATATGTATGTGTGTCTATATGTATGTATGTGCATGTGTATGTGTGTGTATAATATGTATGTATGTGCATGTGCATGTATTAATCTATATGTGTGTATGAGTATGTGCATGTTCTTGTGTATGTGTGTGTATATGTATGTGTGTGTACATGTATATGCATGTATATGTATATGTGTGTATATGTATATGTATATGTACATTTATATGTATATATGTATATGTATATGCATGTGTATATATATGCATGTGTATATGTATGAAACATGCATGTGTATGTGGATGTGCATATACATGTATTTGCATATATGTTAATGTGTGTATGTGTGTGTGTGTGTATATATATATATATATATATATATATATATATATATATATATATATATATATATATATATATGTATATATATATATATATATACACATTAATGTATGCATGGACGTCTTTTTATGTGGTTGTAGGAATGTTTGTGCATATGCATGTGTATATGTGTGTATGTCTAAGTGTATGTGCACATGTATCTATGTGTATATATGTGTGTGTATGTGCATGTGTATATATGTATATGTGTGAAAGTGCATCTTCATCATGTATAAGTGTATGAGTGCATATCAATAAGTGTAAGTATGCTATGTAATGAAAATTACACAATTCAAATTATCTACAAAGAATAGAAATTGTACTTACAATTGTTAGCCATACTTTTTGCTTGGTTAGCTTCTTGAATAACCTGCAATAAAGAGAGAAAGAAAAGAGAGAGAGAGAGAGAGATCTAGAGAGAGAGAGAGAGAGATCTAGAGAGAGAGATCGAGAGAGATCTAGAGAGAGAGATCGAGAGAGAGAGAGATCTAGAGAGAGAGAGATTTAGAGAGAGAGAGAGAGAATTCAAAGAGAGAAAGATGTAGAAAGAGAGAAACAAAGACAGAGGGAGACAATAAGAGAGAGCTTATGCAAAACAACAATTCTGCATATACTTGCTTCAGCTCGTAAGCGCAGCGCAATTGCGAACGTTGGAGAGCTCTTCGATCGGATGCGTGAAAATGCCGATCGCAGAGCCTCCAACATTTTAATTTTTGTTCCTCAACAGATCGTCGTGTAAGCGATGCTATTCGTCGTCGAATAGGGGACAATTTTACCGTCGCTTATGCGACGACAACTAACGTCGCCTACGCGATGCAAAAAAGCGTGATTTATGCGACGCTTTTGAATTGCGTCATTTTAGCGACGTTTTATGGGAACGTCGCAATCATGTCGCATCACAAGTCACAAATACCGTCGTTTTCTGCATCGTTTAATCGACGGTCGGCACGCGACGCTAATTACGATGCAAGTTGCAATTTTATAGCGACGAAATTCTGTGGCCTTAACTGTCGCTATAGGCCCGTATTTCTTGTAGTGTAATTTTTTCCCTTTTTGGAAGGTTTTTTCCTCTTGCTTGTGCTCCAAGCTTATTCTTCTTCCTTTTGTTGTTCATGTGCTTCCACCAGCAATAAGAGTGTTTTGATGGAAGTATTGGTTTGATTGATTGATGTTTGAAGAGAAGTTTGAACTTATTTCATCAATATCATCAAGTTTTTATCTTTTCTTTAATCATGAAGCACAAAATAGAGTCATTGTATATATGCGCAACAGCTTCATTCTCATTTTGGGGTTGTTTGGTTGCGGATTTTTGCTTTTATTATACAAAAAGGGAAAGAAAGCATAAAATTTATGTGCGTAGTCGGTTACATTGCCACATTCAAATGTTCATGCTTGGTAGCTTATTGTGCATTAGATCGCATACACGAATAGCTTTGGATCATTCACTCTGCTACGCATTTGCACTGGAACACTAGAAGATTAGATCAAGGAGGCATAAGGAAAGCATGGGGTAAATAGAGTAAAAGGGGATCATCTACTATGAGTTTCTAAGGGTCATCAAGGTGCTCGAAGAAAAGGTACGGGCATTGAAATATGTAGTCAGATTGCTTAGAAAATTGGATGGTGAAAGGAGCTATCTAGGGATGCTTGGAGAATAGATAAAGGATTGATTAATAAATTTTGGTATGAATTGCACACAGCTGTTGTTCTCCTTGGAATATTGAAGGAAGAGTATGAAGAGGATTTGGCATCAATGTGCATTAATTTATGTTCATTTGACTAAGGAAGCATTGGGTCCTCATGTGACTATTGTAGGAGAAGAATGAGGTCAAAGGCCGAACGAGAGGACTAGTTTCAACTTGCAACAGTGCGCATGGACCTTGCCATCAATGATAAAATTCAGCAAGAGTGCTTCATTTGTAACTTATGAGCACTACAAGTGGATGATGGGTGTCTTCGCTCCACAGCCTACAAGACTTGGACCATGGCTGAGGCAAATGATTCACCTCCAAAACACCTCAATGCAGTTGATATCGTTAAGAACAAAGGCATTCATGCCATCGGCAAAGAGTCTCGCAATCATTTGGCCGTGATCAAGAGGTAGGGAAAGACCTTGGAGATTGCCACCTTCCTTTGGCCGTGATCAAGAGGTAGGGAAAGACCTTGGAGATTGCCACCTTCCATGTGATGCTTAAATAGGCGACTGAGGCGCACTGGGTCTACTACTCTTTTTTTCATGTAAATGTTGCATACCTCGATAGTGCTCTACGTTAATAGCCATATGGCGTTTATGCACAGATGAAATTCAAATTGCAATCATCAACCTCTGCACCACTGCAAAAGCCACCTGGCGTTTGTGCAGAGATGAATTGCAGATTGCACATCTCTAAATGGAGTCTTCGCGAGAAGCTGAACTGTCTTCTTCAAGCTTTAAACATACAACCATGTCCTTGTAGTTTGTCTACAGACCCTTTCGTATTATCTATCTTTCGCCTTACCACAGAAACAGAAACCGATCACAAGCTTCTCTGCTCGCACGGTGGTTTTCCGGGCTTATGGAAAGTGATCCAAGTTCTAACTCAGAGAGAGAGAGAATATGCCGTGCGCTTTGCAGCAATGGAGACTCTCGAACCGTCAACTTAGCCTACGGATCGTCAAGGTGGGATACGTTGCTTCGGACACGGCGTGCGTGTGTGTGTCAAAGAGAGAGAGAGAGAGTTCTGGAATCTGTTGTCCTGAATATGTCGCTATGAACATGCATTCGAAATGGCCGCAAGCTTCTCATAAATCACAAGACTGGCAGTCCACGCGCGCCATTTTCAAGCTCTCATCATCCTTGCGAAGTGCCAAGTGCGTCACGCCTTTGGAGTTATAGAAGTTGAAGGGCCTATATAGTAAGGCAGGGACAAAATGTCATAGGCCACGCAAAATTTTGCTTTTAAATTTTATATGAGAAATTTTGATATTTCTATAGAAGGAATATACATATAAAATACATTTAGATCTATGAAAAAATCACAGACAAATTATCAATTCCAGCCTGTCACTTGACAAAAAGTTTCAAAAGAACTCACTTTTGACAAGTAAAATGGCCCTCCATAGAAAAGTTAGGAGTATTGGGCTCCTTTTCCCAATTTGAAACTACAGTACAAAAAACAATTAAACAAGCGACCAAAAGCCAAACTGCATACGTTAGAGTATTGTTTCTCGAACGCTTGATTGCAACTTATGTGTGAGATTTATGTAAAAATAATAGCCATCAACACATGGGACCTTGAACTTATAAAGGTTTTGGGCTCAATACCTGAAGACTGATTTGACATTAGCCCTTCAAAGTAGTAGATAGAAAGGTTTCTTAAGTTTGTGAATTGTATTTTGTAATCCAATTTTAATGGAAGAGTAAGTGAAAGAACACACAAAAAAGGTGAATGGTTGGTGATGCATGGTGTGGTGGTTTGATTCTATAAACGAAAAAATCAAGAATATTATCTATTTACGTTTGTTATCGTTAAAGACTCTCTTCAGTAATATTGGGAGCTATCTTTCAAGACTCTTCAAAGCTTCATGGATTACTATAACAAACGGATAGAAACTCTCAAGGTCCAAAAGAGGATCGTGTTGAGCTGAGACTTGGAAAAAATCCCAATCCCATCTCCAGTCAAAGTCTTCAGTCTTCAGTCAAAGCGTCCATGACCTCAAGCATACATTGTAGAGTATATTAAAAAAAAATAGAACTAAATCTGACTTGTTGGAGAGAAAAATGCAAGGAATTTATTCCTATATCGAAAAACTTTCGTGTCACGCATGCTATCAATCGACAAGATAACTTGCAACTGGTATATAAATTCTAAATTAATGTGTTCACGAGTCTTCTTATGTTGGGGGGGGGGGGGTCCATTCTAGAAGCTAAATATGGAAATTAAGGATAAAAAACAGAATCTTATCTCTTTAAATGACTAAAATCTTGGACCTACATCCCTTTCCTAGTGATGTCTAAGGAACCATCAGTAATATGAAGTATTGTAAAACTATTAGGATGGATGGGATCCATAATGAGATATTTATGAAACGAAAAAAATCAAAAGCACTATATAAAATACTTTTCGAGTACACAAACATATTATCGTCAATAAAATTAGTCACAAAGAAGGGCTTATAGACAACCTTAGCGACTCAATGTCTAACGCATGCTTGACTTGAATTTGAAGTTTTTCTTCTACTTCGTGACTCAAAATACCGACTTCTAACATGAACAACATAAATATGAGAACGAAAATGGGGCTCGTCAAAGGGAGTTACATTATGCATTGCATTATCATCTTAGGTTGCAAGACACAAGACAAGTGAAGACTCGAAGCCAAGCATTGTGAAAGAAAAGGGGCTCACCAAGTTTTTTTTCTAAATTGGGCGACGATATGAACGCAAGATCTCTTGAAAGATGCCAAGTATAAGCAAATTCAAAGTGTAAAAGTGTTGGGATAGATAGGGAACCCCTTGAAATTGCCATTGTTTGAGCCATCTTTGTATATGTATCGTAAAAACACTCCATTTTTGTAGAGCCCGAGTCCTTGAGCCGCAAGAGCAAACTCCCAACCTTCTAGAAAGTTTTCATAATTTTTAGGACTCGTTTTGAAGTTCAATAGGCTTTTAGAGCCCTTTTTAAGCGTATTTTCTCCAAAATCCACTTTAGTGAAAATGAAGTCTATTAACCTCAATTTATCGAGTTTGGTGATGGATTAATAGGATAGGTTGATAGGGTTCTTGTTATCACGATCTTGCTCATGCACACACAGAGGTTATGGATGAAGAAAACACATAGAAAAATAGACATGCCAAAAGAGGAGATAGAATGCAGTATTGGGTGCAATCTTCCCCCATGCACTTTGTTTTGACAATAAATGGTCCATAATAGCGTGGTGCAAGTTTAATTTTAAGATGTGAAAAATATTTTTGAGATGTCTTTAAATGATACACAACCATACAGGATCATTTTCCGTGAATTCCTTGGCTAATGGTTTTGTATTGATATTATGTGTATATCGCTTCTGACTTTTTCTAATCTGCTTGTGAACATCGTGAAGTATAGAAATGTAATCTTGAGCGATAGAATCAGCCATCAAAATGTTAGTTTGGGTTAGTGACATGGGAGTGGGAAGCTTTTTACCATAAACAAGTTCAAAAGGTGCACGAGCAGTAGTGGTGTGTGTGGTGTTATGAATTATGGAATGTGTTGAACAAAGAATTTTAGGATTGTTAATTTATTAATATATTAATGTGTTTTGGTGTTTTTGATATAGTGGTTGAAGGTTCATAAGGGCATGAAAGGGTGGACATCAATCATCCAATTAATAATTTATAAAGTTTGTAAATAAACCCACATAGATAGTTCTATTGTTAGAAAGTTAGAATAAGGGTCATCGTAGACTACAATTTCTAATATTGAAAGCAAAGGCTTTCTACAAATGTTACCAACTTCTAGTTTCATGCATGCTTTTTGAAGATGCTCTCATGTAACCACTATTTCGACATAATAAAAAATTCTTATAAATACATGCACTTTGTGGACTGTCAAAACAGAGTGCATGGGGAGAGATTGCTCCCAATATTGCATTCTATCTCGTCTCGTGGCGTGTCTATTTTTCTATGTGTTTTCTGCATCTGTAACCTCTATGTGTGCATGACGAAGATCGTGATAATAGTTCTTGGGGTGGCAGAATCTAGTGATGGTTGGATCCCTATATTTCTCCAAACTACTTTACAAAAATAACTTATCCATTAATCAAACACAGTGAGAATCTTCTATACTCACTTCATCAAATCATAGACCCAACAGACTATCTAACTACATCATGTACAGAACTATTTAACTGCTTATGCTTATCACTAGATAGATAACTTACTCAATTCACCGTAAAGTACAAGTAATTTTAGATACTTCAAGCCACATCAATATATGAAAGCAAACTTCTTGGTGCAGCAAAAAAGAGACATCCTGAAAAGTTTGGGACTTGTCTTCCTGATTGGTTCTCTTGCACACGATGGCATGGTGTTTATTGCTTTTGAACGGTTATATTATGGTGTCTATTGATTCAATGACACGTTTCAGGTTATTTCTTATTTACAAAGGTGTCCAATAGTGTTGAAAGGATTTCATCACTCCGATTGATATTAAAGGAAATTAAAAATCTTCTTGAAAAGTCGTCATCCCCAATCTCTTTAAAACATGTTTTATGTGATTTTTTGATTTGATTGACCTCTCTCTTGATTACTTACAGGCTGAACAAGATGCATATGTGTATTGAGAAAGAACCTCTAATTCAATTTTGGTTTTGTTGTTTGCATCTACCACTTAATTTCCATTTGCATCTTTATTTGATTCCTTTAGCTATATGTGTTGTGAAAACCTACATGTGACTAAGTGTTGTGAGAAGGGTATCCTATGTGATAGTGTGGGTACATGACCCTATAAATAAGTGTATTTAATATGTGCTCAAGTATGTGTGTACTTGGTTAAGCATATGCATGTGTCTATGTGTATGCATGTGCATTCATCTGAATGATTAGGTATTTGTACCTATATATATGTTGGAGTTAGACATTTGTGAAAGCACGCGAATAGCACAAGGAAAAAGAAGAAGCTTGGAGCACAACACACAATACTGAATGTATTACTAGAGAATGTACAAAGATAAGTAGCCCATTAGGGCAATAGGGGTATATACAAGCCAGGGGGAAAAAACCTCCTAAAGAGGAAAAAAAGTACCCCGGTGGTCCTAGAGTGTTTACACACATCACTACCTAAATATATCAACAAATCCCCCTTGGGAGTGATGCGGTGAACAAGTAGCTGGCACTCGTGTATAAGGAAGTGCCAAGCTATGTGGAAATCACTCCACAAAAGTAAGTAAGCCCAAAGCTTTGCTGAAAGCTTCAAACTTCTCCCTAGGCAGAGCCTTCGTGAAAAGGTCTGCAATGTTCTCTTGCGTGGGGACATATTCCAAGCTGATCTCCCCAACAGAGAACCTCTCCCTGACATAATGATAATGCACCTCAATGTGCTTAGTGCGAGCATGGAACACAGGATTCCTCACAGCTGCCAATGCGCTCTAACTGTCAGTGAAGATGGTGGTGGCAGAAGACTGAACAACACCCAAATTAGCCATAAGGCGTCTGAGCCACACACACTCAACACTCGCTCTGAAAGCTGCCCTATACTCAGCCTCACAACTGGAAGTGACCACAGTAGGTTGTTTCTTGCTCAACCAAGATATACATGAGCTACCAAGCATGAAGCAAAAGCCACTAGTGGACACACGAGTGTCATAGCAACCAGCCCAATCAGAGTTAGAAAAAGCATGCAAATCTGGCGGTAGTGATCCCCCCTTGGGATATAACAACCCAAGTAGCCGAGTACCACTCAATTAGTGAAAGATATGCTTAACCGCATACCAATGCTTGACTCCTGGGCAATGCATAAACTTGCTGATCTGTGAGACAACAAACTGAATATCTGGCCAAGTAATGCATAAGTAAATCAAGCATCCAAAAGCCTGCTAATAGAAAACAACATCAAATGCATCTCCAGCATCATGAAGACTCAATTGTAAACCTGTCTGCATAGGAGTGGCAATAGGCTTACAGTCTTCAAGGCCAAAATGCTGCAATAATGTGTCAATATATTTCATTTGACACAAAGCCATTCCACCATCAAAGTGCATAGACTGAATGCCCAAATAATGATGAAAATGCCCCAAATTAGACATCTCAAATGAGGCATGCAAATGAGCCTTAAAATCAGAAATATGCTTCTCAATAGGACCAGTGAGCAGCATGTCGTCAACATAGACAACAATGATCAGAAGCACATCATTAGCACGCTTAACATATAAGGTGCGTTCATTTGGACTATTCTCAAAGCCATGTGCAATCAGATAGGCATGGATCTTCTCATACCAAGCACGTGGTGCTTGCTTTAAACCATATAATGCCTTCTTTAACCTACACACCTTGTTTTCATGCCCTTTCTGCAGAAAGCCACAGGGCTGAAAAACATACAATTCTTCATCCAAGTCACCATTCAAAAATGTTCTTTCAATGCCCCACTCATTCCAACCATGATGGGTTGCAAGTGCACAGATGCTCCGAACAGTAGTCATACGGCATGTAGGTGCAAAGCTCTCATCAAAATCAATGCCTCTTTCCTATGCATAACCCTTTGCAACAAGCCTAGCCTTATACCTGTCAACTGTACCATCACGTTTACACTTCAGCTTGTATACCCACTTAGCGCCAATGGCCTTCTTGCCAGGAGGCAAGTCACATAAGGACCAAGTACCATTCTTCAATATTGCATCATATTCAGATTGCATAGCAGCCATCCAATTTTTTGAGTTTTGTGCTTCATCAAATGAAACACGCTCAGTCTCATCACATAGACTAGATGCAGCCATAGCATAGCAATCTGATGCAAAAGAGGCACTATGAGGGCTTGATCGAGTATGATATGACAGAGGTGCATCTAATTTGATACATGCAAGGTCTGCAATAGCCATTTTGGCACAATTCTTGCCTGCTCAATACCAGCTCTCTCATCAATAAGAGCATCATGTAAATCTGCATCAGAACTGGAATGATCTTCATCACATGAAACTTGCAAAGGCTGAGAAGTTGCCTCATTAGGACTAGCACTAGACTGTCCACCTATAAAAAGAGGTAGAAAAGTATCATACATGTCTTTGAAGCTAACAGATGTCTTCTTAGTACATGAAAGCAATGGCTAAATAGGATCCTCCACAAAAACAACATCACGGCTAGCCAGAATGCATTTAGTCTATGGATGATACAGACGATAGCCTTTACTTTCAGAACTGTACCCAACAAAAATACATTTTACTACTTTATCATCAAATTTT
The DNA here is from genome assembly GCA_020310875.1 of Ceratopteris richardii. NCBI lineage: Eukaryota > Viridiplantae > Streptophyta > Polypodiopsida > Polypodiales > Pteridaceae > Ceratopteris > Ceratopteris richardii. The sequence goes on from CM035421.1 coordinate 94,396,374, forward strand.
TTGTGATGTTGTTCCGGCACTAATGCATATGCCAAACAACCAAAAACATGCAGATGAGCAACACATGGCTTGTGGTCATGCCAAGCCTCATATGGAATGATAGAATGCAGCACTTTAGTGGGACACCTGTTTAGTATATATGTTGCACACACGATAGCCTGAAGCTAGAAACAATGTGGTAAAGCCTGACTCTTGACCATACACCTTGCCATCTCCATCAGTGACCTGTTCTTTCGTTCAGCAACTCCATTTTTTTGAGGTGTATACGGCATTGTACATTGGTGTTTTATCCCACGTTCAGCCAGAAATGCATTAAAATTAGAAGACATATATTCCCACCCTTGATCAGAACGGAGGGTGCCCATTTTACATGCTAACAGATTTTCAGCCAAAACCAAAAACTGTTTGAAGCTCATGAACACTTCGGACTTTTCCTTCAATGGATATACCCATGCATGCCTGGAAAAATCATCGATGAAAGTCACGAAGTAAAGATAATTCCCAAAAGAAGGTGTCTACATAGGACCACAGACATCACTATGTACAAGTTGCAATTTCTAAGTAGCCCAAACTGGACCATCTTTTGGAAAGGAGGAACGATGCATTTTGCCCAAAATACAGCCTTCACAAACATGTTTTCCAACTGCCTCAAGTTTGGGCAAAGAAGACACCATTTCAGATTCTGGAGGCGTACCAAACTAGCAAGATTCAGATGACCAAAGCGTGCATGCCAAAGCTTTGCATCTGATTTGTGGTAGTTGAGTTGCAATCAATCAAGCAATCAATCACAAATTCCAATGCTAATTGGGCTAGTTCGAAGGAAGATACAAGGAGTACAAGTAGTTACCTAGTCATGCTAGGTAGCAAGATCATCTCATGGATTTGAAGGAAGCAACCCACAATGGGATTATCTTCCACCGAGGCTGAGTATAGAGCTTTGGATCAAGTCACATGTGAGCTAATGAGGATTAAGAATTTATTTATGGAGCTTAATTTGTAGATTGACACATATCCAATCTTTTGTGACAATGTGAGTAGCATTCATCTAGCATTGAATTCTGTCTATCATGCTAGAACCAAGAATATTGAAGTGCATTATCACTTCATAAGGAAAAATGTGATATCCATAGAATCTTCAGTACATCATATTGGTACCAAGGACCAAGTTGCTGACATGTTTACAAAGGCTTTGGATGGAATGAAGATTTCAAAGTTCAAACAATGCATCAACATGAAGGACCTTGGATGAAGATGAAGAATTGAAGCTTGAGGGGGAGTGTTAAAAGTCAAGCTTCAAGCTAAAAATTCATGGGAAATCAATCATGGACATGTGGAGCAATATAAGAAAGCCAAAAGCCTTCAGATCGTATCAAGGAAATTCACTCAACCACTCCCCAACACATCTCAACTAAGTCCTCTAATTTAGGAGGTTGATTTGGAAAGGCAGCTCCTAGATTTTAGGGCACACTTCTCACTACAAAAGGAGCATGTATCTTGACTTCCTTTTTTCCATCTTCTTGAAGATTTAGCTCATGTAAACTAAGCACTAAGTACTAAAGTTGTAATAAGCAAGCCACTTTCTTAAGCTAGCCCCTTTCTTGCTTGTTTGTTTTCTTTGAGTAGGCATATCTATGTGTGTGTGTGTGTGTGTGTAGGCAATGTTTCAACTCTCTACCCCTGAGTCGTTGGCATTGGTTATCCCTTCTTATGTATCTCTTTGCTATAAGTCTATCATTGGCTATATATTGATGTCTATTATAGGCTAGCCAATTCTCAAGAGTATTCTCTTAGAAGTTTGGGATAAACATTCATTTTGGTGAAGTTGGGTGATTGATATCTCTCTTTATGTGTAGGCTCTATTGGAACTATTTTTCTCTTCATTGTAAGGGTTGTTTCTCCTTCTCTAGTTATCTATTTGATATGATTTTGCTATCATTGGGTAGATAGTATGGTGCTCTAAAGTTATCTCAAATTATGAGATAAATTCTTTATATACTCTCTGGGAAAAGCTTGTTGGAGTGAAGTGAGGTCTCTGTTTGGCTAGCAACAATGAGCATTTAGCTAGCTCATATTGTGAACATTGTTTATCTTTGTGTAAGCATCCATTTGGAGTGAAATTTGTTTTTTTGGAACAATCTTGGTGTAATATATAGGTCTCAAAAAGCTCAGTAGAGTTCTCTACATATGCTATAACAAAGAGCATTGTATGATCAAGTCTTTCTTGATAAGGGTTAATATAGATGCAATTTTCTATTGAGTTAGGACCTTTGAAGGGACTATCATCAATGACCAATGTGTTTTTTCTTGTGCAAAAGCCTTGGAAGTACCACTAATCTTTATGTTGTGACTTAAACATAGATTGAACATTAAGATGATGTGTTTTATATATTTCTTCTAGATGATCTTTATAATAAGCTTATTGACTCCATACCATCAAAAAAGGATATGTTTTTTTTGTATGCTACTCAATGAATTTAATATAAGCCAAAACATTACTTTTCAACATGGATGACCAAACACCAACATGAAAGTCTTGAAAAAAAGAATCCAAGAATTGATATATCTTGGTTGAATAGAATGCCATTTAGATCAAGACGAAGTACATGCTTCCTTGTATTGATTAGATGATATATATTCTCTACATATAACAAACAATAAGCATAAATAAATACACAATAAGTATAAGCAAAGCGTTAAGATTACTTACTGGTTTGAATATACGCATAATCTTACATAATACTTGTTACTTGCATATTCTTTCTCTTAGAATTAAAGAATGGATTCTGTTTTGCAATAATATTTAAATCTATAAACATCAAAGAAACTAGGTAATAAATGAGTTAAATTTCAAATGAAATAATTATAGTATTACACAACTTGATAAAATCCAAGATGTCGTATCATGTTGTTTCTCCATAAATTTACATATCTTATCAAATGTTTGATAAGTTGCTTCTGTAGAGTACTCATTTCACCCTCTAAATGGCCAACAATCTTTCCAATACCATCGTCAATTATGAAATGTTTGTTTTTGTTAACATCTATATAAAGAAAAAGGTAATTCAAAAGGTATATATGAATAATCAATTCAATATGAAGACATATCAATGCTTATTTTCTTAATTAGTTTATCTTTCTCATATAAATAGCTTATACATATGTAAAAAACCACATCCACAAAAAATTAGTATTAAAAAATGAATATAGAATCAAAGAAATGTTCAATACATATTTTGATTAATTTGAAGCATTAACCTTACGTTTGAACTCTTACTTTTTTTTTTACTTTTAAAATGAGTATAAAATATCTTAAGAGACAAGAAATATTTAAGTTTAAGTTCAAGCATTTTTTAATACCAAAAACTTAGGTATGAATCTCTAAAGAGAGGATAGGTTCAATCTTAAGGTTGATCCTATTTCATTCAAAATTTAAGCCTAAGTATTAATTTTGAGCTTAATCTATCCATCATACATTTAAAAACAACAAGTGTAAGATTACTTAAGCAGATAAGAGATTCGTTATTTCAAAAACCTCACATTTCAATTTTAGTGTTAAATTCAAATCTCATCTTACTACTTCCTTTGCACCTTAAGCGTATATTTTAATCTTGAACTTAATCAATGCATCATATATATAAATATAACAAGTTTAACATCTATTCAAATAGATAAAAGATTTCTATTTTTAAATTAATAAATAGATAAATCAATGCATCATGGATTTAGAAAACAAATAGATAAATTTATGTATCATAAATAAAGAACATAATTTTTAGATTACTCAAAAAGATAAGAGATGTTCAATTTCAACTCACAAATATAAAATATCAATACTAAATGAGAACATTTAAATATTAACAGAATCACGTCACTTTATTCAATAAGAGGTAACATATTAAAAATAAAAGTATATTGTTTGTATTGCTTCTAAGATGAACATAAATGATTGACATGAGTACAATCATCACTAGCATATAGAAATAAATTCATTCTTTAAGGAATATGAAATTCATTACAATACATTAATCAATTTTTTCTCAAGGCTCATTTTCTTCTCATATATTTGAAGTACTTGCAATATCTTCATCCATTGCAACAATATTGTCTTTAGATTCTATATCCTCCTAATTACTTTAAAAATCTTCTCTCTTGTGTTGTACATCAATCAACATTTCGAAACATGTTGTCTATATTATCTATAACTTGATTACTCATATCACACCATTGATGCAATGAAGGATCAGTTTTCTAGGAACTACCTTTCCAAATCAGCCTCCTAAATTGAAGGAATTAGTTAAGATGATTTGGGGAGTGGTTGAGTGACTTTTTGTGATGGAATCTCATGGTCTTTGGGTTCCTTAGATTGCTCCACATGGCCATGATTGATTTTTTTGCTCATCAAATTGGACAATCACCTATCACAAAAGAACATGTTCTATTTCCTATGTTTTGACCTATAATAGAGAATTCATTATCTATGTTAGACTGAAAAATCTAAAGTAGATCAAATGATCATTCAAATCACTTGAGAGTATAATCTTATGCTAACTCTCAAGTACAAAAGAATTATAAGAGAAAGCAAGATATTCTATTAAATTGCAAGGAAATTGAAAAGAGAGATTGAAAAACAATAGCATAAATGTTTGGTGTTCCACTTTTAAGTAAAGAGAAACTAAAATTGTTACAAATGTTTGTACAAAAAATAAAAGAATGAGAGAAAATCATGTAATAATGTATGCTATAAGGTTGGGCTATTTGCAAAGTCACTTCATAAGTGTACTTGAAGTGAAAGCGTACATAAGAAGATTACAAAAGGCATGGAAAAAATATTTAGGTAACAAGGGAAATTCTTCATATAATATTTGTGTTTTTTCTTATATCCACAATAAAAAATTTATAAATTTTCTCTTTTGCTGGATAAAGAAAAACATTCTCCACCAAGGTGGACTTTTAAAATTATCTCAGAACTTTTTGATGTACTTTGAAGATAATCCATGATTCTTGTTTCAATGTAAGTTTATTTGTTTTATAAGAGAATCTTTTTCTTCATAAATAAAATTATAAGTATAAAAATTAAATAAGTAAAAAAATGTAGATGTGATCCTCATGAAGGGGAAGAAAGGTTGTGAATTTTCCTTGTTACTAGATTAAAATTCCTTCTCACTATTTCATTGTTAATATTTTAGAAAATGTTATAATATAAAAGCATTAATATAAATTTAATTGAATATAAAATTATACATTTAGATCATGTAATATATTTTTTGTCTATCATAGATTTTTGTTTTAAAGATGAAGTTTATTCAAGGCTTAATCTACCTTTGATTAAATTGATTGAAAATATAAAATCATGCATTTATTTCATGTCATATATTTTCTTATGTATCATTATATTTAATTCATTTTACTTTTTGAATGTTGAGATAATGATAACATCTTAATTAGCATCACATATGGGATTTTCATAGAGGAAATTGTTTATTGGATAAGAATGGCACATCACATAAAAGATGGTCCATTTTTCTCATCATTGATGTGACTAGGTTGCCTCATGGGAGGTGATAACATGAGAGCCTCCCTAATGATGTACAAAAATATTTTGATCTATCCCTTTCCGCCATTGAAATGTGTGACAGTGTCCATATTTTTAAAGATTTTAATTTTGATGTGATAATAAGGTGAGATAATCACTCTTTTTCAACATTTGCCACTATCATTCTCAATTAATCTTGAGTCTTCAATTCATTCCATGTTGTTACAACTAATGGTCCTAGATGTATACTATGAACTGAAAAGTTACAAAATAATCTTGGTATTGTCTTATACCATAGCATAGTGACAAAGGTAAATGAATTCTACCACAACGATTTGATTTTTTATATCAAATAACCAACATGTAGAGATGGCTCTAAAAATATCAGATGGTAATTCAGCTAAATGTAAAACCATTATTGGGGCATCAATATCCTTGAGTCTTTTTGCTAAAAGGTTTACTCTTTGGCTTTTTGCTTATCTTCTTTGTTTCCTTATCTTGATATTGAGGCTATCCACCCTCTTATATCTATACTAGAGAAGGTGTGATCTCTTTGTCTCTGATTTTCCTGTAGTTATAACTTCATCTTGATTATTCTAGAGTTTGTTTTTTCCATCTTGCCTCTTACACATAATTCCATGGCTAGACTGGCCACTCATCTTCCACCTCGAAAATTACATAGCTCATATTTACATCTGCATCTACAACTTCAACTATGGGCTCTCTTTTCTAATGTTTTGATGCATTCAAGGAATTAGGTACCATTTGAGTCTTAACTCAACGAAATGTTTGGGAATTATCTCTAAGAAGGCTAGTTTCTACTAAAATATTTTTGGATAATACAATCAAATACTTGCACATCCTTACTATTTTTTTCTCTAATTGGAAATCATGGTGAGTAAGCCGATGAGTTTCTAGTCCTTGCTTTATATGTTTTGTGAAGAATCTCTAAGTCTTTTGGGAGAGGGTCTACTTATATAGAACCTTTCTTTTATGTTATTAGCACTACGTTAGAGTTATGCAATATCTAGTTTTCTTTAGAGGCTTCATTATAAATCCTTCTCTAGGCTATATAATTTCTTTTTAGAGCTTTCACTAGTCTTATTTTTCTCTATCCCTAGCTCCGATTTCTCCTCTTATTCATGTCAGGCAATAGCTCAATATCTCAGGATTGATGTAGAGAGGTTTGATCCTAAGTTAATTTCTATGATTTTAGGACTTTTGCATGTGTTCATCTGATAGCTTGGACAAGGACTTTCCCTTTTGATCCACTACCACTTCTAATGATATCAATCATCTTAAGTAGTTATATTTTTTAGGATTCTTTGGGAAGTATTTTATTGGATGTTCCTTTTGCCAATTCGCACACTATCCTTCAATCTTCCAAAAGAAGGATCTATATGGTGAGGGAAATATCTCAAGAAATGGTCTCCCAAACATTTGTAGCATGGACATCTAGAAGCATGTGCATTTTTTATGTGTCGTTGTTGCAACATGTCATTTCAATCATCTAGAATTTTCACTAATATTCCTATAGTAAATAGCTTCATCTTGATATCACCTTCCTCTATTGTGGTTATCTTCTTGCTAATCCATTCTATCCTCAAGATAATGTTTTTTTTCTCTAAAATGTATATCTACCATGAAAGCCTAGTTAATACTATAGCCCATTCACGTTTCTCTTTACAATATTGATTAAGACTATGTTTTATGGATCTTGAGGTTGTTGATCTAAGCATAGTCTCACTAGCTCTTGGTTTCCCTTACTGACTCTCTTCCTATTGTAACACAGATCTTTCTATTCCGTTATCTATCTTTGAGTGACCCTAAATACTTTGCTAAGAGGATACATGGCCCTTGTTGATATGGGGGCCTCTCATGCTTCCTATTGTAGTAGCATTGATATGTGGAAAGTTTTTTCTTCTCTTCAATCTCATTGGCTATAGAGCTTTTGTTTCCTTCAATTGATATTCAACCTCCTATCATGAATGTATGTGGAATGATCACTTTACAATTCTAACATCTCCTAAGTGGATAGATTCTCTAGCTGAAAGGTTCATTTATTTTCTTCATAGTTTCTTTTGCGTTGTCACTACTTATAAAGCTATCACTTAAATTGAAGATCAAGAAGTGTGAAGAGATGGATAGGTATGTGCTTGAAGATGAAGAGGTGTTGCAAAATCCTTGATCTACACCAGCCAATTCAACTCAAGGAGTATATGGTGGGCCCTCTTAGCTTGCCAATGGATGTATTAGACACCCTATGTACCTTGAAAGATCACTCTCAAAAAGATAGATCAAAACAGATAAGTTGGAGTTAGCTCAGAGGTGAAAAACTTGCTACTCTGGTTCATACACCTGTCCACTGTTTTGCATAATTCTCTGAGCACAGCAACAATTAGCTTAATTCCTCTTGGGGAAGTCTATTTAAATTAAAGAGCTAACTTTCAAGAGTAATATCATCAAAAATAATAAACCACACACTGAGAATGAGTTTTAACAAGTGATGATATCATCCCGATTTTTACGGGCTGCTACAGTTTGAGACCAGTGAGCCGAAAAATGAACATAACTCAACATGTAGGAAACCAATGATTATGAAAATTTGTATGATTATACTAGACAGTAAGCTGAATCCAAAAAGTATTAAAGCATTGATTTTGGATACATAACCACTGCGAAATGGCTCTGACACAATGAGTAAAAAAAATCGACTACCTCAGAGAGAAGTGAAAATGACAGACACTATTGACTTCAACTGCACATAACTGAAGATTGCAACAACCAAATGAGATGAAAATTTGTGAGCATTTAGTAGACTTGTAGAGCTAACATTACCAAGTTAAACAACTGAAAATGATGCACCAAGCTCAGAGAAAACATCTTTGCAATCTTACTGAGAAAACTGAGAGATATGGCGGTGAGTAGTACACTTCACAAGAACATGGAAATATGAACCCAAATGTTTATAAAAATGAAATTATATTGCTTGTACAATACAATGGACTTACTGATACATATGTGTGTGTTATAATCACACCTTGATATGGCATAAAGCTCAGCTCTTGGAGGTCTTCACATAGGTCTCTCTAACCACAAGTAAAACTACCATCTATTTATAGTTGAGTTTGGGAGGCTAACTTCCCTCAATCACTCTCCAATCAATCAATGATTGATTTGATTCTCTACCTACCACAAATCACGAATTCGTGGCTCCTCTTTCCCTTTTTGATCGTGGACTCAACCACTTAAGATTCTTTCACTTTTACATTAAGTAAACTCTTAAAAAGTTACAAGAGGTAGTTCACAATGTTGGAGCAAGTCTATGACAAGCCTAAGTATTGGCTTGAGTCCCAAAAAGTCATAGAAAAAGCCTTAAAATGAAGACTATGTAAAGTTCACTTGTGAACTACCTCTTGTAATTTTTTGAAGAGTTTACTTAATGTAAAAGTGAAAGAATCATAAGTGGTTGAGTCCACTTGATCAAGAATGGAAACAGGAGCCACGAATTTGTGATTTGTGGTAGGTAGAGAATCAAATCAATCATTGATTGATTGGAGAGTGATTGAGGGAAGTTAGCCTCCGAAACTCAACTATAAATAGATGGCAGTTTTAGTCGTGGTTAGAGAGACCTATGTGAAGACCTCCAAGAGCTGAGCTTTATGCCATACCAAGGTGTGATTACAAGGCACACATATGTATCAGTAAGTCATTGTATTGTACAAGCAATATACTTTCATTTTCATGATTATTTGAGTTCATCTTTCCATGTTCTTGTGAAGTGTACTACTCACTCCCATTACTCTCAGTTTTCTCAGTCAGCTTGCAGAGATATTTTCTCTGATCTTGGTGCATCATTTTCAGTGATTTAACTTGATAAAGTTAGGCCTATAAGTCTACTATATGCTCACAAATTTTCATGTCATTTGGATGTTGCAATCTTCAGTTATGTTCATTTGAAGTCAACAGGGTCTGTTCATCTTCACTTCTCTGTCAGGTACCCGACTTTTTCACTCATCTTGTCAGAGGTTTTTCTCAGTGGTTACTCATCCAAATTCAGTGATTTAAAGCTTGTTGGCTTCAGCTTACTGTTTTTTATAAACATACAAAGTTTCATAATAATTGGATTCCTACATTTTGAGTTATGTTGATTTGTCTGCTCACTGGTCTCAAACTGTAGCAGCCCGTGAAAATCGGGATGATGTCATCACTTGTTAAAACTCATTCTCAGTGTGTGGTTCATTATTTTTTATGAGATTAATCTTGAAAGTTAGCTCTTTAAGCTACCTAGACTTCCCCAGGAGGAATTAAGCTAATTGCTGCTGTGCTCAGAGAATTATGTAAAACACTGGACAGGTGTATGAACCAAGAATAGCAGGTTTTCACCTTTGAGCTAACTCCAACTTATCTGTTTTGATCTATCTTTTTGAGAGTGATCTTCCAAGGTACATAGGGTGTCTAATACATCCATTAGCAAGCTAAAAGGGCCCACCATATACTCCTGGAGTTCATTTGGCTGGTGTAGATCAAGGATTTTGCAACACCTCTTCATCTTCAAGAACATACCTATCCATCTCTTCACAGTGGTATCAGAACTAGGTTGGACAACATGAGAGATGGATTTCCTTCATCAATTGACAAATTGGATAGAGGTAATTACTCAGCTTGGTCATTAAGGATGGAAGCTTATCTCCAAGGTAGAAGTTTATATGGTTATGTGGCTAGAGATGAAGTTATGCCAAGTTTCAGGAACAAAAGTCAACCAACACAAGAAGAGCAAGAAAGATTGAGCACATGGTGCTCCAAGGATGCACTTGCAAGGTCTTATCTCCTCAACTCTATCTCAGATTTTTTGTTGCCTCACATTAGAAGTTGTAACACATCTCAGGAAGTGTGGGATGCACTTGAAGCTTTCTTTTCTTCAAGTACTAAAGCTAGGAAGCATCAACTATGGCTGGATTTCACAACTCTCAAGAAGGCTCCCAAACAAAATGTGACTGATTTTGTCACAAAGCTCAAGGACATAGCAGATCAGCTGGGAAGCATTGGAGAGGTAATAGATGAAGAGCAAATTGTAAGGCAGGTCATCAATGGCTTGAAGGCAGATGACAAGTGGGTAGCATTCACCACAGCTATGGATTTGTACATGGACATGCATGTACCTGATTTCAATACACTCATTGGACAACTACTTACTCAAGAGGCAAAGCTTATCAAAAATGGAGAAAGCTCTAAAGGTAATCAATCTTCAGCTTTATACACTGATAAAAGCAAGTCCAAAGATAACAAAGGAAAGGCAAAGAAAGTGGATGATGAAGCAGGTACATATCAAGCTAACTATGCAGGTAGAGGAAGATATGGCAGAGGTAGAGGAAGAGGAGGTAGACAAGGTAGGGGGAGATCCCAAGACTCCAACTCATGTCCTATTTGTGGAATAACTAATCATACAACTGAAAATTGCTTTAGGAATTCCAGGAATCAAAGAGGCAGAGGGTACAATAGAGGAAGTTGTGGATACTCAAGAGGAAGGTTCAACAACTACCATGGCAACTACAACAACTACAATCATTCAAACTATCAAGGAGGCTACAAAGGAAGGAGAGACTACAATAACTACATAGAAGACTCAAACAAAGAGAATTCATTATTGATCATGAACATGGCTATGCCACAAGGTAAATCTGATGAGCATGTTTTCTACATAGATTCAGGTTGTTCAAATCATGTGGCAGGAAATGTGGCACTCCTATCAGATTAAGAAGATCCAAGGAATAAGCATGAGGTACAAATAGGAGATGATACAAAACATCTTGTGGAGAAAATAGGCAATGTCAAAGCACCTGATGGAAACATCAACCTACTCAGTAAGGTACTCTATGTCCCTACCATTACAAAGAATTTGATAAGTGTTCGGCAGATAGTAGAGAAAGGGTTGCAAGTCAGGTTCACAAAGCAGGAGCATTCGTTGAAGATCCAACTCAAGGATTCAGAAGAATTGCAAAAGGTGAAAAGACAGGTAGATTGTTCACATTTGAATTACAGGACACTAGAAACATTGCTCTCTTTAATTATGGTAGTCAGACACTCACAGAATTGGAAGTATGGCACAAAAGGTTAGCACATATTGGTGAAAGGTCATTAAAGCAAATCTGCAGGGACCAAAGTGTACTTGGACTTCCTAATTTGTCAAAACAACATATGATTTATAAGTGTAGTGCATGTCAATTTGGAAAGTCTCACAGGTTACCATTCATGAAGAAAGGTTATATGCATGGAGATCTCTTGGAGTTGGTTCATACAGATGTATGGGGACCTAGCAAGGAAGCTTCAATATCTGGATCAAGGTATTATGTTTCCTTTATTGATGATTGCAGCAGATGGACTATCCTATTCTTTATGAAACACAAAGATGAAGTTTTTTCATGTTTCAAAAGATATTTGGCTCTTGTGGAGAATCAAACAGGTAAATCACTAAAAAGGCTAAGGTCAGATGGAGGGGGAGAATACTTCTCCCATGATTTTGATTCTTTTCTTCAAGAAAGAGGAATCAAAAGAGAGGTAACTACAAGGTACACTCCTGAGCAAAATGGAGTGGCAGAAAGGAGGAATAGGACAATTGTTGAAGCTGCAAGGTCTATGTGAAATGAAAAGAATTTACCTAATTATTTATGGGTTGAGGCTGTATCTACATCCACTTACTTGATTAACAGGTTGCCTTCAAAATCCCTTGATGGGATGACTCCATATGAGGCTTGGAATGGAAGAAGACCAAGCTTAGATCATTGTAAAATTTTTGGATGTATTGCTTTTGCTCATGTTCCTTCACAGGTTAGAGGCAAGATGGATCCAAAGGCAGAAAGGTGTGTATTTATTGGATATGACAACAATCAAAAGGGCTACAGGTTATACAACCCTACAAACAAAGGATTCTTGGTAAGCAGGGATGTAGTTTTTTATGACAACAATTCATGGTATGAAGATTCATGCAGGAAGATCAATTTACCATATGATCTTGAAGAAGATTTTCCAAAGCTTGGTAGAGAACAACCAAAGATTGAAGAACAAGACACCTCAGATGATGATGAAGAATCTCAGATGGAAAAGATCAAAGCATGGAAGTCTAAAGGTAAAGCAAAATTGCAAGAACTTGGACATGAGGCAGAATCATCACATCATGGCCTAAGAAGATCTATGCGGGAAAAGAAAAAACTAGAAAGGTATGGGTTTGACACCTCATTAGTAACTAAACATTCTATCTACATAGCACAGGACATAAACCAAGAGGAGCCATCATCATTTGAAGAGGCCAAAGCAAAAACAGAATGGAAGCATGCAATGAAGGAAGAGATCGAAGCACTTGAGGAAAACAACACTTGGGATTTGGTGCCCAAGACTTCATCCATGAAGGTAATAGGCTCAAGATGGGTCTATAAACTCAAGAAGAATTCTGATGGTTCAATTAACAGGTATAAGGCAAGGCTTGTGGCAAAAGGCTTTGCACAAACTCAGGGAATTGATTATGAGGAGACTTCCTCTCCTGTGGCAAAGATGCCTACTATTAGGGTTTTGCTTAGTATTGCCTCTTCCAAGAATTGGAAGATACTTCAACTAGATGTAAAGAATGCATTCTTGAATGGTTGGATAACAGAAGAGGTATATATGGCACAACCACCTGGTTTTGAGAACCAAGTTTATCCTGATTATGTGTGTAAACTTAACAAAGCATTGTATGGTCTCAAGCAAGCTCTAAGAGCTTGGAATTTCAGGCTTGTTTCATTCTTGCAGGACAAAGGCTTTCAACCAAGCAAGGCAGATCCTTCACTCTTTATTAAAAAGAGTAATTCCGAGGTCATCTACCTATGTGTATATGTAGATGATATTATATTGACAGGAAATGATGTAGATGGTATGAAGAAGATCAAAGATCAGATGAGAGAAGAGTTCAAGATAAGTGATTTGGGTTCACTTACCTCCTTCCTAGGTTTGCAAGTTGTCTACAAAGATCATGGTTTGTTTCTCACTCAAAGGAAGTACATTAAGGACATGTTGGCAAAATTCAAGATGCAAGATTGTAAGATTGCAGGTACTCCAATGGAGGTCAATCACAAATTGAGCTCACATAAAGGTGAACTCATAGAGGACATCACATCATATCAAAGTCTAGTGGGTAGTCTCAACTATGCGACATTGACAAGAGTAGATATATGTTACAGTGTGAGTGTGCTAAGTCAATTTATGCACACACCAAGGAAACCACATATGGATGCTGCCAAAAGAATTCTCAAGTATCTCAAAGGGACCTTAAATGAAGGACTTTATTATCCTTATGTATATGATTTAGGTTTGAAGCTATTTTCTGATGCAGATTGGGCTGGCTCCAAGGAAGATAGAAGGAGCACTTCAGGTTATCTTACCTTTGCAGGTTCAAAGCTTATTTCATGGTCATCCAAGAAGCAACCCACAGTTGCTCTCTCTTCTACTGAAGCTGAATATAGAGGTCTTGCCATAGCTACACAAGAAGCTATGTGGATGAAGACATTATTCAAAGATCTTGGATTGGAGTTTGGAACTCCAACTATTTTTGGTGACAATATGAGTTCTATTCATTTGGCTGCTAATCCTATTTTTCATGCAAGGACTAAACATACTGAAGTTCATTATCACTATGTACGAGAAAAGGTTCTAAGCAAAGAGATTCAAATATCATATGTGTCCACTCATCAACAATCTGCAGATATTCTAACCAAAGCATTGGATGGTACAAAGCATTGCAAATTCAAGGCTATGATTGGTTTGCAGGTAATCTTGGAAGATTGAAGACCTCAAGCATACTTGGCTTGAGGGGGAGCTGTTGGAGCAAGTCTATGACAAGCCTAAGTATTGGCTTGGGTCCCACAAAGTCATAGAAAAGGCCTTAAAATGAAGACTATGTAAAGTTCACTTGTGAACTACCTCTTGTAATTTTTTGAAGAGTTTACTTAATGTAAAAGTGAAAGAATCTTAAGTGGTTGAGTCCACTTGATCAAGAATGGAAGGAGGAGCCACGAATTCCTGATTTGTGGTAGGTAGAGAATCAAATCAATCATTGATTGATTGGAGAGTGATTGAGGGAAGTTAGCCTCCCAAACTCAACTATAAATAGATGGCAGTTTTAGTCGTGGTTAGAGAGACCTATGTGAAGACCTCCAAGAGCTGAGCTTTATGCCATATCAAGGTGTGATTACAAGGCACACATATGTATCAATAAGTCATTGTATTTTACAAGCAATATACTTTCATTTTCATGATTATTTGAGTTCATCTTTCCATGTTCTTGTGAAGTGTACTACTCACTGCCATTACTCTCAGGTTTCTCAGTTAGCTTGCAGAGATGTTTTCTCTGAGCTTGGTGCATCATTTTCAGTGATTTAACTTGGTAAAGTTACTGTAAGTCTACTATATGCTCACAAATTTTCATGTCATTTGGATGTTGCAATCTTCAGTTATGTTCATTTGACGTCAACAGGGTCTGTTCATCTTCACTTCTCTGTCAGGTACCCGACTTTTTCACGCATCTTGTCAGAGGTGTTTCGCAGTGTTTACTTATCCAAATTGAGTGATTTAAAGCTTTTTCGATTCAGCGTACTGTCTAGTATAACCGTACAAATTTTCATAATCATTGGATTCCTACATTTTGAGTTATGTTGAGTTTTCTTCTCACTGGTCTCAAACAGTAGCAGCCCGTGAAAATTGGGATGATGTCATCACTTGTTAAAACTCATTCTCAGTGTGTGGCTCATTATTTTGATGGGATTACTCTTGAAAGTTAGCTCTTTAAGCTACCTAAACTTCCCCAAGAGGAATTAAGCTAATTGTTGTTGTGCTCAGAGAATTATGTAAAACACTGGACAGGTGTATGAACCAAGAATAGCAAGTTTTCACCTCTGAGCTAACTCCAACTTATCTGTTTTGATCTATCTTTTTGAGAGTGATCTTCCAAGGTACATAGGGTGTCTAATATATCCATTGGCAAGCTAAAAGGGCCCACCATATACTCCTGGAGTTCATTTGGCTGGTGTAGATCAAGGATTTTGCAACACCTCTTCATCTTCAAGCACATACCTATCCATCTCTTCACACACAAGTGAACTTTACATAGTCTTCATTTTAAGGCTTCTTCTATGACTTTGTGGGACTCCAGCCAATACTTAGGCTTTTCATAGACTTGCTCCAACAGCTCCCCCTCAAGCCAAGTATGCTTGAGGTCTTCATTCTTCCAAGATTACATGCAAACCAATCAAAGCCTTGAATTTGCAAAGCTTTGTACCATCCAATGGTTTGGTTAGAATGTCTACACATTGTTGATGAGTGGACACATATGATATTTGAATTTCTTTGCTTAGAACCTTCTCTCGTACATAGTGATAATGAACTTCAATAGTTTTAGTCCTTGCATGAGAAATAGGATTAGCAGCCAAGTGAATAGAACTCATATTGTCACAAAAAATAGTTGGAGTTCCAAACTCCAATCCAAGATCTTTGAATAATGTCTTCATCCACATAGCTTCCTGAGTAGCTATGGCAAGACCTCTATATTCAGCTTCAGTAGAAGAGAGAGCAACTGTGGGTTGCTTCTTGGATGACCATGAAATAAGCTTTGAACCTACAAAGGTAAGATAACCTGAAGTGCTCCTTCTATCTTCCTTGGAGCCAGCCCAATCTGCATCAAAAAACAGCTTCAAACCTAAATCAGATACATAAGGATAATAAAGTCCTTCATTTATGGTTCCTTTGACATACTTGAGAATCCCTTTGGCAGCATCCATATGTGGTTTTCTTGGTGTGTGCATAAATTGGCTTAGCACACTCACACTGTAACATATATCTACTCTTGTCAATGTGGCATAGTTGAGACTACCCACTAGACTTTGATATGATGTGATGTCCTCTATGAGTTCACCTTCATGTGAGATCAATTTGTGATTGACCTCCATTGGAGTACCTGCAATCTTACAATCTTGCATCTTGAATTTTGCCAACATGTCCTTAATGAACTTTCTTTGAGTGAGAAACAAACCATGATCTTTGTAGACAACTTCCAAGCCTAGGAAGTAGGTAAGTGAACCCAAATCACTTATCTTGAAGTCTTCTCTCATCTGATCTTTGATCTTCTTCATACCATCTGCATCATTTCATGTCAATATAATATCATCTACATATACACATAGGTAGATGATCTCAGAATTACTCTTTTTAATAAAGAGTGAAGGATCTGCCTTGCTTGGTTGAAAACCTTTGTCCTGCAAGAATGAAACAAGCCTGAATTTCCAAGCTCTTGGAGCTTGCTTGAGACCATACATTGCTTTGTTAAGTTTACACACATAATCAGAATAAACTTGATTCTCAAAACCAGGTGGTTGTGCCATATATACCTCTTCTGTTATCCAACCATTCAAGAATGCATTCTTTACATCTAGTTGAAGTATCTTCCAATTCTTGGAAGACGCAATACTAAGCAGAACCCTAATAGTAGGCATCTTTGCAATAGGAGAGAAGGTCTCCTCATAATCAATTCCCTGAGTTTGTGCAAAGCCTTTTGCTACAAGCCTTGCCTTATACCTGTTAATTGAACCATCAGAATTCTTCTTGAGTTTATAGACCCATCTTGAGCCTATTACCTTCATGGATGAAGTCTTGGGCACCAAATCCCAAGTGTTGCTTTCCTCAAGTGCTTCAATCTCTTCCTTCATTGCATGCTTCCATTCTGATTTTGCTTTGGCCTCTTCAAAGGATGATGGCTCCTCTTGGTTTATGTCTTGTGCTATGTAGATAGAATGTTTAGTTACTAATGAGGTGTCAAACCCATACCTTTCTGGTTTTTTCTTTTCTGTCATAGATCTTCTTAGGCCATGATGTGATGATTCTGCCTCATGTCCAAGTTCCTACAATTTTGCTTTACCTTTAGACTTCCATGCTTTGATCTTTTCCATTTGAGATTCTTCATCATCCTCCGAGGTGTCTTGTTCTTCAATCTTTGGTTGTTCTCTACCAAGCTTTGGAAAATCTTCTTCAAGATCATATGGTGAATTGATCTTCCTGCATGAATCTTCATACCATGAATTGTTTTCATCAAAAACTATATCTCTTCTTACCAAGAATCCTTTGTTGGTAGGGTTGTATAACCTATAGCCCTTTTGATTGTTGTCATATCCAATAAATACACACCTTTTTGCCTTTGGATCCATCTTGCCTCTAACCTGTGAAGGAACATGAGCAAAAGCAATACATCCAAAAATTTTACAATGATCTAAGCTTAGTCTTCTTCCATTCCAAGCCTCATATGGAGTCATCCCATCAAGGGATTTTGAAGGCAACATGTTAATCAAGTAAGTGGTTGTAGATACAGCCGCAACCCATAAGTAATTAGGTAAATGCTTTTCATTTAACATAGACCTTGCAGCTTCAACAATTGTCCTATTCCTCCTTTCTGCCACTCCATTTTGCTCAGGAGTGTACCTTGTAGTTACCTCTCTTTTAATTCCTCTTTCTTGTAGAACAGAATCAAACTCATGGGAGAAGTATTCTCCCCCTCCATCTAACCTTAGCCTTTTTAGTGATTTACCTGTTTGATTCTCCACAAGAGCCAAATATCTTTTGAAACATGAAAAAACTTCATCTTTGTGTTTCATAAAGAATAGGATAGCCCATCTGCTACAATCATCAATAAAGGAGACATAATACCTTGATCCAGATATTGAAGCTTCCTTGGTAGGTCCCCATACATCTGTATGAACCAACTCCAAGAGATCTCCATGCATATAACCTTTCTTCATGAATGGTAACCTGTGAGACTTTCCAAATTGACATGCACTACACTTATAAATCATATGTTGTTTTGACAAATTAGGGAGTTCAAGTACATTTTGGTCCCTGCAAATTTGCTTTAATGACCTTTCACCAATATGTGCTAACCTTTTGTGCCATAGTTCCAATTCTGTGAGTGTCTGACTACCATAATTAAAGAGAGCAATGTTTCTAGTGTCTTGTAATTCAAATGTGAACAATCTACCTGCCTTTTCACCTTTTGCAATTCTTCTGAATCCTTGACTTGGATCTTCAACAAATGATCCTGCTTTCGTGAACCTGACTTGCAACCCTTTCTCTACTATCTGCCCAACACTTATCAAATTCTTTGTAATGGTAGGGACATAGAGTACTTTACTGAGTAGGTTGATGTTTCCATCAGGTGCTTTGACATTGCCTATTTTCTCCACATGATGTTTTGTATCATCTCCTGTTTGTACCTCATGCTTATTCCTTGGATCTTCTAAATCTGATAGGAGTGCCACATTTCCTGCCACATGGTTTGAACAACCTGAATCTATGTAGAAAACATGCTCATCAGATTTACCTTGTGGCATAGCCATGTTCATGATCAATAATGAATCCAATTTGTTTGAGTCTTTTGTGTAGTTATTGTAGTCTCTCCTTCCTTTGTAGCCTCCTTGATAGTTTGAATGATTGTAGTTGTTGTAATTGCCATGATAATTGTTGAACCTTCCTCTTGAGTAGCCATAACTTCCTCTATTGTATCCTCTGCCTCTTTGATTCCTGGAATTCCTAAAGCAATTTTCAGTTGTATGATTATTTATTGGACAAATAGAACATGAGTTGGAGTCTTGGGATCTCCCCCTGCCTTGTCTACCTCCTCTTCCTCTACCTCTGCCATGTCTTCCTCGACCTGCATAGTTAGCTTCATATGTACCTCCTTCATCATCCACTTTCTTTGCCTTTCCTTTGTTATCTTTGGACTTGCTTTTATCAGTGTATAAAGCTGAAGATTGACTACCTTTAGAGCTTTCTCCATTTTTGATAAGCTTTGCCTCTTGGGTAAGTAGTTGTCCAATGAGTGTATTGAAATTAGGTAAATGCATGTCCATGTACAAATCCATAGTTGTGGTGAATGCTTCCCACTTGTCATCTGTCTTCAAGCCATTGATGACTTGCCTTACAATTTGCTCCTCATCTATTACCTCTCCAATGCTTCCCAACTGATCTGCTATGTCCTTGAGCTTTGTGACAAAATCAGTCACATTTTGTTTGGGAGCCTTCTTGAGAGTTGTGAAATCCAGCCATAGTTGATGCTTCCTAGCTTTGGTACTTGAAGAAAAGAAAGTTTCAAGTGCATCCCACACTTCATGAGATGTCTTACAACTTCTAATGTGAGGCAACAAAAAATCTGAGATAGAGTTGAGGAGATAAGACCTTGCAAGTGCATCCTTGGAGCACCATGTGGTCAATCTTTCTTGCTCTTCTTGTGTTGGTTGACTTGTGTTCCTGAAACTTGGCATAACTTCATCTCCAGCCACATAACCATATAAACTTCTACCTTGGAGATAAGCTTCCATTCTTAATGGCCAAGCTGAGTAGTTACCTCTGTCCAATTTGTCAATTGATGAAGGAAATCCATCTGTCATGTTGTCCAACCTTGCTCTGATACCACTGTGAAGAGATGGATAGGTATGTGCTTGAAGATGAAGAGGTGTTGCAAAATCCTTGATGTACACCAACCAATTGAACTCCAGGAGTATATGGTGGGTCCTTTTGGCTTGCCAATGGATGTATTAGACACCCTATGTACCTTGAAAGATCACTCTCAAAAAGATAGATCAAAACAGATAAGTTGGAGTTAGCTCAGAGGTGAAAAATTTGCTATTTTGGTTCATACACCTGTCCATTGTTTTGCATAAATTTCTGAGCACAGTAGTTATTAGCTTAATTCCTCTTGGGGAAGTCTAGTTAACTTAAAGAGCTAACTTTAAAGAGTAATCGCATAAAAAATAATAAACCACACACTGAGAATGAGTTTTAACAAGTGATGACATCATCCCGATTTTCACGGGCTGCTACAGTTTGAGACCAATGAGCAGAAAATGAACATAACACAAAATGTACGAAACCAATGATTATGAAAATATGTATGATTATACTAGACAAAAAGATGAATCCAAAAAGCTTTAAATCATTGAATGTGGATAAGTAACCACTGAGAAATGGCTCTGACAAGATGAGTAAAAAACATCGGGTACCTGACAGAGACATGAAAATGACAGACATTGTTGACTTCAACTGAACATAACTAAAGATTTCAACATCCAAATGACATGAAACTTTGTGAGCATATATTAGATTTATAGAGCTAACGTGACCAAGTTAAAGCATGGAAAATGATGCACCAAGCTCAGAGAAAACATCTCTACAATCTAACTCAGAAAACTCAAAGATATGGTAGTGAGTAATACACTTCACAAGAACATGGAAATATGAACCCAAATGATATTGAAAATGAAAGTATATTGCTTGTACAATAAAATGGACTTAGTGATACATATGTGTGTCTTGTAATCACACCTTGATATGGCATAAAGCTCAGCTCTTGGAGGTCTTCACATAGGTCTCTCTAACCACGACTAAAACTGCCATCTATTTATAGTTGAGTTTGGGAGGCTAACTTCCCTCAATCACTGTCCAATCAATCAATGATTGATTTGATTCTCTACCTACCACAAATTAAGAATTCGTGGCTCCTCTTTCCCTTTTTGATCAATTGGACTCAACCACTTAAGATTCTTTCACTTTTACATTAAGTAAACTCTTCAAAAGTTACAAGAGGTAGTTCACAAGTGAACTTTACATAGTCTTTATTTTAAGGCTTCTTCTATGACTTTGTGGGACTCAAGCCAATACTTAGGCTTGTCATAGACTTGCTCTAACAAGAAGCAAAAATAGAAGTTGAAGTTTCACTTCTTTGAAAATTTAAGGTTTGTAGCCAATTTACGCTTAAGTTCTATGCATTCACTAAGGGAAAACTAGACCTTGCAAGGAATTTACAAGGATCCCTAATTTTTACGGATTAAACAACTTAAGAAATGATATTTATAGGGAATAAGAACCACTAGTACTATTGTGTAGAAAATTAATCTATAAGATTTTTACTTTAAATCCTCATAGGTCAGCATGCAAAACTTCTGGATTTTTTAAATGAATAGCTCATTTTGAAATATATGGAAAGTATGAGGAACACGGTGTCAAGAGTTGTGGGAGTTGCAAAAGGCTCTTGCACATTGTCTAGAATATTTGCAATATTTTTTATCATTAGATTTTGATTATTTCTATGGTTTAGGATGAATATGGCTAAGTAGTTCTCAAAAATGAGACTCAACCATTGGACAAAGCACTTCATTTAATAGCTGATGAAAAAAGTTGCCACTCTACTTAGATGGACCAATCTCAACAAGTGGATCTTGGCTTTATGCAAAGGCCACAGTTAAAAGTGCTATGACTCAATGGAATTTAGCAAGATACAACCAATTTGAGGTTGATTTAATTAGTGAGAAAAAAATTCAATGGAATGTCCCACTATAGTCAATCCAAAGACTTGTAGAGCTTTCTCAACTAACATTTTTAGAGATCTTATTCTATCATGGGGTACAATTTTGAAGAGGCTTCACATTCTCTTCTCAATTTAGTTGATTGAAGGGACTCTTACATCTCCCATTAGTGGATTTAGTGCTCTAGCTTTTAAATTCTTACATGTTTTTCCTTGTTTCTGTCGAAATGGAGTTCCTCAGTTACCTTGTACACCACCAATCAAAGGTTGTGGGATTGGTTTTGTGTTTTCTCTCTATAACTTGTGGAGTTTTGAACACATACTTTGAACCTTCTCTATGTATTCAAGGGGCATGTTTGAGAGTACATTTGTGTAGTATTCATGCATAATTACTCTCCTTGTGGGTAGAGAACTCACATTTTTTATCCATAATTTCTTATTGATACATTTTCTACTTACATAACATTCCATGAAATATTGGATGGGAGTTACCTAAGCTTGATGATGTTTGTTAAGGTTGTGTTACCCTTAGGAATGGTTAGAATCCCCTTGATCTCTTCTTTTATTATCATTATGCCAAGGGCTCTAAAACTTTTTTCTTTAACATTCATGTGATCGAAGTTAAGTGAAAGTAGATAAATTATGATATCTTATTCTTCCTACCCACCATCACAATATTTGAGTATGAAGAAGGTAGCAATGATCAAGTTGCGAGGGTTTTGAATTCTAGCAACTTGGAAATTCAATTCATTAAAATACACAATAACACCAAGGGAATTATTTTTATGGAGCTACAAAATTATTTAATAATCCCAACTATTGGAAAATCAAGCTTACACTATGCTTGAGGTGAATTTGATCTACATCAAAAGCTATGGCTTGGATTACGTTGATAGAATATCTGTTAGAGAGTTTTTACTTATGCTCATTTATTGTATTTTCTTAAAAGATTTTTCATGGATCTTTTACCATTGTAAAATCCTTGAGCTTTACACATGTAAAAGTACAAAGAGAGACCCCAAATTCCATAATCATGTCGCCATTTGACAGATCATGAACTGTACACCTGTCATCAACAAATTTCACAACCAAGCCAATCTTGGCTAATGAAGAAACTGATAACAGTTTCTTCTTGATCCCTGGCACAAATAAAGCATCTGGCAAAGTGAAAGAACTACCATCAAGAGTAGTCAAAATGATCTTACCAACTCCCATAACAGGATAAGAGGAGTTGTTGGCTCATGTAACAGTATTCCCTGTAGGGGCAGGCTCGAGTGAAGAGAAGAAGTTGCGCTACGAGGTAATATGTTTGGTCACCCAACTGTCAAAATACCAAACATCTGAGTCTACTACAGACATGCACTGCTCATGAGAAGATGGGTCAAAACTGCAAACAGTAGTAAACGCCCATTCTTCTTCCTCCACAAGATTAGCAGACTCTGTTTTTGGTGTACAGGCCTTTGCAATAACCATTCGAGCCTCTTTCTTCTTTGCCTCATTAGCAACCAGTTTTGGATAGTTCTTTATGATATGATCATTCGCTTTACAGTACTTACAAAACAATTTCTGCTTTTCTGATTTCTTCTCATCTTTATCTTCCTTCTTCGAATATGCAGAATTAGCAGATTTTTGCTTACTAGTTGAAGAGCTCCATTTTCCTTTGCCCTTCTCACTAGCCAGGTAAGCTTGATCTGTACTCCCATAATGGACTTGTTCTGCCTGGAATGATCTTCCTGCAATAGAACAGAGAGTAACTCCTCAAATGATAAGGCATTGGGATTTCCTTTCATCATCAATCGAAGAGTAGAAGCAAAACTCTGATATGAATTAGGAAGACCATTCAGAACAGTCTGCACAAGTGAGCTATCTGGTATAACCTCATCAGCAGAAATCAACTGTTCCTTCAAGTCTTTGATCTTTGTTAGGAAACTATCCATAGAATCACCTTCATTCATGTGCTCACTCTCCAACTGCTTCGGAGGTAAGCAACATGAGCCTCATTCCTAGCTTGGTACATTGTGGTAAGTGTATCCCAAGCATCCTTAGCTGGTCTGCAAGAGCGAATGTGAGGAATAATGGCACGTTTGACAGACAAAGCTATTAATGCATGTGCATGGGCATCTCTTCCATCCCAGCGAATCTCCTCTACAGTAGGTGCAGTAGAAACCGCAGCACAAACAGGAATATGCAGAATATCATCATCTTCGACACCTTCTGCATCAACTTCAATACCTGCAATTGGAACAGTTGCAAGTGTGATTGGACGTCTTTTGACACCCTGCACAATGTTCCACAGTCCTTTTGCAACCAACACATGTCGCATCATATAAGCACATAACAGGTAGTTGGTACCATCCAACTTATCACCAGTAGCCAACATACGAAATACATCACTGCTTTCAGCCATGGCCGGTGACTAAAATACCTTGATGTAGAAAATTGACTGTATCTCAAAACGTTGAATAGAACTGCCCAGATGAATGATTATCTGCTTGGGTTGAAATCTGATCAAAGATGTTATGCTATGAACTTGTGTATTAAACTTACTCTCCCGTTCTTGGAGATAGCATACATGATCCTTATATTTGTTTCCACTTATGATTAAGCTATGAACTCACAGATATATATATATATATATGCAAATATCAAACGACAAGAGTTTTAGTCCGCTAATTCATAAAAAGTTTAGATTCCTTTACATCATCATGCCCAAAATTTACTATGAACATGAACAAAACATCGATTTAAATTTAGGAACCAGAACCACTATTTAATTGAATATTTTCAAATTGTGGCATAATGATAGGTTTTCAATAGAGACTTTTGTGTCAACTAAAATCAATGGATAGGATAATTTATCTCAATGTGCTAGATAAAGAGAACAATAAGAATGCATTTTAACTCACTATAAGAAATAGGGGGGCATAGCGACGTCGCGAAACCGGAAAAAAAACGGGGACCGTCGCTTATGCGACGCTAACGTCGCGTAAGCGACGGTCCTGTTTTCGAAATTTTGATTTTTAGGCGGGGTACGTCGCAGACTAAAGCTTGCATCGCTTAAGCGACACTAATCTTTGCGTCGCAAATAGAGTCGCTTGCTAGCGACGGTATGGGCGATGTGGGCAAACTGGAGAGCATCGCATATGCGTCGTCCTTTCGAGAGCGTCACGTAAGCGACGCTCTAGAATGTTCAAAAAAATTTTTTATTTCTCCTTGCACATTTGTGCCGAGATCTGGACGAAAGCAAGAGAACGAGAGAGAGAGAGAGAGAGAGAGAGAGAGAGAGAGAGTGAGAGAGAGAGAGACCAGGTATGCACACACACACACTTACACACACATACATATGCATACACACACACATATACACACATAGACACACACACACACACATACACATACACACACACATACACACACAAATACACACACATATACACACACACACATAATGTTGCATACACACACATATACATACATACACTCACACATATACATGCACACACACATATATACATACACACACATATGCATACATAATGCACATGAAAACATACACATACATAATGCACATGAAAACATACACATACATAATGCATACACATGCACATGCATATACACATACACATACACATGCACACACATACACACATATACACATGCATACACACACATACACACACACACATACACACACACATACACACATACACACACATACACACATACACACACATATATGCATACACACACACATAGAGAGACATGCACACACATACACATACATGCATACATATGCATATGCATATGCATACATACATACATACTTACATGCATACACACACATATGCATACACAATGCACATGCATACATACACTTACATAATGCATATGCATATATAATGCATATGCATATATAATGCACATGCATACATACACATACATAATGCATATGTATACATAATGCACATGCATACATACACATACATAATGCATACATACATGCATACACACACATACACACATAGATGCATACATAAAGCATACACACACATACACACACATATGCATACATACATGCATACACATACACACATAGACACATACACACACACATACATCTGCATACATACACATATACACACATAGACACACACACACACACATACACATATATACACACACACATACACACATAAATACACACTCGTATACACACATACACACATAATGTTGCATACACATATATATACATACATACACACACACATATACATGTAGACACACATATATACATACACACACATATGCATACATAATGCATATGCATACATACACATACATCATGCATACACATGCACACACATATACGCATACACATACACACACATACACACATATACACAATTCACACACACATACACACACATACACACATACACACACATACACATACACATACATACATACACACACATACACACACATACACACACACACACATATATGCATACACACACATACATACACATACACACATACACACACATGTATGCACACACAAACACATAGAGAGACATGCACACACATACACATACATGCATACATATGCATATGCATATGCATACATACATACATACTTACATGCATACACACACATATGCATACATAATGCACATGCATACATACACATACATAATGCATATGCATACATAATGCACATGCATAAATACACATACATAATGCATATGCATACATAATGCACATGCATACATACACATACATAATGCATACACACACATATGCATACATAAAGCATACACACACATACACACACATATGCATACATACATGCATACACACACACACACATAGACACATACACACCCATAGACACATACACACACATAAACAGATCCACACTCATAGACACACACACACATACACATAGACGTGCACACACATACACACACATATACACACACACATAGACACATACAACCTTAATGATGCATTCACACACATACAGATGCATACACACATACAAATGCATACACACATACACACATAATGATGCATTCACACACATACACATGCATTCACAGAGGGATACAAGTCTTAAATATGACCTTTCTCCCTGGTATAGAGTACACATATTTAGGCAGTGTAGTTGTGCATGACAACGAGATAATGTAGTCCCTGTTTGCAATAAATGGTTAACAGGTTGCCATACGTGTGTGTCTATGTGTCTATGTGTAAACCCACAACCTATCTACTAATACTCAACGAGTTTCTCATGAAAAGAGATATAAGCTTATCAATGTGTATGTGTGTGTCTATGTGTAAACCCACAACCTATCTACTGACACTCAACGAGTTTCTCATGAAAAGAGATATAAACTTATCTGTCTGCACATGATTTAACTCAAATAGAATTTTCTCATGTGAATAATTCACATAGATCACTGCTAATGCTCCCTTGTATATGCTTCTCCTTTGTTGATGGACCCACGTTGTAAACCCACAACCTGTCTATTGATGCTCAACGAGTTTGTCATGAAAAGAGATATAAGCTTATCTGTCTGCACATGAATTAACTCAAATAGGTTTTTCTCCTGTGAATAATTCACATAATTCGCTGCTAATGCTCCCTTGTATATGCTTCTCCTTTGTTGATGGGCCCACGTTGTAAACCCACAACCTCTCTACTGACACTCAACGAGTTTCTCATGAAAAGAGACATAAGCTTATCTGTCCGCACATGAATTAACTCAAATAGGTTTTTCTCCTATGAATAATTCACATAATTCGCTGCTAATGCTCCCTTGTATATTCTTCTCCTTTGTTGATGGACCCACGTTGTAAACCCACAACCTGTCTACTCACACTCAACGAGTTTCTCATGAAAAGAGATATAAGCTTATCTGTCTGCACATGAATTAACTCAAATAGGTTTTTCTCCTGTGAATAATTCACATAATTCATTGCTAATGCTCCCTTGTATATGCTTCTCCTTTGTTGATGGGCCCACGTGGTAAACCCACAACCTGTCTACTCACACTCAACGAGTTTCTCATGAAAAGAGATATAAGCTTATCTGTCCGCACATGAATTAACTAATCAAATAGGTTTTCCTCCTATGAATAATTCACATAATTTGCTGCTAATGCTCCCTTGTATATTCTTCTCCTTTGTTGATGGACCCATGTTGTAAACCCACAACCTGTCTACTGACACTCAACGAGTTTCTCATGAAAAGAGATATAAGCTTATCTGTCTGCACATGAATTAACTCAAATAGGTTTTTCTCCTGTGAATAATTCACATAATTCGCTGCTAATGCTCCCTTGTATATTCTTCTCCTTTGTTGATGGGCCCAGGTTGTAAACCCACAACCTGTCTACTGACACTCAACGAGTTTCTCATGAAAAGAGATATAAGCTTATCTGTCTGCACATGAATTAACTCAAATAGGTTTTTCTCCTGTGAATAATTCACATAATTCGCTGCTAATGCTCCCTTGTATATTCTTCTCCTTTGTTGATGGACCCACGTTGTAAACCCACAACCTCTCTACTGACACTCAACGAGTTTCTCATGAAAAGACATATAAGCTTATCTGTCTGCACATGATTTAACTCAAATAGGTTTTTCTTCTATGAATAATTGACATAATTAGATGCTAATGCTCCTTTGTATATTCTTCTCCTTTGTTGATGGACCCACGTTGTAAACCCACAACTTGTCTACTAACACTCAACGAGCCTACATGAAAAGAGATATAAGCTTATCTGTCGCACATGAATTAACTCAAATAGGATTTTCTCTTGTGAATAGTTCACATAATTTGCTGCTAATGCTCCCTGCAGAAAAGCTAATGATCAAGCTATTGTTCATGCATATGGTTTAAAGGGATAGACGTATATCTGTGATAGAAAGTAAGAGGTGGTGTAAAGTATACCAAACAGAAGCTGTGTGACGCATTCATTGTAAGTCGCATGGTCACAGCCAAAAATCACAGCAGCAAGCTCCTCCCCCGGGAGGTTCAAGAACGGGAGCGGTAATGGAGGAGAATGGCTAGCCCAAGAGGAAGGAGAATGAAGGCCTGGTCTTACGTCCAACTCCCATGACAGAAGCACTTTGCTGGCGATGAGACTTGTAAGAGTAATTTTAGAGTTTGTTGGAAAACATTAATTACAAATTTATGTAATGAGATCATATGCTACATGTGTATTAATTACAATATTACTTTCATAATAATATTTTTTATGAATGAAGGCATTCTGTGGATAGAATATTGACACCAATGGGTGAAGATATGAAAGATATTGACACTAGCATTCACAAGTTCACTGTCAAGGATCTAGTTGACAATGTTGTGGATAGCAATCTGTGGAGCATGCACAAGAGCAAGGCTAAGTGGTTCAGGATCTTGGGTGTTCTGTCGGGTATGATCGCCGTTGGGAGGTGGTTTTCTGATATTTGTAGATGGAAGAAACCTATTACCACAGTTCTTGTCCATTTCCTCTTCGCTGCTAATGCTCCCTTTTATATGCTTTCTGTCAATGGTGCACACTGACATCTCACCCGTATGCGTGCCTACATGTAAACAAAACCTCATTACACCTCAAACAGTGATCTAATGTAATATCAGAGATTATTAAATCTAAACAAAGAACCTGAGCTGAAAAACATGTCTTCTACTTCCCATCAGTCCAGGCATATGGATTGATGTTCATCTCTCCATAGCTATCTGCCTCAGAAATACCATGCAACTTTTTATCAATGTAATTAAATAAAAATAGTGGCATCCCTGGTCGGACATTCTTTACACAGATGATATGAGAAGCTCGAAGGCCTAGACATGCAGAAAAGCTGACGATCAAGCTATTGTTCATGCATATGGTTTAAAGGGAGAGACGTATATATGTGATAGAAAGTAAGAGGATAGATAAAGTATACCAAACAGAAGTTGTGTGACACATTCATTGTAAGTCGCATGGTCACAACCAAAAATCACAGCAGCAAGCTCCTCCGCCGGAAGGTTCAAGAATGGGAGCGGTGATGAAGGAGAATGGCTAGCCCAAGAGGAAGGAGAATGAAGGCCTTTGTATGTTTCAGTCTTACGTCCAGCTCCCATGACAGAAGCACTTTGCTGGTGATGAGACTTGTAAGAGTAATTTTAGAGTTTGTTGGAAAATGTTAATTACAAATTTATGTAATGAGATCATATGCTACGTGTGTATTAATTACAATAATACTTTCATAATAATATTTTTAATGAATGAAGGCATTCTGTGGGTAGAATATTGACGCCAATGGATGAAGATATGAAAGATATTGACACCAACATTCACAAGTTCACTGTCAAGGATGTAGTTGACAATGATGTGGATAGCAATCTGTGGAGCATGCGCAAGAGCAAGGCTAAGTGGTTCAAGATCTTGGGTGTTCTGTCGGGTATGATCGCCGTTGGGAGGTGGTTTTCTGATATTTGCTGATGGAAGAACCCTATCACCATAGTTCTTGAATATCAAACATCATATTCATACTAGCTAATGACACCCAATATGTTGTTCTTTTTTTTATTTCAATATTTTTAAAAATTCTCTTTGGAGTTCTCCAAATATCATGTCACCTATATCCATGTAAGCAACTACTCATGAATTATGAACCACTCTAGTAAATTGTGGATGATTGAAATCTTAACCAATAATATCGCAATAAATATACCGATGCAAAGTTTCATGTATGTAGTGTTATTTTCTCCTTGCTTTCGTTCATGTTGTATTCTTAAGATGTAGATATATAGATGTTGGCAAACTTGAACTTCTATAACATTTCAAGAACAAGAGTCAACAATTAGGAGAACAAGAGAGAGAGTCAACAAAGCGAGAGAGAGAGACAGAGAGAGAGAGAGAATTCAAAGCGAAAAAGATGTAGAAAGAGAGAAACAGAGACCTGCATATACTTGCTTTAACTCGTAAGCGCAGCACAACTGCGAACGTTGGAGAGCTCTTCGATCAGATGCGTGAAAATGCGGATCGAAGAGCCTCCAACGTTTTAATTTTTTCCCGTCAAGAGACCGCCGTGTAATCGATGCTAGATGCGTCGCATAAACGACGTCCAGACAGCGTCGCTTATGCGACGTACAAAGCATCACTTAAGCGACGCTTTTCGAACCCACGTATAAGCGACGCTACAGGCGAGTGCCGCAAGTCCCGTCGCAGTACAAGTCGCAAAACGCGTCGTTCACTTTGTCATTTAATCGACGGTCCATGCGCGACGCTCATTACAACGCATGTTGCAATTTTATAGAGACGAATTTGTGTCGCCTTAACCGTCGCTATACGCCCGTATTCCTTGTAGTGACTTGAGATCGAATGTACACGGATACAGAAAGCTTATGAATGTATATGATGAAGCTTATCACTTGTCGTGAGTGTCTAAGTTCTCTCTGAAGTTTTATTATTCACCTGAGTTTGCTAAAGTCACCTTGCATGAGGCGTAGAATAGTTGGCATGATCCACCAACTGACCATTCCCATCCTCTCGACATTAGTGAACCGAACATGAACCAATTCCTATATTGTGGGAGGTGCTACACAATTCTAGTGGTGGGCGCATGTGCTATGTAACAAACGGCTGCTGCCATTTGCTCGGATAGACATGAAGAGTGACTATATGAGCATGAAGATGAACTATTCATCAAATCTTGGATTCAAATTCCATCAAGAGATAAAGTTTCGATGACATCTTACTCAGTAATGCTCAACCATATTCTGACAACCATTGCTATGATTTCAAGGACAACTTTGCTATTTTGATGCTTTTCTGATTATGGATCTGATCATGGCGTTTTATGAAAAACAATGAATTGAAACCAAAAACAAATTTGTATGAATTATGCTATTACAATGATATACGTCTATTTATGATGTGTGTCATGCTGCTCTACTCCATCTGCCACTCTACTAATCTAAATAATACAAGTACAATAAATCGATATTGATGATTGTCTAATGTACCATAACACTGCGTTAAAATAATTGAAATCTTTGTACATAAGTTGTCTAAGGTTTGTGCGCGTCCAGTTCAATTATGTATGCTGGTTGATCTGTACACAACTTATTGCAAACGTCTTCCGCAATGAAGCAAGGGTAGTGTCTTGTACATTGACTCTTACTTCATCTTTATTCCACATGGAACATACACATGGATGATGGCAAGTTTACTTGGAAGCAAAAGTGAATTCTATGTTGTTGTTTTGCATACAAATTTAGACATATGTTGTCTAAATCAATGAAGAGATCTCGTGAAATCTTGTCACATTGAAGAAATTTCTATTTTACATGGCCAAACTTGATTGATGAGATAGCTATTTACAAAATTCAATTATTTGCTGTAAATTTTTCATGTGTTATGAATTTCTACATGCTCATAAACATAGAGGACAAGGATTGAATAGACAAATCTACCTCAGTTAATCAATATGATGAGATGATATATTTGTTTGATTGTTTATGTTAAAAGCATGTAGGCTTTTATTCAAAGATGCTTATGATTCGAAGATGCTAATGATTCAAAGATGCTAATGATTCGAAGATCCTAATAGTATAGAGTCATAACATATGAATACAATTTTATTATTAAAGATTGTTAATTCAAATTTTATTTCTTAGTATGTTCCATAATTAAACATTGGAGCAAGCATGATGAATCAATTTCCCTAATTGATTTTGCAAATTATCTGATCTATTGTCTTGGGGATATTTTTATTACTTGAGTTGCTAAATCTAAACTTAAAACTTGTAAAAGAATTAAAAAACAGTGAAGACATAAGAGCTATGATAAGAACAAGTTTTCTAAACTTAATAGATATGATGAAAAAACGTTTTGTGAATCTATAACCAATTTTGAAATTGAAAGTCAATTCTTTGACAAAAAGGGCAATGATGAGAAAAATCTTCCTAAACCTAAATTTATGAGTAAAAGTGACAATCAAATTAAATCCATTGATATACAAAGATATGATCAAATTAAAGTGGACAAAGAAAAGATTGGTAATTCAATTAAAATTGATAAAAAGAAAGATACATATTATGTGAATTATGAACCTAAAATCTTAGAGAATGATAATTTTTTTTATCAAGATAAATTTAATAAATTAAAATTTCAACAATATGATAACAAAAATATTCACAATAAATTTGATGATACCAAAGAAATTAGGGAAAAAGAAAATTTACCTGATGATCAAGATTTGATGAATAAAGAGAGAAAATGGGTACAAGAAGCCATTAAAAAAATGAGCAAAATATTAAAAACACTTGTAAACCTATGAAAAAGAGGAAAAAGAGATTAAAGGAATAATTTTCTTGTGATTTTCTATTCATATCTATGTTCAAATTTGATGAACTTTTTTATTGATGAAATTTAATGATGAATATTTCCAAAATTTAGATGAATTTATACATATATTTGATTTTATGCTTGAAGATTTTCTATGAAATCTCCTCATTAAAAATTTTATAAATT
This sequence comes from Ceratopteris richardii, assembly GCA_020310875.1. Classification (NCBI taxonomy): domain Eukaryota; kingdom Viridiplantae; phylum Streptophyta; class Polypodiopsida; order Polypodiales; family Pteridaceae; genus Ceratopteris; species Ceratopteris richardii. The sequence goes on from CM035421.1 coordinate 94,429,810, forward strand.
TGATGAATTTATACATATTTTTATTTGATGGTTGATGATTGTTCATCAAAATTCCTCCAAAATATTTTTCGAGCTTCATAAATTTATTAAAATTTTACGACAAAGCTTTGATTTCAAAAGATTTATGTGCTAATTCTTTTTTATTTTCTTTTACAAAGATATGAATTTCTCATCACAAATTTTCCATATAAAATATGATTTTTTCTTTTCCAAAAAACAAATGATGAAGAATATGATTTTTTTTTCTTTTACCACAAGTATGATCAAAATATGATTTGCTTTTAAAAACAAATTTGAACAAAAGTATGTTTGAAAATATATGAAAACTATGTTTGCAAAATTATGGTGATGAATATGATGAACAATATTGAGATGAAAAAGATGATTTACCTGTGATAAACATATGATAAAATATGATGAAAATATGTTTTTACTTTGATAAAAAAATGATGAGAATATGAAAAATATGACAAACATGTATGAAAACATGATGAAAAACAAATATGATGATTATGATATGATGAAATTTATGATGAAATATGATCTTGTAGTTTCTAGTTTTTTGATTACCAATAGGATTGGATGTTGATTTGAACACTCAAATTAAAGATGTTTTGATGATATTTTTATGAAGAAGATTTTTTGATGAATTTGAACAGAGATGATTCAAGATCAAGCTAATTTCTAGGTGGTATTTATCTAGGATCTATACTTTCTATGTCTTTGATCTATGCATATTATTTGCATTTCATGACAAAAATTATAATCAAATAATCCAGAATTGGTTTATCAAATTATGATGTGATTCTATTGAGCCAAAGTAGGAATACAAAACTTGATTTATGTTTTTGTTTTATGAATTGAGTAGGGATTTGATGTGAACAAAAAATAATTTGCAATGCATTTCAAATGATGAAAGTACTTTCATATACATATGAGGATATAGATGCATGATAGCTCACGCATTTTGCAATCATTGAGCAATGAATTATTTCCAATGATGTTGTATTTTTACTTGATTCAATTCATAGATAATCAGTACTTCTTATTCTCATATCTTTGTCACACTCTATCAATATAGTAAATTTGTCTGAGCACGTTCTTACTGTATAATGCATCATTTTCTGTGATTTAAAGCATGAAATCTTCAGCATAATATCTACTATAATCCTACAAAGTTTCATTAGTGATGCTTCTCACAATCATTAGATATTAATCAATCTCTGCTCATTGATCTGTGACGCTTAACTTGCTAAACATATTTTTGTGCATATAGTTCATCATTTTAGATGATTTCACTCATGATTGGTAGCTTATTAAGCTAATTGAAGTTCCCCAAAAGGCATTTTATCAATTGATGTTGTACTCAGAGAATGGTACAAAACTCTAAGTAGGTGTCTCAACAAAAATAGCATTAGACCTTGGATCATATGCCTACCTATGTGTTTTGATCCTATCATTAGTGCATCATCTTCCAAGCAACATATGTGATCATTTATGCTTATTAGCTAGCTGAAGAGGCCCGCAAGACTCTCCACCCATCACTTATTGTAGGTGTGAATCAAGTTTTAGTTGCACCAATTCATCTCTTGTGATTATCCACCATCTCCTCCAACAATGTTTATGGTTCTATGTAGACACCCACAAAATAAACACATTCAAGTTAGAAATCATGTGAAAGATGCAATTCAACACTTAGTTTCATGTACAAAGGAGACATTAGTTGGGTCAAAGAATGTGTATGAAGCTTTGATACCTTTCAATATAGGTTTATATTCATGTCTTGTTCCTATTCTTTGGGCATCACCTGTTTGAATTTATAATGCAAATCATTCTATATTCTTTGAGTACAGAAGAAATTGATAAAATTCCTTTTGGGGAGCTTCAATTACACAACAAGCTACCAATCATGAGTGAAATGATCTAAAATGATGAACTATATGCAGAGAAATATGTTTAGCAAGTTTAGCATCCATCTCGACTTTTACGGGCCTTGACAGTCACAAACCAGTGAGGAGAGATTGATTGGTATCTAATGATTGCAAGAAGCATTACTGATGAAACTTTGTAAGATTAAAGTAGACAATATACTTAAGATGTCATGCTTTAAATCACACAAAATGATGCATTATACAGTGAGAAGCAGCTCAGACAAATTCACTATTCTGATAGAGTTCGATAGAGATATAAGAGTAAGAAGTATGATAATGCATGAATTAAATCAAGTAAAAATACAATGTCACTAGCAATAAAACATTGCTCAATGATTGAGAAATTAGTGAGCTATGAGGTGAGATCCTCTTCTCAATGAAAGTACATGAATATGATCTTTGAACCTCGAGATAGACACGGGCATTTCATATCCTCTTTTATAGGTTTTGTTGGAGCCAAGGATTTGAATTCAAATTCAAATCTCTACCAATAAAGTGCATCCTAAAGTATAGGATTGATTCTCTCTTGACTCAACCACCAGACCATACGAGTTTATATGCTTCCTAACTCCTCATGGGTTTAGTGACCCTTTTAAAATGGTAATTTTAATCCAAAGTTACAAGAGGTTGTACATATGAAGCCTTCCAAATGTAATGCCAATACATCAAACTTATGTGAGGTGATCAAGTGTAGGGTTGGGCTTAATTGCACCAACAAACATCACTATGAAAAAGCTTTTATCTATGTGCATTTCTAATTGAACCATCTTTTGGGAAGGAAGAGTGTTAGATTTTAACCAAAATAGAGACTTAACAAACATGTTTACATGGTGCCTCAAGTTTTTCTAGAGAGGAAACTATTTTAGATTTCTACAAGTGAAGCAAACTAGCAAAATCTAGATAACTAAAGTGTGCATGCAAACACTTTGCATCTCAAAAAGCATGAGATTAATGAAGTGCATTTGATGTATCATTCTCAAAATTTGCAAAATCTATGAGCTTATACAACCCACCACATAAATTTGCAGAAGCTATGATAACATCACAACTCGAGAGATGATGAACTAAAATTTTTCATCCATAAATTTGACAAGCAAGCCAATCTTGGATAGTTTTGAAATTGATAATATCTGCTACAAGGTTATATGTTTGGTATCAAATCACCAAACGTCCGAATCTACTTTAGACATACACGAGGCATGAGAAGATGGGTCATATCTACAATGAGTAGTAAATGCCCATTCTTCATTTTGAATTAGATTAGAAAAATTTGTCTTCGGTGTAGAGGCCTTTGAACTAACCATTTTATCCTATTTCTTCTTTGCCTTCTTTGTATCTAGTTTTGGGACAATTCTTTATGACATGCTCATCTACCTTACAACAGTTTGAAAGACGTCTTTTCCTTTTCTATTTTCTTGTTAACATCTCTTCCTTCTGTGATTGTGAAGAATTATTAGATTTTTTTTAGTAGTAGTTGAGATCCATTTACCTTTTTCCTTCTGACTAGCTAAGAAAGCTTGATCTGCAACATGCAAAGTTGACTTGTTCTTACTTGACTGATCTTCCTATAGCAAAACAAAGATAAAATTCTCAAATTTTAAGGCATTTGGATTGTTCTTCATCATCAACCAAAGTTTACAAGAAAAATTGTGATATGGATATATAAGAAACCTTAGAATAGTTTGAACAATTGAACTATATGGAAAGATTTCCTCAACAACAATCGAATGGCCTTTGAAAACTTTTATTTTTATTAGAAATACATTTTTCATTGAAGAATCCCCTATATCCTTGTCTTTTGTTTTTTCATCAAGGATCCCCTAGACTATTAGCTTTTACAACGAGTATTCTTTTCTCATATGCTCACTCTCCACGATTTTCTGGAGCTAAGAAATGCGAGCCTTATTTCTTGCTTGGTACAATGTTGTAAGAGTATCCCAAGCATATTTTGTTGTCTTGCAAGAGCAAACATGAAACATAATGGCATGTTTGACAAAACAAAGTTATCAATGTATATGCTAATTCCATCCCAATGAATTTTCTCTACACTAGGTGCAGCAACAATCGCATCACAACCAAGAAATTGAAGATCATTATCTTCAACACAATTTGCATCACCTTCAGCCACTATCTTTGGAGGTTTAGTAGGACATTTTTCAACACCTTGCAAACTATTCCACGTGCCTTCTTCTAGCAATATGTGATGCATAATGTATGCTCATAATGGGTAATTACCACCATCCAATTTATCCTCAATGGCCAACATACAAAATACATCATTGCTTTTAGCCATTTCTAGTGACTAAAAAACATGATATAAAAAATTGATTGTACCTCAAGACGTTGAATAGGAATAATAAAACACGTTTTGCTAGATCTAAAGAAGAATATGAGGTGTTTGTATTGGCGAGTGGGAAATTCAAAAGATGCTCGACACACAAGGATGGTATTGCATACATAATCACTATGATAGTGTGTTCATAGGCTAAAACAGGCTCAAATCCAAATTTTGATACCACAAGAAAAAGAAAAGAACTCTTATCAACCCAAACACGCTTACCAATTTTTGTGCGGTTGTGAGACTATGATGACTCGGGTGTTGATGATGTACTATCAAAAGATATGACCTACTTTGGTACTAATTACTAGAATTTGAGGTTTGCAGCAGCACCCAAAAAGAACAAGGAAGAAGAAGAGTCTTTAAGAACAACACAATCCAAAATGTTTTTCGAATTGAATGTACAAGGATATTTGAGTCATTAGAACTGTAGGTGTACATACAAACCACATAAAGAAAATTCTCTTAAAGAGGGAAAAAGGTACCTTGGTGGTCCTAAGTGTGTTCACATAGATCAATACAAAAAATATCAACAACACTCAAGTGGCACCTTGAATAAACATGTCAAACTATGAAATCAAGAGATAACTCCAGCTAGTACATAGAAGTGTGTGCACACACATGATGGTTAATGCATCCAATGCTCAAGAAAATGTGTACTAAGTGTGAATCACCTTACACCCACCTTCTACACTTAGACATACACCACTACACTTATGTACACATTAAAAAGAGGTTTTCTCTCAACTCTAATGTCCATATATAGTCAAAATAGATTTGCTTTGAATCATTCAATGAGAGAAATTTATGGAAGTGGTTGGGAAACATTATGAGTTTCCTACACAAAGTTATGGTGAAAACAATGAGGTGTTTGGAATCACCTACCTATGCTTTGGGACGCCCGATACTTCACACAAGAAAGAAAACAATGAAAAATGTGGAAAAGGGGTAGAAAACATATTGTAGCATAGATTCAAAGCCTTAAGCCTGCACATAAGCACATGACGAAGACACAAATAGATAAAAAAGATAAAATTATGGGACTTATCGCCTCCAAGCTAATTCTTCTATTCAAAATGGCAAAAGTCTTTAACAAAAGTGCAAAACGGCTTCTATACATGTGCTCATATACATGGCCTTTCAAATTTTGGATAGGCATTGAGATATGACTCATCTTTTTACGAGTTATTTATAATATTTCTTGGGTGAAAGTTGGGGACTCTTCTAAGTGCACAATTAGAATGCTTGAAGTATAGTTGTGTGAATATCAAGAGAGATTTTAAAATGATTTTTTAGGGGCTCCTTTTCCCTCTCTTACTTGCTTCCTCCTTTATCATTGAACTGAATTTTCTTTTTGTTCTCTATCTCTGCAATACTCATCCCCTCCTTGTATTTGTCATCGTGATAGAGCTTCATTCAAGTTTTCCTGGCATGCCACTTGTGGATGAAAGAAAACGTACACATTTTGGTAGAGGTATTCTTAAAGTACTCCCTAGAATTTTTCATCATTTTTTGACCTTCTGTGTCTAGACTTCAAGCCTTTATCCTTTGTTTCTTGACCCATTGCTTTTGACTACTTTTTTTCTACCCAAATCGTCTTTTCCCAGTATCTTGTTTGAGTCTAATGTGTGCTCGAGAATGGCTTGGGGCCTTAGGGATCCATTTTCTTATTAAATAATTTCATATACAATCCTTGTTTAGTTCTAAGAGACTATTCCATTCTTATTCCGTTGGCTTCTCTTTTTCTTTTTTACTGCAATACGCTTGGTTATGGCTGCTTTTTGTTGTCATTGGTGTAGTTGTCTCTAGCTCCACATATACCTCCTCCTCAAACATGCCATCCCCGCTTATTATGATGGTTCATGTAGGAGTTATAAATTATTTATGTTTTTTTATTAATGTCCTTTGCATGCCTCATAATAAATTCATGCCATTTATAAAGCTTTATTACATTATCATTTATATGCCAAGACTTTTGCATTCATGTTAGAAGTCATCTTGATAAATATCTTTCAATCTTGCCCAAAAAATAATGTAAAATATGCTTTTTCAAATTTCTATAAGTACACTCAACAAAAATATCAATCTCTAAAAAATATGCCATCAAGGTGGATTTGCTTCGGGTGACAAATAAATCGAAAAGAAGTGGCTCTATCAATTTGTTTAGTCCAATGAGGTTTAAGAATGTATATTCATCATGCTTGAAGGGTTTCAAGACTATTAGCATCATGCTCAAAATCTTGTTGCTTGTATTGTTTTTGAGCATAGGATAGTTGTATGTACATAAACCCATTGTTAGATCATTTAAATGATGTAGTTTTTAGCAGATAAGTAGCCATGTAGTGGGCTCGATAGTAAGGAAAATTGATACAATTCTTATTGATCCGTCCTTTTCTTTGTGCTTCCCAAAATTCAATAAAATATCCTCTATGTGGCTCTAGATAAAAAGTAGGATTTAGTTGTAGTAAGTAAGGGCATCTTGCCGATGTGGCCATAGTCTAGGATTCTTCTTAAAAATTTTAATTCTCCATACTAAATCTGCTTTATTCAATTGCATAAGAATATAATTGAAGGTATTTATAGTGAAGTTCAAGTCTACATTAGGATTCTTCTTTGTGTTTAGTCTTTCATAATCTCGTATGGGATATTGAAAAATCACAAAAGTTCTTCTACGTCCTTCGTATTTATCTTGGGTTCCTTCGTACACTTAACCACTTCATTTTCAAATTCTTGCACTAACCTAGATACTAGGTTTTCTCATTTCTTTTGATCTAGAGTTGCCGCATATCGTATGTTTTGCGATTCAAATATGATATCATCTTTCCTCTACATAGGTGATGGATCAGGGGCAAGATAGAGGGGCACATCTTGGAATGGCCAATGCTCGGGTCCCCAAGGCTGCATATTGGGTGCTTTGGGGGCATTCTTTGCCTTTAATTGCATGTCTAGCTTTTATCTAAAATTTTCTTATTCTAATGCTCTTTCTAAGGATTCATGTAGTTCTTTCTCTGTCTTCATGTTTTCTTCACCTAGGACTCTTACAAAGTCATTGTTAATTCATTATTTACTTTTTTGGGTAGAAGAAAGTATAAAGAACGAAGCAATTTCAAAACTGATTGAAACAATATACATTTCAAAATCTAAGTTATAATCTCAGCGCATTTGATATATTGAATTGTTTGTCTGCTGAGAAACAAATTTGTTAAATTAATGGTTGAAAAACTTACAATAACATATATATAGCAGATAAGTCCCGTATTTTAAGTAGTAAACTCAAAGGTTGAAAAACTTACAATAACATTGATATAGCATCATCAGTAAATAGCTCAGTTCCTCTAAATAAGGCCAAAGAGACATGCACTTCTACAATATCCATGTTCATGTGGTAATTTTTTTTCCTGTGGAGCTTCAAATGGCTTCCGGAATGGTCCTAAGCAGACTCATGAAAACCTTAAGAGAAGTGGTCCATTCAAAAACTCCACTATCACTAACAGTCGCATAAAGATTGAAAAGATCACGTTCACATAATTTTCATCCGATTCCCCAATCAGTGCCTTTTGCTGATGTAAGATGTTACTTGTGCTTTTTCATTCTCAATGCCATGAACCTGGTGAACTTCTTACCTCCCACATTTGGCTCTCCAAATGTATATGTGGCTACAAGTATCTCAAGAATCAAGTTCTTCTCCTTCTTTTTCTTGCAGAAGATGAGACCTGTAATAAATGCAGCCAATGCACCTTCTAAGTTGTGGCCTGTAATCACGAGTTTAGCTTTTGGATTTTCAAGCAAGAGCTATTTTAAGTCCATGTGAATCCAATCGAATGCAAGATAAGCATAAGCCGCAACATTTTCCTTATAAACCATTCGCTCATTATTCACTTTCTCCCTCCCGACATCAAGAACGTTAAGAATGAAAAGTCAAAATCGGTTGACCAAAAATTTGCACATAAAAACATTTGATGGCCTTGTAAGCAATGGGGATGGTCCGATCTTCTTGAAGAGTTCATTATCACTGATTGTCTTTCCAAGTGGGGAAAGTAAATCTCTCTCACATCCATCCCCATCAAACTTGCATGGCATCTTGATGGGCAAACTTGAAAATACGTCATTAGGCAATATCAAATTTCTTTTAAGGAAATAATTAATTTTTCAAATTCTATTGAAATTTTATGCAAGATGCAAATGATTTCATTCATATCAAAATCTGGTTGGTGAAAATATCAAATTTTATGCTCTACTAATAACTCTTTCGATCTACAATACTTCAATTTAGGTTCAAGAGCATTCATAAATTTAGTACAGATGATCAAGAAAAAAATTCCATCATTCATTCATTCAAAAGTAGATTTCATCTTATATAAATACTCATATATATTCATTCATTTATATCAAATAAATTCAACTAACTCTTTTGATATCAAAATCTAGCTTGTTCCCCTAATTTTTATACTAGATGTGTTTTCCACAACTAGTCTTCATATTAGCTTCATAACTTTGTTCCATCATTAACTTCATCAGCATCAGCTTCATGTAGGTGTAATTCATAATTTACTTTTTTGCGGGTGGAGGAAAGTATAAAATCCCATTCACAATATTTTTGTCTTTTACATTTGCAACATTTTTGTTTTAAAGAGGAAAGGATTAACCCCTTATTCCAATCTAACAATCTAGATGCATGTGGAAGAGAGAATTAGGATTTCAAATAGACATGTGTCATGCACCTATATGCTCATATTTATACAAGTTTACTTTCCTCTTTTGAATTGAATTTCAAAATCCCTTTGTTCAATCATATCACAACTCAATTTATAAAGTTTTGAAACACAAAATTCAAATATTTGTTTTTCTACTTTGGCCAAATAGTTTTGCTTCATAATTTGAAAAATCCATAATCCATGTTTTATAATTTTAGTAATTAATAAATGCAAATGATATGTGTAATATAAAAAACAAGAAATAGATATCATTGAAAAATACCTCCTGAACATTTAGCTTCAGTTTCAATCTTCAAAATTCAAATTAGATCAACTTCAAATCATTTATCAGATTCATCTTCAAATCATCAATTTTCAATCTTTACTCATCAATCATCATGTCATGCGTGTTGAATTATTTTGGTTCTTATCAATAATGACCCTTATATTTGGTGATCCTTTACTGCATAGAACAAATCTAGAAAAAGATGTCAAAGAAAATAATGAAACAAGCTTGGGAAAAAACTTTAAAACAAGAGAAGGCAATGGAAATTTTGAACTTCAAATATGATAGAGAAAGAATGTGAAGATGAACACCAAGCATATAAGCCATGCAGTCAAAGAATTATCATAAATTGTATCACTCCATGACAATATTTCTTTATAGTCAAAACATCATTCAACATTAAAAAAACTCTCTGGGTACCTCATTATTTTCAACATATTCAATGTCATCATGACCCATTTATGGACCATATTCATACCTATCAAAATTTTCATTTTCATTATGAGAACATTCATATGGTTGTGCATTGAGATATCTCACAAAAGCATTTATCTCTTCATTTTCTTCGTTTCCTATTTGTGAAACATCAAAATATTTATGTCCATATGGATGTGTAGTGTGATATGTTTCAAAAGCATTTACTTCTTCATTTATTTTCCTTAAATCAATGTATTCCATGCTGTCCTTATATGGGTAGGAGAAGATAAATTAAGTAGTTAAAACTCATTAACCTCATCCCATGCATCATCTTGTTAATTTTTTGTGTTTTGATAATCAAATCCGTCAGTTAAACTCAAGAAATTAAGATGTAAAACATTGTCAAATTTCATAAAATCTTCTTGATCTGAATCAAAAGAATGAGAATCTTGCATCAATTGAGTCACATCAACATCTTGCATTTCCACCTCCTCTGTAAGAGGGAATCTCTTCATATTAATTAACTTGATAAAATTCTATTTGAATTCAATGTTTAGTAATTGATAATTTATGCTCAAGTGTCATGGTCACTACACTTTTTAACAAAATATCATATAATATATCTTTTGAATCAATTCTTACCTTAAGTTTAGATATTAGAATAGCTTTTGGAGTTCTTTTAGATTTCTTTAATTGTTTTTCATTAGGTTGTTTTTCATCATTTTGTTTTTAATCAATTAGAGTTTCCTCTGGTTTTTCATTAGGTTCTTTTGGATCACTTATCATAGGTTGTTTACCTTCTTTAATTTCGTTTATTCTTTGTTCACTTTCTTTTGAACTTTCTCCTTGTTCAAATTAAACCTTCTTTGGTTTTGGTTCATCTTTCATCTATCACCTTGTAATTCTTCTTCCTGAATCATTTAAGTCTTGTTCGTCATCCCGTTTTGAGGTGATTGAGTATAAGAATGTGCTAATGATCTAAGACATGCAAGTGTATAGAAATCAATGTTGTTATATTTAGGTAGTGATGTGTGTGAACACACTAGGATTCTTGGGGCACTCTTTCCCTCTTAGGAGGTTTTTTCTTCCCTAGCTTGGTATATGCCTATAGCCCCAATGGGTCACTTATCTTTGTACATTCTAGTGGTAATACATTCAGTATTGTGTGTTGTTCTCAAAGCTTCTTCTTCTTCCTTGTGCTCTTTGCATGCTTCCGTAGACCTCGAACTCCAACAACTGGTATCAAGGCAGGTTGCTGCTTCATCTAGGGCGTCATCAACACCCCTCTGGTCACATTCTCAAAATCACACAAAATTTTGTGAGCATACTCGAGATGATTAGGAGATCAAAACTACTTTGCTATGTGGTGCCAAAATCAAGATCTTAGTTTGTTTCAGCCTATGAACGCTCTATTCTAGTGCTTTTGTAGGCAATTTTGTATTTTTATGTCAAAGATATATACAAGTTTTGGTTCACCAGTATAAGAGTCTCCAAGTCTACTAAGATATATACAATTTTGTATTTTTATGTCAAAGATATATACAAGTTTTGGTTCACCAGTATAAGAGTCTCCAATGTAGTTCTATTCAGCTTTTTGAGATACAATCACTTTTCTGCATCAGGGTATTTTAGTTAGTGTCCATGGCTGAAAGCAATGATGTATTCCATATGTTGGCTGTTGAGGATAATTTGGGCACTACCAATTACCCATTATGGGCTTATATAATGCATCATGTATTGGTTGCAAAAAGACTATGGAATATTGTGCAGGGTGTTTAAAAAAATCATATTTCACCTACAAACATAGTTGCTAAAATTGATGTTGACGGTGTAGAAGATGATGATATTCTTCATGTTCTTGTTCATGTTGCTGTTGTTGTTGGACTTACTGTAGAGCAAATTCATTGGGATAGCGGAGATGCTCATGGAAATGCATTGATACCCTTATCTATCAAAGGTGCCATTATTCCTCACATTCTCTCTTGCAGAATTGCTAAGGATGCTTGGGATACACTTACCACTTATACTAGGCAAGGAATGAGGCTCGTGTTGCTTACCTTCAGAAATAGTTGGAGAGTGAGCACATGAATGAAGGACATTCCATGGACAGTGAAAAAAGATCAAAGATTTGATGGAACAATTGATTTCTCCTAATGAAGTCTTACCTGATAGTGCACTTATGTAGACTATTCTAAATGGTCTTCTTGATTTATATCAGAGTTTTGATTATACTCTTCGTTTGATGATGAAAGGCAATCCAAATGCCTTAACATTTGAGAACTTAGTCTCTGTTCTGTTATACAAAGATCATTCTAGGCAGAATCGGTCAATTATGCATGTTACAAATCAAGCTTTCTTGGTTAGTGAGAAGGGCCAAGGTAAATGGAGCTCTTCTACTAGTAAGCAAAAATCTACTAATTCTGCACAATCAAAGAAGGATGACTGAGACAAGAAGAAAATAGAAAAGAAGAAATTGTTTTTCAAATATTGTAAAGGAATGATCATGTCATAAAGATTTATCCAAAAATTGGATTCTAAAGAGGCAAGGAAGAAAGAGGTGGAGCAATTGTTGTAGAGGCCTCTACTCCCAAAACAGAGTCTGTTAATCTTGTGGAGAATGAAGAATGGGCATTTACAACTGTTTGTAGTTATGATCCATCTTCTCATGAATAGTGTATGTCTATCATAGACTCAAATGTTTGGTACTTTGATGGTGGGGCAACCAAACACATCACGTCACACTGCAGTTTCTTCACTTCACTTGAGCCTACCCCTACACAGAATACTATCACATGCACCAACAACTCCTCTTTTCCTATCATGGGAGTTGGTAAGATCATTCCAAATACTATTGATGGTAGTTCTTCTACATTGTCTGATACTTTATTTGTCCTAGGGATCAAGAAGAACATGTCATCACTTTTAGCTTCAGCCAAAATTCGCTTGATTGTGCAATTTTTTGATGACAGATGTAGAGTTCATGATCTGTCAAATTGGTGATGTCATTATTGCTTCTGGCATTTTATGTCTTGGGTTTTATAAGCTCAAAGAGTATGAAAAATCCATGAATGATTTAGCATGTGTAGTACATGATTCTCAGGCTTTGTCAGATAGGAGACGTTGGCATCCATGCTTTGATCATCTAAATTTTTCTAATTTGCTATGCTTGCAGAAATTTAAAATGGTGTCCTTCCTACCCAAACTTGAGGCACCTGGTAGACATTTCTATGAAGGCTGTATTTTGGGCAAATGCATCATTCCTCACTCCCAAAAGATGGTTCAGTTCAAGCTACTCAAAAACTATAGCTTTTTGCTAGTGATGTTTGTGATCCTATGCAGACACCCTCTTTTGGACTTTAATCGATGCGTCTTTCAACGCATGCATTGGTATATCTATTGGAAGCAAATTCGGAAGTATTTATGTCTATCAAATAGCTTCTAGTTTTGGCTGAAAATTTATTAGCATGTAAAATGGGCACCTTCATTATCATCAGCAGGGGATATATTCTTCTTACTTTAATGCATTTCTAGCTAAATGTGGGATAAAACATCAGTGTACAGTGTCGTACACACCTCAATAGAATGGAGTTGCAGAATGGAAGAACGGGTCACTCATGGAGATGGTGAGGTGTATGGTTAAGAGTAAGGCTTTACCACATACTTTTTGGCTTGCAATTGTTATGTGTGTAGCATATGTACTTAACAGGTGTCCCACTAAAGCATTGCAATCTATCATACCATATGAGGCTTGGCATGGTCATAAGCCATATGTTGCTCATCTACATGTTTTTGGTTGTTTGGCATATGCATTAGTGCATGAAAAACAAGATAGCAAATTGGATGATAAAGCAATGAAATGTAGTTTTGTTGGGTCTAGTTCTAAAAGCAAAGGCTATTGTTTGTATCATGATAAAATGAATTTTGGTTAGCCGTGATGTTGGTTTTGTGGAAGATGAGACATCTATTAGCTCCAAAGACATGTATGATAGTTTCTTGTTTCTTTTTACAGGTAGACAGTCTAGTGTTGGACGTGATGAGGAAACTTCTCAGCCTTTGTAGGTTCCATGTGATGATGTAGATCATTCCATTTCTTATGCAAATTTACATGATGCACTTTTTGATGAGAGAGTTCATATGGAGGACGCAAAAACTAAGTATTTGATGAGAAATATGATGAGAGTACTTCTCAAGTCTCTTCGGAGGTCTTGCAATTCCTAACATGTGGTAACAAGAAATTAGAGATTGATTTCACTAAATATGTCCTAGCAAGAGCATCCTTTGGACACCATGTGGTCAATCTTTCTTGCTCTTCCCCTCCTCTTCTTATAGTTATGCTTGGAGCCAAAGTTTGAATTCAAATTCAAAGTTCTACCTAAAAGGTGAATCCGAAAGTGTAGGATAGAATCCCTCATCAGTCAACTACTAATTGATTTGTGATTTTAGATCTTCCTAAATCCACATGGATGTAATCCACTTTTACAAGGATAAATGTGAAGGATTTTACAAGAGATTAATCATATGAAGCCCTGTATTAGTTATGCCAATAAATCAAGCATCAGTTAATTAACCAAGTATGTGGGGCTTGGGTTTAATTGCACCAACAAGTATGAATGCACATGGGTCATGATTTATGAATGAACATAAGTTTATTCTCCCAATCTGAATGGATCATCCTCACTAGTTCAACGCAAGACTGTGGAGCCTTCTGACAAATAGAAAGAGATAGAAGGAGACATGTAAAAACATATAAGAGACTAAGAAACAAGAGACAAGAGACATGAACTAAAAGATATTGTAATGACATACGTGTACATGAATGTTGTGACACATCAAGATAAGCATTCTACTAGTCAAAGGCAGTCTGCACGACCCTCTCACCATGATAGTTCAACCGAATGTCACACGTAAGAGGATAGGTTCCAATTCATTGACACTAGATCTTTCTAGGATCATAATATGTCTTGAAAGAAGTCTAAGACTCATAACACCAACTCTAAATCACTCACACACTCCACTGATGGAAAGCAAAGAAAGAGGAACCATTGGGTGTATGAGGTATCCTAGACTGGAAGTCTAAAAATTGATTCTAGGAGCTATGCTCTTACTAGCCCACCTTGGATCCTCACACGCTCGATTGAGGGTGATCATCTCAAGGAAACCATGTGCTAGCAAGGGCCCTATGGATGCCTAACAATGATGCCCTATGATTTTGCAGGGGGGTTTTATAGTTTTTTGAATGAATTTGGGCCCTTAGATTTAGAGAAATCTACTCTCAACCCTAAGATTAGCTGCTTTTGATTACAACCATTGGATTTATCAAATGGATGGCTAGGATTGGTTCTTTATATGATGTCTAGGAAAATGGGGGGAAAATTAAGTGCATTCATTCTCCACCATTGGATCTGGGGCTGATGTGGATCATCGGATCAGTGCTGACATCAATTTGGATAAGATAAGCTGCTATTTTTGGACGAACTTTGCATTATTGATCTTTGACCATAAGAAAAGTCTTATCTGATGAAAACAACTCCTGAATCCTCCTTGTTTTATGATTTAGTGCATCTCCACCCTTGAATGTGAGCTCATCCTAGTCATACAACATGGTTCAATCATTATTAGCCATGTGGCAACCCTTGAAGCCTTCAAATTTCTTATTCTTGGAAATTGTGATGACCTTGAAAACTGGATTTTGTGCTCTTTGACCCTTCAAATATCCTTTGATGAAGATGAAAATTTATAGGGCTATGTTTTGAAAGGTCTCCTTTAGGAATATGCACAAAAAACTCCCATATGAATCTCCCTTATATAAGTTTGACTACATTTGGAAGTTTGCAAGGTGGCATTAAGGTGCCTAGGAAGCTCTGATAGCCTTGAACATATGTACAAATATGTAGCCACATATGACCATTATACATGTCAAAACATATGGCTAACAAAAATTCCTATACAAGATTTTGTAGGGTCTAAGTGAAAAATTACATTTTTCACAAAATCCACATCATATCAATGAGCTAGAAAATCCAGTAGCATGTGAAATTTAGGCTATAGACTGCCTTTGATGGGCTTTACAAGTATATGAATTTTCATGTAATTTGGTGACATTGAAATTTTTGCCGTAATTTCCAAAATTTGACCAACTTTGACCGCCACCCTCGATTTTCTTGATTTCTTCCAAAGTTTGCATGTGAAGTCCCTTTGACATCCTTGATGCATCTTGGACTTCTCATGGAATTCTTGCTACCTTCATCGAATGTGTTTCATGTAGGCCTTCATGAATGAGAGAGGAGAGAAAATCTCGACGACATTCACCCCAACTAAACTTGCGATTCTTCGAGAAGCGCCACTGTAGTCTATTTGAAAAATAAAATTTTCCAATCATCAAATTCTTTTATAGGAAACATAAGAAACATGGAAAAAAATTGATTATATGGATGAATCAATAGGCAACATGACATGAATCAATGAAAGAAAGAATTGAAACTAGAAACATGAATATGCATGAACAAATAGGCAACATACATGCAAATGAACAAGCAACATTGAAAACAAGAAAGAAAACAATCAAGCATCAATATGAAGTTGAAGTAAATGTATTGAGTCATTTAAGGCATCAGTTGCTCTTATCTTGAAGAAAAATAATTTGTACCGTTTTCATAAAGCAATCTACCTTAAATATGATTATAAACAAACATTTAGGATTTTCAAGAGCCATCGTTAATTGTTATCTTATTTTAGATCAACTTCTTTCCTACATAAATATGAATATGCTCTTTCTCTATCTAAGTAAACTCAATTAATGCATAAATCTGCCTATTGAGCCCATGCTTTAGCTTCCTTTGGCTTGCTCTTTTTTTTTTTAATGATGATTCTACAACTTTATGGTTATGTTCACTTTTTTGGGGTCTAAGAAAGTGTAAACTTCTTGATAACATATAATATCTTTTTTTTAGGATGAGGAAAAATTAAACCCCAATACAAGTCACAACCATTTTTAATGATGGAGAACAATCATTTAAACTCCAATATAAGTGTTGTTAAGTGGACTAAGGATGTAGAAACATGCAGTAGCACGAGCTACGACTTCAAAAATTATGCTTTCAATATAAGATACATATGCATGTGTATATATGAAAGTCATATTATCAAAATAAACCTCCAAATCTACATGCCCTATCTTTCCATAATCCTAGATTATAACCGATTTCTTAGTAGATAAATTTCTATATAAGGTAGAATCTTACACAAGTAGAGAAATCATCATTTGCCCATTTGACCCAAGTGATGTGGATATACAATGCAATGCAAAGATTGAAAAGAAACACGCATGAAGTGAAATTGCAAACAAGCAAGAATGGGAAAAAAGTGGAATGAACTTGACAAAGCAACATGAACTTGGAAAAGAAACAATATTTTTATTTTTATTTTTTTATTTTTTATTTTTTTTATCATGGTGACTCCTGTTTACGAATCGGCCTCATTGTTGTCATCTTCTTCAATGTCCTCATCCAAAATGTTATCATCATTATCATGTTTCTTAAATAGCTTTATCCTTTTACCTTCAGTCAAAGTTTTCAATGCAACGCCATTTAATCACAAAGGGCATATATACCATTGTTCTTGACTTTTGATACAATGTATGGCCCCAACCACTGTTGAGTGAGCTTTTTGCATGCATCATATTGAGACTCAAATGTACTATCATAAATGAGCACCCAATCTCCTACTTGAATTGGCGTAGGATGCAATCGATGAGTATTGTCAAAATAAAGCTTGTTCTTCATTCTAGATTCTTTTAATTTTTAAGTGGCATCCTCAAGTCTTAATTTACCTTGTTCTAACTATTTAATGTGCAAACTCAAAAAATCATTAGTAGATATATTTTCAAACCAAGGTAAAGTTGACCATGTAGAAATATGAGATTGAATTGGAAACAATAGTTTTTGACAATACATGCGTTCAACAGGCATATACCCAGTAGTACATGTGCATGTCATTCTATTTGCCCAAAGTGCAAATGGTAAAAATCTAGGACTTTGTTTAATGTCACAGTTACATGCTTTAGATATGGTTTTCACAATAGGTGGATGCCCTATCTCTATTTTACCATTAGCCTCTCGATTATATGCAGTTGTGAGAGACAAATGCAAAGCAAATTATGACATCTTCAAGCAAGAATTTGCAAACATTGTATGTGGTCTTAGATTGTAGAGCACGTCCCTCTACATGATTAGTTAAGTCCTCTCTTGCAAGTACAATGTAATACATTTTGTCAATATCTTTAGGCATGATTACAAGATCTATTACCCACTTGTAGTGAATACAAGGTGGATTAGTAGGATGCAAAGGAACTCTATGTTTGAATGACGAATGAACTTGACAAGTAGAACATGTAGAAATGTAGTTACTAATGTCAACATACATCTTAGACCAATAATAGGTACTTCTAATTTTTTTCATACATTCCAAAAAATCCTTTATGACGTGCCCATAATGTCTCATGCATTTCCTTCATTACTTGCAATCGAAGACCTTGTTTTCCTAGGACTCATTGTGTATTCTTAACCTTACCCTTAGCATGTCTCCAAAGATAATCTTTATGTAGAAAAAATTATAAGCTGGTTTCCTAATGTTACGGAATCTATTAGTAGTCCAGCTAGGTAATAGTTGTAGTGTACACAGACACTTTCCGATGTCTCACCATTCATCTTCATACTCAGACTCATGAAATTGCTCATACTCGTATATATGTGGAACATAGTCAACTAAGTTCACATTCTTTATTAGATCACTTTCAAGATCATCATCAAATCTACCTTTCGGCAACTAAGTTTGACTTACCTAAAATATGAACTAACTCAAGATTTATGAACTTAATATATGAGATCCATCTAAGCATGGCTATATCAGGAGATGAACAATTGGCTATCATTTCGATGAGAGGCAAACAATCAGTCTCAACTTTAACGTTTGTAGCTATGGAATATTCTTTGTCTGTTTTCAAAGTTGTTACCATACCCCATAGTTCTCCTTTGATGTGTGGATACTTTCATTGTGTTTCATGTAAAATTTTAACCCCAAACATAATTGCTTATCTATTCCCTTCATTATCATCTTGACTTATGACCCAACCTATACCAATAGGATTAGTATCAATAGTCAATATAATAGGTTTGTTAACATAATAATCTACATGCTTAAGGGTGGGAGCTTCAAGCAATAATTTCTTCAATTTACACATAGCTTGTGTGTGTTTATCAGTCCAAATAAATTTTTGTCTCTTCCTCAATAATTCATAGAGACAATCAGCAACATGACCAAAGTTTGGGATCCAAATAACATAAGAGATGCAAGCACCAAGAAATTTGCATACCTCAGTAGATTTTTCTATGGAAAATGTGAGACCTACCTCTTCAAATTCTTGAAATATTCATTCACAATTAGAGATATGGTCAAGAACAAATTTACGACATCGAGATGAGTCTAAGGTAATGTCCTTTACATGTTCCTCACTCCCTTTGATTGGAATATCATCAATGAATGCCATCGTTATATGAGGGATAAAATAATGTAAGACACATATTCATAGCACTCATCATATGAGCCATAGAGTTAGTCGCTCCTTGAGGTAAAGTACACATTTGCACTAAGCCTAAAGGAGTTTTCATTGTGGTTATGTCACAACTATCAATTGCTAATTAGAATTGGTCATACCCAGAATACAAATCACCCATTGAATAGATAAAATTTCACAAAAATGATTCAACAAATTCATCTGCAATGGGTCCTATTCCTACATTCCTTATGATGAATTTATTGACGGGTTGGAGAGTTTGAATAAAATGTAGTTTCCCATTCTTTTTAGGCACAATGAACCATCTATTTGAGTAAGGTGCAACGGATGTCTCTAAAATATTGATGTTTATCTTCTTCTTAAGGAGTTTAATTAGCTCAAGTAAGTGAGCCTTTGGAACTCGTATAGGGCAAAGATTCCATGGAATATGTGGAATAGTAAAGATTATCATGGGTGCAACTAGCTTAGGATCTATGGGACCAATCTCATGAGGATACCTAGTAAAGGCTTTTCCATGGCTACATATGACTCTTGCAAATTTATCTCTCTTTGCTAGAAAAAGAAAGTCATCATCTCTACCAATTTTCACTTGTTTGATGGTCTCATCCGTGAATGTATGTCCTATGTTTTTCTCATCCCGAAGAATTGGATGGTTTTTCACATCAATAATTTTTCATTACTTCCTTGGGGTTATGGTTGAGCTATGGGTTTGATTTTTTTATCTATAATTTTGTACTTTGTTTCAATGAAGGCATCATGTGTTTGGTTACATTTTGAGCACTTGCCAACATTGAGAGCATACTCTTGGATTATAGCATACTCATCAAGGGAAAATAGAAGAATAATATGGGGATTAGAATTTTGCTGAAGCCATAACTTTAACTCCTTGAGAATAGAGAAACAATGAGATGTCTCAATCACGTGTTCAATGTACTCATCATGTTCCATGATTTTGTTGGCTTTATAATGTTTTTGGGTTTTTTGGATAAAAGACTTAGATAATTGATTCTTATGAAGAAAATATAATCTAGAATGTGGAAAGCAAAGTGACAACCTATTCTACAGGTTGGTTGGTGGCTATATGTCAAACCAATGTCCATTGTTGTCCTGCTCAACAATAGATTCTATCCAAAATTTTGATCATATGTACCTCCAAACATGAATCCAGGTGCAAAATCACTACAAGCATGCTCATGACCCTGAGTAACAATAGGTTTCTTTCTAATTGAAAATCGATTCCTACTTTGATTCACTCCTACCGTCATGACTTGCAGTGATTGCATTCCATAATTCTAGCATAGGTAGACCCATCATCCATGTGTTTAGTTTCCATAAAACTCTCACAAATAAAGGGTTGAACTAAGAGAACCTCATAGGAGTAGTTATCTTGAATAAAAACGTGAAATTCTTCTTTGATTCCTCCTATGGATATGGGCACACTAGCACAAGCTCCAAAGAGGCTTACACCATTATCTGTAGTCTTCATATGCCATCCACAATCTTTATCTATGGACCATCAAAATTTATCATAGACTTGTCTTGAAATCACATTGATTTTGGAGATGAAATCTACTAATGCATTTAGAGTGATAGCATTCTTATCGTTTCTTATTTTAACATGCATCTGTCATGTACCTCTAGATCAAAATTTTCTTTTAAAGTGAATTTCACGATTGTTTTCATGATTTTCATGGTCAGGTTGAATAGGTCCTAAGAAAGTTTTATTAACATTTATTTCATCATCATCAAGACCCTCTTCATTAGATTCATCAAAGTTTAAGGCTACATTCATAGCTTGACCTTGATCCAAAGCATCTTGCATCTTAGTATCTAGATTGCGTAGAAAACGCTTTCTTTTAATTAAGCCAATAAAGTCATCTTTAAAAACACACTTTGCAATATACATATACCAAATCTTCCTAACGCGAGCGCGTCGTCTCGGCTGTTGAAAGCGACTGAGCAACGACGTAGGGGTTGCAACGCAGCGACGGAGGAAGCGGAGTGTCAGACGAGCATCGGGTGTTCATTGCATTAATGACGGACGGATGACAGCAACGATGGACGGATGAGATCTGGTTCTGAGAAGTCTTCTCAAGAAGCTGTGAGACCACTGCGCAGCGATGGACGACATAGACATGGAGCCGCATGAGGCATGTTTACACGACGGACTAATCACCGGCTGCTGCCACGACTGACAGAGATTTCACGACGGACAGGAGAGCTATCCGTCGCGATTGGCTGGTGGCGACTGACTAGAGAGTTTTCGATCGCGATTGACAAAAAGTTTCACGCGATTGACAAAACGTTTCACGACTGATAGCTGAGCGTCAGTCGCGATGGACAAGAAGTTTCACGTCTGTTAGGTGGGCGTGAGTCGCAACTGACTGGAGGGTGTCTGTCGCGCGTGATACTCACCTCGATTTTCGAAGCATTATAAATTTGTTCTTGTGGCACTGCTGGTCTTTTGAAGCCGCATGCGCATCTATCGCGCGGATCCTTGGAGTTTGTTTTGAGTGTTTGACAAGTTTTTTGGTTTTAATGTATTCCCGCGCAGCGCTGCTCGTTCTCGTGGCTGAAGCTTTAGAATATATTAAAAAGTAAGAAAAAAAAAAGAAAAAAGAAAAGGTAAAAAAAGGAAAGGAGAGGCAAAGAAAAAAGCGGTTGGAAGCTATGAAAAAGAGGCAGTTTTAAGAGGGTATCAAGTGGCTTTTCTCTCGTGTGAGGTTAAAGCTCCCCCAATGGGCTTGTGTGAGGTTCTATCGCACCTTCTCTCTCGGGTGTCGGGTCCTCCTTTTCTTGATTGAAAGCTCCGATCAGTTAAATTTTTAAGAATTAGAAGTTCAGGTAAATTCTGGCAAAGCAGGGTTCAATTATCAGTTAGTAGCGGGGTTCAATTAACAATTAGTCATCGGAGGCATTTCAAGTTTTTCAGAGTTAAAAGTAAAAGTGGTGCAAGTTCCTTTTGGCCATGGATGTGGCTTCATCCTCTCTCGTGAAAAGTAATCGGGCCCCTCCCCCTGGGGAGACCGATATCCTGGCCGCTCTGCTGGAGGGGGGGTCGTGTGCCGCCCCTGGGGCATCCGAAAGTGTTGAATCCCCCATTGTATCCCTCAATAGACCCGCAGTTCTGTCAGCTCAGGAGGAGCTCAAGAAAGTTTGCCTCGTCGGCCAAGTGTTTGGCCCTAGGCCCCCGCTCAAAACTGTGCGACAATGGCTTCGAAAAGAGTGGTTCCCTCGAGGACTAATTGTTAGCAAATGTCAGTTCTTACCAGCGAGCCACATGCTGCTAGTCTTTGAAAATGAAGAGATGGCGTTCCAAGCCCTAAGCGTTGGCACCTGGCAGTTCGGTCGGGCGACCCTGTGCCTATTCAGATGGTCCCCGGACTTTACTCTCGACAAATCGAAATCGCTTCGGTACCCTCTTTGGGTTGAGCTCCCTAACCTTCCTTACTTCTTGTACAACTTCGTGTGGGACATTGTCTCTCCTATCGGCAAGCCGCTGGCTTCACGCGAAGACATTGGTGGTCTCATCTATGAAGGTGCAAGACACTCATTCAATGCTAGGTGGCACCCCCAAATCTGTGTCGAGGCCGACCTCAGTTCGCCGCTTCCATCAATGATCAAAGTGGACATGGGCGAAGGAGATGTTTGGGAGCAGGACATCAGCTACAAAAACCTTCCCAACACGTGCTTTCGTTGTGGCCAACAAGGTCACAGGATTAAAGATTGCCCTTTCAGGCAAAAAAACAAGCGATTTCAAGAAGCCTCCAAAACTGCTCAAGACAACATTGGCGATCTGACCCACACGACCAAGGAAGGGGAAGGCAAGGGCCTCCTTAATCCGCAAGCTGATGCTGATGGCTTTATTGAAGTTAGAAGAAGAAGGAAAAGAAGCCCTAGGGCCAACGGTGAGAGAAACAACCTGCCACTTACCCCCTATAGCAATTTGTATTGCAATCTAGGAAAGGAGATCAATGAGCTTGACTACCCAGGTGGGAAGCTACT
Source organism: Ceratopteris richardii (assembly GCA_020310875.1). NCBI lineage: Eukaryota > Viridiplantae > Streptophyta > Polypodiopsida > Polypodiales > Pteridaceae > Ceratopteris > Ceratopteris richardii. The sequence continues at coordinate 94,453,052 of CM035421.1, forward strand.
TGAGGTAGACACCTACGACAAAGCCCTAGAGATCCCTGACAATAAAGAAACCCCCCAGGAGGGCTACACTACAAGCAAAGAAGATGGTTTCACCACTAGTAACGAAGACAACATGGATAGTGAAAGTTCCATCATTGGATCGACGATCCCGGAAACGGTGCCGAGCACGGGGCCCAAGTCTCCCCAGCAAGGGGCATCCCGCAAAGGAAAACAGCCTATGGAGTTACCATGGAAAAGCCCCCACAAGAATCGATTTCTAAGTCGGGATCAGATCCCAGCGAAAAAGAAAGATGAAGGCAAGAGAAGAAAGGACAAAGCTCCCTCCCGCAAAGAGGGATCAATACAAAAATGATTGTCATCTCGCTAAATGCTAGAGGGCTAACCGACCCCTCAAGAGCGACCATCATTGGTCAATGGCTTCCCGACATTAGCTTAAACCCAGACTTTATATGTATTCAAGAGATTAAAATTGACGGAGAAGACCTCCAGAAACGGCTCAGACAGGTCTCCTCGGCCCATGTGTGGATCCCAACGAAGCACCAGCGGGGGTCTGGAGGAACGGTTATCGGTGTTAAACAACTCTGGTTTGAAAAGCTTGAGAACTCCATTGAAGATGTAAGTCACCGTTGGATTGCTGTTTCTTTTGGTGCTCCTCTTTGTGTTACTATGGTTTCTTTGTACGCCCCTAACGGGGATTTGGAGAGACTGAACACTTGGGCCTCCTTAGACTCGCTTCCCCACAATGTGCTTATATGTGGAGACTTCAACATGGTGGAGGACCCTATGGACAGATGGATGGGCAAGGGCAGGGTCATCGACAGTCGGGAGAAAGAAACGTGGGACATGACCAAACTCCACTTGGATTTGGTTGAATTCAAAGACTCGAATGGCTTTTCTTGGTCGAATCTCCAAGCGGGCGAGGACCTGAGGAAAGCTAGACTCGATAGATGCTACATCTCTCAGAGTTTTACTCATCAGTGGGGCCACCCTACCATCACGCAACGCACTGACCTCACTATCTCTGATCACTACCCGATCGTTATCACTTTTCAACCTTCCAACAAGATCCGCAAGGCTCCGTGGTTCCATGCCAACGCAACCACCTTCTCTCTCTCAAGAAATTGCCGATGTCTGGAAGGTGGCGTTCGCCTCTGGCTTGGCCCAGCCAAGTGCTGGAGAAGTGCGGTCGACAAGTCTCGTAAGATCATGATCAGAACTAAGAAGATGCTCGAGACTGTGCGGCGGGCTCGTAGGGAAGCTCTTTACCACAGACTCTGGCGGCTCGAGGAGGAAGTGAACAAAGGAAAACACCAAGCCCAGAAAGGTCTCCGAAAAATCAGAGCAGTGTTGAGATACGAGGAAGAAATACAAAGGAAAAACTTGCAAATCTTCTTCAAGGAGTGGTGGGCTGGCAAAGCCGACAAACCCACCAAAGAGATGTGCCGTATCCTTAAAAGGAAACACAACAGAGAATCGATCCCCCTACTGCTAGATCCACATGGCAATGTATGCAATTCGGAAGAAGATAATTTTGGCATCATCGAAGGGCACTTCACGAGACTCCTGGGAACCTCGAACCCCCTCTCCCACCATAGAAGGGACTGTATGGCTGCCATTTCTAGGGTTTCCCCCCGGAGGATACCACCCAACCTCCACTCCCTGCTTCATGCCCCTATCTCTGAATCAGAAATCATTGAGGTCATTGATGCCCTCCCTCTCGGTAAAAGCCCGGGACCCGACGGACTCACTAACGAGTTCTTTAAATCCTTCAAGCTGGTGGTTGCCACCCCTCTTCGGATGGTTTGGCAAGAAGCGCTAAAGTTTGGTGCTCTTCCTTCTTGTCTAAATAAAGGAATTATCAAGTTGATACACAAGAAGGGGGAAAAGAACAGAATCGAGAACTGGCGGCCTATTACGATGCTCCAAACAGGATACAAGATCATCGCCAAAGTCATTGCCAACAGACTCTCGTGACACCTGAGATCTTGGCTTAGTGAGGACCAAAAAGGTTTCATCAAAGGCAGGTCTATCCTGGAAACCATTATGGATATTTGGGAAGGTATTCAATTTGCAAATGAGTCTAATCAAGATGTGGTTTTCCTCAAGATCGACTTTGACAAAGCCTACGACAGGCTAGAATGGGACCATATTCTGCAGTCGCTCCAAGATCTCGGATGTAGTCAGAAATTCACCAAGATGATCGCGACCCTTCTCGGAAACGCAACGACCCAAATTAACGTTAACGGCAAACTTTCGAAGGCGATCCATCTTAGAAGATCTATTAGACAAGGGTGCCCCCTGGCCCCCCTTCTTTTTGCCATCGCCACTGAGGGGTTGAGCAGACTTGTGGCACATCATGTGCAGGCTGGCAATATCAAAGGCCTCCAGCTGCCTCACGACCACAATCAAATCATCATGAGACTTTTTGCCAATGATATGAACGCGTTCGTTCACAATGATAATACCAGCCTGGAGACTTTCTGGAGGTGTCTTGCTACCTTTTGTGATGCCTCTAGATCCAAAATCAACCACTCTAAGACCGCCTTTAGGGCTATTGTGGGACAACATCCTGGCCTTCTCATTGATCATGGCTGTCAAATCATTCCGCAGGGCCAAATCTTTCGACTTCTTGAAATCCCCTTGGGGTTTGGCGTCTCTATGGAGCAGCGATGGAATTGGGTGTTGGCCAAACTCGAAAACAAGCTTAACTATTGGAGAGGTATGCAAATCAATCTCGCTGGGCGTGCGATGGTTATCAACACGTTCCTCCTCTCTTCTACCATCTATTTCCTTTCTTGTTGGAGACCGAATGAGCAAGGCCTGTCCAAACTGAATAGTATTTGTAGAAACTTTCTTTGGACGGGCGATCATAACAGAAGGGGGGTGCCTAAAATCAAATGGGCCATCTGCACTAGCCCTAGAGATAGCGGGGGGCTTGGTATCCTGGACATTGGGTGTATGGCTAACAAACTGGCAGCCAAATGGATGATTAAGGCTTGGTGCAATAGGGAGGCCTCGTGGGCCAAGCTGATCTTCAGAAACAAGAATGAGTTGGCCCTCATGGGGTTCCCAAACTGGAAGAATCTTGACATCATGACCCTGTTATTCTCCCCGATCCCCGTCTTCCCGAAAGGCTCCAATCTCGTGTGCTCCCTTTGGAAGGGCTGGAATAAAGTCAAAAGCTTCACAAGAATTAGTGAGGACTGGAAGTGGGCGGCCGGAATCAGACAAAACGACTCTATCTGGTTTCCGATACATGGCATCCGGAGTGTGGAGTTGTGGAACATTCAAAATGCCAAGAAGTTATGGAACAAAGGATTCAAAAAATGGAAACACCTCTGGAAACAAGACACCAACAGCTGGATCAACTTCGAGGATATTGACCCTCGCATAAACATCTCCTACAAAGAATGGAACACTTTGCAAAGCAGATGCCTCGCATGGGATCGTCACAAGACTCGCCTTCTCATGGGACACGACACTCCGAACTCGCTTGGTCTCAAATGGCACAATGGAAATAGCCTACTCAAAATCCCGAACATCAAAGAAACGGCTGACCACCAGATCAGCCTCAACAAGAAGTGGTGCCTGTCTTGGACACGGCTTCGGTGGGACATGAAATTCATGGGTATCTGGCACCCCCTTATAGAGATTAAGAAGTCTGTCCTCTTATGGCAAATTCTTCATCGAGGAATTTGGACCAACCATAAGGCTAGCAAACTTTGTGGGATCCCTCCTTGGTGCAAACGCTGCCACTGGGCTATCGAAGATGTTCCTCACATCTTCCTTACTTGCCCCAACTCCTACAGAATCTGGCAGACGGTTGGAATGAAAATCAGACTTCAAAAACAGCTTAGTTGGAAACAAGTCCTTTTGGGAGAAGCGATCGGCTGCTCTGCGACACTCTGGAACGCCATCAGAGGGGAAGTCCTGTGGAAAATTTGGCGGGAGAGGTGTGCTCTCAACTTCGGCGATCCCCCCAGGGAGTGGTCGATTGAGAAATCACTATTCCTCCTTGGCAAAAGGATTGATAACAGTAAGAAATCCCCCCCCTTCAGGCACCATCAAGTCCTCCTTTTGATCAACAACAAGCTCAAACCCAAGTGGGCCCCGCATGAGGGCGATGAGAGGGTGATTAACCTTCTCTGTAATGCAACCTAGGATTCAATCAAGCTTCCCCTGCTTTGTGGGATTTGGGGGGTCCCGTGGGCACTAGTCCCCTTCTATTGTACCTTTGTTTCTTAATTTAATTCAAGTTCGGGAGAGTAGGCTATTGCCGAACTTCCTTTATATTAAAAAAAAACACACTTTGCAATAGAGAAAATTTGTTTTAAAGACATAATCACTTGACTCTTAAGAAAAATGTCATCTAAAATCTCTATAGGATCTAATTTTCTCTCAATCTCTGAAATCAAGATGATTTTAGGTTTTCTCTCTGGTTTCTTTTGTTTTTGCTCAGGATCTTGTTTTTTTTCATGTTCTTGTGTTTGGTCTTCAGTTTTTATTTTTATTCTTCTTGTTTGTCTAAATGCTTTGGTTCTGTTTTTCTTTGCTTTGTCTTCTTACCTTTTTGTTTCTCCTCTTGTTTTTGTTCATTGGGTTGTGATGCTTCTTTTTTATCTTTTGGTTGTGATGTTTCCCCTTGCTATATATGATGGTGTCTATTCCTTCTGAGTTTTTTTTTTCAATTCACTCTTCTTGCACTAGGCTCAGTTTCATCTCTTTTTCGTTTTTCTTCTACGTTGGATATGTGAGAAATAAGAGATTGATCTTCTATCGGTGACTCCCAAGCGTTATTCTCCTAATCTCATCTCGTGCTTGGACTAAAGCCCCTTTGGAAAAGTCAACTTTCTTTGTACTTGATTCTACTTCTTGTTCATCAAGAGCTTCTAGTTTCACCCCTCTAGTTCTTGTATCCGTTATGGTTATATTTTCAATACTACTTTTTCAGTCCTCCCTTACCATAATTTCCTTGCAAAGGTAGCCTAGATCGATAGTCATAGATTTTCTTGTCTATGTCTATTACTAGTCGTTGCTCTTTAGCAGCCTTCAATAGTTCACAATCTCTCAAAAAGTGCTCTAACAAATCACACTAAGGACACCTAAGAGCACCACACACAAAACCATTTAGATTTTGAGGATTTTGATTAACTTTTGACATTCAGGATTTTGTTGATAAGGTATTGCTTGAACAAGATAATTAGGATTTTGATAAGGCAATTGATGTATTTAAGGAGCTTAGGGAGCAGCATGTGGTACTTGAATGAGGTGGAAGAGGAGCTTCCATAGGAGATCACTGATGATTCTGAAAACTTTGATTTTGAGGATTTCAAAATGTTGTTTGAGAAGCTTGAGGATACATGTTTTGATACATTTGAGGATTTTACACTTGAGGATGAGAATTTCACATTGAAGGTTTATGCATTGGAGGAACTTGATATGCTTGAGTAGGAGCTACTTGTGGATCTTGATTGGGAGCTATAACATGTTGATTAGACTCTTGAAAAGACATGGGGTTCATTTGATTTTGGAAGGTTTTTATGTAATTAGATTGTAAAGCATCTATCATCTTGGCCAAATTGGATTGTGTAGCAATAAGACTTTCCATTTGCTTAGTAGGAATTTCCACGTAAGATTCTTCAACTACACTTTCCTTTGGCTCTACTTTAAAACCTTGACTAGGCTCCATCATTTGAGGAATAGGAGTAGAGTAAAAACGCATAGCATGGGATTGTTCTCTAACTTGCTCCTTAGCTTGTGGAAGGCTAGCTTGAGGAAGGCTAGCTTGAGGAAGGCTAGTTTGCTCATAAAGCATGGATTGCCTTTGATGTCTATGGGCTATAGATCCTACTACTGTTATAAGTTATGGAATGTGTTGAACAAGGCATTGTTGGAATGTTAACTTATTAATGCATCAAAATGTTTCGGTGTTTTGCTAAAGTTCATGAGGGTGTGAAAGGTGTGAAAGGGGGAACATCAATAATAAGACTTTAGGGCAGACATCAATAATCTGACTTATAATTTATTTAGTTTGTAAATAAAACCGCGTAGAGGGTTCTATTGTTAGAAACATTAAGAAACGTAGTGGTTAGAATAAGGGTCATTGTAGACCATAGTTTCTGATATTAAAAGCAAAGGCTTTCTAGAAAAGTTACGAACTTCTACTTTCATGCATGCTTTTTGAAGCTGCTCTCATGTAACCACTATTTCAACATAATCAAAAATTCCTATAAATACATGTACTTTGTGGAGTATTGAAACAGAGTGCATGGGGGAAGATTGCATCCAATACTGTGTTCTATCTCATCTCTTGTTGTGTCTATTTCTTCTGTGTGTTTTCTACATCTATAACCTCTGTGTGCACGTGAGCAAGATCGTGATAATAGTGGTATCAGAGCACCACACGTGTCACTATGGAGGGGTTTGTTTCTGTTTGTTTTGGCGATTGATCTCTGTTTGGTTGTTCTTTGTTCATGATCTGTTTTCGATTCGGATTCCAGTTTCCATTTCCATTTCCATTTTCAGACATAGGTAGATTGTTTGGATCATTTCTCAACATCTACTGAATCTTTTGAGAAGTTTTAACTTGGAGAAACAGTGCAACATTTAGCAGATACTTTCTATAAAGTTTCACTAAAATATTAACACACTAGATCATTCAATGAGTGGATTAAGTGTAGCAGACGTTTCTAAGTAATTAGTTTCTTCAGAGTTAGTTCAAAGTTTGATAGTTTGGAATTGGTCATCAAAATTTGGTTGAGCTTTTGAGTTGTTCTTGATATAGAGGTGCTCTAACAACAAGGATAACTTGTTCTTTTCGAGATTAACACTATCCATCATGAGTAACATGGTGTAATCCTCCAAGATAATCTTTACACTGTGGGGTAGCAAAGCTTGGAATCTATTGGGACTCATGAGCATGCTAGATGTGTCCATAGATACTTCAAAATTTTCCTTGATTTGTTCCTTTAATCTCCCATTCTCCTCTCTAGAGGCTGTGTGTTGGTGGCATAGCAAACCCATATAGTATATCAGTTTGGAATTATGCTTCATTTGAGCTCTAAGAAGCTCTTTCAATTATATGACTACTTTTTTATTCTGATTCTCTAGTTCCACTTCTAGTGTGTGATGTATCTCCTTAAGTTGTGTGTACCTGTATTCAACAAAGCATTCTCAATGCTTAATGAATTTAGTTGGCCCTATAGGTTCAATATTTATTCCTCATGAGCATTGTGATGGCCCAAGATGGGGAACTCTTCCCTTACTTGTTGAATGTATGTAAACAATTGATGTATCGATTGTGGCGAAAGAATAGAATGCATTACGATGCATAAACACTTTCTAGTCTACATTGAATGGAGTGGGAATGGAACACTTGTGAGTGGTGGTGAGGTTCACATAGAGGCATTGGGACTTTTGTGTGCATTGGTCCTTGTGGTTATTTTGGTTTGAGATGTCCATGGCATCATACGTGGTTGTGTATGTCATGGCTATGGTGAAAAGTGGCATTGGGCATGCCGTGAGTAGTGTTTTGAAAACCAAACGTAAAGAAAATGATGGCTGGATGGATTGAATGGGGTAAGGAAAGGTTACATGAGGCAAAAATGATTGTGTTAGGGGATTGATAAAGGGTTGAAGGAAAGACGGAATTGATACAGTCGAAGCAGGATCCATAGAGGTGAATGATAAGAGTGGTTGGTGGGGGGAAAGGTACAAATGTAGGGTGAATGGGGGGGGGGGGGATTGCACAATTGTTGGTCGAATGGAGGAGATAGTTGTAATGGTAGTTGAGAGAGAGTGGTTGGCATGGATGTCACAAGAAAGTGTGATTATTTGAAAGTAGACATACAAGGCATGAACCACGATGGAGATACTATTGATACGTGATAGCAAGATGGGGTTTTTAGTGGAGTCTAGAAAATGGATTGGAATTATTGAGAGATTTGTGTTATGGTGGTCATGGGCCGGATGGGTTGGTTGGTCAATGAGGAGGTATTGATAGGTGGGATTGGTGCGGGCATGTTTCCTCAAAGTGTTGATTGTCTAGAGAGGTTTAGGGATACTAGCACTTGAATGGGTTCAACTACATGGGGTTGAAGGCTTAGTTGATGAGGATCATACCTTGTTGGTGTTTGATTTGAAAGATATTTTAATGATTTTAAAATGCCTATCACCTATGTGAGAAGGTGGAATGCTAGGATAAAATGTGCCACAAACCCATTTCTATCACGTTCCTGATATAAGAATACATGTCTTTCCTCTTCAATTAGCTCATGATAATTTCAAACTACTTGCATGATTGTGTACAAGCATTGCAATGTCATTGTGTTAGTAGATTTGTCACCTACATGGTTGTCATTGTTGGAGGAGATGGTGGATAGATTTCTAAAATGAAGTGGTGCTACAAATCCTTATTCTACACTAGCCAAGAATAAGTTGAGGAGTGTAGAGTAGACACCTTGAGCTTCCCAAGAATCACAAATAATCACCTAAGTGCTGAGGAGTATGATCCTCTATTCAATGGATCAAAACAAATCAGTAGGAAATTCAACTATGAGCTAAAAGTTAGTATTCTGGTTTCTACACCTACTTAGTAAAATGAATAGTGCTCTTAACCTACTAGTAATTGATCAAATTCCTTTTGGAATTATCTAACTAACTTAGATAGCTACCAATCACAAGTTATTTCACTTGAAATGAGCAAGTGTGCTCTGAGCATTATGCTTAGCAAGATAAGTGATCATCCCCACATTTTTGGGCTTCAACAGTATGCAGACTAGTGAGTCGAGTTTTGAATATATCTAAAGGTTGAATAAAGAAATGCCAATGAAACTTTGTAACAATAACATAGATAGCGTGCTGAATCTACACCACTTTAAATCGCATCAAATGATCAAGTATGCAGTGAGAACCAAGTCTGAGAAGTTCAATGTTCTGAGATGAACATGACAAAGACGAGAGAGTGAGATATGATCAATGTATATGTATTAAATCACATAGAGCTACAAAGACATTCGCAATATATAATTGCACAATGTGAGAGTAGTGACAAAGCTATAGGATGAGCTCACTAAGCACTATAGATCCCCTCTCAAATGATCTCCAAATCGGGCACACATTCATGTGAGATTTTGATCCATCTTTTATAGCTAGAGTTGGAGCCATTTTTTGAATTCAATTCAAGATCTTACCATAAAGTAAATCCTAAACTTTAGGACTTTCTTTCTCATCAATCACCTACCAAGTAATTTGTGATTTGGTTCCTCCTAACTCCATGTGAAAGTAGTGCAATTAACATATGCGCTTTTACAAGGATAAATATAAATGCTTTTTATAAGGGAATAGTCATATGTGACTTTAAGTGACTATATGAAGTGATGCTAATTGTCCAAGTATGTGTGCTTGGACTCATGTGCACCAATAGCTCCCTATCAAGCCTAACATGCTTGTTCTTTATTCCTCCTTAATTTTTTGCAATCCAATGATCATGTTGAACATGTTGATCTTAGTTCCATCCAAAGATTTGGTTAGCATATCTGCACATTCCAAATTTGTTGATACATAGGACAATTATATGTCCTTGCTAAGTAGCTTCCCTCTCACATAATGTTAATTCACGTCAATGCAGAGTCCTTGCATGTGAGCTAATGTTATCTCCAAAGATCATTGGAGTATAAGAATGTAATCCCAAATCTATGTAAAGTAGCTTGATCCACATAGAATCTTGTGTTGCATTTGCTAAGCCTCTATATTCAGCTTCAGTTGATGATAGTGCCACAATCGGCAGTTTCTTTGAGGATCATGAAATCAACTTTGAACCTAGAAAAGATAAGTAGCCAGAACTTCTCCTTCTATCATATTTTGAGCCAGCCCAATCTACATCAGAATATAGCTTGATATCCAAGTCAGATGTGAATGGATAAAGTAGCCCTTGATTTATGGTACCCTTTCAATACTTTAAGAACTTCTCCTTCTATCATATTTTGAGCCAGCCCAATCTACATCAGAATATAGCTTGATATCCAAGTCAGATGTGAATGGATAAAGTAGCCCTTGATTTATGGTACCTCTTGGCAGCTTCCATGTGAGGTTTTCTTGGTGTAGGTATAAATTGACTTAGTGTGCTTACTCCATAGCATATGTCCACTCTTGTTAGGGTTGCATAATTGAGACTCCCAACAAGCCTTTGATAACCTATAATATCTTCAAGTAGTTCTCCTGCATGAGAACTAAGTTTGGGATTGATTTCCATGGGTGTACCTGCAATTTTTGCATTCTCCATCTTGAGCTTAACAAGCATAATGTACTTCCTCTGAGTAATAAAGACACTAGAATCTGAATATACAAATTCTAATCCAAGAAAGCATGTTCACAAACCAAGGTCACTAATTTTAAACTCTTCCATTGTCTAAGCTTTGATTTCTTCTTAATGAACAAAGAAGAATATGCTTTGCTAGCAACAAAAAAATGGTCCTGCAAATATTTGACAAGCCTATGTTTCCAAGCTCTAGGAGCTTGCTTTAGACCACACAATGCCTTCCTCAATCCACATACAAAATTTGGTTTTTCCTTGTCTTTATATCCTCGTGGTTGAGCCATGTAGACCTCTTTATAGATCCATCCATTAAGGAATGCATTTTTAACATCTAACTAAAAAAAGTTCCAATTCTTTGAAGCAACAATACTTACTAAAACTCTGATTGTTGGCATCTTAGCCACAGGTGAGAAGGTCTCCTCATAATCCACTTCATGGTTTTGAGCAAACCCTTTTTCTACTAGCCTTGCTTTATATCTCTTGATTGAACCATCTGAATTCTTGTTTACTTTGTAAATTCACCTAGATCCTATTACCTTCATGCTTGGCTTCTTGGGGACCTAATCCCAAGTACTGTTCTCTTGAAATGCTTCATTTTCTTCCTGCATAGCTTCTCTCCATTCTTCCTTCTTATTGGCTTCTTCAAATGAAGAAGGCTCCTTCGACATGGAATCTTTAATCATGTATATAGAATGCTTGATGACTAGAGATGTGTTGTAATAAAATAAGTCTATGGACTAGGGATCCGATTGCTTCAGACAGATCTGAAATCGGATACCGTTTGGTCACTTGTCTGTAGGACCAAAGATCTCAAGAATAGACTCAAGCAAAAGTTCGTGTGCTCTCATATTCAAGAGCCTAGTGGTTAAGTCTCATGGTTGTGAAGGAGGAGGTCTTGGGTTCAATCCCCATGGGGAGCATGGGGAGAGAATTTTGCCCAAGGAGCTCTAGAGCCTTCTAACTCAAGTTAACGTGAGTTAACTTGAGACCAGTGGACTTAACTCAAGAGGTGAGTACAACAACCACTAATGGACTCTAGTGGAAGGTAGTAAAGCAGGTCGAGATCACTCCAGCCACTAGTAGACTCTAGTGGTAGATATCAAAGGTGTGGAGGAGATTGCACATGCACTTGTGGACTCTAGTTACATTTGTGGTCCTCGTTGATTCAAGTAGCTATATATACAAGCATAAGGTTGGGAGGAGAGTCATCTCTCAAGCACATGGTGGTCGTAATTCTTAGGCTGTTGCATTGACAACCAAACTTTAAGTGTTCCAAATTAAATTCAAGTGAATCAAGAGTTCTCAAAGTCTTGTGAGGGATATCCTAAGTCCATGCACTAGTTATGCCTAAAAATGGAGTAGTAATTAGAATCCACCTAGTTCACATGGTTGTGCCTAGATTGCACATCCAGAAACTGTGAATTGGCCAGGGATGTATTTAGATCCACCCTTATTATTCATTCACTACTTTGTACTTTGCCTAGCTCATCAAGGTGCAAGAACACATAGTGTTTTGAATCATTTGGGCAGAGATGCCACCACAGAGATGAGACATGTTCTTCTAGTTCTAGAACATTACCATGTTCTTCCAGTTTTAGATCATGAGGCTTGGGGGATGCCTACATTATGTATATAGCTCTATTTTCAAGGATGAAAATCTTTTCCAAGGGGGCAAGAATGCAATAAAGTAAGTATATGGACTAGGGATCCGACTTCTTCAGACAGATCTGAAATCAGATACTGTTTGGTCACTTGTCTTTAGGACGAAAGATGTTAAGAATAGACTCAAGTATAAGTTTGTGTGCTCTCATATTCAAGTGATCCACTTAGCCTAGTGGTTAAGTCTCATGGTTGTGAAGGAGGAGGTTTTGGATTCAATCCCCATGGGGAGCATGGGGAGAGCATTTTGCCCAAGGAGCTTTAGAGCCTTCTAAATCAAGTTAACGTGAGTTAATGTGAGACCTGTGGACTTAACTCAAGAGGTGAGTACAACAACCACTAGTGGACTCTAGTGGAAGGTAGTATAGCAGTGGTCTAGATCACTCCAGCCACTAGTAGACTCTAGTGGTAGATATCAAAGGAGTGGAGGAGATTGCACATGCACTTGAGGACTCTAGTTACATTTGTGGTCCTCGTTGATTCAAGCAGCTATATATACATGCATAAGGTTGAGGAGAGTCATCTCTCAAGCACGTGGTGGTCGTAATTCTTAGGCTGTTGCATGTGTTGTAGCCATACCTTATGGTTTTCTTACTCTCCCTTTGAGATCTTCTAAGTGCTTGATTGGATGACTCTTGAATGTCTTCCAATTGTTTGAATTTTTTCTTGCCCTTGGACTTCCAAGCTTTGTAGTCAATCTATTCTTCATTTTTGTGTTGACATCTTTTGATATTTGTGGTTCTTCTTGAGTTAGAGTTGGAAAATGACTTTCTAAGTCATAGAGTAGCTTTATTTTCCTTCAATCATCTTCAAACTAGGAGTGATTTTCATCAGACGCCACATCCCTTCTAACTGTGAATTCTTTGTTAGTGGGATTTTACAACTTATATCCTTTTTGGTTTTGGCCATAGCCAATGAATATACATCTTTTAGCCTTTGGATCAAACTTTCCTCTCATTTGTGAGGGTATATGTGCATAAGCAATGGACCCAAAGATTTTGCTATGGTCTAAGGAAGATCTCCTACCATTCCATGCCTCATAAGGTGTCATTCCATCCAAGGACTTTGATGGAAGCCTATTAATTAAGTATGTGGCTCTGGAAACAACCTCTATCCATAAGTAAATTTGAAGTTTCTTTTCATTGACCATTGATCTTGCATCCTCTACTATTAATCTATTTCTTGGTTCTACCACTCTATTTTGTTCAAGAGTGTACCTTGTTGTAATATCTCTCTTTATGCCTTTGTCCTATAAGAATGAGTCAAATTCATGTGCAAAGTACTCAACACCTCCATCAGATCTGAGTTTCTTTAAGTTTCTCCCTGTTTGATTCTCAATCAATGCGAAATACTTCTTGAAATAAGTGAAGACTTCATCTTTATGCTTCATAAAGTAAAGTATTGTCCATCTTCTATAGTCATCTATGAATGAAACATAATACCTTGACCCTGAGATTGATGGCTCCCTACTAGGACCCCACACATTTTTGTGCACAAGCTGCAACTAGTCTTCATACATTTATCCTTTTCTGTTGAATGGTTGCCTATGTGATTTGCCAAATTGGCATGCTCCACATTTGTAAATCATGTGTTGCTTGGAAACATTCGGAATGCCAAGCATACACTGATCCCTGCATATTTGTTTTAGTTTCCTCTCACCTATATGACCAATTCTCTTATGCCATATCTCCAATTCAGATAGGGTTTGATCTTTGTAATTGAAGACAACAATATTTTTGGTATCTTCAACTTCAAATATAAAGAGTCTACCAAATTTCTCACCTTTTGCAATCCTCTTGAAGCCTTGTTGTGGGTCCTCCACATATACTCCATGCCTTTTGAATCTGACCTATAAGCCCTTATCAACAATTTTCCCAACACTAATTAGGTTTTTTGTTATGGTTGTTGGATATTATACCTTACTTAAGAGTTTCATGTTACCATTAGATGCTTAAACATTTCCAATCTTCTTTTTAGAGTGCCTAGTGTCATCCCTTGTGTGCACTTCATGCTTCCCTTTAGGTTCCTCAAGATCAAATAACAATGCTGCACATGATTTGAACAACCAAAATCAATATAGAATGGATGCTCATCATCTTTACCTTGCTTAGATGTTATGTTCATGATCAGTAGAGAATCCTCTTGATCTTTTCTATAGTTTTTTTAGTCTCTTCTACCTTTTAAGCCTCATTGGTAGTTGTTGTTGTTGGAGTCTTGGTTATAATTATGATGGTAATTCCTTCCCCCATATTGAACCTTCTATGGATTGTGCATAGCCTCCTCTCTAGAAGCCTCTTCCTCTTTCATTATTGATGTTACTAAAGCACTCATCTCTAGTATGATTGGTCAAACAACAAATTTTGCAAGGTGAAGAGTTGTAGGATCTCCCCCTGCCTTGCTTTCCTCCTCTGCCCCTGTACCTCTTCCTCTACCTGTGAAGTTCACTTGAGAGGTACTTGCATCCTCTTCATTCTTCTTACCTTTTCCTTTATCTTTGTTGTTACTTTTATCTATGTAAAGGGTGTAAGATGGACTACCTCTAGAGTTATCTCCATTCCTCTAGAGCTTTGTCTCATGTGTAAAAAGCTGTCCCATCAATGTATTGAGGTCAGGTATCTGCATGTCCATATACAAATGCATTGCTATGGTAAAGGACTCCCATTTTTCATCAGCCTTGATGCCATTTATGATATGTGTTACTATCTGATCCTCTTCTATTTCTTCTCCAATGCTCCCAAGTTGGTCATCTACATCCTTCATCTTGGTCACGTAGTCAGTTACACTTTGCTTTGGTTACTTCTTCAAGGTTGTGAACTCCATCCAAAGTTGACACTTTCTAGCCCTTGTATTTGATGGGAAGTATGAAGAGAGTACTTGCCAAGTCTCTTGGGAGGTCTTGCAATTCCTAATATGAGGTAATAAGCAATCACATATTGAGTTAATTATAAAAGACATGGCTAGAGCATCCTTTGCACACCATGGAGCTATTCTTTCTTGCTCTTCTCTTGTAGGTTGATGTTTGATTCTTAATGTTGGCATTTCTTCATCTCCAAAGATGTATCCATACAAGCTCCTTCTTTGGAGGTAATCTTGCATCCTTAGGGACCATGTTGGATAATTGCACGTGTCGAATTTGTCAATGAATGATGAAAACCATCTCCCATTTTTCTTTGATGTTGCTTTGATACCACTATTGGAGCAGATGGTGGATAGATTCCATTAATGAAGTGGTGCTGCAAATCTCTGCTATCTCCTCCACCAGTGATATCAAAGCAACATCGAAGCAAAATGGGAGATGGTAGATAGATTCCATAAATGAAGTGATGTTGCAAATCCCTGCTTTATACTAGCCAAGAATAAGTTGAGGAGTGTAGATTAGAAGCCTTGAGCTTCCCACAAATTACAAATACCTAATTGCTTTGGAGTATGATCCTCTATTCAATGGATCAAAAGAGATGAGTAGGAAACTCAACTATGAGCTAAAACTTGATATTTTGGTTTCTACACCTGCTCAATAAAATGAATAGTGCTCTTAACCTACTAGCAATTGATCAAATTCCTTTAAGGAGTATCTAATTGACTTAGATAGCTACCAATCACAAGTTATTCACTTGAAGTGTACTCTGAGAATTATGCTTAGAAATCTAAGTGATCATCCTAACATTTTTTTGCTTCAATGGAATGCACACTAGTGAGTAGAGTTTTGAATATATATCAAGATTGAATAAAGAAATGAAAAGAAAACTTGTTACAATAGACAATGTGTGGAATCTATACCACTTTGAATCACATCAAATGATCAAATATGCACTGAGAACAAAGTCTGAGAAGTTTACTGTTCTAAGATGAACATGACAAAGAAGAGAGAGTGAGATATGATCAATGTATATGTATTTAATCACATAGAGTTACAAAGACATTGGGAATATATAATTGCACAATGTGAGGGTAGTGATGGAGTTATAGGATGAGCTCACTAAGGACTATAGATCCCTCTCAAATGATGTTCAAATCGGGCACACATTCATGTGACGTTTTGATCCATCTTTTATAGCTAGAGTTGGAGCCATTTTTTGAATTCAGATTCAAGTTCTTACCCTAAAGTGAATCCTAAACTTTAGGACTTGCTTTCTCATCAATCACCTACCAAGTGATTTGTGATTTGATTCCTCCTAAATCCACCCGAGAGTAGTTCAATTAACATATGCACTTTTAGAAGGATAAAAGTAAATGCTTTTTATAAGGGAATAGTCATATGTGACTTTAAGTGACTATATGAAGTGAATGCTAATTGTCCAAGTATGTAGGCTTCGACTCATGTACACCAATAGTCCTTAGTATCCCTTCCTTCATAGTGTTCAACTGGTGTTTTCTAGTGATATTGTAGACCTTGTTGCTGTTGTTGGACTTGTTGGTCAGTTGGATCATCTTCATCTTCATTGATTAATGGCCTGTCATCATCCTCTTGCTCTTTGCATAGTTCCCTTCTTCGTGATTAGTTTGCGAACTTGGATAAGAATTGTTCCTACTCTTGTGGGATGTAATGAGTGTCTAAGAATTGGAATTCTGTATGGATAGGTCCTAGAGTATTGAAATCTAAAGTAGTGGCAAAATCCTCTATAACACTATGAGACATATACATACAAAGCATTCTGATTTAATAGTTTTTATTTGTTTCATAACTCCTCCTTTGGTGTGATGGTCCCAAGTGGGTGGTCTTCTCAAATTTCATCTTCTCCTTATAAAGGAGAGGGTCATGGAATGCGAATGTCGATAGGTGGAGTCACAATCTATGGTCTTGGGGAGACTCTTGTAGAGATGGTTGATGTGGGGGCCATGAGGTCTCTATCAGTTGAAGGCACAAAATAATGGCATGATTCTTTTTGTTAGCTAGGAGGTGGATGCTTCGCTGCTCTTGAATGCTTATAAATGGCCACATGTAAGTGCCCTCTTAATATGAATATCATAAGCTAAGCACATATAAACAATTATACTAAAGGCACAATAGCCATTAAGCTCTTGCTTTCTTATCCACTGGTTATTAGCTGCATGTAGTTGATCAATAATCCAATGCAGCAAGTCAATATGGAGGGACATGTTCAGTGCCAATAACAAACTAAACTTTTCTTCTTATGAGCCTATGTGAATATATCTTGTCCTAGGAATACAAAGTTATATACATATGTGCATAGCTATATACAAGTTACAGGTTATAGCATACATATGAGAGAGCTTGAGTATATCACTTTTCTTCATCGACTCTAGATTCAAGTCTTCAAATTCTAAATGGACATGCATGTAAAACATCTTTAATGCCTCATGAACAAGCTTGTGTGTCAACTTAAATTTCTGCAAAGGTTGATCTTGAAGCAATGATGGGATTACAAAAGTACTTGATTCATATTTATCAATTCTAGGTTCTAGTGTATGAGTAAGAAAATAGCATCTATAGAAATCTGGTTAGGTAAAGGGTGCTACCAAATATTGGGCTAAACCAATCTTCTTACAAATGGAGTGTAACTCCTCTGAGTGCTAAAAAACTTTGAATTCTTGTAAACAAAATTGGAAATGAGCCAAACAATGATTGAATCCTAATTTGTCTCAAAGATTTACTTCACATTAAACGTGGCCCTGCTAGACCCTAGAACCAATGTAATTTTACAATGATTTGGTATGTTTGGCCTCTAGAAGGATCTTCAAGCGGGAGCTTGCCTTGCAATACTGCTACCTCTCTAGGGGGAAGTAATGGATAATCCTCAATGGGAAGGGTATGATCATCCACACACCACTAATTGGAACCTCATTCTTGCATCATGAAACTTTTGTTGCTTATAAAGTTTTGCTACACACCAAGAACACATTAGTATGGAAACAAAATTTCATCTTAGTATGGCGAGCTCTAACTCCCTTTCCAAATAGGGATATGCTTCCCACATAGTCGTGTGTCGTGCAACAGTGCACAATGATATTCTTGTGCCTAGTACATGTTGCTAGAACATCTATATGCATACTTGGGACAATGCATGATCTCAGGATGTTTGTAGAGAGTCATAGATATATTACAAAGTTTTTGATGTACAAGTTTGTTACAAAGTTGGTCGTAAGTTATTTCTTATGATATTACAAGGTGATATTATCGATGTATATATTTTCTTAGGAGAGAATGAGCTTGATTGGTCATGGGGTTGTTTAGGAACACATTTCTATATTGTACTAGGAGCTGATTTACATGACATTTTGGGTACAAAGGCTTTTTATCTAAGTGACGCATGATTAAGGGTTGAATGAAGTTTCCTAACGGATGGTGATACATGTGGGGAAAATTGGGTTGGTGAGAAAGTCTTAGGCACCCAAATATATGCATTGTGAGGGAATGTCATCATTGAACCCTTAGATATCCAAATTTGTCGAGCCTTCAATGGTTGATCTCTTCCTTGCATCTTTTGTTGTCCTTTTGATTCACATTGTGCTCCTTTGGTGGTGACTTTCGTTTTGAAGTAGTAGTTAGTTGGTGAATCTTTTTTACCCAAAACTACTTCATACCTATAGAAATTGGGAATTTCTATTGGTGAAACAACAAGGTGGAGGGTGATCATTCCTTGATAATTTTGTGATGCAGTTGAGCTCCATGCCTTTGTAGTTGACTTGTCAATATGACACTCATCTTTGAAAGGAAGGGAATTCCAACTCTTGCATCACTTGTCCATGAAAAGGAATTATAGCTACAAAACCCAAGAGTCTCTAGTTGTATGATCATGTGAGAGCGAGAAGACCCAAGAGCCTTCAACTTTACTATAGACTTAGCTTTGAAAAGCTCAAGAGAGTCCAACTCTATGATAGATAGAGAACTAAAGGAACCAATATTCTTTAGCTCTACTATTGATTCATGCTTAGAGGTCTCACGATTTTGTAACTATAACATAATATGTTGACTATTAACTCAGACTTGAAGAATATGTCTTCCAATTTTCAAGTTGACTACATAATCATATGTCCAATCTTGGTCCAATATGAAATTTTTTATAAGATCTTCATCATGACAAACTAATAGCTTTACTATTGATGGGACATCTTGTATGAGGATAGGAACTTCCACCTCACCAATGCAAGGGACTTCCACTCTCCTAATCCTATGAGGTAAGCCTCTATTGGATTCATTTGTAGGTTTATATCTTCACAACATGAAAACCTAATGGCTCTAGCGGAAGCTCTTGATTCAATCACGCCCTTGATCATCTTGATTGTAGTGCTCTATTCTAGTTAAAATCAAATAAATGTTCATCTACCCACTTTGCTACAAGAGGTATTAATCTTTGATTGGCACATTGCCATGTTATTACTAGGGGCATCTATGTGAGGGATGAAATTCAGAATATAAAGCACTTCAATGTCAGCATTCCTATTTTTTTCCTACACCCTCTCCTCTTAGCCTCATACATTTGATGGATATTAGAACTTCAACTTGAGCTTCTTGTTAAATTCGTTTCTCCTCCTCTTTAAGCTTCTTACCTACATAGATTGGTTTAAGCAAGTCCTTTGTCATTGGTTCTTCGTGAAGCTTCACTCTGCACCTACTAATGTAGATAATTGCACTATATCCCTTGTCAAAAGTCTATTGATAATCATGGGTCTATAACCATGTTCTTCTAACTTACGAGCATGTTTTTTCAAAGTGTACACCAATACAAAATCCCCAAATCTCAATCCTTTGTCTTCCACATGTGCATCAAAATAAGACTTTTGTCTTTTTGCATCATATATATACCTTTTTCTACTCTTAATCTAGTCTCTCCTAAGCATTTTAAGTCCATTATCTTGGAAGATAACTTGTGGCCCATCCATTGATGCTCTTGTGCAAACCCTTAGTGTAGGTATTACAAATTAGAATGGAAGCACAACGTCTAGCCAAATATCATCTGAAAGGGAGTTGCATTGAGTACCCTTCTATAGGCCACTCACTATGCCCAAACAATGTGATGCAAGTGTTTGTCCCAATCAAAATGTTCATCATCTAGGAGCTTATTCAACATGTTACATGGGATTCTATTCGTGCTTTCCAATTGTGTATTTCCTTGTGGATGATATGGCACTGATTTCTTGTGAAGCACCATGAGATCCTATAACACATATTCAATCATTTCATTCAAGAAATGTTTTTTTTAATCACTTATGAGTTCTAACAATCCATAGCTTGTGCACACATTATCCAAAAAGAATTTGGGTGTCATTTATGATTAATTTTTCATCTCTTCCATGCTTATATAGCCTATCACCAATGAGTACATGTCATGAGCTTCTTGGTCTAGACTTCTTTGTTGTGCTAAGGTGATATCTTTGGGAAATGTTCTTGTTCTAAAAAATTCAACTAGAGGACTGCTCTACTCAGGTATTAGAGAAACTTGATAGAAGGTAGCATGTTCAACTGAAGGTGTGCTAGTATAGGATGGATAATTCTTGAGCAACGTAAAGACATATGCTTCCATGGTTGGCGAACACATGCCTAACTGCTTGAATATCTCTCAGGCATTATGCCTTGAATAATTTCTCCTTTTTGCACTTACATGTGCTAATTGCAACCATTTTTTATGTTCATCCTCTTCCACACAAATGTTAGAATTCCCTCACCATCTTACTTCTCAATACTTCCTCCAAAGATGTGATACTTTTGTAACTTAATTACTTTTGCTTCCTTTCTTCTTGATGTAGGGATCTTGGGTCCAAAAGTTAGGATTTCCTATGATTGCTTTACTCTATTCGGAGCTACTTCAAAGTTGAACAAATATGCATCACAAAGTTCATCGGACACACCTTGCAAGGATTCTCTTGAAGTGAGTTATGATTGGTAATCCTTTGGTAGGTGCGTTTTATATTTCCTAAAAACTAGTTCAAAATCA
Source organism: Ceratopteris richardii (assembly GCA_020310875.1). Taxonomy (NCBI): domain Eukaryota; kingdom Viridiplantae; phylum Streptophyta; class Polypodiopsida; order Polypodiales; family Pteridaceae; genus Ceratopteris; species Ceratopteris richardii. Next base: position 94,473,920 of record CM035421.1, read on the forward strand.
TATTCCATTAGTAAGAGAAACCATCTTACTAATCTGCATACGTTTGAGGGTTTGTTCACCAAGTATAATAAGGCTTGATGATCTATAAAAAAACTGAACTTATTTTCTAGAAAATAATATGGAAATATTTTTTCTACATAGACCATGACTAGCCATTCTGTTTCAATGGTCATGTGATTCCTTTCTACTAAGTTCAATTATCTATTTGTATAATCTATGGGGAGATCTATGTCTGCTTCTATGTGGGTTGTCCTAGCACACATGGAGTAGTGTAAATGGAAGCATCCACCTAGACATGGAATGACTTACTCCAACTGGAAATTGTAGAAATAGGGGCTAAGCTCAAACCATGCAATGAAGGCGGGGAGCTAGTGACGAATTGTGGCCATCATATATCCTATAGTATGAGGCCTGCAGAGTGGAATGAAGTAAGGATAGTTTAACTAGTCCTGACACTGCTTATTATTTTGAACTTTAATCGCAAATGCCGTCCAAGAGTGGCATCATGGTACTTGACCCCAACACGGATTGTAATTTAGGTGTAGTGGGGCCTTGGTCTAGGTGTGCATCATTTCCGGATATTCTTGTAAAAGCTCCTTCCACTAGTTGGATTGAAATATTTTTCTTTTTTGTGCTTCAGGGGTTAAGTCGTCAGGCTCAAACTAAGTGGTGTGAGTCAGTTTCTTCCTCATTTCCGTTTCAATAGCTAATTGATATTCTGCCATCCATAGTAAGTAGGGTTTGTATTGAAGCTCATTAATCGAGATATACTTGTAGGATGCCAACTGAGCAAAATAGGGTGATTGTAAAATGTGTTCCTCGATTAGGACCATAGCATGTAGTTGTGCTTCTACATGTGCGGAGTGAGTCTTACCTATTTCTTCAACTAATTTGAAACACGTAGGAGTAGGAAGCTCAAATGTGTCCTATCCTTTCTATCGTGACAAGTCTGCCAGGGACTGTTTGTGGTTCATATGCTTCTTTGTATGTGTCCTCCACTAGTATAGTAATGGTTTCTTCTTCGGTAGGAGTTTTCGGTGGGGAATATGGCCTAAGGGGTGCTGAGTGAGCTGAAATCTGAGCTTGGAGTTCAATGACATGCAAGCATAAGGTAGTGAGTTTGTCTAAGATTTTTGGGGATGTGACTTTGAGAACATTTTGTGGCTGTGTCGGTCCTTCAGTAGTAAGGCTTTTCGATCTCCCTAGAGCTTTTGATATTCTTCATTGATTTGTCATAGTTGTCCAGTAGTTAATTAGTAACTAGCTTATTAGTAATAGCTAATTAGTGACTAGCTTAGTAGTAATAGCTAATTCCTAACAGCTAACTAAGAACCAGCTACCTTGTAATAGCTAACTTATAACAAGCTAATTAGTAATAGCTAATTACAAATAACTAACCAAGGACTAGCTACTTAGTAATAACTAACTGGTAATGAGCTTAATAGTAATAACTAATTACTAACGACTAACGAGGAACCAGCTACTTAGTAATAGCTAATTGTTAACAAGATAATTAGTAAAAAGTTAGTAACCTAGTAATAGCTAACTAGTAAGAAGCTAATTTGTAATAGATACTAACAATTTACCCAAAACCAGCTACTCAGTAATTAGTAATAATCTAATTAGTAATAAATACTTAGTAACAAGTAACTAAGAACTAGCTACTAAGTAATAGGTAACAAGTAGCAACCTAATTAGTAATATCTAGTTACAAACAATTAACCAAGAAGCCACAACCATGGATAAAAAGTAATATTATTAATATTAATCAACACGACAAGCTTGACTCTATGAAAGTTGAATCCACCATCAAAGAATCTAGAGATTATTTGCCGCACATGTTGTGGTATTTCAACACCACATTCAGGTCCTAAATAGTTGATTGACACATGATAATGTGTTGCAAAACAAATACAATGATATGCATGGTTGCATGGCATAAGGTGCACTATAAAACTCACCGTCTCCTCAATATTCAAACCACATGCTATGCACATGGATGAAACACTGAGTAAGAGGGCAGATGGTAACTATAGGGGAGGTAATGGTAATAATGGTGACAATTCATTTGAATCCATCATGCTTAACATGTTCTTTACAAAGGATAGATGTCGATTTGCACCCTTGAACCGATTCTCATGCAACTTATATTCAGCCTGTGTATGTAACAATCCAATTGATCAGTATTCAACCTTAGAAAAATGTTCCAAACAAGTCAATAAAGCTAAATACTACCTCCAATTCAGGCACCTTGTCATTCTCATCTGGTTCAACCCCTAGTGGCTCCAAATTAATAGTAGATATCTGAATTTGCCTCTCCAACTAAATCCTCCTCTCAGTAGACATTCCCACATCACATTTCAATTCATCTATGGATACCTGTAACTTTTTTCTCATCTCAATGACTGTTGTAGTCACTTTAGACTCACCAACCTTCGATAGGTTGGCTTGATCCAAATTAAGCTTGACCCCATCCAACTTATTTTGTTCACTATCAATTAACAATTCCAAAGTATGTATAACCTTAGTACCCTCCACTCGCCTTATGGGAGTAGTTGTCGTACCTTTTTGAGCATATAACTCAACATCTTCTTTCTGCTCCTAGAAGTTTGCTTCCAAAGGCTCTAAAAGTGGTGAAGCATCATCATTCAAACAACTATAAAACCTTTGCATCTTCGACTGCAATGTACCCATCTTCTTGCATCTTTCAATAGAAGCTTTTGTAGCTACAGCTCATGCGGCTTGGTAGATAGCTAGATTTTCTGATGTTTGAGTACTGGTACAGTTTTCAATTGCAAAGGCTCTAGCGAATTGTACAAACAATTCATAGTTTGTTGGTACCTCTTGGTAGACTTTCTGATGTAACACCATCAATGCGTCATAGAACTCTCGCCTGACATATTTAACTTTCATCTTCCCCTTAAGTCGAGTTACCTTGAAGACAGACAACTAATCTGCCTCACTAACTGATTTTTCTGATATAGTACCTACATCTATTCCAACGATTGATAGGCCATAAATGATGTGGAAATCCTCTTTATTCTAGTAGAATATGCTGTGGTCTAACACTTTTGGATATGCTGGATACATCCACCTACATCAACAAGGCAAATTGTTTCATAAATGCATGCCCATTACTCCAATCGTAGCACCAATGATTAAGTATAGAGTCCCTATATCTTTGTGGTTCATGGAAAATAGCATGCTAAAGAAAACCAATAGGCACTATGCAATTCAGAATCGCTCGTGATAGTTCCCCATCAAACGGCTCCCTGCATTCATTAGGTAGGGTGGAATGAGTATGCAGGCTTACTAATGAGCTGAATAAATCGAATCAATGAGGATCTTACATGGTCCATTGCTTCCACTTCAATGATGGACTCGTAACGGACAGCGCCTCTCCTCTCCCAAAAAAAGTGGCTCTTACATTACAACCATAGAAATTATTCCTAGCCATGCGAGCACCTAAATGCTGCATGCATGGATGTTAGACCCCATAGCTGCTCATACTCGTTCCCACAGATTGTGGTTCACCTTCCTTGTCTAATGGAACAACTTCGCTGCTGGTAGCTTTCTCTTGCGATTGATGAAGTCGCATGGACCTTCTATGCTCCATTGTCGCAAGTTTTTTACCCTTGATTCAACTTCTACCTATCTATTTTGATTTATCATTTTGAGAGTGATCTTCCAAGATACATAGGATGTCTAATACATCCTTTGGCAAGCTAAAATGGGCCACTACATATCCCTAGAGTTTATTTGGCTGGTTTAGTGCAAGTTTCTACAGCAGAACTTCATCTTCTCCAAGTTAAAATCCATCTCTTCATAGTGGTATCAAAGCAAGGTTGGACAACATGGTAGATGGATTTCCTTCATCAATTGAGAAATTGGATAGAGGTAACTACTCAACGTGGTCATTAAGGATGGAATCTTATCTTCAAGGCAGGAATTTATATGGTTATATATCCGGAGATGAAGTTATGCCAAGTTTCACGAACAAAGGTCAACCAACACAAGAAGAGCAAGAAAGATTGAGCACATGGTGCTCCAAGGATGCACTTGCAATGTCTTATCTCCTCAACTCTATCTGAGGTTTTTTGTTGCCTCACATTAAAGGTTGAAAAAACATCTCATGAAGTTTGGAATGAACTTGAAGCCTTCTTCTCTTCCAGTACTAAAGGCCAGGAAGCATCAACTATGGCTTGACTTCACAACTCTCAAGAAAGCTTCCAAAAAAATGTGACTGATGTTGTCACAAATTTCAAGGGCATAGCAGATCAATTGGGAAGCATTGGAGGGGTAATAGAGGAAAAGAGAATTGTAAGGTAGGTCATCAATGGCTTGAAGGCAGATGACAAGTGGGAAGCATTCACCATAGCTATGGATCTACACATGGATATGCATGTACCAGATTTCAATACACTCATAGGACAACTACTTACTCAAGAAGCCATGCTTATCAACAATGGAGAAAGCTCCAAAGTTTATCAATCTTCTGCCTTGTATACTAAGAAAGGAAAGTCCAAAGAAAACAAAGGAAGAGGAAAGAAAGTGGATGCTGAAGCACGTACACATCAAGCTAACTATGCAGGTAGAGGAAGACATGGTAGAGGTAGAGGCAAAGGAGGAAGGCAAGGCAAGGGGAGATACCAAGACTCTATATCATGCTCTCTTTGTGGACTAACTAATCATACAACTGAAAATTGCTTTAGGAATTCCAAGAATCAAAGAGGCAGAGGATACATTAGAGGAAGTTATGGCTACTCAAGAATAAGGTTCAACAATTACCATGGCAACCACAAGAATTACAACCACTCAAACTATCAAGGAGGCAATAGGGGAAGAAGACACTTCAATAACTACACAAAAGACTCAAATCAATGGAACTCATTGTTAGTCATGAATATGGCCAATGCACAAGGTAAATCTGATGAGAATGTCTTCTACATAGATTCAGGTTGTTGCAATCATGTGGCAGGAAATCACATTTGAATTACAAGACACTAGAAACATTGCTCTCTTTAATTATGGTAGTCAAACACTCACCAAATTGGAAGCATGGCACAAAAGGTTAGCACATATTGGTGAGAGATCATTAAAGCAAATTTGCAGGGAACAAAGTGTACTTGGACTCCCTAACTTGTCAAAACAACACATAATTTATAAGTGTAGTGCATGTCAATTTGGAAAGTCCCACACACTACCATTCATGAAGAAAGGATATATGCATGGAGATCTCTTGGATTTGATTCATACAGATGTATGGGGACCTAGCAAGGATGCTTTAGTATCTGGACCAAGGTATTATGTCTCCTTCATTGATGATTGTAGTAGATGAACTATATTATATTTTATTAAACACAAAGATGAAGTCTTTTCATGCTTCAAAAGATATTTGGCTCTTGTGGAGAATCAAACAGGTAAAACATTAAAAAGGCTAAGGTCAGATGGAGGGGGAAAGTACTTCTCCCATGAATTTGACTTCTTTCTTCAAGAGAGAGGAGTGAAAAGAGAGATCACTACAAGGTACACACCTGAGAAAAATGGAGTGGCAAAAGAAGGAATAGGACTATTGTTGAAGCTACAAGGTGTATGCTAAATGAGAAGCACTTACCTAATTACTTATGGGCTGAGGCTATATCCAAAACCACGTATCTGATTAACAGGTTACCTTCAAAATCAGTTGATGGCATGAGACCATATGAGGCTTGGAATGGAAGAAGACCAAGCTTGGATCATTGTTAGATTTTTGGATGTATTGCTTATGCTCATGTTCCTTCACATGTTAGAGGGAAGATGGATCCCAAAGCAAAAAGGTGTGTGTTCATTAGATATGACAACAATCAAAAGGGTTATAGGTTATACATCCCAACAACCAAAGGATTTGGGGAGTAGAGATGTAGTATTGGATGATAATACTTCTTGGTATGAAGATTCATGTAGAAAGGTCAACTTACCTTATAATCTTGAAGAAGATTTCCAAAAACTTGTTGAGGATAATTCTTCTAAAGATGAAGAGCATGATACCTCAGAAGATGATGAAGCAACTCAGTATGAAAAACTGAAAATGTGGAAATCTAAAGGTAAAGGAATAGTGAAGGAACTTGGACAAGAGGCAGAATCATCACGCCATGCCCTAAGAAGGTCCACGAGGGAGAAAAGAAAACCACAAAGGTATGGGTTTGATACTTCTGTAGTCACTAAACACTCAATCTATCTAGCACAGGACATAAATCAAGAGGAATCCTCATCGTTTGAAGAAGCAAAGAGGAAATAAGAATGGAGGCATGCAATGGAAGAAGAAATTGATGATCTTGAGGAGAATAACATTTGGGAGTTGGTTCCCAAGTAACTATCAATGAAAGTGATAGGATGAATATGAATCTACAAATTGAATAAGAACTCAAATGGCTCCATTCATAGGTATAAGGCAAGGCTTGTGGAAAAAGGCTTTGCTCAAACTCAAGGAATAGATTATAAGGAGACCTTCTCTCTTGTGGCAAAGATGCCTACAATTAGGGTCCTGCTTATTATTGCCTCTTCCAATAATTGGAAGATACTTCAATTGGATGTAAAAAATGCATTTCTTAATGGATGGATAACAGAAGAGGCTTGTGTCATTCTTGCAAGACAAAGGATTTCAACCTAGCAAGGCACATCCATCACTATTCATAAAGAGGAGTAATTATGAAGTCATCTATTTATTTGTGTATGTTGATGATATTATACTAAGAGGAAATGATGTAGATGGAATCAAGAAAGTCAAAGAGCAAATGAAACAAGAGTTTAAGATGAGTGACTTAGGGTCACTCACATACTTCCTAGGATTGGAAGTGTTTTACAAGGATCATGGTCTATATCTTACTCAAAGAAAGTACATTAAGGACTTGTTGACAAAGTTCAAAATGAAAGACTGCATGATTGCAAGTGATCCAATGGAGGTTACTCATAAAGCTCACACAAAGTTGAACTCATAGAAGATGTGACAGGTTATCAAAGCCTTGTGGGTAGTTTTAACTATGCCACATTGACAAGGGTAGATATATGTTATAGTGTGAGTGTGCTAAGTCAATTTATGCACACACTTAGGAAACCTCACATGGAGGCTATCAAGACAATAGTCAGATATCTGAAAGGGACCATGGATGAAGGGTTATACTACCCTTTTGTATCTGATTTAAGCTTGAAATTGTTCTCTGATGTAGATTGGGTTGGCTCCAAGGAAGACAGAAGGAGCACCTCAGTTTATCTTACCTTTGCAGGTTCAAGATTTGTCTAGAGGTCATCCAAGAAGCAGCCTAGAGTTGCACTTTCTTCTACTCAAGCTGAATACAAAGGTCTTGCCATAGTTACCCAAGAAGTAATGTGGATGAAGATGCTATTTAGATATCTTGGATTGGGGTTTGGAACTCCAAGTATCTTTGGTGATAATATGAGCTCCATTGACTTGGCTGCCAATCCAATTTTCCATGGAAGTACTAAACATATTGAAGTACATTATCACTATGTAAGAGAGAAGATTGTGAGGAAGGAAATTCAGTTACCTTATGTGTCAACTCATCAACAATGTTCATATATCTTAACCAAGGCACTAGATGGAACCAAACTCAACAATTGCACAGTCTGTATAGCCCTCTATTAATCTAAATTTTCCTGCTTTCTCTAAAAAAAAAAAGTCTCCTTGTTTAGCAAAGTTATACGATGTGAACATTTAGCTGCCCCTTGGGGCACCCATATGGGCAGGGGAGCTGACGCCGTCTTCGACCCCATACACTCAGAGAGGCCTTCGGAGATGTACCTCCCTTGTCAGCATTAGTTGCGTTTACCAAGGAACTCACAGAAGTAACTACGTCTTCGCCACCTTACCTCCATAAAGGAGCACATGGAAGTAGCTCCATTGTAAGAGGAGAAAGAGAGAGAGAGATCAAGCTGGAAACAGGGCTGTGCAACAGACTTCTTACTGCTGTCGTATATTTTGAAAACATCTGAGAAAGCTAGTGCAAGTTGCGTTACTCCTACCTAGCGCAAGTTGCGCAACTTTGACGCGTTAACACGTGCTTTCAAAGAGCGCCTGACTCGATGCTGCTCTGCATAATGCATTATCAAAGCACGTGGTTAGAAGCCTTCCCTAGGGCCTTTTGAGCGGGCCATCTGTACAGTGTAAGTCATTGTCCTATGAGTCTATGCAGAAGGAAAATATCATCTCACAACAAGCATTATGGGAGGCTGAGAGCCAAGCCTTTACAAGCTCGTATTTAATGCATTATGAATACATTTTATTTATGTAGGGAAATATTATGAAATACTAGTTAATGCCTTGTTTGTGATGGGATAGAGTCATTAAAGAACGTGGAGGTAAAACAGGAGAGGAATTCCTAACATTAGGAGGGTCATCTGTGAGAGCTTGAAGGAAATTAGCGGAATGGGAATTCTTAATGTTTCGGCACTCGCAAATCAGTTTGTTGTGAAGTGGATGATCAAGCCTTAGAGTTGCAAGATTGAGTTGTAGTCGAAGATAATATTAAGAAATATACAAGACTGACCTCTTTCTAGTGCCTCCAAATGAAAAATAAAGATCTTATTGTGCTTCTCTTTTCTCTTATTGTAATGATCCCCAAAGGTTCCGTCTAATTACTTCTCTCTAGAAGTCATGGAACAATATAATTACTCACTATTGGAAATATCTATGCACAGCCTAGAAGAAATCGGATAAAATAGGAAGTAACTAACACCAATTTCAGATGGAACAAAAAAGTAGAACATGGCTTGTGATAGAAAGAATGTGCATCTCGGTCATATTGATGGCAGTCTACATCCACACCAACCAAAGAGTAGAATAATGGAATAGATCAAAAGACATTCTAAACAGATGCACCTTTTGGTTATTCGAAAGGTGGGTATTAAAGTTGCATCACGGCATCTAGACCGATTTCAAAGGCAACAAAATATGCAATTTCCCTTGAAGGTGTGAACCATGTCTCAAGTGTATGGCGATTTTGGGCACCTATTCCTTTTTTACCCCAAAAGCACAAAACTATAGATAGAAGTTTATATAATCCTCAAGCAGAAGCAACCTATCAACTGGAAAAAAAAGGTATTCTTTGAGAGGCCATAGGATTAGAGCGAAGGCCCTCTATAACAATTGGAAATAAAAGATATGATGTGAATTTCAGAAACTTCCTCAAAGAATAGTCAACTGAGAAGTTTTTAGACTTCGAGAGAAGAACAATTACAAATCATAGGAGGAACCTTCGACTTACGTGCAAAAACTATTATCTACCCAAGGAAACAAGCAAGGAAACAAGCCACTTTTGTATCTCCCTTTAATTTTCTTTTAAGGTCCTCTTATATTATAATTAAAAGAAGCTTCTTCGAAGAAAATAAAGAATACTATGGTCATGAAAAGCATGCTACGGTAATAAAACGGTTGTATTTAGATCCAAGCGAATATAAAACGTCATCGGGAATATAAAACGGAGTAACATCATTACATGTATGCATGCCTGCAAACACATACATACATACATACATGCATCCATGAATTTATATATAAATACATACATAGGTACATATATACATATACACATACATGTATCCATGAATACATACATCTGCACATACATCAGTATATACATAGAAACGTGTAGACATATACTCATACATGCATATATACATATATACATACACAAGTACACATACATACACATACACATGCACTTAGTTTATCTGCATTGTGCTACTACCTTGTCCAAACCCTTTGTCCAGACCATTAACACCCTTTCTATCTCACCTACTGTAATAAAACGTTTTTTCAATCCTTTGTAATTTGTAGAATAACAGTTTGTCTATTTTCACATACATATACTTAGATAGTACGAACCTTCTATTCATCCGTTGAAACATTTATTTTTTACACAAATGTATTTCTATTAATCTCTCTCTATACATACACACACACGCATATATATATATAAATATATATATATATATATATATATATATATATATATATATATATATATATATATATATATAGAGAGAGAGAGAGAGAGAGAGAGAGAGAGAGATATATACTAAAAAATAATCATTTCTTATTTAAATAGACCTTCTTTTGAAATGAAAATATTGATTTCTACTAGTAGACAATTTTCTCTAACGATATGGGATTCGGTTTTTTGAGGTCCTACCATCCCACATACGATTTCTTTTCAGAAAATGTGGTAGATATCTAGCTAGCTTCTTAGCATTTGCCATATTCTCCTTTCAAGATTTAAGGACCTCAACACATTGGTGTTCTTATTTTCCTTGCTAAATATTGGTTTGAATCTCACAGGCTTTGTTATCTTCAATCAATTGTTGCACCCTTTGAGCTTGATCCCAAGCATTTTGACCTCCATGTCGCTATTTTCAAACCCATCTATTATACTATACCCCTACAAATTGATGCAAAAAACATCAAGCTCTTCACATCACACCAATTGTTGTTGTCAGGATACAATATAACACGAAACGGATTCAAGGCATTATTACCACTATTGTGCCCATAGGTATCTTGGTACCTATGATCGGAAATTGGAAGAGTAAAACATTTCCCCAAGCCAGCAAGAATTGAGTGAGGTCTCATCTAAAGCTGGCATATGCAAACTTGTGTATTAAATTTTCTACTCAAGTCTGGGGGGATCTTTCTACCTTTCTTTTATTGTCAAAGACTATAGAAATACGGTATGGGTGTATTTTATTCCTGATCAAGCTCATGCTTTTGGAAAATTAAAAGAATTAAATAGGGAGGAAGGTGAAGCAGCTTCAAACATACGGGCAAAGTGATCAGTTCACTTCAAAGTTTTTTGAAGAGTTTACAAGGAGAAATGTATTCAATAGTAACTCACACAACACATTCTCCACAACCAAAAAATGGTATTGTGGAATTTCAGAATTGGAGCATTGTGGAAATTCGCCATTGTATACTGATAAGCAGAAGTGTATCGAATCAATTCTAGGTTGAGGCTACACAAGTTTTGGTTCTCAACTGGAGTTTGACAAAAGTGCTTCAAGATATTACAATACAAGAGTCTACTCAAGTAAGAAGCCGTTAGTATCCTAGGAATTATTGTGATTGTTTCATTCTTTGACTCTTACTTTCACAATAGTTATACATTCATATAACGACTATCATACATATATACAGTTATTCCTGAATAAATGTATGTTTATATGTATGTGTGCATGTATTTATAAAGTTATATATATATATATATATATATATATATATATATATATATATATATATATATATATATATATATATATATATATATATATATTGTGTGTGTGTATGTAAGTGTTTATTCATCCATCAATCTATCTATCTATTTCACCATCTCTACATCTATGCAGCTATCAATCTGTCCATCTATCTATGTCCCCATATACTTATACATCTATCCATCTATTTATCTATCTATCCAATTTCTTATCCATCAGTCTATTTATTTATTTTTCCATCAATCAATCTTTCTATTTATTCATGTCCACTTATAAGTATATATATCATTCTATCTATTTATTTATTTTTCCATCATTCAGTCTTTCTATTCAGTCATCTATTCCTCTATCCATTCATTCATTCTTTTCATATTTAATAGTCCATCTATACTTCCATATATTCATCTATATATCTATCCATCTATTCATTTATTTATCCATCTATTTATTTCTCTACTCAATAGTCTATCTGGTTTTTCATCTCTTCATCTATCACTAAAAAAATAGTTTTTTTTTTTTACAAGTATTTTGACCACATCCATTATATTACATATCTAAATATTCATTGATATGAAAAGTTTCACTAAACATATGGTGTTAGAATATGCATCAAAAGGTATGAGGGTATTTTTGCATTCTATCAATATAATGGTCCTTATATTCATCTAATGAAACGTCCACCACATTTACATGTGCGTATTGATGTACGGGTGAAAATAACAGTCCAAATGCTCATCGGAATACAATGAAAAATAAAAGACAACAAAACCTTTCGTCGTTATATACTTTAACATAGATGTTGATGGATAAGAACAAAAGCGATTCCGAATCTTGACTAGTCGTATGAAAGGCTATGTATGCATAGATCTTTCCAATTTGAACCTCCATAACAATGTTAATCATATTCATTCAAATTCAATCTCAATACACTGAAGTGACTTTCAATATCATCTTTTTTATTTCAAATTTAATGGGCGCTATGATGATAATAAATAAAGTTAAGCACCACCATCTGTATCAAAGAAAACGTTCGTTCCGTTGACCTCACCTTTGTTGAGATACTGACCATCACCTATTATCGCAAATATGTTTAGGCTAAGTGAATTCTTTCACAAAACACATTCTAGTTAATTGCCTATTTTTCGTCTACTTCTACAAACAACAGCTAAATATAAACATGATAACTCCTATTACAAGCAATGAACATTCATTTCGTGGGTCTTGTAATCCGAAGTATGAATAGGACCATGTTAAGCTTAATTGGCACATAGAGGAATGCAGGGAAGTGATGAATTCCTCAAGGTGCAGAGGGATTAAAATTTCCTCTCATAATCATGCATGAAAGAAAATTATGTTGTTAAAGTTCCTTCATAATAGAAATATTCAACAAATGCATAAACCCTGAACATAGGCGCCAATGATACTCTCTCTCTCTCTGTCTCTCTGAATGCGAACAATTCGAGAATGTTAATCCTTCTATTGCACAACACTAACACTTCATTCTATTAGTAATCCTTCTACTTTACTTGCAAACAAAAACACATAGAAACAAAACAGATACGGACACAAAAATTCTTACAAGTTTATTCACATAGCCCATTAGGGCAATAGACATATATACAAGCAGGGGAAAAAAAACCTCCTAAAGAGGGAAAAAAGTGCCCTAGTTGTCCTAGTGTGTTCACACACATCACTACCTAAATATACTAACAAATCCCCCCTGGGAGTGATGCGGTGAACAAGGAGCTAGCACTCATGTATAAGGAAGTGCCAAGCTATGTGTAAATCACTCCACAAAAGGAAGTAAGCCCAACGCTTTGCATAAAGCTTCAAACTTCTCCCTAGCTAGAGCCTTCGTGCAAAGGTCTGCAATTTTCTCTTGCGTGGGCACATATGCCAAGCTGATCTCCCCAACAGAGAACTTCTCCCTGACATAATGATAATGCACCTAAATGTGCTTAGTGCCAGCATGGAACACAGGGTTCCTCGAAATTGCTAATGCACTCCGACTATCAGTGAAGATTGTGGTGGCAGAAGATTGACCAACACCCAAATGAGCCATAAGGCATCTGAGCCACACACATTCAAAAGTCGCTGTGAAAGTTGTCCTATACTCAGCCTCACGACTGGAAGTGGCCATAGTAAGCTGCTTCTTGCTCAACCAAGATATACATGAGCTGCCAAGCATGAAGCAAAAGCCACTAGTGGACACACGAGTGTCATAGCAACCAACCCAAGAAGAGTGAGAAAAAGCATGCAAATCTGATGGTAGGGATCCCCCCTTGGGATAAAACAACCCAAGTAGCCAAGTCAAGTAGCAAAAGATGTGCTTAACTACCTGCCAATGCTTGACTCCTAGGAAATGCATAAACCTTCTCATCCGTGAGAGAGCAAACTGGATATCTCGCTGTGTAATGCATAAGTAAATCAAGCATCCAATAGCTTGCTGATAGAGAACAACATCAAATGCATTCTCAATCATAATTTTGTCTCCATAGGAGTGGCAATAGGTTTATATTCTTCAAGGCCAAAACGTTGCAATAATGTGTCAATATATTTTGTTTGACACTAGGCTATTCCACCATCAACGTGCATAAATTGAATGTCCAAATAGTGATGCAAATGCCCCAAATCAGACATCTCAAATGAGGCATGCAAATCAGCCTTAAAATCAGCAATATGCCTCTCATGAGGGCCAGTGAGTAGCATGTCATCAACATAAACCACAATTATTAAGAGCACATCATTAGCACGCTTAACATATAAGGTGCTCTCAATTGGACCGTTCTCAAAACCATGTGCAATCAAATAGGCATGTATCTTCTCATACCAAGCATGTGGTGCTTGCTTTAAACCATATAATGCCTTCTTTAACCTGCACACCTGGTTTTCATGCCCTTCTGCACAAAGCCACGGGGCTGAAAAACATACAATTCTTCATGCATGTCACCATTCAAAAACGTTGTTCAATGTCCACCTAATGTACATTCCAACCATGATGAGCTGCAAGATGCTGCGAACAATAGTTATTCCGCAAGTAGGAGCAAAGATTTCATCAAAATCAATGCCTCTTTCCTACGCATAAACATTTGCAACAAGCCTAGCCTTATACATGTCAACTGTACCATGAGGTTTATGCTTCAGCTTGTTGTTCAGGCACTAATGCATATATCAAATAACCAAAAACACGTAGATGAACAACAGATGTCTTGTGATCATGCCAAGCCTCATATGGAGTGATAGACTACAACGCTTTAGTGGGACACCTCTTAAGTACATATGTTGCACACATGACAGCCTTAAGCCAGAAACTATGTGGTAAAGCCCGACTCTTGACCATAGACCTCGCCATCTCCATGAGTGACCTATTCTTGCGTTCAGCAAATCCATTCTATTGAGGTGTATACGGCACAGTACACTGGTATTTTATCCCACATTCAGCCAGAAATACACTAAAATCAAAAGACATATATCCCCTCCCCCCCCTCGATCAGAATTGAGGGTGCCCATTTTACATGCTATCAGACTTTCAACCAAAACCAAAAATTGTTTGAAGCACATGAACACTTCGGAATTTTCCTTCAATGGATATACCCATGCATGCCTGGAGAAATCATTGATGAAAGTCATGAAGTAAAGATAATTTCCAAAAGAATGTGTTTGCATAGGACCATAGACATCACTATGTACAAGCTGCAACTTTTGAATAGCCTGAACAAAAGGATCTTTTGGAAAGGAAGAATGCTGCATTTAGCAAAAAATACAGGCTTCACAAACATGTTTTCCAGGTGCTTCTAGTTTGGGCAAAGATGACACGAATTCAGATTTCTACAGGCATAGCAAACTAGCAAAATTCAGATGAACAAAGCGTGCATGCCAAAGCTTTGCATCTGGCATAGCCTAAGAATCATGTACTCCACATGCTGAATCATTTACATATCTTTCATAGTCCATGAGATTATACAGCCCACGACATAAAATGCCAGAGGCAATAATCATGTCACCATTTGATAGATCATGATCTGTACATCTGTCATCAACAAATTTCACAACCAAGCCAATCTTGGCTAATGCAGAAACTAATAATAGATTTCTCTTGATCCTTGGCACAAATAAAGCATCTGAAAAAGTGAAATAACTACCATTAGCAATAGTCAAAATGATCTTACCAACTCCCATAAGAGGATAAGAGGAGTTGTTGGCACATGTAACAGTATTCCTTGAAGGGGCAAGCTCGAGTGAAGAGAAGAAACTGCACCGAGAGGTAATATGTTTGGTCGCCCCACTATCAAAGTACCAAACATCTGAGTTTGCTACAAACATGCAATGCTCATGAGAAGATGAGTCAAAACTACAAACAGCAGTAAACAGCCATTCTTCTTCCTGCATAAGATTAACAAACTTTGTTTTTGGTGTAGAGGTCTCTACAACAACCATTCCAACCTCTTTCTTCTTTGCCTCTTTAGCAACCAGTTTTGGATAGTTCTTTATGATATGATCATTTCCTTTACAATACTTGCAAAAAAATTTCTTCTTTTCTGATTTCTTTTCATCTTTGTCTTCCCTCTTCGATTGTGCCAAAATAGCAGATTTCTGCTTAGTAGTTGAAGAGCACCATTTTCCTTTGCCCTTCTAATTCTCTTGGAAAACTTGATCTGTAGCATGCATAATGGACCTGTTCTGCCTCGACTGATCTTCCTGCAACAAAACAAAGACTAACTCCTCAAATGACAAGGCATTTGAATTGTATTTCATCATGAACCAAAGAGTAGAAGCAAAACTTTGATATGAATCAGGAAGACCATTCAGAACGGTCTACACAAGTGAGCTATCTGGTAAAACCTCATCAGTAGAAATCAAATGTTCCTTCAAGTCTTTGATCTTTTTTAGAAAACTTTCCATAGAATCACCTTCATTCATGTGCTCACTCTCCAACTGTTTTCGGAGGTAAGCAACACAAGCCTCATTCCTAGCTTAGTACAATGTGATAAATGTATCCCAAGCATTCTTAGCTATTCTACAAGAGCAAGTGTGAGGAATAATGGCATGTTTGATAGACAAAGCTATCAATGCATGTTCCTTGGCATCTCTACCATCCCAAAGAATTTTCTCTATAGTAGGTGCAGCAGAAACCATAGCACGAACAAGAATATGCAGAATATCATCATCTTCAACACCTTCTGCATCGGCTTCAGTACCTGCAACTGTAATAGTTACAGGTGTGATATGACGTTCTTTTACACCCCACACAATGTTCCACAGTCCTTTTGCAACCAATACATGTGGCATCATATAAGCCCACAATGGGTAGTTGGTAGCATCCAACTTATCCTCAACAACCAACATACGAAATACATCAGTGCTTTCAGCCATGGCCGGTGACTAAAATACCTTGGTACATAAAATTGAATGTCTCTTGAAAAGTTGAACACAACTTCCCAGATGAATTCTGCTAAACTTGTAGCAAACTTCGAGACGCTTATACTGGCGAACCAAAATTAGTATATACCTTTGGCACAAAAAGACAAAATAGCTTGCATAACCACTACAATAGTGCATTTAGAGGCCGAAATGAGCTCAAATTATGATTTCAGCACCACAAAGCAAAGCGATTTTGATCTAGAAAACAGGTTGAGTGTGCTCACCAAAATTTATGCGATTCTGAGATTGCAAGCGGAGAGGTGTTGACGACGCCCTAGGTGCAGTGGCGACCTTCTTTGATTCCAATTGTTGAAGTTAGACATCTGCGAGATCATGTGAACAACACTAGGAAGAAGAAGAAGCTTGGAGCAAAACACACAATACTAAATGTATTACTAGAGAATGTACAAACATAAGTAGCCCGTTAGGACAATAGGCATATATACAAGCCGAGGGAAAAAAACCTCCTAAAGAGGGAAAAAAGTACCCCGGCGGTCCTAATGTGTTCACACACATCACTACCTAAATATGTCAGCACTGCTCATGAACCTTGTTGCTTGAAGGGGAGGTGATGTCATGGTCAAGGAGACTATCTTAAACCTTAGATTCCATGTGTCTTTCCATATCTCATGATTGCATCATTTTTTGGAGAAATTAATGCTTCCATTGAGTTTGTAATGTGCCAAAACCCCAAGATTGACTGTCTATTTGCTGAATTCTGACACTCGAAGGTCTTGTTTCCAATTGATGACATCATGGATGACATCATCAGCTCGTAACCGCCCTTGGAAAACCTATATAAGGAGGGGTTGGCCACAATCATTTTAAGTCTTGCCAATATGATTCTTGAGATCTCAAGGAGTCTTGACCACCAGGTACATACTCTCCAAGTTCCAGTTCTAGTTCTTGTCTTGTTCCTTGTTTCAGTCTTGTCTACTCTAGTTCTTGGACATCCTGTCTTGTCCTCTTGTAATCTCATAGTACGAGATCTTGTCGAGTTATTTCTTGTATCTAGTTCATCTACGTGAAGGGAATTCTTGTAATAGAGATATCTTGTTTCATGCTTATGATCCCGAGTTGTGGGATCTCCTGTATCATCTCTAGTCAAGTTACATAAATATCAGTCTCGGGTTGTGGGATGTCTTGTATCTATCACATATTCTTGTATCATTTTCCCTTCATGGGTGTTCTTGTAATTAGAAGTGTCTTTCCAAAATCTTGTCTACTATAGTTAGAGAGCACAATCTAGTGCTCCCCTGACACAGTAGGCACAATACTTTCAAGTGTCAACACATAAGCATCATCAAAAATAGAATCGATTTCTTCAATCTTCAGAGTCAAAAAATATGGTGCAGGTAGCTATTTAACATGTCCATCAACATTTCTCCCCTTACCTTTAGCATTCTTTAATGCATAACAATCTTTCTTTGTGTGTCCTTTCTTATGCCAATAATGGCATTAGATATTCCTGTTACTTGTTTTACTTCTACTATTATTTCATTGAAAATTATTTTCCTTGTTCTTGCTCCTACCACATTGTTGATTCTTTTCTTCGTAAGGATCATGAACATTATATGCATGTACACTTTGACTGCCAACCATAGATTTTCTAGAAATATCCTCACTGAAGAGCGCTCCACATATGTCATCATAGACCAGTTTACCACGAGGTGCACTATTGATAATAGTAGCGCAAAATGTATCCCATGATGATGGCAAGGTGCATAACAATAGAGTGCTTTCATTTCATTATCCATGTCTATTTTCTTCCAAAGCTCCTTTGCACTTTCACAGTCAAATACTGTAAGGTAAACATTCTCTCTTAGGTGCAATGGAATGCTAGACCTAGCCATTTTATCCAACTCATCCCAATCATCTTCATCCATGTCACCACGCTTCCTTGAGATTCTAGTTATTAGCTTCTGTTGCCTCCTCTGAATCACCACATATTTAATCTTATTTTCCATAGAGCAAAATTTGTGCCACCAAATTTTCGGATCTCAAAATGGTCTCTACACTGTGATTTATAGCTTTATCTAGGAACACTCGCACTAGAACTTGATTTTATAGATGTTCTTGGGATCTCTAATGTCATGATAATCGAGAACTACTAAGAATTATAATGGAGCTAGAAGAGTCCAAACACCATTAAGGCTCAAAAAAGGATGACCAGGTGCCAAATTCTATGAAAAATGAATAGATTCATTCTAGAGAAATGGGTTAATGAGCAGTAATCACCTACCAAAAGCATTTTGTGACAATATATGTGCTCACACCAATACGTGTATTAAGGAGTAAATCGACCACTACATACTATTGACAAAACAAAAATCTAGAAAACTTTTGGGAATGTCTCCTCCGAAAAATGAGAATATTCCAAGTGTGAAATGGTCATAACACCGTAAGTATTGACATATAAACCTACATAAAAAATCACTAACTCCACTGCATTTAGTCCACTAATTGAAAGAAGCCAACTTGTCTTATCAAGAACCTATGAGCAAGTAGCATGCATCTCTTATGGTGAGGCTAGGTAAGTCTTCCACCTGCATCACCAAAGATACCTTGACATTTGGGTTTCTCCTAGTTCAGAAAACCTCAGTATCACCCTATTCGCATTATGCCAAAACTTAACCGCTATATCAATGATCACATGGACAGATATAATCGATATCTAGAGAAGCATGCATAGTGTGTATGTGCTCAATATATGCATTAAGATGGCACTTAAAGGCTAAGTTCACAACCCAAACACTAGCCAAAAACACCTACAAACTTCTACCAACTCTATAATTTTGGCTCTAAAACTTGCATAAACATGTAAGGGCTACTCCCACCACAACTAAAAACTTTCAAGAAACCTTTAGATTTACTAGTATGACTAAACAAGATAGCCTCAAAAGTGAATATTCATAGTAATATAAGTACAAAGATCACTCTTTTTTATGTTCTTGAACATTTGTAAAGAGAACTATGCACAAACGTACTCCAAAATGGCTCCAAAAATCACCCCAAAAGTGCTTCAAAATAGGCTTTGAAAGTAAAAATTGGAGCTTTGAGGGACCATAACATGTTCAAGGTAATATCAACCTTAGTATTTCCCCTTCCTTAGACACCACAAGAGTGTAGCTTAGGGGAAAGAGAGCTTGATGGTTGAGCATGCTCTAGGGGAACAAATTGGGATGGGTGAGCTCTCGGGAAGTGCTCGGAACCTCCATCTTCCTTGATCATTGCGATCCTTCCTTGCACATAGCCAACGGTGCCAATGGTGACTTTGGTGACTCTGATGACAAGGTATGACAAGATCTATGCCTTGGTTGCTGCCTTAGTCATAAGCCTTGGATGGATGAGTGGGTGCTCGCTTTGCTCACACAAAAGGAACAAAGCTTTTACCTCAAAACTCTTTGATACTAGTGAAGTATTTTGAAAGTGAGGCACCACCCTAACAATCCTTTTTGTGAGATCCATGATGATACCCTCAAAGTAGAAAACCAAGCTCTTGGAACCCCATATAGTAATCCCCACAGAGGCTACAAAATACACAAAAAAACACAGTACAAAGGAAGCACAAAGGTAGGTTTCATAGGTGTTACAAATGCAGTCAAACTTATACTCTATGACTAACGAGACTAGTATATGTTTTATTAAGGAACATATAAAAATGTTTTGGGTGGCCATTCGGCCTTTCACATGGACACTAATGGTAAGACATATGAATACACATATGAACACATATATACATAGGCATATGCATATATACATGCATATACACACACATATACATACATACATTCATATGCATGTCATACACACATAGACACAAATACGTGTAAATTTATGTATGTGTGTATGTGTGAATATATGTATATATGTATGTATGAATATGTATTTCTATGATTGCTTATGTGTATTTGTATTTCCAAATGTGTATCTCTGTATATGGATATTAATATCTAATACCCTTTTTTGGTACACAGTAAGATTTTGATTAATCAGAGGGACCTCCACCACCATCTCCTAATCATGCAAGGACTACTTGTTGTAATTATATAAAAAATTTTAATTCTAATATTTGATAGAAACATACATGATTGATATATGTTTTTAACTCTTATATTATAATCAGATTTTGATCAATCATAGTGTACTCTGGTACCTCCTACTCATGCAACAACTTCACATGTGACCTTAGATAGGAATTATGATGATTTTTACCATCAAGAGTATATAATATGCTCGTGTAATCTTTACTATACAAAGACCATGATTGGAATGTATTGAACATGAGGTACATTATGGTATTTTGAGAATGTGGTGTCGTAGAGATCTCATCCCCATGAATTTCACTAAGGATGGCCACCTTGGAGAAAATGGTAGAGAAGTGAACATATCACATGGGTAAACAAGAAGTCCAA
Organism: Ceratopteris richardii; assembly: GCA_020310875.1. NCBI lineage: Eukaryota > Viridiplantae > Streptophyta > Polypodiopsida > Polypodiales > Pteridaceae > Ceratopteris > Ceratopteris richardii. The sequence goes on from CM035421.1 coordinate 94,495,018, forward strand.
CATTGCTACTCATCTTCTTGGATATAATTATTCTAGTAAACCTTGTAGAACTTGCTACCAAAGCAAGTTTTATATGAAGTTATATACAATAAGGTCACCATATTGGCATGGTTGGGTGAAGTTCTACACTATGTGCTTTAACAAAATAGAATGATTAAGCATTTGCATGGTTGCCACTTGGAGGACTTCTAGAAATCTTGAATTGGAAAGGTGACAACATCCATTTGGAGAAGAGGTAAAAAAAAAAGTGAATGGAGGTGAAATAGATGAAAGAAGAAAGGGGATACGACCAAAGGATGGAGCAGAGGCATTCTCAAGTTCTGGTGCTTAGGAGACAACTCCATGATGGAAATATCATCCATGCGTAGTCATCTACTAAAATATTTGGAAAGTAGATGAGGAGCGGAAGGATATGGGGAAATTGGCAAAGGGAGCTATTGGTTTGCATAGGTTGGATAACAACTCTTGATCTAGGAGTCAATGTCGAAGAGTATTTGCAAGCTTTAAAGCAAGGAAAGGCTCTTCATCAGGTGCATGTTTCCGTAGATGCTACCATGCACTTTGTGCTTGCATTTTTGTAACTAAGGCTTTAATTTTTTTTTCATTGTCTATAAGTAGGGCTGTGTTAAACCTATAAGTTTGATTATCTTTTGTGATGATAGAAAATTATGAAAGTCACTCCCTCTTGTGAGATTCCAAACCTACGTATTTGTTTTCCTACACTTCAATAAGGCAAGTTTTTTTTTTGTCACCATGTGTATGGATTGTTAATAGAGCTTATTTTTATAAGCATAGAGAGGCTTCTTCATCGTTCTGGTATAGTGAAGCTGATATTGAAGTTATCTACTATTTTCCTTATTTATGGGCCCTATCTAGCTTTCCATATGTGTACAATAATTGTGTGAACCTCAAATTCAATTCAACAAGCTCGTTTGCCCTTTCTATTGTTATTACACATGAGCATGCTGAAGTGAGTTCAAGGTAACGCTTCATGCTTCTGTTTCACTTTACTAGATCAAAAATACCAGCATCCAAATGAGTCACCTATTGAAGAACATTAGCCATGCAACATGAGATGATATAGCAAGGGAAAATTGATGATCGTGATAAAAGTTATAGTCTCATTATATTGACAGATGTACACAATGGCAAGTGTATGCCTGCATATTGCACTAAATTAATGCAAATCACTCATGTAGCAATAGATGACCCCTAACTTGCGAATCTTATCTTTTGTGTTGTATTTCACGATGCAAGTCTTGTGTTGAAGGTTAGCAACGACACCACAAGAGAAAAGTTGTTTGGCAGAGCTACATTTCTTATGTAGGAGCCCTGGATCCAATCATTTTCATAATGTTGCTACAAAGGCGTAAGAGGATTGTGTGGCTATGAGTTGATTGCATTGATATCTATTGAGAGCACTCATCAAGTGCAAAGGTAATCTTATGAACTATGGTGTTATTTGAAATCTTAAAAGTGCACTTATGTCATGACTATGGCATTGACTAAACTAGTTGAAGTATACTTTTAATCTCAATCCTATTGTTTTAATCTCACTCAATGCGTTCAAAGGCAATCCATTTGAATCTATTCCCATCCTTGAATTTAATTTTACTATGCATACACTCACAAGTTATACTTTTGTCCTCTGAGAAATAAATTGGACAAAACTTTTTTTTTGTCTTGCCAAAGCCTTCTCCTAATGGCTTTACTCAAGATCAATGGGATACAGATGCTTTCTTGACAAAACACAAAAATGATATTGATTTGAGTTATGCACTAGTTTTAATCTTACGCTATCGTTTTCTAGCATTACACACTACCGATAGGTTTGAATATGGTAAACATTTTAAGTCCTTCAATTGTGAACTCATATAGTAGATAATGTTCCTAAGTGTTTTCTCTTGTTGCCTTGAGCTATAGCTTAACAAATGCAATATAAAACCCAAATAGTACATGGGAAGTGCTTTCTCTTCTCATCCTTTGGTTTTGTTGTTTTGTTTGAGAGATGCTAAGCATATTGGTCATACCTTTACTGATGAAGCCTTAGCAAAATTAAAAATTGGAAGCGAAAATTTTTTATTACCACAAGAAAAGAAGAAATTTGAATGGATGATTTGAAAACATGGCAAAGCATTTGCATTTGAACCTAGAGAGATAGGTTGTATAGATCCGAAGGTGGCAGCTTTGATGGTGATTTTCACAATTCCTCATAATCCATTGAACTTATGAGCTATTCTACTAAAGCTCATCTTCCAAAATTAATTTGTTTATTAAAGAAAAAAATTAGCATGAAAGTTTTGGAGCCTTCTATAGCTTCTTATTCAAATCCATGGTTTATTGTGCCAAAGAAGAATGGGAAATTGAGATTCATTCTCTTTCATATTTCTTGATGATATTCACTATGAAACCATCGGCCTATATTTGCATACGTTGGGCATTTAAGGTTTGAAAACTATAGTGAATGAAGAGATCAACATTTAGTGAGACTACGACAATAGAAAGGCTCATAAGGAATATGCTTTATTGAGATGCAATTTGTTTATTTGCATTCAACTTTCAACACTTGTAGACTCATTGAAGAAATAAAGATGTAGTGAGCACTTTGGAAATGGTGGTGTGATGGATTCAAAAGTGAATGATAGCCCTTTCTTGATAACATTTTAGGCCCAGCTAACCATGTTTAAATTTAAACTTTTAGCCCAATTTAACGTCATTTTCTTGGCACCCTGTGTGCACCCCTAAGTGTGCAATGTTGAGATGAAAGTGTTGTCACCAAATCAATGTGATAATGCTTCAATATGTATTGATTCCATAAATTAATATCATAATTGTTTTTTAAATCATATACAAAATAAAATTATACTAAATATGCAAGAATATTATTCCACTATGATGATGATTCTCCTACATGCCTTGTACACTACACGTACATGACATCTATCAATTGCAAGCCATGGTTTCTTAAAATCCTCTACCTCTTGGTATACAAATAAAAATGGCTACAGATTATGTAAAAGGCAAAGCATGAGAGAATCTCGTATCTTTACGAGTTATAACTAAGAACAACCAAGTGGTTGGAATCAAATTCATTAGGAGTCTAAAAGATAGGATCACTTTTAGGTGGCACGTTCAAAATTCAAATTTGAACTCATCTATAAAAGTTCATATCTTTTACTCGTGAAGAGAGAGCAAAACAAGGACATATTTGTTGGTACATTTGGCAAGCCTTGATGCTTGACCAAAAGTCCAAAGGTTTACTTCATATCTTGAGCTTGAATGTTCATTAGTCACATGTGATCACCTCTTGTAAATATCTTGAGTTTAACTGAAGATAAATGTGAAAGAAAAAGATTGAGAGAACCTCATAGCTTTATGAGTTGTAATTCACAACAACCAAGTGATTGGAATCAAATTAAGTAGGAGCCTAAAAGATAGGATCACTTTTAGGTGGGAGATTCCAAATTCAAATCTGAATTCAGCTATAAAAACTCATGACTTTTAGTCGTAAAAAATAGAGCAGAAGAAGGATACATTGAGGTTCAAGATTTTAGACATACTTAGTCCACACATGTATGAGTAAGCCTAAAACATCTCCTTTTTATCATAGATTCAATACATTACACATTTGTTTCTGATTATGCAATTATCTCATGTTCACTATTGCCTGCTGCTATGCTCTCATTTTCAGTGAGTTTGTTTTGAGGTGCTCTCTTGGTATACTTAATTTTTTGTTGTGATTCAACTTGGTACATGTAGCTTAGACCTTCTTGTTATATGCTATCATTTTTCACGACAATGTTTTCATGCATCTATGAGATATGTTCATTACAATGTGCCCGTGTCTGTTGAGTGTCATCCTCTTAAAATGTTGGGATTACACCCCTAACTTCTTAAGATTATTTCTCAGTATGTACTCATCCTAAATTAGTGAAATAACTTCCTATAACAAGCTTAGGGGTCCAATTTGTTGGTGCAAATCACAAGCCTAAACATTTGGCTTGTAGCTTATACACACATGAAGTTTCATGGAAACTATTGCTAGTGGAGATTTACCACTTTATCCTTGTAAAAGTCATTTGTGTTGACTTGATAATATTTGTAGTCACCTACCTAAATAAAAGTCGTGGATTTGGTTAGTTAGAAAGTGACAACTACATTGAGGGAATATCTCCTAGAATGAAGGTTCACTTTTAGAGAGAGCCAAAATTTGAATTCAAATTCAAATTTGAATCGAACACTTATATAAACTCTCATGAAAAAGTCACGGTCAGAGTGATCATTTCCCGAGCTCTCCATTGTCATTTATTTAATTTTTAAGGCCTTCATTGTAGCCTACACCATTCTTCATCATATGTCTATGATTATCAAGCCTATGACATTGTACAACATTGTTCATTAATACATCATACTTACATTGTTCATCTATGACATCTCTGTTATAAGCATTTCCTACTCTCAGCTTGTGCTGCTCATATCTCACTCATTTCGCCCCCAATTCCAATGCTCTATAGCTTGTTGGAATCAGCTCTAAGCTATCTACATGCGGACAAAGTTTGAAGCAAATATATGCAGTCAATTGGAAGAAATATGCATTGAAGCACTCACTGATCAATTCCTATAGAGGTCATCAAAAATCGAGGGTAATGACTACTTTGCTAAATTGATTTTACTGTGAATAGTTAATCATTTCAAGTGATTCCACTTGGAATCATTAGCTTACTAAGCTAATTCAATACCTCTAAAAGGAATTTTTTGAATTCCTATTGTAGTGGTTATATTGAGCATTACAAGTAGCAAGTATATGATCCGAAATAGAAGGTTTTCTTGGATCCTTCTATTTAGAAGTAGTCTATTTTGATTCAAACTTTACATACATCATTTCCAAAGTACATAGACACTTTTATGGTGTCATTGGAAATCTAAGAGGGTCCACTTATCAACTTTGAAGCTACAAGGGGCTGGTGCTAAGCACGATTTACTCATCACTTGAAGTGCCATCCATCTTTCCCAATAGTGGTATCAGAGCAAATCTAACGTAAAATGGGAGATGGTTTTCCTTCTTTCATTGATAAATTGGATAGGAACAACTATCAAGCATGGTCTCTAAGGATGAAGAAATACCTACAAGGAAAGAGGCTCTATGGATACATCTCAGGAGATGAGGAGATGCCCATATTCAGAAGCAAAGGACAACCTACAAGGGAAGAACATGAAAGACTCAACACAAGGTGTGCCAAGGATGCATTAGCAAGGACTTACTTACTCAACTTGATTTCTAATTTTCTTCTTCCACATATTAGGAACTGTAAGACATCCCAAGAGACTTGGGAAACATTGTCTCTTTATTTCTCTTCCAACACAAGGGCCAGAAAGCATCAGTTGTGGATTGAATTCACAAGTCAAAAAAAGCAACCTAAGAAAGTTATTTCAAAGTATGTGAACAAAGTTAAAGATGTATCAGATCAGTTGGAAAGCATAGGAGATGAAATTGAAGAAGAACGGATCATAAGGCAAGTGATCAATGGCATTAACGCTGATGACAAATGGGAAAGCTTCACAACTGCCATGGACTTGTACATGGACATGCAGATTCCACACCATACCACACTCATGGGGCATTTATTCACCCATGAAGCCAAGCTCAACAAGAATGGAGACTAATCAAGAGGTAATAGCTCTTCTGCCCTATACACTGATAAGAATAAGTCTAAAGACAAAGGCAAGAACAAGAAGGTAGAAGATGAAGGAACTACTGTTGGTGTAATTCAAGCCTTAACACTTGGCTTGGATATCAATTTTGAAGACTTCACATAAAGCTTGGACCTTGAAAATTTAGCTTGGAACCTTTGAAGGAGATATCTACAAGGAACAAGGATCATAGGAACCAATGCTTATTGGTTATTACCTTTTATCTCTTGTAAAAGTCAATATGACTTTAACCCCTCATGTAATCACACCTACTTGAGAAAGTCGTGGGACATTTGATTGATTGAGTGGGTGAATGATTGAGAGAATATCTCAATCAACTTTTAGGTGAAATATTCTAGGAGATTAGTTTGAATTCAAATTCAAATGACCAATCAACTCTTATAAAAAGGTGTGGAAAAAACGCGCGGGTTAGACTCACTAATCCTTCACTCCTCCCGAGGCATTTTTGAGTAATTCATTGAGTGTGTGAGAGCTACACCATAGCCTACACCTCTGAGTACCATTGAGCATTACATTCTATGCCAATGGGAATGTACAATCAATAGATCTAATACATATACTCATATTTATCATCTCTGTTATTCTCTGAGTGTACTCTTCAACTCTGTCAACTTCCAAGAGGCATATCGCAAGATCTACTGAACCAAATTGGATGATTCAAAGTGCATTGGATTCAGCTCAAAGTCTACTATACACCTACAAAATTTCAAGGCTATTGGATCAACCATTACAGAGAAATACCAATCGAGGTGCTCACTGGTCTCTGACCATAAGTCTCCTAAAAAATCGGGGGTGTACCTTAGTTTGCTAAATTGATTTCTCAGAGTGTGGTTTATTATTTCCTCTCATTCCACTTGCAAATGAAAGCTTGTTAAGCTAATTGATTATGTTCAAAAGCAATTAGATCAATTTTAAGTGTGCTGGTCATACTGAGCATAACTCTGAGCAGGTGTCAATACCAAAATAGCAAGTTTTTCAGGATTCTTGAAGTCACAAGTAGTCTGTTTTGATCTAATCATTACTCAACTCATTTCCAAAGTACATATAGCATATCTTGGTATCATTTGGAAGCTCAAGGAGTCTATTAAGCATATCTGGAGTCAAAGGAGGGCAGGTGTGAAGCAGGTTTTGCAGCATCAACTCATTTCTTGAGTGCATTCAATCATCACTCCCAACAGTGGTATCAGAGCATATAAGGTAATCATGGGTGATGGTTTCCCTTCCTTCATTGACAAATTAGACAGGAACAACTACCAAGCTTGGTCTCTAAGGATGAAGACCTATCTACAAGGAAGGAGCTTGTTTGGATTCATATCAGGAGATGAGGAATTGCCCTCATTCAAAGCTAGAGGCCTACCCACCAAGGAAGAGCAAGAGAGACTCAATCAATGGTGTGCAAAAGATGCTTTGGCAAGGTCATATCTTCTAAACTCTATTTCTGATTTCCTTCTACCACATATAGGAATTGCAAAACTTTCCAAGAGACTTGGGAAACCTTGTCAACTTATTTTTCATCAAGCACAAGGGCCAGAAAGAATCAGCTATGGATTGAGTTTACAACTCTTAGGAAGCAATCAAAGCAATCTGTCTCAGATTTTGTTACCAAAGTCAAGGACATTGCAGACCAACTTGCAAGTGTTGGAGAAGAAATTGAGGAAGAGCAAATAGTCAGACAAGTAATCAACGGACTAAAGGCAGATGACAAGTGGGAGAGCTTTACCACAGCAATGGACTTATACATGGACATCCAAGCACCTGATCTAACAACCCTGATTGGACAACTCTTTACACATGAAGCAAAGATCACAAAGAATGGAGAGCAATCAAAAGGTAACAATCCCTCTGCCCTATACACTGATAAGAAAGCTAAAGACAAGGTTCCTACAATTCAGAAGGTAAATAATCAACAATGTGAAGATTCAAGTGATTCTGATGATGACCAGAAAACAACAAGGTGGATCTTTAAGGTATGGAGAAACAAAGGTAAAGAGAAGATGCAAGACATGAGGGATATTGTAGAATCCTCTCAACAAACAATAAGGAGATCAATTAAGGAAAAGAAGAAGCCAGAAACATATGGATATGATACCTCTCTAGTCACTAAACACTCAATCTATATTGCTCAGGATATCAACTCAGAAGAACCATCAAACTTTGAAGAAGCAAACAAAAAATATGAATGGAAGGAAGCAATGGAGGAAGAAATACAAGCACTTCAAGAAAATCGGACTGTCTCAAACAAGATCCTAGAGCTTGGAATCATAGATTGGTTACATTTTTGCAGGACAAAGGATTCAAGATGAGCAAGGCTGATTCTTCACTCTTCACTAAGAAGAGTAACTCTGAAGTTATATATCTATGTGTGTATGTAGATGATATTATTCTTACAGGTAATGATGCAGATGGAATCAAGAAGATCAAAACCCAAATGAAGGAAGAATTCAAGATAAGTGACCTAGGATTCCTCACTTATTTTCTTGGCTTGGAATTTGTCTATACAGATAAAGGGATCTTCCTTACCGAATGGAAGTATATTAAAGATGTAATTGAAAAGTTCAAGATGGAGGAGCCAAGGTTGCAAGTACTCCCATGGAGGTCAATCACAAGTTAATTGCTCATAAAGGGGAACCTATTGAAGACATTACAAGCTACCAAAGCCTAGTTGGAAGCTTGATTAATGCAACCCTAACTAGGGTAGATATCTACTATGGCGTAAGTGTGCTTAGTCGATTATGCACACTCCTAGAAAACCTCACATGGATGCAACAAAACAGATATTGAAATATCTGAAGGGAACTATGAATGGGATTGTATTATCCCTATACCTCTGATTTAAGTGTAAAGTTATTCACTAATGCAGATTGGGTAGGATTAAAAGATGATAGAAGAAGCACATCTGGATATTTATCCTTTTGCAGGTACAAAGCTCATTTATTGGTCTTCCAAGAAACAAGCCACAGTAGCACTCTCTTCAACTGAAGCTGAATACAGAGGACTGCCAAATGCAACTCAAGATTAATGTGGATCAAGTCCCTATATATAGACTGAGGGCTAGATTTTGGCACTCCAATTAAATATTTGGAGACAACATGAGTTCTTAGCATTTGGCTGCTAATCCTATATTTCATGCTAGGAGTAAGCATATAGAAATCCATTATCACTTTTTTAGAGATAAATTAGCAAGAAAAGAAATACAATTGTCTTATGCGTCTACACAGATGCAATGTGCAGATATGATGACCAAAGCACTTGATGGAAGCAAACTCAACAGGTTCAAATCAATGATTGGAATGCAAGAGATACCTATAGATTGAAGACTCAAGCATCTTAGGCTTGAGGGGGAGCTATTGGTACATTTGGCAAGCCTTGATGCTTGACCAAAAGATCAAAGGTTTACTTCATATCTTGAGCATGAATATTCATAAGTCATATGTGAACACCTCTTGTAAATATCTTGAGTTTAACTCAAGGTAAATGTAAAAGGAAAAGCATGAGAGAATCTCATATCTTTACGAGTTGTAACTCACAACAACCAAGGGGTTGGAATCAAATTGATTAGGAGCCTAAAAGATAGGATCACTTTTAGGTGGCAGATTCAAAATTCAAATTTGAACTCATCTATAAAAGTTCATGACTTTTAGTCGTGGAGAGAGAGAGAGAGGAGAACAAGGACACATTGAGCTTCACGATTGTGGGCACACTTAGCCCACCCATGTATGAATAAGCCTACACCATCTCCTTTGTATCATACATTCAATATAGTACACATTTGTTTCAGATTATGCAACTATCTCATGTTCACTATTATGTGCTGCTAGACTCTCAATTTCAGTGAGTTTGTTTTGAAGAGTTCTCTTCGTATACTTATTCTTCAATGTGATTTAACTTGGTACATGTAGCTTAGAACTTCTAGTTCTATGCTATCAACTTTCACGTTCGCTGTCTGTCATTCTCCTAAAATGTCGGGATTACACCACTAACTTCTTAAGATTATTTCTCCACATGTACACATCCTAAATTAGTGAAATAAATTCCTAAAGCAAGCTTAGGGGACCAATTAGATATGGCTAAAAGCTCTCAGGTCAATTGAAATCAATGAGTAAGCACTGAATGAAATACTGAGCACGTTATAGTCCATAAATAGCAAGTTTTTACAACTCTTCAAACTTGGAGGTAGTTTGTTTTGATGCAAGTATTTGAGGATGATGCTCGAAAGCACATTATGGTTCCAAATGCATATTTGGAAAGCTAAAGGTGTCTACTAAGGTGATCTCAAGTAACATTGGCAAGTGTAGAGCAGGATTTGTGCAGCACCAGCTCATTTCGGGAGTGTATTCAATCATCTCCTCACAACATACTTATACACATGGATATGCACATGGATATGCACATGCATATGCATGCACATACACATGCATGAAAATGCAAATGCATGCACATGCATCCACAAGCACGTGCACATGCATGCTCATACATATGCACATGCATGCTCATACATATGCACATGCATGCTCATACATATGCACATGCATATACACACATACAAACACACATGCATATATACACATACACACATACACAAACATACACATACACCTCCACATACACATACACACATACATATACACATACACACACATAGACATACAGATACACACACATACACTCACATACATGCACTTTAACAAATATAGATATACACCTACATGTGCATACATACACATACACACAACTACATGCACATACATACATATTTACACACAAACACACTTATAAAGAATGATTTGTACAATTAAATTAATAAATCACATGTTAAATATAAACTATACTAAAGATAATTAGTACATTTTCTCATTAATTAGGAACATAAAGACAACTAATATATATATATATATATATATATATATATATATATATATATATATATATATATATATATATATATATATATATATATATATATGTGTGTGTGTGTGTGTGTGTGTGTGTGTGTGTGTGTTGCAGAGCTAAGAAGAACACAAGGCAGAGAAAAAGATGGGCCCCAAAATGTTTCCGATTCGGACACTTTATTTTTGTATCATAGCCATTTTGTAATATATTTTCTGATGTAAATGCACTAGAGGAGTCCTGTAGATGCATACCCTTGGAGATTAGTAGCTTACCCATGTAAATTAGTAGGAAATTAACCTTTTAGTGAATAAAGTGCCGGTCTCTTGTGTGAAAGGACCATTTTTAGGGCACATGTATATAAGTCAATGTGTGACTCTTTGTAAGGACTTTTTGCCATTGTGAGAATCAAGAGCACAGAATTTCGAATTTGTGTCTTCTCCTCTCTGTATCATCTTCTTTGTGAGCTTGTGTGCATGTGTGATGCTTGAAAAGAGTGTTTGGAAATGTTGTCTATCCATGAAAGTGCTTGTTTGCTATTGTTAATGTGTGTGTGAAGTATAGGAAGTGCTGAAGTGTAGGAAGATCATTCCCATGACTTAGTATTTTGCTCATAACTTGAAGCAGAAGCATCAGAATTGAGTGAAAAGTCCACCATTAGATGCGTCTCCTAGAGATCTTCAAAAGGAACTAACTATTCCCTATATTCCGAGTTTGGAGTTGAGAGAAAAGCTAGATTTACTGTTGGGTGTGGCTTCAAGTATTGTGACATCTCAAGAGATCCCTGAACCTTATTTGGAATAGACTTAGACTTATTTACACGCTTTGGGAAGCTCATTTGCATTGATCATCATTTGAATGCATGTCTTCATACACTCGGCTGGGTTTTGATACTCCTCGGATTGATAAATAAAGAGTGAATCCCCACTATATGCACTTGAGGGGGATCAAGGTAGAGTCTCTTTCTCCACAAGTCCCTAAGTTGGTACTTAGGTACACCCATTTTTGGCGCCATTTTTGGGGAAGTCGAATCAAAGCGAGGGACTCGTGTGATGGTAACTAGCTCTTAGCATTGAAGCGAGTAGAGGAGTAGTGAATTTCTCTTCTTTGGTAAGTCACACTCATCCGCACTTACTACTTCTCACTCTTGGAGTGTGTGTAGTGAGTTGATAGTATAGGGAAGTGAGTGGTGTGAGGAGAGTAGGAAGGAGGAAGTAGGCAAGTAGATTAGGCAAATAGAGTAGTTGTTAAGCTGGTTCTTTTAGCCTTTTTTGAGTCAAATATTTTCAGAAAGTATAAAAACCAAAAAAATTCAAACTTTTCCATTCATTCCTGCATCTGCAAGTATTGAGAGAGAGCTAAAAGTAGAATATTGCGTTTGGAGATCAGCGAGATTGGGGCTGCACAGAGCAAGTGAGTGATAGAAGAGTTGAAAAATAGCTTCCAAGGTGAGCACATCAATCTCTTACTCATCACATCCAATTAAATCAAGCATTTTAGTAAACGACCTACGGCAAGTATCGTGAGGGTCATCCCGGGGTAAAAAAAGATCATTTTTGTGATGCAGACTAAGGAGAGAGGGTAGATAAGCTCTAGGAACAATTGTATGCAATTAAAATCCAAAGACACTTGTTAAAAATTGGAAAAATGCCAAGTATCGTGTTCTCTCGCGGCTAAGGTATCACGATACCTGAATATTGTGAACTCCTATGGTCGAGTATCGTGATACTTGCAGTGGTCACATATCGAGTATCGTTGAGAGATCCTCACGATACAAGTCACATATCGTCTATCGTGAATGTCTATTCGCGATACCTGACGGACATGGTGTATCATTGAATTTTTTTCAGATACTTGGTGGATATCGAGTATCGTGGGGCGCTGAAAACGATATTTGCCTAGTATCAACTTTTGTGGAAATTCTCTTAGTCGAGTATCGTATATCGTGAATTTTTGGTCGCGATACTTGTGGCATATCGTGTATTGTGGAGGTTGCTTTTTGCGATAGTGGTGGAAGATCGAGTATCGTGAAATTACAAGTATCGAGTATTGTCGATTGGCTCGCGATATTCAGTAAGTATCGTGTATCGTGTTTCTCAAGTATCATGTATCGGGTTCTGACTAGTTGGTCGGATATCGTATATTGTGGCATTTTCCAGTTAAGTATCGTGTATCGTTGAAAACTTTCCATGATACCTGATAGGTATCGGGTACCGTCAAATTGGATCTGGTGATACTTCGTGGAAATCGAGTATCGTGGAACTGAGTCAAATATCATGTATCGAGATTTGCCAATGGGTGGAGTATCGAGTATTGTGTGGTTAAAATATCGAGTATCGTGAAATTGTTTTGTTTCAAGTATCGTGTATCGTGGATTCATTGTAAGTCTTAAGTCAACCAAAAATTACCTAGAACTCAGACCATCAGTAAGAACTCTAGGAGCTGGAGGTTGGCTAAATTAGACTAGAATTATTCAATTGAATGAACCTAAGATCTAGAAGAACCCTAGGGAGTTGAAGAAGTGTGATTTCTTCTGTAGGAAGTGTAGCCGAACCAAGTAGTCATTCACATTATTCTGAAACCTTGAGTGAGTCGGAGGAAGAAATTCCCATGGCTTCAGAGGATATGCAGAATTCTGTACCAATAATTGGCATGATGCCAATTATTGAGGGTGAATTTTGGACATCTTTAGAATATGTGAACACCAACCAACACGGGATACCTATCTACCTAGATGGGTTAAACCGATCAGTGGCCAGACTAAAGAAAGCTACAGAGGCTTACATAGTACCTAGGGCAGTAGTTAAATATGCAGGAGGGTTCTATATGGACAAAAGAGATATTCAGTATGTTGTTACAGAACACCCTGAAAGCATCAACGAACAAGGGGAAGAAGGCAATGCCCACAACCTTAATGAAGAGGGACATGAAGAGCATATAACCACCCCTAGAGGGAGATCCACGGTTGTTAGGGTTTGGAGAGGAGACCTAGTTCCCCAAGATGATTCCCTAATGGATGTTTATTTGATCAATGGGATGGAACATCTCCTCAAAGCCCACTCTTCATTATGGGAAGTGGCCGATAACCTAGACACCATCTATGAGTTACAAGATCCTGAACTCCCCACCATTATCATGTATTTGGACAAAAACCAGAGGAGATACTGGCCTCTAAAAGAGTTAGAAAGAGCAGGGTTGAAATATCAGAGCATCCCAGTGTTCCCTCCTAGGGATCAAGCTACTACTTCTCAGAACCCCCAAGGAACTTATCAAGATAATTCATATCAGCATTCTGGACATACACAACAAACGCATATACTGGTCAGACCACATGTGCAGTTTGCTATGCCGGGCAATAATCCTAACTATCGGCCTCAACCACCAGTTGAACCAAGGAATAGAATTCCTGTCCTAGATAGACCACCTATAGTAAGAGGACCTGGTATACGGATAGGAAGACGAGTTTTCCTTGTGATGCCTAGAATTAATTGAAGAATTCACCAAATCTGGGATTAAAAACAACTCTTCCTCATTGATCCATAGTTTTAAGCAAGCTCCTATGGAATCAGTGAGATTGGCAGCAAGAAGATTCAAGCAATATGTGGACAGATGCCCTATTGAAGAGAGACCCACTCAAAACAAACTCGTCTCATTGTTTTTGGAAGGATTAGTAAATGGATCATTAAGATCTCTAGTATATGTGAAAAGAGTTCAAACTTTGCAAGAATCTATGAAAGAATGTATTGACCTAGAGGACAATCTAGCAGAAGACTTGAAAATACCTCAAGGTAGTGTGAAAAGTGAAGATTTCGCAAGTAGCACATCAAACTCTAAGAACAATGTAGAGGAAATAGTCGACTTAGTAGCAAAGAAATTGAATGTTCAAGGGCCAAGGAACTACCCCAACAACCCAATGAGAGTACCCATGCTTAGAAGGTGTGTGCATTGTGGAGGTGATCATCCTTCTCATTTGTGCACTAGGGGAGTAGTCCCACCACCTTCTTATGCTTACAATAGACCATCCACCCCTGGCCCTCTACAATATTGTAACATAGAGCAAAGATACAAAACTCATAGCATAGAAAACTGTCCTTACAATCGGCAGTCAAGACCAGTACAACCTCTCATGAGACCTTATGGGTACCATCCGAGAGATCAAGGAGGTGAAGCCTTTAGATATCCCACACATTAGCAACAGGCACCAGCACCACGACCTTATGCTTATCAAGGTTACGCTCAACCACAACCAGTGTTAGGACAACAACCGCCCCACCCTCAGAATGTTGTCCTAGTGAAAATAGCTCAACCCGAAGAAAACCTAGAGAGAGCAATAGTCCCAGCCATGCCGTTGGCAAGTAACGAACCATATGACCCAACCTATGACCATGTTCAAGGGAATTATTCCGCTTATGAGAGCTCTATAATTGAATATGGACAATCTTACGAGCCATATGCATATAGCATGGAAGGACCAGATAGTTCTTATGGATATGATCAGGATTATGTGTCATTAATGTATACAGCTCCTAGAGCACCCATACCCTCCCGACCAATGAATAGACTACTTGCACCTAGAGGACCCTGTGACAGATGCGGAGGTGATCATTTTATCAGAGAATGTACATTACCAAACCCACCACCACCACAGCGAGTCTTGGAAGGATACTGTAGTGATTGTGGTAAAGAACACCTTTTTAGGAATTGCCCCAAGAACCCCAACAAATTTAACTCGAACGTGTAGATCAATGTGATAGAAGTGATAGAGTCGTCACGGAGTGATAAGGAGTACACCGTGCCATTGAAAGTAATAACAAGAGCTAAAGCTAGAGGAAACCCAGAAAAAAACAAAGAGAACGATCAAGGCAACAGAGAAGTGAGTATACCTACACCCCAAGTAGTTGAAGACTCGAAAGATCCTGGGAAAAGTGTTACAAGTAAACGAACACAAAGATGGAAGAATCATAGAGACAAGATAAAGGAAAAGAAACTACAACAAAAGAAGGAGAATGAAAAGAATGAACAAGGTCAAGAAGAAAAACTAAACCTTGAAGGAGAAAACGAGAAGGGAAAGTGTAAAAAAGGAGAGGTAGGATCAGTTTTAGCAGGCCCCATACCGGAAGAGTTAGCCATGTGGATTCAGGCGTACCACGCATGAATAAGAGCAGTACCAACCATTGAACAACATGAAAAAGAATATCCTAGAGATGACTTAGAGAAAGAAAGGTTGGAGATATGTAGGAAATTAATTGAAGTAGCTCAACAAACCCTAGAAAAACCTGTTCTTCGACTATCCAATTCACAAATTCCCGAAAAAGAATTCCAAGAGTTTTTCATCACTAATGATCCCGAGAAAGAAAAAGAAGGTGAGATATGTGATGGAAATTACTGCGAGGATAAAACAGAAGGATCCGTTGTCCCCGAAGTAGATGGGGAGTGGCCTAAAGACTTGTGGGCAAGAGTCTAAGAAGATAGATGGAAAAGAGTGGAAGGAATTGAATCACCCTTTGAGGAGTTAGAAGCAGAAGGTGAATTGGAAGACTCAATACCTGAGCTGAATTCACAAGGAGTATTAAAATTTGACAAGACGACAAGGAGAATGAGAGTGTGAAGGCTTTGCCAAAGTATACAGGGGAATACGAACATAATTCTGAATGATACTGCATTCCCTCAATACGAAAAAAAGAGCAGAACCCATCAATCCAAACATCGAACATCATACAACATCTGAGAAAGGTAAAAATCCCTTGTACTCTGACATTCGAAGAACTTTTGAAGATAAAACCACATTTGAAGGAAAAGCTAACCAGTCAATTGGAGACCAAGTCAGAAGAGAAGGAGATGATTGATGAAGTGACTACAGTTAAAATACTAGTCGATAAGGTTGGAGATTTCAACGATGGACATGAAGGAAACACATGCCTTCCAATTACTTATAGGAGTTACACCACTAAAGCTATCTTAGATTTTGGAGCTGGAGTAGGAATCGCGACTAAAGAAATATGGGAGAAATGGGGAAACCAGCTTTAAGACCAACACGCATGAAGATACAAATGGCAGATGGACACACTGAACGACCCTTGGGATTATTGGAAAGAGTAAATTTTACCAACTGTGGAGTTGAATTCGAGCACACCTTAGCAATCTGTCAATGAAAGGGCTAGCAATTATGAGATGATACTTAGAAGACCCTTCATGAGACAGCTCAAGGTAGTGCAAGATTGGGGAAAAGATGCAGTATACTTACAACACCAAGGAACCACGACAGCTAGAATAAATCTCCACACATACACGTATCAAGATGTTCCCCCTTGCAATGGAATCTGATTCATAAGGAGGTGGATGAGAAGTCGGTTCACAGTATAGGTTCAGATGACCAATCATGGATGAACGAAGACACTCATCTATGGATATGGGAGACCGCAAAAAAGGTAGAGGAAAGAAAGAAAGGATGGCAACAAAGGCAAGGAGTCGCTAGATCTGTGCAAGATCCAGCTTACATGCCCCAAATATTCCTAGATGAAGAATTTGAACCTCATGGTTGGATGGAGATTTTAGCCACTCTCGATGTATGTGTAAACAAAGAAGTAATAACCATGAATAACTGCATTGACGAGGAAGGATATGACGTAAGCCTATACATGGTAGTTCTTCAAGAGGCTGAAGAAGGAGAAGTAATTGAAAAAGAATGGAAGGAGGATTATGAGACCATTGAAATGCAGCATGAACAAATGGAGACAGAAAGTGGAAATCAAAGAGTAAGTGTCATAAATAATGAACTAAATCAAGAAATGGCACAGGAAGAAGAGCTTGGATTTGATAAAGAAAAAGACGACGGAGAAAACAAGCCTCAAGATCAATTCAAAGTGCCTGCCCACTTCAGAAAAAATGAAATAGAAGAGAGGAAAATTGCTATCCAAATGCCAAAACGAGAAGCACAACCAGGAATAGCATATGACAACAAAGAACAGACCAAGAAAATAGTAGTAACTTTGGAGGAAGGAGAAGAATGATGTACTTTTATAGGATAGGATGTCTCAATGGAAGAAGAACAAGAGTTAATATGAATCATATGAGAATATAGGGATGTCTTTGCTTGGACATATAAGGATTTGAAAGGAGGTGATCCCACTATTTGTGCCCATAGAATCCCTATGACATCAAAAGCCAAACCTTCCAAACAAAGACCATACACATATAAAAACGTTTACTCAGCAAAAATTAAGGAAGAGAGCGATAAGTTGTTAGATGTTGGGTTCATTTATGAGATCGAACACACGGAATGGGTATCATCTTTGGTGGTCGTACCGTAAAAGAATGGCAAGTTAAGGGTATGCATTAATTTGAAAAAGGTAAATGCTGCCACCATAAGAGATAGTTACCCATTACCCATCACTCATCATCTTTTGGAAAGAGTGGCAGGAAAGGAAGTTTATAGTTTTTTGGATGGCTTTTCAGGGTATAATCAGGTAGCGATTGCTCCTGAGGACCAACATAAAATAGCCTTTGCAACTAAATGGGGAGTGTACACCTTTAGGGTTATGCCTTTTGGTCTAACCAATGCCCCAGCCACTTTCCAAAGATTGATGTGCCATGTATTCAAGGTGTTCTTGAGAAAGAGCATGGAGGTATACGTGGATGATTTATGAACTTATTCAGCTATACGATCAGAACATATCCCTGAACTAGGAAAGATTTTTTCCAAATGCCGACAATATAGAGTATGCCTCAATCCAAAAAAGTGCATCTTCATGGTTCGACAAGGAAATATTTTAGGAAACATTGTCTCTAAAAATGGAATTTCCCCAGATGAAGACAAAATCAAAGTGATTCTGGATTTGCCTAGACCAAAGACTGCTAAAGAAGTGCAACCATTTATGTGTTGGAGCAGTACAATCATCAATTGGTGATTATATAAAGCCTAGA
Source organism: Ceratopteris richardii (assembly GCA_020310875.1). Classification (NCBI taxonomy): domain Eukaryota; kingdom Viridiplantae; phylum Streptophyta; class Polypodiopsida; order Polypodiales; family Pteridaceae; genus Ceratopteris; species Ceratopteris richardii. The sequence goes on from CM035421.1 coordinate 94,513,540, forward strand.
AGTGAAGAGATGAAGAAAAGATTGAAGATCAATTTCATGAAGTAAAGAGAAGATTCAAATAGCAAAGTTCTTTAAATTATATGTACATTAGTTCTGTATATACTTCAATATACATGAAGTACTGACGAATCAATACTCATATGTATATATAACTACATGCTCATAGTCGTATAGTAAGTGTAAGAGAGTGAGAGATGAAATATAGATGAGTAGATGATGAACATTGTATGTATCATACATCAGATGTATGAAGAGTTGAGATAAGAAAAAGTTTTCAGACAATTGCGCGTCGATCTTTTCTCCAGTTCTCCTTCTGTGCTTAATCTTATGAGAAATCCTTTTCTACACATCTAAGTCCATAGTTAATCTATCTATGGTTAAAGTTTGAGAGTTCAATTCTAAACAAGCTGAGAGAATTTTAGATAGGAACATCTATATGTGAGAAAGTGTTGAGTGTCTTCTAAAACAGGTGCAGATTCGATGGTCAAAGAAATGGATAGTGCTCAGTGCATAGTGTAAAGTTTTACACAAATGAGGAGTCAAAATTTAAGTTGGAAGGTAAGCCATCTATGGCTAAGAGCATTTGCTTAAATGGGTTTTAATTTGGGAGAACCATGTCTTAGAAGTTGCGAGTGTCAAAGTCGACTCTACAGGGAGACAGTTTTAGACATAGGTAGATTGTTTGAATCATTTCTCACAATCTACTCAAGGTTTTGAAGTGTTTTAACTTGGAGAAGGTGCACAACCTCTAGGCAAAAAATTCACAAAGTTTTATCAAAAACTTTACACAAATGATTAATCAATGAGTGATTAATGTGCAGCACACTTTTCTGAGAAATGATTTTCTTCACAGTTAACTAATTTCTTAATAGTTTGGTACTTGTCTTCCAAAATTGGTTGGAGTTTAAAGTTATTCTTGATATAGAGGTGGTCTAACATCAAGGATAGCTTGTTCTTTTGGAGATTAACACTCTCCATCAGTGGTATCAGAGCAGGAAGTATCAAAATTGAGGAAAGGAAGACTTCGACTACTACGGACATATAAATTTTACATTTCGAACGTTCAAAAGAATAAAAGTTTGATAGGAAGACTGAAGGAAGACACATAAAGGTTATCAAAAGGATCAAAAGGAGCAACATTCAAAGCCAAGGTACATTCATTCCTTATAAGGACTAAAGATTTGAGACTACAGGTGAAGCAAGGATGGGAGATAGTCTCCAAATTGAAAAGTTGGATAGAGAGAACTATCCAGCTTGGTCTATGAGAATGGGAGCTCATCTTATGAGCAAAGATATGATGGGATACATAACAGGAGAGGAAGAAAAGCCAGAGTTTAAAGATCCTAGTGTTCCAACTAGGGAGGAGCTTGCAGATATAAAGATTTGGATGAAGAAGGATGCTCAAGCAAGGAGCATAATCTACATGGCAGTAAATGATTATTTGCTTCCTCATATCAGAGGACTTGAAAGTGCAAGTGACATTTGGAATGCTTTGGAAGAGCATTTTCAGAATACAACCAAATCAAGGAAAGCTTCATTATGGGCAGAGTTTACTACCTTCAAGAAGAAGGATTCACAATCAATATCTGATTATGTGACAAAGATGAAAGACATTGCTGATTCTTTAGGTGCAGTTGATGAAGATATTGAAGAAGATAAGTTGGTAAGACAAATTCTCAGAGGACTTAGAGGAGATGAGAAGTGGAAGCCTTTTATTTTGTCTACAGAACTTTCATTAGATCATTTCACTCCTAATTTGAATCAATTGTTAGGACATATGCTAACTTTTGAGAATGATATCAAATGAGATGTTGATAAGAGTGCAGGTCATGCAATGTATTCTAAAGACAAGAAGAAAGCTAGCAAAGGAAAGCAACAATCAGTTGAAGATGAAGGTACTCCAAATCAAGAAAACTTCCTAAGAGGAAGAGGAAGTGGCAGAAGTAGAGGAAGAGGCAGAAATAACAAAGATAATGTCAGAGCTTGTTGGATATGTGGTAAGACCAATCATCTATCTCATGATTGTTGGCATAATAATCAAATCAATGGTAATTTTAATAAGAACTTTAATCAAAGAGGAAGAGGTGGCAGATATCAGAGAGAAAACTTCAGAGGTAGAGGTGGTAGGAATTCTTTTGGAAGAGGTGGAGGAAGAAGCTTTCAAAATCAATCCTATAATAACACTTACTACAATTATGCATCAGATCAGAAAGAAGATTCGACTCTTATTATGAATGCAACATGTGAAGCCTCACATGAAGACATGAGAGTATTTTATATTGACTCAGGATGTAGTAACCATCTGAGTGGAAACATTGCTTTGATGACAGATCTAGATCATAATGCAATCAATCATACAGTTCAAACAGGTGATAATACAAAGCACAAAGTAAAGTCAATTGGTTCAGTCAAAGCCAAAGATGGAAGCACTATCTTGAGTAAGGTTCTGTATGTTCCTACAATTCCAAAGAATTTGGTCAGTGTAGGACAAATTGTGGAAAAAGGATATGAGGTAAGGTTCACTAATGATGGAGTTTATGTTGAAGATCCTACTCAAGGGTATAAACAAATTGTTACAGGAAAGAAGGAAGGAAGGCTCTTCACATTAAAGATACAAGTTAATATTGGACATGCTATGTTTACATATGGAGAGCAAAAGGTGTCTGAATTGGTTCTTTGGCATAAAAGACTTCGACATTTTAATGAAAGAGGTATCAAAGAAATGATAAACAATGGTTCAGTGCTTGGATTGCCTAATGTTGCAGGTCAACACATGACATACAGATGTTAAGCATGTCAGTTAGGTAAGGCTCATAAGCAATCATATAATAAGTATGGTTTTATGTATTTAGAAAGACTTGAATTGGTACATACAGATGTGTGGGGTCCTTCAAAAGATTTCAGTATAAATGGTTCAAGATATTATGTCATATATGTTGATGATGCTACCAGGTGGATCGCAATCTATGTGATCAAAGATAAGTCAGAAGTGTTTAATACATTTAAACACTATCATGCATATGCAGAAAGAATTAAAGGTCAAAAGTTGAAGAGGCTAAGGTCAGATGGAGGGGGAGATTATTTCTCTAATGAGTTCAGTGATTACTTGTGGAATGCAGGTATAAAGAGAGAGGTTACTTGCAGGTACTCTCCTCAACAAAATGGGGTAGCAGAGAGAAGAAATAGAACTCTTGTTGAGTTTGCTATATCCATGATGAAGGAGAAAAATTATCCAAATTATTTGTGGGCTGAGGCTGTAAACACACCCACATATTTGGTCAATAGGTTAGCTTGTAAAGCTTTGCAGGGTATGACACCATATGAAGCTTGGTGGTGTAAGAGACCTACCTTGGATCATTGTAAAATATTTGGTTGCTTGGCATATGCATATGTGCCATCACAATTGAGGCATAAATTGGAACCTAAAGCAGAAAAGTATGTATTCATTGGTTATGATGATAAGCAGATGGGTTATAGGTTGTGGAGTCCATCCACAAAGCAATTCCTTGTGTCCAAGGATGTTACATTTGATGAGCAAGGCACTTGGTATGCAGGTAAACTTAATGTGCATACAGATGTTGAAGAAGTTGTGAATCAAAAGAAAGGTAAATCAAAGGTTCAAATATTTGATGAAGATGAGAATAATGAAGTACAGGTTGAAGTTGAAGAAATGCCAAGATTTGATCCAGAATGTGATGAACCAGAAACTTCAAGAAGTGGAGAAATCAGAAGGTCATATAGGCATAAATGGCAACCTACAAGGTATAGCTATGATACTTCATTCTTGACTACTAAAGATTATGCTTGCATGTTAAAAGCAGATGAAGATCCATCTACATATGATGAAGCCAAAGGGAAGAAGAATTGGGAAAAAGCTATGCAGGAGGAATATGATGCATTGATGGAAAATGAGACTTGGGATTTGGTTCCTAAACCAAATATTCAGAAGATCATTGGATGTAAGTGGGTTTACAAAACAAAAAGATTTGCAGATGGAAGTATATCTAGGTACAAAGCCAGGCTTGTTGTGAAGGGTTATGCACAGACATATGGTGTGGACTATGATGAAACATATAGTCCTGTTGCAAAGATGACAACCATAAGGACACTCATAGCAATTGCTGCTTGCAAAGGTTGGAAATTATCTCAATTAGATGTGAAAAATGCATTTTTGAATGGTTTTATTTTAGATGAAGTTTACATGGAACAACCAGATGGTTTCAAAGATCAAGTGTATCCAAATTATGTGTGTAAGCTCAAGGGAGCTTTGTATGGGTTGAAGCAGGCCCCAAGGGCATGGAATTATAGGCTTGTAAAGTTCCTAAAGGAACTTGGATTTCAAGCATCAAAGGTAGATAGTAGCTTGTTAGTCAAAGCAAGTGAGGATGGATTTATTTATGTTTGTATTTATGTTGATGATATAATACTAACAGGAACAGATGATAAAGGCATACACATGATTAAGAAACAGATGGAGAAAGAATTCAAAATCAATGATTTGGGAATATTTGTCATTCTTTTTGGGAATGCAGATTTCATATACTCAACATAGAGTATATGTAACTCAAGAAAGCTATCTGAAAAGTTTGTTAACCAAATTTAAAATGGAAGATTGCAGGATAGCACCAACTCCAATGTAAGTAAATCATAGATTGAGTAGATATGGAGGAGAGGAATTCAAAGATATGAAGCTCTATCAGAGTTTGGTGGGTAGCTTGATTTATGCTACATTAACAAGGCATGATTTATCATATGCAATTGGAGTTCTGTCTCAATTCATGAATTGTCCTAGAAAAGAACATTGGATTGCAGGACAAAGAGTACTTAGGTACATGAAGGGCACACTTAAAGAAGGTATGTATTATGGATATACTTCAGATACAAGAGTCAGAATATACAGTGATGCAAATTGGGCAGGTAATTCTGATGATAGAAGATCAACACATGGATATTTGTGTTATGTGGGAGATAAGCTAATTTCATGGTGTTCTAAGAAGCAACATACAGTTGCTCTATCATCTACAGAAGCAGAATACAAAGGCATGGTAGAAGCTGCAAAGGAAGTAATATGGTTAAAGACTCTTATGAAGAGTTTTGATATTGTTCAGAGTACTCCTATCATTTGTGGAGACAATATGAGTTCTTTATATTTGGCAGCAAATCCTGTATTTCATGCTAGAACTAAACACATTGAGATTCAATATCATTTTTTGAGGGAGAAGGTTGTTGATAAAGAAATAGAAGTTATGCATACTCCTACAAAAGATCAACTTGCAGATATGATGACAAAAAGTTTGGATGGACCAAATTTGTAGAGATTTAAAGATATGGCAAGAATAAAAAGGATGCAGGTAATCACAATTGATCATTGAAGGGGAGCTGTTGGAGCAGTACAATCAAGAATTGGTGATTATATAAATCCTAAAAGTGAAGAGATGAAGAAAAGATTGAAGATCAATTTCATGAAGTAAAGAGAAGATTCAGATAGCAAAGTTCTTTAAATTATATGTACATTAGTTTTGTATATACTTCAATATACTTGAAGTAATGCTGAATCAGTACTCATATGTATATATAAGTATGAGCTCATAGTCGTATAGTAAGTGTAAGAGAGTGAGAGATGAAATATAGATGAGTAGATGATGAACATTGTATGTATCATCCATCAGATGTATGAAGAGTTGAGATAAGAAAAAGTTTTTGAGAGAATTGCGTGTCGATCTTTTCTCCAGTTCTCCTTCTCTGCTTAATCTTATGAGAAATCCTTTTGTACACATCTAAGTCCATAGTTAATCTATCTATGGTTAAAGTTTGAGAGTTCAATTGTAAACAGACTGAGAGAATTTTAGATAGGAACATCTATATGTGAGAAAGTGTTGAGTGTCTTCTGAAACAGGCGTAGATTCGATGGTCAAAGAAATGGACAATGCTCAGTGCATAGTGTAAAGTTTCACACAAATGAGGAGTCAAAATTTAAGTTGGAAGGTAAGCCATCTATAGCTAAAAGCATTTGTTTAAACAGGTTCTAGTTTGGGAGAACCATGTCTTAGAAGTTGCAGGTGTCAAAGTCGACTCTACAGGGAGAGAGTTTTAGACATAGGTAGATTGTTTGAATCATTTCTCACAATCTACTCAAGCTTTTGAAGTGTTTTAACTTGGAGAAGGTGCACAACCTCTAGGCAAAACATTCTAAAAAGTTTTATAAAAAACTTTACACAAATGATTAATCAATGAGTGATTAATGTGCAGCAGACTTTTCTGAGAAATGATTTTCTTCAGAGTTAACTAGTTTCTTGATAGTTTGGTACTTGTCTTCCAAAATTGGTTGGAGTTTAAAGTTATTCTTGATATAGAGGTGTTCTAACATCAAGGATAGCTTGTTCTTTTGGAGATTAACACTCTCCATCATTATTGGACACTACGGATGCTACCGTAGATTTATACACATTTATGCCATAATTGCCAGACCTCTTTATGCATTATTGTCTCAGTTTACTTGGATAGAAGAATGCGAGAAGGCCTTTAACAAATTAAAGAGTCGATTAAGCTCAGCACCAATCCTTCGCGTACCTAATTGGAACAAACCATTTCATATTCACGAAGATACATTGGTTGCATCTTAGCTCAACCCGTGGATACAGGGAAGTTAGATCACCCTATAGCGTATGCTAGTAGACAATTGAATCAAGTGGAGCGCAATTATACCACAACTGAGAGAGAGGGTTTAAGGATGATGTACGCAGTGAAGAAGTTTCAACACTACCTTTTGGCAAACAAATTCAAATTCTTCATCGATCATCAAGCTCTATTGTACTTAGTCAATAAGCCTTGTAATACGGGAGGACTAGTACGATGGTTTCTATTGTTGATGGAATTTGATTTTGAAGTATTAGTCAAGAAAGGGAATACGCACATTAGAGCAGATCACTTATGAAGAATGACACATGGAGAACCCCCCACAGGAGTACTGGATGATATGCCAGACACTTACCTTTTTAATCTCAAATTATGTCCCCAATGGGCGGAAAAGTTGATCCCTATCCTTACATATGGACCTAAACATGGGATCACACCAAACAGAAACCAAGACCTATGGAAGATTAAAAACCTCCATATCATTGCTGGAATTTTATATCACCAAGACTCAAGTGGATTACTCATGAGATGCGTGGAAGAATAGGAACAAGAAATGTGGCTTCACAAAGCACATGTAAATCAATGGAAAACTCATTTAAATGCAAATAGAACATGGCAAACACTGAAGAGATTAGGCATATATTGGTCAATCATGCAGACAGATACACATAACTATGTATCAGCCTACTCAACTTGTCAAGAACGAAATCCAGAAGAGAACTCTACTCTATGCTACTCCACAGTAGCACCAAGATGGAGCATGCCTCTGGTAAAATTCTTGAAGACCCAAGAGTACCTAGAAGGAGCTACTTTAGCAAGGAAATGTGCACTCACAGAACAAAGCAAGGACTATGTTCTTATAGGAAAAAAAACTCTTCAAGCGAGGAAGAGACAATCATTTACGAATGTGCATTCATGAAGACGAGTATCTTGTTGTTTTAGAGATGGCACATACAAGAGCCACAGGAGGACATTTTTCTACAGATAAAACTGCAAAAATGATTCTCTTTGCAGGAATGTGGTGGCCAACTCTACGTCAAGATGCAGCCACATATGTTCAACGATGTGATACCTGTCAACGAACAAAATATCCTATCAGAAGAGATGAAATGCCGCTGAAACCCATGATGAGTGCTAGAGCCTTTACTAAATGGGGAATAGACTTCATAGGACCAATTAACCCACCAGCTAAAGGATCCCATGCCGAGTACATAATCATAGCCACATACTATTTGACCAAATGGGTTGAAGCCAAAGCAACCAAGAAAAATGATGCAAGGACTACGGCCAAGTTTCTCTTTGAGAACGTATTCACTAGATTTGGATTGCCTATAGAGATTGTGAGTGATAGAGGCACACACTTTGTGAATGAAGTGATAGAAGCCCTACTGAATGAATTCTTAGTAATTCATAAGAAATCAGCCCCATATCACCCACAATCCAATGGACATGCCAAACGTTCAAACAAAATCTTGTGTACAGTCCTCACTAAAATTGTTAACAATGGTAAATCTGATTGGGATAAGCAGTTACATCATGCTTTATGGGCATTCCGAGTAGCCTACAAAATAGCCATAGGAACTACTCCTTTTAACTTAGTGTATGGACAGAATGCCATCTTGCCAATTGATTTCTTAGTACCCACTCTCAAAGTAGCAACAACTTACGAGTGGACTGGACATGAAGTATCAGCTCAATTGGATCAAATAGAAAAGTTACACGAAACAAGGTTACAAGTGGTAGCAGGGATTTATGTTGCCAAAAGGCGACAGAAGGCATATTTTGATGCTCATATTAAAGATAAAAACCTGAAGGAAGGAGATTTAGATTTGGTCTATACTTTGAAGCAACATACAAAGAAACTGCAAAAAAGAGGATATGGCCCATTGATCATCAATCGTATATCTACGAGTGGAACCATCAGCTTATGAACCCTAGGTGGAGAAGTATTGCCAAACTATATGAGTGGTTGTCGAGTAAAAAAAATATTTAGAGCCATTGACAGAAGAGATGATGTCACGACTAATAATGGGTAAAAATATGTTCAAAGAGGAAGAAAGAATACGAGAAGAAGGTAGACAAGAATATGTTCAGGAAACAAAAGGAGTGGATGAGAGAGAGAGAGAGAGATGAGAGATATCGAAAAGGAGAGGAACTCATCCCAATGGCTAACTTTAGAGCCACTGAAAATGTAGGATAGCAAATAAAGCAACCTTATTTGAATTTGGGTGCTGGAACAGAAGCGTACCACTTAATGGATGTTCTCATTGACACAAGAGAAGCCATAAGCTGTATCAAATTTTCATTGACCCAGAAACTCAAGGAAGAATTATGCCCATCTAAGGCACAACTGATTGGAATAGGAGAAAAAGTTACTCAATGTATAGGCGAGATTACCTTACCTCTACATCTTGGAAACAACACGATGGAACAAAAACCCTTAGTATCTCCTGATCAGGACTTATTAGAAGAGCTCGTGTTAGGTCAAGATTGGATATATGAATTTCAAGTGACTATTCAATTGGCCCTAGGATACATCTCGGCCAAGATAGGACATCGTGAGGTATTCAGCATGTTAGATGAATGACCGATCAAAGCCAAATGTATAGACCCGAGAGATCACTCAAACGAGCACGAGGATGAATGTTTGTTCACTCATAGTATGGAAAACCCACCATCAAGTACTTCATGTGAGAATGCACCAAATCTCGCTTTCAGACAATCTCCTAGCCTAGTAAATCACCGTATTAGTGTCTTATCCAACAAAAGCCTCAGTGAGGAACCAAGCACAAGAGGGACTAGTCAGCAAGACTATCAAAAACCTGCACACATTAGAATATACCCCATTCCTTACACTAGAAAGGCTTGTATCAGAAAAGATCAAGTGACAGCATATCTTCAACAGCAGAACTACTATCGACATCGAAAACAACAACGGAATATGAATGCAAGTCATGTTGGACACCCAGGTCCACAAAGGAATGATAGAGTATGGATTCCGAAGAAGGTGATAGCCGCCTGGCCGGCCAAGACGCAAATATGGATTCCCAAATCATGTGCCCAAGTGACAATCATAAAGAAGGACATGTCAAGACACAAAGCGAATCAGTACGATCTAAAGGAAAAACAACAGAGAACAAACAACTACAGGACAAAGCAGGAGCCTAGATACGCAACAAAAATCATTCAAAGAGTCAAAAAGCAGATGAACCTGAGGTACAACATGAGAAGCACTACATTTACCAAGGAGGCTGGAGATAGAGTTTGTCCCAGTGGAGTAAAGAAGATTTGGATGCCGACAGGCAAAAAAATCTGTACACATCAACCAAATAATGTAGTTTGCACACATTTGGAGTCACAAGAATCCAAAGTATGCATATAATAGGGCCACATTACAAGGCCAAGCATTCGGCACATTCTTCTTCTACTTCAGGATAGTGAAGCACATTTCCCTCTTGGGAAATAAGGGAGCACTTGTAAACTAATCCAAAAGAAAATGACTAATGATTCAATAACCGCTTCGGCTATGAACTAACATTTCTGTTTACTTTTAGACACAAACATAAAAATATATAAATAAGTATGAAAAAAATTCCAGATATTACCTTTCTCACACCCACGGGGAAGGGACGACACAATTCAATCAGAGACTTGCCAAATTTATGAAGGATTAGTGAAGGATGATTCTTGATACCAGTCTGCCTTTGATTACTAGTATATATTGAGTGCAGATGGCATCCTATAATTATGAGGCTACGCAAGAGGAAGAGGTCATACTTCTTCCCTTGGAATCAATTACAAAGGCAAGAGGTCATTGGTTTCTTCATGATCAACCCGTTTCAGAGTTTCTTTTCATGGCTACAATTAAGATCATGGATAGGGATCACTACTTTCCTATCATGTCACAAGATTTCCAGACGATAGTACAAGGATTACCATGCATGACAGATGTATGGCCAATGGCTGGCATTGATGAATTCCTATGACTGCCCATATATTTGCCAGATTTTCAGAGATGCACACAAGTGATGAATACTGTACAATCTGCATCAGATAAGCCATCAATCCCAGAAGCAAGAGTTCTCCACAAAGTGGGTACGTGGAAAACAATTAGATTTACTCATGAAGTAATCAACAGAGCTTTTGGTTGGAGCCAAAATGGCCTCACTAATGTCAAGGATGAATGTCATGATCCCAAAAAGAGAACTTTTTTAGAAATCAATAGAACAAATATTGAAGACCTAGTTCGATTGGTACACCAACATTTTTGTTTTCCTCGTATGCATAGATATACAACACCACAAGTCAAGATTGACCACAAGGAGGCTGAGCCACGGATACAACTCCATATTTGGGAGCCCCATGATACTACGTTACATGTGGCACAGGGGAAAGACATTACCACGGGTGAAGAACCTAGCATCCCTACCACATGGTTAAATGTTGATGTTACTCAATTGAAACCTGTCGTCAAGTAGATGATCCGAATGGCTATGGATACGCAACAACAAATGATGTACACGGATGCAGATTACGACAAGGCCATGCGAGAAAAGTATCACTTTCACGTAATGAGTGAGCAATTGTCTGCACAGCTGATTTAGGCCCAACGAGATGTTAAAGCAAAAGAAAAAGAACTACTTGAAGTCAAAGGACAATGCACTACATTCATGAGGTAGAATCATCAGCTCCAGGAACAACTGACAGACTTACAAAGACAGCATGAAGCTAGGGAAGCAGACAAAGAGAGAATGAAAGCTAGAAGCAATATACTAGAAACTCAGCTAAAAGTATATATGGAGGAAAACGATAATCTACACAACAGAAATAAAGAACTGATGAAAGCACTACTTTATGATCAACATTTCAAAAAACAAGAGCCCATAGAACAAGACCAAAAAGAATTGAATGACCAAATAGCAAAATATGCTGATTTGCTGAAAAGGGAGTAGGCTATCAAACAAGAATGGGAAAGCAGGTATATCAACGACACCAATGAGCTTAAAAAGCAACTGCAAAATATAAACGGCAAACTCGTAGTGGGCTAGAGCAAAAATGTAGATCAAGTAGCGTAGATCGGTAATGAGCTACTTGCAGCCAAAGAGGCACTTCGGGCATCACTTCAAGAAGTTAAAGAGAAGACTGAACGTCTTGCACAATTAGAAACTAAAGCCGAGCAAAAAAGTATCCATCGGGACATCTCTAGAGCCACGACCAAAGAATCCTACTGACGAGGTAGAGGTACGTCCTCTATCTCCCCTGATCTATAATTCTCCAATAAAAGAGCAGATGGAGGAACCATGTGATGATCATCCCATGCCATATACTAGAGAAATAGGTCAGAAGGAACGGGCACTATTTGTGTCCCGATTGACAAAAAGTTTTGAGAATGAAGTGGTCAAAGTTATGAAAGAGGCCAAAATAAAAGGGGATGCGATCATGAAGCCTTTCAACATTCCTTATGGACTATTGAAAGAGAAAACAAGGCAATACATAAAGAAGATCACACAGAAGGATGTAGATGAGCAGCTGTACTTCAAAGATAATACATTCAATTATACTCAAGAGGAATTTGAAGCTACACAACCTGTTAAAAATGTTTGGAGAAAAATCCTACTTTGCAGGTGCACTGGCAAACAGCACTGCATTTATTATAAGTAAATCCTTCATTTTCCCCAACACCACGTCGCAGAGAAGCAAGAGAATTTTTGGACATGCAAAAGAGTGGAGCGATCAATAAACAGTGGCTGAATTATCCGTTACTTCCAAGTCCACCTCATAATTATTTACCGATGGAGGATTACATGGTAAAAACCATTGAATTTTGGCTGCACTATTATGCCGCAGTACCCGATTTAACTATCAAGATGACGAATAAAATCCTCAGCATGATACTTATAGTTTTGAAGGTGTTCAAGCCCGCGGCTTATACGTTTTTAAATTTCATTGGTATTAATCAAGGCACAAATATCCTCATTTTTTATCTGTCTGTCATGCCCAGCCAACCCACAATAACGGCATACTATTATAGGCTCATGTTTTTACCAAGTACATATATATAAACCTTCAAGGAAGCCTTTTTCACAGGATTTTTTGAAACTGACTCAGAAATTTTCTTGAAGATGTCGTCCAACTTGAATGCTAGATTAGTGGCATATGAATTAAGCTTCTTCGCTGATCACAAACAGCCACCACATGACGGTGTGAAAGTAGAACAGTGGAAGCAACTTATGATACATGAAGCTAATCTGCTTAATGAGACAGAGCAAAAAGTTTACAGAACATACTCCCGCCGACTTCCAAAGCCTGTCGGGGACGACAGAGTTCAGGAGGGGGGCAGTGTTGAGGGAGAGTCCAGCAAAAAGAAGAAAAGAAGAAGACCAAGAAAGAAGCTTCACTGAAAAGATTATATCTGAAGACATATCTCTACAAGAAGCCCCGTAGGGGCACGCAACACCCATCTCTGCACAGAGCCCCGCAGGGGCATGCATCAGGCAACAACGCCAAACACCCAGGTCTTGAGGAATGGAATTAAAGAACAATAACAACCACGACATTTCATGGGAAGGATGGACTAGGGCCAAGAAGTATCCATGAAGAAGTGCAAGATAATACTTGGCAGGTAATAATCCTCCCGCTGATAGCGTGCGATGGTAGAAACTAAACAGGCTCAAAGCAATACAACAGGGTCAGATGTGTGAGGACAAAGACATATCAGAAGACCAAAAGTAAGAAAGGGGAGAGGCTGAAAAGTTGAAGAGAGTGACTAAGAACATCACATTCTTAGCCACTAATGGCGTGTGTGGCAGCCCGAGTTAATGAAGCAACCCAGATATGTGATGTAAGGAATACCAAGGGGCAAACATAAGCAAAGGACACACCTCGGATAAGATAACCAATTGTCTGATGGCCCTTATCGCTTCTTCGACCACTGGGTGCGTGTATTCGGAGGACTTAGACAAGCTGAAGACAATAAGCAAAGCCTATCAAGGGACGATAGAGACAAAGAGGGGGACAGTTTTGCAGAGCTAAGAAGAACACAAGGCAGAGAAAAAGACGGGCCCCAAAATTTTCTCGATTAGGACACTTTATTTTTGTATCATAGCCATTTTGTAACATATTTTCTGATGTAAATGCACTAGAGGAGTCCTCTAGATGCATACCCTTAGAGATTAGTAGCTTACCCATGTAAATTAGTAGGAAATTAACATTTTAGTGAATAAAGTGCCGGTCTCTTGTGTGAAATGACCATTTTTAGGGCACATATATATAAGTCAATTTGTGACTCTTTGTAAGGACTTTTTGCCATTGTGAGAATCAAGAGCACATAATTTCGAATTTGTGTCTTTTCCTCTTTGTATCATCTTCTTTGTGAGCTTGTGTGCATGTGTGATGCTTGAAAAGAGTGTTTGGAAGTGTTGCCTATCCATGAAAGTGCTCGTTTGTTGTTGTTAAGGTGTGTGTGAAGTGTAGGAAGTGCTGAAGTGTAGGAAGATCATTCCCACGACTCAGTATTTCGCTCATAACTTCAAGCAGAAGTGTCAGAATTGAGTGAAATGACCATCATTGGATGCATATTCTTGAGAGCTTCAAAATGAACCCCTATGCACTATATTTGGAGTTCGAAGCTGAGAGAAAAGCTCGATTTACCGTTTGCTGCTACTCTAAGTATCGGGACATTTCAACAGATCCCTAAACCTTGTTTGGAATAGACTTAGAATTATTTACACTCTTTGGGAGGCTCATTTGCATTGATCATCATTTGAATGCATGTCTTCACAAAAACTATGCCAAAATGGCTGGTGTAGACTTTGTGTGACAGCAAATTAGATCCACCTTTGTCATATCGTACTCGTTCAGGCTCTCATAGTGCCTCCTTTGCATCAGATTGCTATGCTATGGCTGCGTCTAGCCTCTGTGATGAGAATGAGCCTGTTTCTTTTGATGAAGCACAGAATTCAGAAAATTGGATGGCTGCTATGCAATCTGAATATGATGCTATAATGAAAAATGGTACATGGTCTTTATGTGACTTGCCTCCTGGCAAGAAGGCTATTGGCACTAAGTGGGTATACAAGCTGAAGCGTAAACCTGATGGTACAGTTGACAGGTATAGGGCTAGGATTGTTGCAAAGGTTATGCCCAGGAAAGAGGCATTGATTTTGATGAGACCTTTGCACCTACATGCTGTATGACTACTGTTCGGAGCATTTGTGCACTTGCAGCCCATCATGGTTGGAATATACATCAGTTCGACATTAAAACAACATTTTTGAATGGTGACTTGCATGAAGAAGTGTATGTTTTTCAGCACCGTGGCTTTGTGCAGAAAGGGCATGAAAACCAGGTGTGCAGGTTAAAGAAGGCGTTATATGGTTTAAAGAAAGCACCACGTGCTTGGTATGAGAAGATACATGCCTATCTGATTGCACATGGTTTTGAGAACAGTCCAACTGAAAGCACCTTATATGTTAAGCGTGCTAATGATGTGCTTCTGATCATTGTTGTCTATGTTGACGACATGCTGCTCACTGGTCCTATTGAGAAGCATATTGCTGATTTTAAGGCTGATTTGCATGCCTCATTTGAGATGTCTGATTTGGGGCATTTGCATCACTATTTGGGCATTCAGTTTATGCAACTTGATGGTGGAATGGCTTTGTGTCAAACGAAATATATTGACACATTATTGCAGCGTTTTGGCCTTGAAGACTGTAAGCCTATTGCTACTCCTATGGAGATAGGTTTACGATTGAGTTTTCATGATGCTGGAGATGCATTTGATGTTGTTCTCTATCAGCAGGTTGTTGGATGCTTGATTTACTTATGCATTACTCGGCCAGATATTCAGTTTGCTGTCTCACAGATGAGCAGGTTTATGCATTGCCCAGGAGTCACGCATTGGAAGGCGGTTAAGTGCATCTTTCGCTACTTGAGTGGTACTCGGCTACTTGGGTTTTTTTTTCCCAAGGGGGGATCACTACCACTAGATTTTGTGAAGAGATGGATAGGTATGTGTTGAAGATGAAGAGGTGTTGCAAAATCTTTGCTCTACACCAGCCAAATGAACTCCAGGAGTAGATGGTGGGCCCTTTTAGCTTGCCAATGGATGTATTAGACACCCTATGTACCTTGGAAGATCACTCTCAAAAGGATAGATCAAAACAGATAAGTTGGAGTTAGCTCAGAGGTGAAAACTTGCTATTCTTGGTTGATACACCTGTCCAGTGTTTTACATAATTCTCTGAGCACAGCAGCAATTAGATTAATTCCTCTTGGGGAAGGCTAGGTAGCTTAAAGAGCTAACTTTAGAGAGTAATCTCATCAAAAATAACAAACCACACACTGAGAATGACTTTTAACAAGTGATGACATCATCCCGATTTTCACGGGCTGCTACAGAAATAGACCAGTGAGTAGAAAAATTAACATAACTCAAGCTGTAAGAATCCAATGATCATGAAAATTTGTATGCTTATACTAGACAGTACGTTGAATCCAACAAGCTTAAAATCACTGAATTTGAATGAGTAAACACTGAGAAATGACTCTGACAAGATGACTGAAAAAGTCGGGTACCTGAGAGAGAAGTGAAGATGAACATACCCTGTTGACTTCAAATGAACATAACTGAAGATTCCAACATCCAAATGACATGAAAATTTGTGAGCATATAGTAGCCTTATAGAGCTAACTTTACCAAGTTAAATCACTGAAAATGATGAACCAAGTGCAGAGAAACAATCTCTGCAAGCTGACTGAGAAAAACTGAAGTAATGGCAGTGAGTAGTACACATCACAAGAACATGGAAAGATGAACTCAAATAATCATGAAAATGAAAGTATATTGCTTGTACAATACAATGACTTACTGATACATATGTGTGCCTTGTAATCACACCTTGATATGGCATAAAGCTCAGCTCTTGGAGGTCTTCACATAGGTCTCTCTAACCACGACTAAAACTGCCATCTATTTATAGTTGTGTTTGGGAGGCTAACTTCCCTCAATCACTCTCCAATCAATCAATGATTGATTTGATTCTCTACCTACCACAAATCACGAATTCGTGGCTCCTCTTTCCATTCTTGATCATGTGGGCTCAACCACTTAAGATTCTCTTACTTTTACATTAAGTAAACTCTTCAAAAGTTACAAGAGGTAGTTCACAAGTGAACTTTACATAGTCTTCATTTTGAAGCTTCTTTAATGACTTTGTGAGACTCAAGCCAATACTTAGGCTTGTCATAGACTTACTCCAACAGCTCCCCCTCAAGCCAAGTATGCTTGAGGTCTTCAATCTTCCAAGATTACCTGCAAACCAATCATAGCCTTGAATTTGCAAAGCTTTGTACCATCCAATGCTTTGGTTAGAATATCTGCACATTGTTGATGAGTGGACACATATGATATTTGAATCTCTTTGCTTAGAACCTTCTCTCGTACATAGTGATAATGAACTTCAATATGTTTAGTCCTTGCATGAAAAATAGGATTAGCAGCCAAATGAATAGAACTCATATTGTCACCAAAAATAGTTGGAGTTCCAAACTCCAATCCAAGATCTTTGAACAATGTCTTCATCCACATAGCTTCCTGTGTAGCTATGGCAAGACCTCTATATTCAGCTTCAGTAGGATAGAGAGCAACTGTGGGTTGCTTCTTGGATGACCATGAAATAAGCTTTGAACCTGCAAAGGTAAGATAACCTGAAGTGCTCCTTCTATCTTCCTTGGAGCCAGCCCAATCTGCATCAGAAAATAGCTTCAAACCTAAATCAGATACATAAGGATAGTAAAGTCCTTCATTTATGGTTCCTTTGAGATATTTGAGTATCCTTTTGGCAGCATCCATATGTGGTTTCCTTGGTGTGTGCATAAATTGGCTTAGCACACTCACACTGTAACATATATCTACTCTTGTCAATGTGGCATAGTTGAGACTACCCACTAGACTTTGATATGATGTGATGTCCTCTATGAGTTCACCTTCATGTGAGCTCAATTTGTGATTAACCTCCATTGGAGTACCTGCAATCTTACAATCTTGCATCTTGAATTTTGCCAACATGTCCTTAATGTACTTTCTTTGAGTGAGAAACAAACCATGATCTTTGTAGACAACTTCCAAACCTAGGAAGTAGGTAAGTGAACCCAAATCACTTATCTTGAACTCTTCTCTCATCTGATCTTTGATCTTCTTCATACCATCTGCATCATTTCCTGTCAATATAATATCATCTACATATACACATACGTAGATGACCTCGGAATTACTCTTTTTAATAAAGAGTGAAGGATCTGCTTTGCTTGGTTGAAAGCCTTTGTCCTGCAAGAATGAAACAAGCCTGAAATTCCAAGCTCTTGGAGCTTGCTTGAGACCATACAATGCTTTGTTAAGTTTACACACATAATCAGGATAAACTTGACTCTCAAAACCAGGTGGTTGTGCCATATATACCTCTTCTGTTATCCAACCATTCAAGAATGCATTCTTCACATCTAGTTGAAGTATCTTCCAATTCTTGGAAGAGGCAATACTAAGCAAACCCCTAATAGTAGGCATCTTTGCCACAGGAGAGAAGGTCTCCTCATAATCAATTCCCTGAGTTTGTGCAAAGCCTTTTGCCACAAGCCTTGCCTTATACCTGTTAATTGAACCATCAGAATTCTTCTTGAGTTTATAGACCCATCTTGAGCCTATTACCTTCATGGATGAAGTCTTGGGCACCAAATCCCAAGTGTTGTTTTCCTCGAGTGCTTCAATCTCTTCCTTCATTGCATGCTTCCATTCTGTTTTTGCTTTGGCCTCTTCAAATGATGATGGCTCCTCTTGGTTTATGTCCTCTGCTATGTAGATAGAATGTTTAGTTACTAATGAGGTGTCAAACCCATACCTTTCTGGTTTTTTCTTTTCCCTCATAGATCTTCTTAGGCCATGATGTGATGATTCTGCCTCATGTCCAAGTTCCTGCAATTTTGCTTTACCTTTAGACTTCCATGCTTTGATCTTTTCCATCTGACATTCTTCATCATCCTCTGAGGTGTCTTGTTCTTCAATCTTTGATTGTTCTCTACCAAGCTTTGGAAAATCTTCTTCAAGATCATATGGTAAATTGATCTTCCTGCATGAATCTTCATACCATGAATTGTTCTCATCAAAAACTACATCTCTGCTTACCAAGAATCCTTTGTTGGTAGGGTTGTATAACCTGTAGCCCTTTTGATTGTTGTCATATCCAATAAATACACACCTTTCTGCTTTTGGATCCATCTTGCCTCTAACCTGTGAAGGAACATGAGCAAAAGCAATACATCCAAAAATTTTACAATGATCTAAACTTGGTCTTCTTCCATTCCAAGCCTCATATGGAGTCATCCCATCAAGGGATTTTGAAGGCAACCTGTTAATCAAGTAAGTGGCTGTAGATACAGCCTCAGCCCATAAGTAATTAGGTAAATGCTTTTCATTTAACATAGACCTTGCAGCTTCAACAATTGTCCTATTCCTCCTTTCTGCCACTCCATTTTGCTCAGGAGTGTACCTTGTAGTTACCTCTCTTTTGATTCCTCTTTCTTGAAGAAAAGAATCAAACTCATGGGAGAAGTATTCTCCCCCTCCATCTGACCTTAGCCTTTTTAGTGATTTACCTGTTTGATTCTCCACAAGAGCCAAATATCTTTTGAAACATGAAAAAACTTCATCTTTGTGTTTCATAAAGAATAGGATAGTCCATCTGCTGCAATCATCAATAAAGGAAACATAATACCTTGATCCAGATATTGAAGCTTCCTTGCTAGGTCCCCATACATCTGTATGAACCAACTCCAAGAGATCTGCATGCATATAACCTTTCTTCATGAATGGTAACCTGTGAGACTTTCCAAATTGACATGCACTACACTTATAAATCATATGTTGTTTTGACAAATTAGGAAGTCCAAGTACACTTTGTTCCCTGCAGATTTGCTTTAACGACCTTTCACCAATATGTGCTAACCTTTTGTGCCATACTTCCAATTCTGTGAGTGTCTGACTACCATAATTAAAGAGAGCAATGTTTCTAGTGTCCTATAATTCAAATGTGAACAGTCTACCTGTCTTTTCACCTTTTGCAATTCTTCTGAATCCTTGACTTGGATCTTCAACAAATGCTCCTGCCTTTGTGAACCTGACTTGCAACCCTTTCTCTACTATCTGCCCAACACTTATCAAATTCTTTGTAATGGTAGGGACATAGAGTACCTTACTGAGTAGGTTGATGTTTCCATCAGGTGCTTTGACATTGCCTATTTTCTCCACAGGATGTTTTGTATCATCTCCTGTTTGTACCTCATGCTTATTCCTTGGATCTTCTAAATCTGATAGGAGTGCCACATTTCCTGCCACATGATTTGAACAACCTGAATCTATGTAGAAAATATGCTCATCAGATTTACCTTGTGGCATAGCCATGTTCATGATCAATAATGAATCCTCTTTGTTTGAGTCTTTTGTGTAGTTATTGTAGTCTCTCCTTCCTTTGTAGCCTCCTTGATAGTTTGAATGATTGTAGTTGTTGTAGTTGCCATGGTAGTTGTTGAACCTTCCTCTTGAGTAGCCATAACTTCCTCTATTGTATCCTCTGCCTCTTTGATTCCTGGAATTCCTAAAGCAATTTTCAGTTGTATGATTAGTTAATCCACAAATAGAACATGAGTTGGAGTCTTGGGATCTCCCCCTGCCTTGTCTACCTCCTCTTCCTCTACCTCTGCCATGTCTTCCTCTACCTGCATAGTTAGCTTGATATGTACCTGCTTCATCATCCACTTTCTTTGCCTTTCCTTTGTTATCTTTAGACTTGCTTTTATCCGTGTATAAAGCTGAAGATTGATTACCTTTAGAGCTTTCTCCATTTTTGATAAGCTTTGCCTCTTGAGTAAGTAATTGTCCAATGAGTGTGTTGAAATCAGGTACATGCATGTCCATGTACAAATCCATAGCTGTGGTGAATGCTTCCCACTTGTCATCTGCCTTCAAGCCATTGATGACCTGCCTTACAATTTGCTCTTCATCTATTACCTCTCCAATGCTTCCCAACTGATCCGCTATGTCCTTGAGCTTTGTGACAAAATCAGTCACATTTTGTTTGGGAGCCTTCTTGAGAGTTGTGAAATCCAGCCATAGTTGATGCTTCCTAGCTTTAGTACTTGAAGCAAAGAAAGCTTCAAGTGCATCCCACACTTCCTGAGATGTCTTACAACTTCTAATGTGAGGCAACAAAAAATCTGAGATAGAGTTGAGGAGATAAGACCTTGCAAGTGCATCCTTGGAGCACCATGTGCTCAATCTTTCTTGCTCTTCTTGTGTTGGTTGACTTTTGTTCCTGAAACTTGGCAAACTTCATCTCCAGCCACATAACCATATAAAGTTCTACCTTGGAGATAAGCTTCCATCCTTAATGACCAAGCTGAGTAGTTACCTCTGTCCAATTTGTCAATTGATGAAGGAAATCCATCTGCTATGTTGTCCAACCTTGCTCTGATACCACTGTGAAGAGATGGATAGGTATGTGTTGAAGATGAAGAGGTGTTGCAAAATCTTTGCTCTACACAAGCCAAATGAACTCCAGGAGTAGATGGTGGGCCCTTTTAGCTTGCCAATGGATGTATTAGACACCCTATGTACCTTGGAAGATCACTCTCAAAAGGATAGATCAAAATAGATAAGTTGGAGTTAGCTCAGAGGTGAAAACTTGCTATTCTTGGTTGATACACCTGTCCAGTGTTTTACATAATTCTCTGAGCACAGCAGCAATTAGATTAATTCCTCTTGGGGAAGGCTAGGTAGCTTAAAGAGCTAACTTTAGAGAGTAATCTCATAAAAAATAACAAACCACACACTGAGAATGACTTTTAACAAGTGATGACATCATCCCGATTTTCACGGGCTGCTACAGAAATAGACCAGTGAGTAGAAAAATTAACATAACTCAAGATGTAAGAATCCAATGATCATGAAAATTTGTATGCTTATACTAGATAGTACGTTGAATCCAACAAGCTTAAAATCACTGAATTTGGATGAGTAAACAGTGAGAAATGACTCTGACAAGATGACTGAAAAAGTCGGGTACCTGACAGAGAAGTGAAGATGAACATACCCTGTTGACTTCAAATGAACATAACTGAAGATTCCAACATCCAAATGACATGAAAATTTGTGAGCATATAGTAGCCTTATAGAGCTAACTTTACCAAGTTAAATCACTGAAAATGATGAACCAAGTGCAGAGAAACAATCTCTGCAAGCTGACTGAGAAAAACTAAAGTAATGGCAGTGAGTAGTACACATCACAAGAACATGGAAAGATGAACTCAAATAATCATGAAAATGAAAGTATATTGCTTGTACAATACAATGACTTACTGATACATATGTGTGCCTTGTAATCACACCTTGATATGGCATAAAGCTCAGCTCTTGGAGGTCTTCACATAGGTCTCTCTAACCACGACTAAAACTGCCATCTATTTATAGTTGAGTTTGGGAGGCTAACTTCCCTCAATCACTCTCCAATCAATCAATGATTGATTTGATTCTCTACCTACCACAAATCATGAATTCGTGGCTCCTCTTTCCATTCTTGATCATGTGGGCTCAACCACTTAAGATTCTCTTACTTTTACATTAAGTAAACTCTTCAAAAGTTACAAGAGGTAGTTCACAAGTGAACTTTACATAGTCTTCATTTTGAAGCTTCTTTAATGACTTTGTGAGACTCAAGCCAATACTTAGGCTTGTCATGGATTTACTCCAACAGATTTGAATGCTTTTTCTGACTCTGATTGGGCTGGTTGCTATGACACTCGTGTGTCTACCAGTGGTTTCTGCTTCATGCTTGGTAGCTCATGTATATCTTGGTTGAGCAAGAAGCAGCCTACTGTGGCCACTTCCAGTTGCAAGGCTGAGTATAGGGTAGCTTTCACAGCGACTGTTGAGTGTGTGTGGCTCAGACGCCTTATGGCTGATTTGGGTGTTGGCCAATCTTCAGCCACCACCATCTTCATTGACAGTCAGAGCGCATTGGCAGTTGCGAGGAACCTTGTGTTCCATGCTCGCACTAAGCACATTGAGGTGCATTATCACTCTGTCAGGGAGAGGTTCTCTGCTGGGGAGATCAGCTTGGCATATGTGCCCACGCAGGAGAACATTGCAGACCTTTTCACGAAGGCTCTGCCTAGGGAGAAGTTTGAAGCTTTCCGCAAAGATTTGGGCTTACTTCCTTTTGTGGAGTGATTTCCACATAGCTTGGCACTTCCTTATACATGAGTGCCAACTCCTTGTTCACCGCATCACTCCGAGGGGGGATTTGTTGATATATTTAGCTAGTGATGTGTGTGAACACACTAGGACCGTCGGGGCACTTTTTTCCCTCTTTAGGAGGTTTTTTTCCCTCGGCTTGTATATACACCTATTGACCTAATGGGCTACTTATCTTTGTACATTCTCTAGTAATACATTCACTAGTGTGTGTTTGTGCTCCAAGCTTCTTCTTCTTCCTTGTGCTGTTCGCGTGCTTCCGCAGACATCTATCTCCAACATAAAATACCTTGATGCAAAAAATTGACTATATCTCAAAAAGTTGAACAGAACTGCCCAGACAAACACCGCTAGACCTATAGCAGACTTCGAGATGCTTATATTGGAGAATAGAAACTAGTATATACCTTTGGCACAAAAAGATGAAATAGCCTGCACAAGCATTGTGATAGTGCGTTTAGAGGCCGAAATGAGCTGAGATTGCGATTTCGGCACCATACAGCGAAGCCATTTTGATCTCGAAAACACATTGAGTATGCTCACCAAAATTTGTGTGATTCTAAGATTACAATTGGAGGAGTGTTCAGGGCACCCTAGATGAAGCGACGACCTACTCTGATAAGATAAGTAGCCCATTAGGGCAATAGGGTATATACAAGCCGAGGGGAAAAATCTCCTAAAGAGGGAAAAAAGTGCCTCGATGGTCCTAGTTTGTTCACACACATCACTACCTAAATATATCAACATATTCTAAGGTTCATGTGTTGGAGGATCCTATAAACCTAGTATTAATTGTTATTGAGGACCACCCCACTTCCAACAACTTTAGGATATCTTTCATTTTCAATAGCTATATGTATTTTACCAGGGAGTCGTTGATGAAATCTGACGTAGATATTGAAGTTGTATCCATCACTTGAGAGGGACTTGGAATGCTGAAATCTTGTGGTTTTTGAACCTTGCATTGAAATAAATATTATTGTTTATTATCAAAATTGAGTAGTTGTTTCATAATTTTGTTGGTTTTTACTTTTATTTTGCATAAAAATTGTACTTTAGTAATCATACTCTTGAATCTCCTAGAAGTTATGCCTTTTGTTTTACACTGGATAGCATAGGCCAAAAAAAACCCATGTGCCACCTAAAGGATAAGATCATCCTTCAAAACTACTACTTTCAATAAACAAGTGTGGCTTTCTACAAGAAATAATCACACATCCAAGATAGTACTGAAATGATTCTTTCTGGCTTGAATGCATGGCTCCCACAACATGTATATTAGAATCAAGGAATGTATCGTGAGCATCATTATCAAGATTTAGATAAAAACTTCTTAATTCTTTTAAGCTTTCACTACAAAACGTGTGTAAGATCTCCAAGCCAGAACAACTCTTCACAAGATCTTTCTGGATGTGCATATTAGATACAAGGAAAGATGACCTTGCCTTCCTCATCAAATATGGAGTAATCTAAACTCACTAGGATTCTTAGACTCATGGATCTAATCACTACTTTCCCTCATACTTGTTGCACAGTGTTTGGTATCTAATGAAAATTCACAAAAACTTTGTAGATCTCATCTAGCCATATGAGCTACTGGACTATTTCGAATAGCTGTGAGACTAAATACGTCAACCAAGAAAAAATCATTAAATAGATCTAGAATTTTCAATGCAACAAAAAGAATCAACTTAGAATATTGGACATTTTCTAGATAGATGAAAACATGATTTTCCACACTAGAAATATAATCTCCAAGAAACTCTAACAACACATAGATCACTAGATTTGAATAACCAGAGCTATGTCAACCTCCTTGCACAGTTCATACTAGAAATTGTCCAAATGTTGGCAGTAGTCAGGGAACCGAAGGAGCCACAAGGCGAAGAGAGTCGGAGCGAAGGGACAGCACAAGCAGACATGGCAGTCAAAGAAGATCTGGCAAATAGGCCAGTAATTTTTCTCATAAAGAAACAAGTATGAGCATTCACGCAAATCTAGCACTTAGGCAACCCTTTTAACTTTTCAAAAACCCTTACACCAATTAAAAGTGATTCTCATCACTAACCACCATTGTAAATACCATTTTATATTTTTAGTAGCTCCATTTTGTGCAAGCCAAGGAGTCCTTGAGCTTGAGGAGCTTTAGAAGTATCTACCTGCCAATTTTCGTAATTTTTGGATCTCGTTTGAGCCCTCAAATAAGCCCTGGAACCTAATTTTTAACTAGGCCGGACACTAGGTCTGAACAGGGCCAAAGCTAGTCAAAAACTATAAAAGGAGCTAGAGAGCTCATTTTTGAGGTTAGATTGTAATTGAAACAAACTTGTAAGAGCTTTTGAAAGTAATCTAAGAACTCCATTGATTCTCTCTCTTTGTCTTGCCGTGTGTGCGCGTGTGTGTGTATGTGTGTGCATGATTGTGTGCTTCTCACTCACGCATTTGAGCCGCCACTTGCTCGAGGTCTTCATACCATCCTCACGTCTTCCCGGATTGACACTAAAGGAGGTGCTACTCATAACTGAGCTACACCAAATTTTGGCGCCGTTGCCGGGGACGATGATGTGACCTGTACCTGCAAGACAGCTCAAGAAACACGCAAAAACAGCTCAAGACGATGTCCCCGGCAACGGCGCCAAAATTTGGTGTAGCTCAGTGATGAGTAGCACCTCCTTTAATGTCAATCCGGGAAGACGTGAGGATGGTATGAAGACCTCGAGCAACTGGCGGCTCAAATGCGTGAGTGAGAAGCACACAATCATGCACACACATACACACACACGCGCACACACGGCAAGACAAAGAGAGAGAATCAATGGAGTTCTTAGATTACTTTCAAAAGCTCTTACAAGTTTGTTTCAATTACAATCTAACCTCAAAAATGAGCTCTCTAGCTCCTTTTATAGTTTTTGACTAGCTTTGGCCCTGTTCAGACCTAGTGTCCGGCCTAGTTAAAAATTAGGTTCCAGGGCTTATTTGAGGGCTCAAACGAGATCCAAAAATTACGAAAATTGGCAGGTAGATACTTCTAAAGCTCCTCAAGCTCAAAGACTCCTTGGCTTGCACAAAATGGAGCTACTAAAAATATAAAATGGTATTTACAATGGTGGTTAGTGATGAGAATCACTTTTAATTGGTGTAAGGGTTTTTGAAAAGTTAAAGGGTTGCCTAAGTGCTAGATTTGCGTGAATGCTCATACTTGTTTCTTTATGAGAAAAATTACTGGCCTATTTGCCAGATCTTCTTTGACTGCCATGTCTGCTTGTGCTGTCCCTTCGCTCCGACTCTCTTCACCTTGTGGCTCCTTCGGTTCCCTGACTACTGCCAACACCACCCCCACTCTCGCGTCTGTCGCCCCTGACAGACCCTTGTCTAGAGGATTTTTGAACATAGTATTGGACGACATCGGAGGCTAGGTGGTGTTCTTCGAGTCGCAATCCGCGTGCTAGGTCTGTGAGCAGCTCATCCCAATTTACAGGACCGGGAACATCTGGATGAGGCACCCTTAATTGTTCTGAGTAAATAGTTCTCTCCACAGCAAATAATTGGAGGAGATGTGATGGTCTGGGTATAAAGATTTCGGAGTGATATTCCCAGAATCCTGTGATGAACATCTCCTCAAATGTCTGTTTAAAGCAGGCTGGGAGGTACTTGATTCTGGCGTGCCAGGCATATATTACTTCAATGGACGGGGTGGTACTCATATCATACACTAGATCTTGGTTTCCTGTCATAAAGCCTGCACCTGAGAAGTGAGGGTCCTTAATGTTTTTAAACGTCCTGAAAGTGATCAGCATTAATTCAAATATTTTCATGCACATCTGGGCCATCACATCAGGATTATTGCGTAGCCTAGTACTCCAGTGATGGATTGTAGAAATCATGTAATTGACTGTGGGAGGTCCTCGTGGAGGTGCTAGATAAACATAATTCAACCATTTTGCACAGGCTTTGATGTCTCTGACAGCTATAGTGAATTCAGGCCAGGTGCGTCGTCGCAGAACTGGAATGTAACAAGGGTTGTACTTAATAAACAACGGCATATTATTCCAGGTTCAGACCATTTCTGGATACGTTTCCAAAAGCCTGATTCTCTAGGTGGGTTGATGGATGGACCCACGCTGAGCACTTTCCGGTATATCATCTGGACCAAATTGTGTAGCAAAGGTGGGAGGTTTGCCACATTGTCGTTGAATCTCCGCGTTGTAATCGGCCAAAAGTATACAGAATGGCACATACTGGTCATTATTGGTGCCGATCCATCTATGGTGAGACATGCTTCTGAAGTATTCAGACTTTATGACAGTCTCTTCTAAGTTCGCTAGTGATTGGATCTGAATTGCCACCCGTTCTTCGTGAGTGTTCGCTGTCCTTTCCAGTGTTTGAAGCCACTCGGGTGCTTCCACTTCCAATGTGTCTAGTTCCTCTGAGGTTCGTCGCCCGCCTGGCATTGGCATAGGAACATACGGTTCCTCGTAAGAATCATCTACCTCAATAGGGACTAGCTCTTCTTGCTCTGGTTCTACCACAGGGGATGGCTGCCCCTCGTATGTCAGTAACCTCTTTTGTAATTCTGCTACCTGCTCGGTTAAGGCCTTTACTTCGTCTGAGGTGGAGGTTGATGGGACACTCTTCGGTTGTTCTTCCTGTTCCTTCAGCCTGCTCTGAAGTGTGTCACGCTCTCTTTCCAAGTCATCATGGGCTTCCAGGAGATCTGCATAGCTTTCCAGAATGGTTTTCATCGTCTCCGTGGGAATTGCTTTAAATTGCTCTGGATCTATCTCGTGAGGGGAGCCTTCCATTGCCGCTTCCAGATTCTCTTCATTTTGTTTTTGCAGTCTTTTGTTCTCCTCCAGTGCTCCTGATCGCATGACTTCGGCGTTTTGATAGCTTTCAAACTCGCGCGTGAAAAAGTGGTATCGACCCCATTTGCCATTAAATTCCAATTCTGCTTCCCAGAAATAGGTTCCATCGCCCAATGGTCCAGCGACATCACTGAACCAATGCGCATGCTTACCTACTTGAGAAGTGTGCCCTTGAGGAGGATCCTGAATGGGGAGCACATGCACGGCTTGAAGTTCTTGCGGCCTTGCGGTGAGATGTGGCTCGAGGAGGAGTGTTTCTATGTCCACAATCTGGGCACCGGATCCGGCTTGAGAACTTGCACCTGCTTCTGCCATGGCCCTGTTTGCTGGTTGGTTCTGTGAGAATATAAAACCACGTGTTAACATCGTAATGGACAGAATAAATCCGTTGTTGTCCCCGTTGCAACATTAACATGAGGTAGATGGTGAGTTAGTGGTTAGTAAGTGCACGAAGACAGTGTGTGTAGTTAGTTCGTGGGTAGTCCTAGGAGACTAATGCAGTTAGTAAGTGGGGATGAATTTACAAATTGGGATCGGGGGGTTTATTACAGGTCTTAGGCTGCCAAATGTAGTGGATGGGTCTTTTTCTTGGTGTCGTAGAGGCTCTAGAGAGCTTTATAGTTGTATCGGCTTGAAAATGAGGCCTTTTAGGGACCCATTTACAAGCGAGTATGGCCGTGCGAGTGAATGGGTTACGCTATATAGGTTGTGGCTTCGGCGTAGCTATTTGCGCCCGCAAGCAAGCTTTAGGCACCCAAATTTGTCTTGACTGTGGGCTAGCCTTCATCGACTTCTTGGGCACCCAAATAGATTTCACGTTAGCAGAAGAATTTCCGAAAGACTTCTTATTAGTGACGTGTTGTTGGTTACTAATAAGAGGCTTTGCCCGTGTGGTTGGCTTGAGTGCAACCGGGTGTTCGCCTTTCCGCACCCATACTTGGTTTACTTGCTGAGATATTTTGCTGCGCAGGTACTTTTGATTTCCGGCATGGGTAGTACTCTGCTTCTTCTGCCTTTGATCCTCCTTTGGTTGCTGCCTCCTTCTGGCCTTTGGAAAAGAAGGGAGTTCCGTTTCATCCCTGACTCCTTTTTTGAGAATATCATTCCTCTGCAACACATAGTTTTGGACAAGAACAGCATGGTCATCTTCATGTGTACCCCTGGAGGGACCAAGAGTCTGTGCCTTTCCTAATTCTTTGAGTGTTCCATTATCTAACTCTATTGTAATTCGACTATGATTGACCCATACCTGAAGAAGTCCACTTCTTAGGTTTAAGTTGACTGCTTGGTCATAGATCCAGTCTTGACCCAAGACAAGGGGTTCAGTGAGATCCTCGTCTTGACACACTAGTACTTTAACTGTCATTGCCTCATCATGAATGTAGAGGGGAAGTTCCACCTCGCCCATGCAAGGGGTTTCCACGCCTCCCAATCCTATGAGATATGCTTCCACAGGATTGACAGTTAACTACAACTCTTGACAGTAAGACACTCTAACAGCACTAGTGGCTGCGCCTGAGTCAATCAAGGCTCTTACGGTCCTTGCACTCTTTCCTTGTCCTATATCTAAGGTTACGAAAGGACGTCGATCAGTTATCCTAGGTGAGCTTGTTCCTGCGACTTCACACATTGCCATATGATATCCTTGATCGGCATAGTCATTTGTTCTAGGCTGATCTCTACCTTGCCTTCGTAATTTCATCCTTCTGATGCGTTCTAACGCTTCTGCTTGAGCTTCTTCTCGAATTCGCTTTTCTTCCTCTTTGTGTTTCTTAGCCGTGTTGAGTCGGCTGAGCATTTCCTCCGTGAGGGGTTCCTGATACAACTTGACTCTGCAACCGCTAATATAGTTTGGGAGAACATCACCCTCTAACGTGGCCAATTGTACTGCTCCACTCGTGGAGATCCTACTGATGATCATAGGTCCGTAGCCTCTCTTTTCTAGCTTCCTCGCGTGTTGTTTCAGTGTGTAGACTAAAACTAGATCTCCTGCTTTCAAACCCTTATCCTTCACATGGGCATCGAAGTATGCCTTCTGTCTCTTCTTGGCTGCATATATTCCTGCAGCGGCTCTCAGTCTTCTTTCCCCTAATCGTTCAAGGTCAAAGATCCTAGAGGAGAGCTCATGACCTGTCCATTCGTGCTCTTGTGCTATTCTCAATGTAGGAATCAAGAAGTCCAAGGGTAGCACAGCGTTTTGGCCAAATACCATCTGAAAGGGGGTGGCTTGGAGTACCGTTTTGTAGGCGACTCGGTATGCCCAAATAGCATGGTGCAGCTGTTTGTCCCAATCAGAGCGTTTAATGTTCACTAATTTTGTCAGTACATTGCATAGGATCTTATTAGTGCTCTCAGCTTGTCCATTAGCCTGAGGGTGATAAGGGGCAGACTTCTTGTGTATTACCAAGAATTCTTGGAGTAGATTTTCAATCACTTCGTTCAGGAAGTGTGTGCCTCTATCACTTACCAGCTCTATAGGTAGCCCATACCTTGTGAACACATTCTCAAACAAGAATTTAGCAGTCGTTTGGGCATCGTTCTTTGTCGTAGCTTTTACCTCTACCCACATAGTTAGATAGTCTGTTGCAACAATGATGTATTCCGCATGAGAACCCTTAGCTCGGGGATTAATAGGACCTACGAAGTCTATTCCCCACTTAGAAAACGCACGTCCACCCATCATAGGTTTCAGTGGCATCTCATCTTTGCGTATAGGATACTGAGTTCTCTGACAGACATCACACCGTTTCACATAGGTATATGCATCCATGTGAAGGGTAGGCCACCAGAAGCCCGCAAATAGTACTGCCTTGATCACCCGATCTGGTCCAAAGTGTCCTCCTGCTACACCTTGGTGAGCAGTTTCCAAGATCTTAAGATATTCACTCTCATGGACACACAGTCTCAGGTAACCATCTTTACCGTGTTTGTATAGATTATCACCAATGAGTGAGTAATCCAGGGCTTCTTGTTCTAAACTCCTTTTCCTAGCCAGAGTCATGTCTGGAGGGAATGTGTTTGTCCTCAGGAAGGATACTAGAGGTTCACTCCAATCTGGCACAATGGATATTTGATAAAGAGTGGCGTGTTCCACTGGTGGTTTAGTGCAGCAGATTGGGCACTCCTTGCACAATTTTTGGACATCCGCTTCCATAGTCGGCCAATGCACTCCGAGTCTCTTTAGGGTCTGTAAAGTTTGTTGCTTTGAGTAGTGTTGCTCCAGTGCACCTACATGTGCTAATTGCAACCATTTAGCGTACTCATCCTCTTCTACGCAACAAGCCAAGATTCCTTGATCTGTGTGCTTGTACATGCTTCCTGCCATGATGTGGTACTTTTGGGCTTTTACAACCTCTCTATTCCGTGTGTTTACCACTGGATGATTAGGCCCGTATGTCAATACTGGTACCAATGGCTTAGCCCACTGCGGCACCACTTCCAAATTAAACAAGTAAGCATCAGGAAGGTCATCTGATACTCCTTGTGGGGCTTCTCCCGATGTGAGCCTAGAAAGATGATCAGCTCTCAAATGGGTTCTACCTTTCCTTACCACAACTTCAAAGTCATATTCCATGAGCAAGAGAAACCATCTCACTAATCTTCTTGTATTGCATGGTTTGTTTACGAGGTACAGCAATGCCTGATGATCAGTAAAAAATTTAAACTTATTTGCAAGCAAATAATGTCTAAATTTCTTAACTGCATATACCATGCCTAAGCCTTCTCTCTCCGTAGTGGTGTAATTTCGTTCAGCTGCATTCAACTGTCTACTGGCATAGGCAATTGGAAGATCCATATTACCTTCACCAGTAGGTTGAGCAAGTACACACCCAATGGCATAATTGGATGCATCCACGTGAACATGGAATGGCTTATTCCAATCTGGTGTGGTCAAGATTGGTGCTGAACATAATCTTCGTTTAAGCTCCTGGAAGGAATTCTCACATTCATCCGTCCACTCAAAGTTAGTTAGGAGTCCGTACATGGGCCTTGCAATGACAGCATACATGTGTATAAATCGTCGGTAATAACCACAATGCTCCATGAAAGCTTGTACTTCCTTGACATTCTTTGGCCTAGGTAGCTCTGCTATAGCTCTCACTTTCTCTTCGTCAGTAGATATGCCATTCTTTGACACTATGTGTCCTAGAATCTTGCCTTGCCTGACCATAAAAACGCACTTTTCTGGGTTCAGGCAGACTTGATATTCTCTACATTTGTCAAAGATTTGTCTGAGTTCAGGGATATGGGTTTGTCTAATGTTGGAATGAGCACAAAGATCATCAACATAGACTTCTAAACTCTTCCTCAGGAACTCCTTAAACACATGGCACATCAGCCTTTGGAAGGTAGCTGGTGCATTGGTAAGCCCAAATGGCATTACTCTAAAAGCAAAAATGCCCCATTCTGTGGCAAAGGCCGTCTTATGCTGATCCTCTGGAGCTATGGCTACTTGATTGTAACCCGAAAATCCATCAAGGAAGCTGTACACTTCCTTGCCTGCCACTCTTTCTAAGAGATGTTCTGTGATGGGGAGCGGATAGTTATCTCGAATCGTGGCCGCATTAACCTTTTTCAAGTTAATGCACACACGCAGCTTTCCATTCTTCTTGGGCACCACTACGATAGGGGATACCCATTCAGTGTGCTCAATTTCATAGATAAATCCAGCTTCAACCAATCTATCTATCTCTTCTTTGATCTTAGCAGCGTAATTATCATTATAAGTATAGGGCTTTTGCATCGAGGGTTTGGCATCTGAAGTCATGGGGATGGTGTGTGAGCATATGTCAGGGTCAACACCTTTCAAATCCTTGTAACTCCAAGCGAATACATCTCTGTATTCTCTTAGCAAGGCAATTAACGCATGCTCTTCTTCCTCTGTTAGGTCATGGCCTATGTACGTGCATCTCTCCTCTCCTTCTTCTATGGCCACTACTATTTTCTTGGTGGTTTCTTTGTTATCATAGGCCTCTCCTGCTTGTGCCTCTCGTTTAGGCATTCTTATCATGACTCTTCTGTCATCTATCTCATACTTCTTAAAATTCTCTGGGACCTCAAACAAAGATTCTTCCTCTTCTGGTGAGACTTCTCTCTTCTTTCGTTTCTTCCCTCCTTCCTTCGGGTTCATATGTGTTGCTAATCTTACATCATTTGTAAACTCTCCATGCCTCTGGGGTTGAAATTCTACTTCATGGAAGTACTCTTCATCTGATGCAAATGGTGGGTCCATAATGATTGACTCTAGATCGGAGTCACTTGCATCCTCAAATGCATCAGGGTTAGGTTCGCATTCTTCTAGAACTGCTTCTCCCATGATTGGCTCTATGGAGAAGACTGAAATGTCATAGCCATCCTCATCACAGTGAGGTGTCCATTGTTCCTCATTGATGGCTATGTCCATTGTTGCTAAGATTTCTGCCCAGCCGTGGGGTTCAAATTCCTCATCAGGAAAGACTACAGGTGCATAGGCTGGGTCTTGAATGGGTCTATGAGTTTCGTTTGCACCTATTTCTCTGGCCTTTTCTCTCTTCTCTTCCTCTACTGCTACTTTGCACATCCATAAGTGGGTGTCTTCATGCATCCATGAGGATCCTGACCCTATGGAATGCACAGATTTCGTATCATCTTTGACTCTATGGATGGGATTCCACTGGATAGGAGGTACATCTCTATGAGAGTAATCTTTGAGATTTACTTTGGTTGTAACACCTAAGGGTTGCAGGTACAAAGAATTGGTCCCCCAATCTTGTACCACTTGCAACTGTCGCATAAATGGTCTTCCCAAAATCATCTCATAGGCATGATTTTTGCTGAAGTCACATATAGCAAATGTATGCTCAAACTCGACACCACAAGTGGTGAGAGTTATTCCTTCTAATAATCCTAGGGGTCTCTCTATGTGACCATCGGCCATCTGCAATTTCATTCTCGTTGGCCTGAGTGCTGGCTTGCCCCAACGCTTCCATAGGGAAGTAGTGGCAATTGCAACTCCTGCACCTGAGTCCAAAATTGCCTTAGTGGTG
Source organism: Ceratopteris richardii (assembly GCA_020310875.1). Lineage (NCBI taxonomy): Eukaryota > Viridiplantae > Streptophyta > Polypodiopsida > Polypodiales > Pteridaceae > Ceratopteris > Ceratopteris richardii. The sequence continues at coordinate 94,547,370 of CM035421.1, forward strand.
TACTCCTGGTAGGTGATGGGAAGATAGGTGTTCCCTTCTTCACCTTCACACATATCTCCTATCTTATCCAAGGGAATTTCTGGCACTGTCCTATGGGATCCTACCTGGGAACGAGGTTTGGCTACTTCTGGTACTTGTTTGGCGACATGTTTCCATACTTCAGGTCTAACCTTGAGTAGCTCTTCTAACTTGAGATTGCACTGTACTTTAGTGTTTTTCACTACCTCTGTGTTCCTAGGTATGACTGAATCTTCGTTCCTTACCATGACTGTAGGTGCTCTCAAACAGGTGGACCTTGCTTCCCATGGGCCTGTGAAATGGGGTAGTTCCTGTAAAGAATTAGACTCGAAGTCTAATCTTTCTTGAGATTGGATGCTCTCCTGCTCTCCGTAAATGGATGGGATGTCTTGTGGGAATTGGTCATGTGCATCATCCACAAGTTCAATGGGAGGAGGGACTTCACTTTCCTTAGCCCATTTGTCTTCTTGAATCTCGCGTAGGAATTCTGGTGTGAACCGATTCATAGAAGATGATGTGTCTGGCTCCGTAGAGTTAGGCACATAGGCTTCTTGGGCAGGAATGCTTACTCTTTCACTTGCCTTGCCCTTGTGCTGAGAGGCTGGTTCCTTTTGTGATTGTGCCATTAGATTCTCTACTCCTTCTAAGGAGGGGAAGTTGTCTGGTTCAGTGGAATTGGCCACATAAACTTTTGATGGGGGATGGGTCATGTTTTTTCTGGCTTCCTCCCTTTCTTGATTTTTTTCTTCCTTGGTGGATCTGGCAATTATGCCCTCTAACTTCTCTAGAAGTCCATCCAAGTGTAATTGCGTCTTGGCTGAGCCCGAGTAATTGAAAAGGCGACTAGCTTCAAACATAGTTTGAGCCAATGCTACCATTTTCGCGCAAAGCTTGGTTCTTTCTATCTCTAGGTCAGCTCTAGGGTAACACTTATCGTGATCTGTGACATTTGGCCCTTCTTGAATTCTGGCCTGATATGCCTTAAGCATCATGTCTATGTCTTCTGGAATGGGATCAGCTAATACTGATCCTACTCTAGGGGGTGGTGGAATCGTATGACGTGGGTTGGAAGGTGGCGGGTCGGATGGCGATGGGAATGGTGGTGATGGGATAGTGTGAGAGGGAGTTTGAGAAGTGAGTTCAGTTATCCTGGCTTTGGTTTCTCTTATGCTTTCCTCGAGTTCACTCATCTTTTTAGCCCATTGTCTTTTCATTCTTTCTCGACTATCTTTCCACGCTCTAGTCCTTTTCTTTGTCACGCTCTCGGTTTCACTAGCCTCTGGGTTCTTATCCTGGTTTACCCCTTGATTCTACTACAATGCTTGAGCTCTAGTGATTACCTGTACGGGAGCAGTGGAAGTGACACTTCCTGTGGAGTCTACCACTAACCCAATGACGTTGATAGGAGTGATTTTTGGCATATTATTGGGGTTCTTTGGGCAATCTGGTAAGAGATGCTCTTTTCCACAATCTTGGCAAAAGCCTTGGATCGTCACTGACTGGGTTTGTGTAGGTGGAGGTAAGGGGCAATCACGAATGAGGTGATCACCTTGGCATCTGTAGCACGGTCCTCTTGGGAATGGAGGTCTTACTTGCCTAGGTTGAGGCCTAGGGTTGGGGTTTGCATACATGATGTTTGTGTAATCTGACTCCCAACTAGGTTCATTTGGCTCTTCGCTGTAATAGGACTCACCATGTTCTGGAGACTGCATGTAGTACGCCTGGGGACTATCGACATGTGTAGAATCAAAGCTATGGTCACCGGGATCACTTTCGGAAAGCAATGGTGTTACAGGAACTATAGCTCTATTCAGGTTTTCTTCTGCAACAGCATACTTTACCGGAATCACATTAGCTGGGGCTGGGGGTTGTTGTGCTAGCACAGGCTGAGGCCTTTGTTGGTTTTGATATTGTGGTTGGTAATTTTGTTGTGGCCTGCCATATGGTTGTGGAGGGTACGGGTTCTGGTATCTTCCCTACTGAGGGTATGGCTGAGGGTGGGGTTACCTAACTGCCTGCTTGTTGTATGGGCAATCTTGTGCGGTGTGATTGGTGTACCTCCGTTCTATGGTGCAGTACTGGCTACTAGGATTTACTTGGGGCTGAGCCATAATGGGGCAGACATTCGCCATGTGGTCACCACCACAAGTGTAGCACCTTTTCACAGGGGCAAACCTTGGGATTTGTTTACTAGTTACACCTAATTTCTGAGCTACTTTCTCTACAAGTTCCTCGATTGATGTGGATTGCGTGGAAGAGAGGCTAGAGGCACTATCCGAATCTTTGTATATCTTAGCAAGCTCTAACTCCTCCCCTAGGTTATCCTCAATTTCAATACACATGCGTACACACTCTTCTATGGTCCTAGGGTCTTTCAAGTACACATATGATCTTAATTTGGTACTTAGCAATCCATCCAAGAATAAGGCTACTTGCTTGGCTGGTGTGGGTAACTCCGAAACAGGGCATCTTTCAAGATATTGCCTAAATCTTCTTCCTGCAAGTCTCACGGTTTCTTGAGGGGTTTGCTTGAAGCTGTGAATCAGCGAGGAGGTATTATGCCTTATGCCACTCTTAGAGAATTCAATGATGAAAGCCTCTAGGAGTTGGTCTATGCTCCTGAACTGCCTCTCATTTAGTGGCTGAAACCATGTCAGGGCAGTGTTCCTAAGGGTCAGACCAAAGGCATTGTACTGCGTGAATAGATCCTCCACTTGTTCAGCTCTCAGGACTTGCCTAAACTCAGCCACATGATCGTATGGATCTCCAGTGCCATCGAAGTAGTTCTTCATGGACTTAACTAGCTGAGTCGGTCTCAAAGTCCTTGTGTGCTCTCTGGGTCGTGGTAGAGGGAGCTCCTCCGCATTTCTTTGATTCCTGTGAGCTCTAAGCATCTCAGGTTCTACTCTATTTGTTTCCGTCCTTGTTCTTTCTCTGCCCACTGGGTTGGAAAAGCTTACTTCCGGCCTTTCTCTATGTCTGTCTCTTTGCATTCCATGAGCTTGGGATGTTCCAGCACGAGGGTGACCATAGGATACATTCGATCTTGGTTGGGGAAAAACGAATTCACCCTTCCAAGTGTAAGCATGCCTATCATGTTCCGTCACCACAAAGATCCTCTCCGAAGCGTGATCTAAGTAGGTCACTCTGCTTGGGCTATCAGGATCCTTAAACTCATAGATCATGATTGTCCCTATATCAGTTGGCTGATCAGATTTGTACCTCCAAAAGGCTTCGTCAGTCTCTCGGTTCAGAAGCAGATCTATACTCTTGTTGTCTTGGGGCACCCACTCAGGTGTGATAATCCTAGTGAGAACAGATTTGCCTCGGGGTGTTCTAGGTTCTACTCCCATGTTTCCTTGTTCCAAGTCACCTAAGTCCGCTTCTGAGATTACATTCCCAAATTCATCTGTCCTATCTGGGTGACTGGTGACTACGTATATGGTTCCTTCTTTGTCCAAGTATGCACCGTTTTCGAACTTGACAGCTGGGTGCTCTAATCCTATGGATTGATCAGGATTCTTAATCTGTACCACAGATCTTCCTAGGCCGTCCTCATAGATGCTAGCACCTAATCGGTTGGTCCTAAGGTATTCCAACTGCGTTTTGTAAGGGCCTTCTACCCTGTACAGGTATGGCACACCTGAACTACCTGTAGGTCTCTCCATACCTTGAGACATCTCTGATTCACTGGTCTCAGAGCTAGGGTAATGCGAGTGATGACTCAACTGCTGGGCCCAAGACCTTGCAGTATGATTGACACTAGCCTCAGAAGACCTAAGGCTTTGTCTCTCTCTTACTAGGTGTCGCCCTGATCTAAGGTTCATATGCCTAACTGATTAACCCAATTTTTCCCAGGTACAACCACGTTTCTGAGTCCTTTTGTATCGGTCACTTGGTTCTTTTTATGTTGATTATCGTGTTTATACTCTTGTCTGATATCACGTCGTCAGGAATACTTGAGTTTAATTTCGCACTTTAGTTTGGTCGTTTCACGTTAGGTTCTTTTCCTTTAAAGTTGTCGTTCACACACACACAGGTTATCTCTTAACTTGCACTTGATTTTCTTAGATAGTCTTTGATTTAGCTCGTGCCTATCGTTGCCTGGAATTACTTCTAACACTATCCGCACTTAGCCTAAACTAAGAATTGACAGAGAGTGTTGCAGGTTTTCCAACCTTGAGTTCCTTTCCTTCTATTGTTGCCCTGGTGTGCCCAGGACGTGTATTCCCAAGCCTGCACTTACTCTAGCTTTGTGTGCCCTTCGCTGCTCTCACAAGACCTGTAAGAGGCCCACTGTTAGTTCAAGACTTAAATTCAAAAGACAGAACCAATCATTTTTATTCATGTAACACTTCACCAATTTACACTATGACTTTTTGGACACAACTCTAGCGATCCCTGAATTTTTGTTCCCCCTGGGTATGGTCAACTTCAAAATACCCTAGCTAATATTCCTGATCTTAATTTAACTATAACCATTCGATGTTTTGGTTGTGCTCCCCACGAGCTTTCCAACAAAACAGAAATCACCGCAAACGGATTTCGTACGAGAAAGTTATGCCAGTTCAGGGTTTTGGGGCTAAAACAGGATTAAACTAGGTTATCAGGCAAACAGGAATTTCTCGAGTTACTTGGGTCGTGCCCTCGTAATGCAATGCTACACCCTAATGTTTGTCCCACACTTGCCCAAAATTTAGACCACTATTTTTACCTTAAAAATTTGACCTAATTTTGCCCTTCTAACGCGTTCGCAAAGTCTGTCGGTCGCGATTGACAGGTCAGTCGCGATCGACCTGTCGATCGCGATTGAGAGGTCCATCGTGGCTGTCAGTCGTGATTGACTGGTCAGTCGCGATTGACAGGGGTTACGAAAAGTCAATCGGTCGTGGTCAAACAGTCGTTGACTGTGTCGGTCGCGATTGATGAGTCGATCGCGATTGATGACTCGATCGCGATTGACACGTGTCACGCGGATGGTCAGTCGGTCGTGGTCAATCGGTCGTTGACTCTGTCGGTCGCGATTGACAGAGCCGTCGTGGGCTATCAATCGCGATTGACATGTCGATCGCGATTGACAGATCTGTCCGTCGTGGTTTGTCGGTCGCGATTGACAGAGCGATCGCGATTGACAGAAATCTGAGGAATTTCAAAAAACTAAACACATTTTTGGGAAGCTCTAGGCCTGTAGATCATGGTTTTGCACTTTGTTTGGTGATTTGAGCGTTTTTTCTGTCGGTCGCGATTGACAGAAGTCGGCGACACACAGACAGTTACTTCGAAATCCGTACCTGCGCAGAGTGCTGGGGACGATGATGTGACCTGTACCTGCAAGACAGCTCAAGAAACACGCAAAAACAGCACACACAATTTTGCTCTCTCGCTCTCTCTCACAAGTGAAATGAGGGAAATGAGGTGGAGATGGTGATATACTCAAAAAACTGAAATTTTCGCGATGATGGAGATGGATGTGGAAGATGGTGATGATGATGATGGTGATGATGGTGGTGAGGTAAGAAGGAGAAAAATAGGAAAAATAAAGAAATTACCTACAACTCCAACGCGTCAACTCTACGTCTTACCATCACACGCTTGTCCTCAAAGCTCGATCCCCGGCAACGGCGCCAAAATTTGGTGTAGCTCAGTGATGAGTAGCACCTCCTTTAATGTCAATCCGGGAAGACGTGAGGATGGTATGAAGACCTCGAGCAAGTGGCGGCTCAAATGCGTGAGTGAGAAGCACACAATCATGCACACACATACACACACACGCGCACACACGGCAAGACAAAGAGAGAGAATCAATGGAGTTCTTAGATTACTTTCAAAAGCTCTTACAAGTTTGTTTCAATTACAATCTAACCTCAAAAATGAGCTCTCTAGCTCCTTTTATAGTTTTTGACTAGCTTTGGCCCTATTCAGACCTAGTGTCTGGCCTAGTTAAAAATTAGGTTCCAGGGCTTATTTGAGGGCTCAAACGAGATCCAAAAATTACGAAAATTGGCAGGTAGATACTTCTAAAGCTCCTCAAGCTCAAGGACTCCTTGGCTTGCACAAAATGGAGCTACTAAAAATATAAAATGGTATTTACAATGGTGGTTAGTGATGAGAATCACTTTTAATTGGTGTAAGGGTTTTTGAAAAGTTAAAGGGTTGCCTAAGTGCTAGATTTGCGTGAATGCTCATACTTGTTTCTTTATGAGAAAAATTACTGGCCTATTTGCCAGATCTTCTTTGACTGCCATGTCTGCTTGTGTTGTCCCTTCGCTCCGACTCTCTTCGCCTTGTGGCTCCTTCAGTTCCCTGACTACTGCCAACACCAAACAAGCAACTTGTACCTATGTGTATACTTCACACACATAGACTTGAAAATTTATAGTGGTTAGACTAGTGAGCTTTCAAGCTCAATCAAGTAATGATGATAAGCACTTGAGACGAAGATTATAATCAAGATCAAGCTTACAAGACTAGGAACAAGTTAAGCTATCTTTTTCATGAATCAAGCACCTACAAAATGAGATATAGATGAAGATAGATCTCTACCTAAGAGAAAGTTCCAACTATCAAAGGGCTACCTAAGCATGAGGTAGCTTAGAATTAGATTATAGACTCCCAACGAGAGCTTAAATTGATCAAATGATTCTAGAGGATGCCCATGGCTTTCTTCCAATCTCTTGTTTATATAACTCTCCAAGGTTGGTGTACAGTTTGAAGTCCAATCATGGCTCCAAAATCCCCAACGTTTCTCCATCAAGTTAGATGGAATCTTGAGTAGAAAAAGTTGTGGAAAAGTGGTTGTAGACTTTACCAAAAAATGAAGTGATGTGGCACTTGAATTTAGCCTTGTTTCACACACACTTAAGCTTTTTAAATTTGTAAGAGATTTTGGAGTGGCTTAAAATAAAGAAAAAAGGATATGAATGGTAAGGATTCTCTTCTCTTTGAGAGAGAAATTCAAATTTTGGTGGATTCTCGTAGTGAATAGCTTGGTCCTAGGAAGGGCCCATCAATGTTTTGCTACAATGAGGAGTGAATATAATCCATCACTAATATCAGAGATCAACATAAAGCATTGAGGACATTAAGAGGAGGGCTTGAAGTTTCTTGAGAGCCATGGATTGAAGTACAGAAGAGGAAGATTTAAAGAAGCATTTGAAGCAATGGCGAGCCTCTATCATCAGCAAAGGTTCAAGACAAGTGGAGGCAATTGTGTGAAGTTAAAATGTCATTATTTCTCATATATATTGCAATCCAAGGAGGGACTAGGAGCCAATATATAGCCTCATATAGAATGGGAGACTATAATACTCAGATTGAGAAGCTTGAAAATAGTAATTACCAAACTTGGAAGTTTAGAATCTCTAACTTCCTCATGGGAAAGGGTCTATGGGGGTTTCTTAGTTGTAGTGAGTCAAATCCATACATAGATCAACATATACCTACTAAAAAGTAGAGGAGATGCACTAGAGCATGGGAAGAAAGGGATCAAAGAGTGATATTTAGTCTATCTCAACACATAAGAAACTCTATGATAGGTCATTTCAAAGACCTAAATACATATAACAAGGTTTTGGAGTGTTTAGAAAAGTTGTACTCTCCCTCTACAAAAGCTAGGAAAATTCAGCTCAAGAATGAGCTCAATAGTCTTAGGAATTCATTAAATCAGAGTGTTAATGATTTCATACTTAAATTAGAAGATATTTTTTGATGCACTTGGTCCAATATGATGTGTCATAGATGCTCATGAGCTAGTGTCCCACACCCTTAATGGACTAATGGAAGATGATAAATGGAAGGCATTCACAAACTCCATGCATGTAAGGGACTCATTACCATGGAGGCAACAAGTCAAAGGGTAGCCAAGATGAGCTTCTATGCAGGCAAAGGAGGAAGAGGCAAAGGCAATAGACTTTGTTCAAATGGAAGATGTAAAAGGAACTATCAACAAGGAAGCCAAACCTATCAAGGGATTCAACCAAGCTTAGATGAAGGTCAATCATCAAGAGGAAGAGGAAGAGGTAGAGGTAGAAGAGAAATGTATGGAGGTAGAGATTACTTCAAATACAATGGATACTTCAATTGTGGAAAACATGGAAATTATTCCAAAGAATTTTGGGAAAACCAAGGTGAAAACAATTACAAAGGGAAAGGAAACTATGCTATCTCATGAAGCAATTTAGAAAATGAGCATTTTTTAGCTATGACGCAAATAGTGAAGGTCAACCACATGACGAGGTGTGGTATATAGATATTTGTCATATTAACCACATGTCAAGTAGAGAGGAGAATGTTTGCAATCTTCAAGCACCCAAGCAAAGAGGCTTTCTAGAGATCAAAGACGACATAGAGCATGAGATATAATAAATGGGAGATGTGAAGCTTTAAGGCAACCACAAAGAAAGAGGAATATTTGAGGTATTCATTTCCCTACTATTATAAAGAACTTAATCTATGTTGCATAGATGGTTGAAAGGGGATACCAAGTAACTTTAAACCACAAAGGATGCTTGATTGATGAATATAGAAATGGCTACAAGCTAATAGCCAAAGGAAAGAAGGAAGGAAGGATGTTCATTGTTCACATTGGAAAATCACAAAGCAACAAGGCAATCTTCATCATGTATGGAGATAAGAAGACTAGACACTTGGATTTGTGGCTGTGTACCTAAGTCGCAAGGTCTTAGGGACTTGTGTCAAAGAGACTAAATCTCATTTGCCACATAAGTGCATATAGTGGTGGATTGACACACGCTTAATTATCAATCCGAAGAACCGACCTAATCAAGTGTATGAGGACATGTGCATACGTGATGGAAAATAAAGTGGCTCAGCTACAATGCAAGAGAAAAGACTAAACTACCTCTCCAACTCTCTTAATCTCTAAAAGTGTCTGCCGCAATACCACTTATAGTAGCAAACACAAATGCGAATGTTTCTCCAAGCTCCGAACTCCAAATATGGCCAATAGCAGGTTCCTTTTGAAGCTCTCAACGAGGCGCATCTTTTGCTGGTATTTTCACTTGAATCTGAGAAGGGCTCTTCAAGTTATGGCCAGAATAGTGAATGGCGGGAAACACCTACAATCACTCCACAATTCGTACTTGCTCTCACACACACTATAGTAGTTCAAAAGTGATGGGGAGGGGTAGACAACAATCCTAGACACACATTCCAAGCTTCACACACACACAAAAGATCATAGAGAAGATAAAAATATGGAGAAAAGAAGCAAATTCGAAATTTTGGAGGTCTCCTTCACAATGGCAAAAAGTCCTTACAAAGAGTCACAAAGTGACTTATATACATGTGCCTTAAAATGGTCCTTTCACACAAGTGACCGGCACTTTATTGGCTAATCTTTAATTTCCTATTATTTTACATATTACAATGATTTGGGATTATGCATCTAGAGGACTCCTCTAGTGCATTTACATAGCTTTGAGGGAATTTCCTAAGATTTTGAAGAAGAAAAAGATGCCCATTAATTTGAAAAATTTAGGGCTCCTCTTTTGTGCCTCTTTGCTCTGCAACACTCTCCCCCTCCTTGTCTTTGTCATCCCTTGATAGGCTTTGTTTCTCATTTGCAGCTTGTCGATTGCTCCTGAATACACGCACCTAGTGGTCGAACAAGCGATAAGGAGTGTCAAAAAATTTATTACTTTATCCGAGATATGTCCTTTACTTCTATTTGCCCCTTGGTATTCCTTATATCACAAATCTGGGTTGTTGTATTAAGTCGGGCTGTCATGCATGCCATCAGTGGCTAAGAATGTGATGTTCTTAGTCACCCTCTTCAACTTTTCAGCCTCTACCTCTTTCTACCTTTTGGTCTTTTGATATGTCTTTGTCTTCACATGTCTGACTTGTTGTATTACTTGGAGCCTGTTTACTTTCTTCCCCTGCACGCCTTAATTTGCTGACCTCTAATCTGTTTTAGTCAGCATTACATTTCAAAGGCCCTGTTCTTGAATCTTCTTCGTCATCGTCTAGGACCTGTTCCATTTCTTTCCATCGCACGCATCCAGTGGACGAGGAGGCAGCTAGGACCTTCAAACAATTGGTTATCTTATCGGATGAAGAGTCCTTCGTATCTTTTCTCCACTTGTTTCGCTTCACAACATGCTCCTAGTGGATGAGGAAGCTGTGTGCAACCTCCCATGAAATGTCCAGGTTGTTTTCTTTCTTTAATTCCACTCCTTAGGACCTCGTTCTTTGGTGTTGTCGCCTGATGCGTGCCCTTGCGGGGCTTTGGGTAGAGATTTGTTGTTTTCCTATATAATCTTCATTCCTTATTGAGCGGTTTTATTCTTTGATTTTCTTCTTCTTCTCTTTTTGCTTCAATCCCCTTCCACACGTTCCTCCTCCTGAACTCTATCATCCCCGACAGGCTTTTTGTGGTGATGTGAATATGTGTGAATGACTGCTGCTTTCTCTGATTTAGCAGATTGGCATGACATAACATGAACTCTCTCCATTGGTTGGATTTTACTCCATCATCTAGCGCCTGTCTATGATCCGCAAAGAAACTTAACTCATAGGCCACTAGTCTTGCATTAGGATTTGAGGTCATTTTTACAAAAATTTCAGAATCTAATTCAAAACTCTGCATGTAGCTACTTGGAAAAAACATAAGCCTTGAGTATATAGCCATAAGCGTTAATCAACTCGGTATAGTTGGTAGATAAAAAATGAGGACGTCTGACCCCTGATCAATGCCACTGAAGTTCAAAAAGTATATTGGGCGTGCTGAAACACTTTGATTACCATAAGTAACATGCTCAAAAATTTATTAGTCATCTTGATAGCTAAATGAGGTATAGTTGCATATTGAGTGATCCGAAATTCAATGGTCTTGATAATGTATTCTTTTGTTGGTAGATAATCACGAGGTCGACTTTGTAGTAGTGGATAGTTGAGCCACTGACTATTGAGGCTTCCCTAGTGTTGTCTTTCCCAAAATTGCAGCCAAGAGCATCTTCTGGGTATTGGGCAAAAAGATGGATTTACCTGAAGTATATATGGTGATGATTCCCATTGTACCCGTAGAGTAGGATTCTTCTCCAAAATGTTTCTCCTCCATATAGGATCAGCTTTGTCAAATTCCTCTTGTGTGTAGGTGAATGTTTGCATGCTAAACTAGAGATTGTTGTTTGGCTCCTTATTGGTTGTGGTCTTTATGTATTGTCGTGTTTGCTCTTTAAGTAGTACATATGGTATACATTGAAGGGTTTCCATACCTGTTCTAGATTTTTGCTTTCAATCTTCGCTTCCTTCATGACTTTGACTACTTGATCTTCAAAATCTTTAGTAAGTTGGGGCACCAGTATTGCCCGCTCGTGCCGGCTTAGTCCTGCAATATCCCGATGATGTCTTTCAGTGTGGATCTCCGTTTCCTCCCTTATCGGTGAATGATGTAAGGGGGGAGAAAGAGGACGTACCTCAATCTCCTCACTAGCCGTTGTGGAGTGTGGATCTACTGGTGTCCCCTCTTTTACCTTCTGTGCTAGTTGAGCTTGTAATTGTTTTATTAATTCATCTTTTTCTTTAATCTCTTCGGTGGTTCTTCGGGCTTCTTCTTTGTTCTTTAAGAGTTCTTCTGCTATGGTAGCCAGTTGACTCCCATCTTCAACGCATTGTACTAGGAACCTATACATTTTTGTAACTTCTTGGCAGGCTGCTTCAAAGTGTAGTCCAAGACTAAATCTCATTCTTTTAGTCCCTTGCCTTTGATGTGCGTATCATAGTATGCCTTCTGTCTTCTCTTGGCTGCATAAATTCCTAGAACCGCTTGTATTTTAGTCTCATGTAGCTTCTTGATTTCGTCTAGTTTCTTGGATAATTCATGTCGTGTCCATTCATACTGTTGGGCTACTCTCAAAGTTGGCACTAAAAAAAAGATTGGCAAGATTGCGTTGTGTCCATACACCATGTTAAAAGGAGTAGTTCCAATGGTAGTCTTGTAAGCAACACGAAAGGCCCAAATTACATAATGCAATTGTTTGTCCCAATCTGACCTTCCACTATTGACTATCTTTGTCAATATTGTGCATAACACCTTATTGGAACTTTCAACTTGCCCGTTGTCTTGAGGGTGATAAGGGGCTCATTTTTTATGGATCACTAAGGATTCAATTATTAAGGACTCTATTAGTTCATTAATGAAATGTGTTCCTCGGTCACTACTATTTCTATGGGGAGTCCAAAGCGAGTGAAGATATGCTCAAAAAGAAACTTAGCAGTGGTCTGAGCATCATTTTTTCTAGTAGCCTTTGCCTCTACCCATTTAGTCAAGTAATCCATTGCTACTATTATGTATTTTGCATGAGATCCTTTGGCTCGTGGGTTAATGGGTCCTATTAAATCAATACCCCATTTGGAAAATGCTCTAGTGCAAACCGTAGGTCTCAATGGCATGGCATCCCGTGTAACCGGATATTTGGCCCTTTGGCATGTCTCGCAACTTCGGACATATGTGTCAGCGTCCATATGTAGAGTTGGCCACCACAAGTCTGCAAAGAGGATCATTTTTATAGTTCTCTCAGCTGAAGAATGTCCTCCTGCAGCACCTGCATGTGCCATCTCTAATATGGGTAAGTATTCTCCTTCATGCATGCATAGCCGTAATTGTTTATCTTTCCCTCTCTTGAATAATTGTCTTCCCATGATTACATAGTCCTTACTCATTTCCTCTAGGGACCGTTTCCTTGCTAAACTGATTCCTTCCTCGTGCTCTCGTGTCTTTAGGAATTTCACTAATGTCTCACTCCAGTTGGGTGCTATTGTAGAGAAAGGTAAAGATGTGGGATCATCTGGTATGGTTTCTTGACACTCCGCGCAATTAGTGACGTATTCATGGACATCTTTAGGCATATCTGGCCAATATACTCCTAACCGTTTCAATTCTCTTACAGTTCCATGAGTTCCTTTGTGCATCCTTCATCTGTTTACATGGGCTTGTTCAATCAAATTCTTTTGTTTGTCCTCCTCTACACATCTCGATAGTACGCCATTGGGTTCCTTATAATACACACTTCCTGCAATAATGTGTAAGTTGCATGATTGCAGAATTTCCTGTTTACTTTCTTTATTAATTGAGTGTTGTGGCGCATGAGTGAGTATTGGAATCAATTTTTCTACCCACTTGGGACACACTTCCAAATTAAACAGATAAGTGTCTGGCAAATCATGTGGTACTCTGCTTGGTGGTTCTCCATGCGTTAGTCTAGAGAGATGCTCTGCCCTCACATGCCTTCTTTACAATTACTTCAAAATTGAACTCCATCAATAATAGAAACCATCTCACAACCCGTGTTGCAAGGCTTATTGACTAAGTACAATAAGGCTTGATGATCTATGAAGAACTTGAACTTATTGGCTAAGAGATAATGTCTGAATTTCTTTACAGTGTACACCATCCCTAATCCCTCTCTCTTAGTAGTCATATAGTTTCTCTCGGCTTGATTCAGTTGTCTACTTGCGTTGGCAATTGGATGATCCAATTTTCCTTCATCTGCCGACTGAGCTAAGATGCATCCTATTGTGTAAATTGAAGTGTCGACGTGAATATGGAAAGGGTTATTCCAATTTGGTGTTTTCAAAATTGGGGCCATGCTAAGCCGCTTTTTTAACTCATTAAATGCCTTCTCGCATTCATCCGTCCATGTGAATTGAGTCAATAATCCACACAAAGGCTTGGCAATTATGGCGTACATGTGGATGAATCGGCGATAGTATCCACAATGACCCATAAATGTCTGCACTTATTTCGCATTCTTTGGTCTAGGAAGTTCTAGAATTATCTTGATCTTGTCTCTATCAGTAGATATTCCATTCCTTGACACGATGTGTCCCAAAATCTTCCCTTGTCTTACCATGAAAATGAACTTCTGAGGATTTAGGATAACTCTATATTGTCGGCAGTTATCAAATATTTTCTGCAATTCAGGAATGTGTTCTTTCCTTCTATTTGAATATGTACATAGGTTGTCTACATACACTTCCATACTTTCCTTTAGGAATTCTTTGAAAACATGACACATCAACCTTTAGAAAGTAGCAGGTGCATTGGTGAGTCCAAAAGGCATCACTCTGAAAGCATAGACCCCCCATTCAATTGTGAATGTGGTCTTATGTTGATCTTCTATAGCAAGAGCTACTTTGTTGTATCCAGAACAGCCATCTAAGATGCTATAGACTTCTTTTCCAGCAACTCTTTCCAAAAGGTGATCGATGATAGGTAATGGGTAGCTAGCACGGATCGTGGCTACATTGAATTTCTTCAGGTTAATGCATACTGTTAGTTTTCCATTCTTTTTAGGCACAACAACTAATGGTGACGCCCATTCGGTATGTTCTATCTCATAAATGAATCCAGCCGCTAATAACTTGTCTATTTCTTCTTTTATTTTTGTAGCATAGACCTCATTGTACGTGTAAGGGCATTGCTTAGATGGTTTTGCTTCTAGTGTCATTGGTATTTTATGAGAACAAATGGAGGGCTCCACCCCCTTGAGATCCTTATAGATCCAAGCAAATACATATCGATATTCTCGGATTAACTGTATCAATTCTTCCTCCTCCTCTGTTGACTCATCTTTTCCTATGTATGTACATCTTTCTTCTCCATCTTCTACAGTCACTATGATTTTTTTCGTTTGTTCCTTGTTGTCGTATGCCTCTCCTTCTCTTGCCTCTCTTTTATGCATCTAAATAGCTATTTTTCTTTCTTCTGCTTCATACCTTTTGAAATGCTTGGATACCTTAAAACGATCAGGGTTTGCTTCGATCTTACTCACACTTTCCTCTTGTTTTGGAACTATAGGGGCTGCTTCTATTGCCAACACTTTTGTTGTTCCACACTGGTCTTCTACTTGAATGGCTTTTAGATAGAGTTCCTCTGAATCAAACTCCGGTTCCATTTCTATGCTCTTGTATTCTTCCTTCCATTCTTTTTCCAATATTTCTCCCTCTTCTACTTCTTAAAGGACAACCATGTATAAGTTTACGTCATAGCCTTCTTCGTCCACACATTCATTCATTGTCATGACCTCTTCATTCACACATACATGTAAGATTGCTAGGATCTCCATCCAACCGTGCGGTTCGAATACTTCATCTGGGAAAAGTTGAGGCATGTACATCTGGTCATCTACGAGTCGATAATTCGGATGTCCTATGGGACATAACTGCATCTTGTTATCCTCTTTCTTGGCTTCTTTACACATCCATAATTGGGCATCCTCATGCCTCCATGATTGATCGCTTGATCCAGCATTATGGATAGACAAATCATCTTCTTCCTTGTGTACGGGATTCCATTGCAGTGGGGGTACATCTCTATACGCAAAGGTATGCAAGTTTATCTTGGTAGTGTATCCTTCATGTTTGAGGTATAATGAGTCTCGTCCCCAATCCTACACTACTCGGAGTGGTCTCATGAAAGGTCGTCCTAATATCATTTCATAATTATTTGCCTTTCCAAATTGACAGATAGCTAGCGTATGCTCAAATTCAATGCCACAGGTGGTTAATTTAATTTTTTCTAATATTCCTAATGGTTTCTCAACATGACCATCCGCTAATTGAAGCTTCATACGTGTTGCTCATAGGGCAGGCTTTCCCCATTTCTCCCAAATCTCTTTGGTAGCAATACCTACTCCTACTCCTGTGTCTAGTATGGCCTTAGTCATGTATCCATTGTATGTGACAGGTAGACACGTGTTAACCTCATCTCCTTCACTAAATTCTCCAACCTTATCCACATGGATTTGTACATTAGATGGGTTTTCATTTCCATCGCTTTGCTTTTCGTTCTTCTCCTGATTTAACTCCAATTGTCCTGCTAATTGTTTCCATAATTGTGGTTCTTCCATAGTCAATTGGCATTGTATTTTGGTCTTTTTGAGTTCTATTAGATTGTGTGAGTTCTTATCTCAATTCCCCTTTCTTTTTCCTCGTACCGTGGGTGCACGGAAGATTATGGATTCTTTTAGGTATTCTCCCGTGTAATTTGGTAGGGTAGAAATACTCTAGGCCTCCTCCCTATTTTTGTCTAGTCTAGAAACTTCCTCATATATTTCTTCCATGTTAGGCATTGGTTGATAATCTTCCACATCTAACTCCTCAAAAGGAGGTTTTGCAACTCCATTCCTTTTCCATTGATCTTCTCAAATTTTATTCCATAAGTCTTTGGGCTAGTCAACCTCTAAATCCGAGACTGTGGACATAGGTTTGTCCTCGGTTTTCCATAGTTCTGGTTTATCATCCTTCTCTTTTGATGTCTTGTCCTTGGTTTTGATACAATCATGGTAATGATCCTTGGATATTCTCGTCTTAGGGGGAGTTGGGATAGTCTTCTCTAGGGTGCCCTGAGCTACCTCTATGAGTTTTCTACATATCGCTAGCCTCTCCTTTTCTAGCTCCCCTTGTGGGTAAACCTTTTCATGCTGCTCTACATTTGATCCATTCTTGATTCTAGCTTTATATGCTTTCAACCACATGTCTAAATGGACTGGCTTTGGGTTGGCTAGAATTGATCCTGGCTTCTCTGGCTCTCGTGTTGGTGGTGTAATAGAAACGTATTCCTGAATTTCAAGTTCTTTAGATTTCTTATTGCTACGCGTATGCTTCTTGTCTTCCTTGTTTTTGTTTTTCATCCATTTTTCCTTGAATTTTTCTCTCCTTTCCTTCCACTTTTGGCTTTTTGTTGTTTGGGTACTCTTGTGTAGGTCTTCTCAATCTTCCATGATTTAAATTCTGGGTTCTAGGGTTTTAATCTTTTCTAGCTTGTGGTCTACTTCTTTCCTCTCCTTTCCTTTTGTTTGTGCTCGGGTAATGGCCTTCAATGGCACTGTGTATTCCTTGTCACTTCCCAATGCTTCTATGACTTCGATCACATTAATAGGTGTAGTGTCCTGAGCCTTATTTGGAGTTTTTGGGCAATCCCTAAAGAGATGTTCCTTTCCACAATCACTACAATATCCTTCCCATGTCCTAGGAGGTGGTGGATTGTATGGCCGAGTGCATTCTCTGATAAAGTGATCTCCTCCACATCTATAACATGATCCTCTTGGCATGGGTGGTCTGATCGGTGGTCTTACAGGCACTAGTGCATTAGGTGCAGTGTACATTAGTGTTGCTATGTCTCTTCCATAGACACTGTCATATCCCTCATATCCATAGTATTGCGGGTCATATGCTTGCTCGTATTCAATCAGGATGGTGTCATAGGATAATAATCTCCTTGGGTTTGCTCGTATCCAGGGTTTGTTGATTCTACACTGGCTATTAGTGATGCTGGCACTATGGCTTTTTCTAAGTTTTCCTCTAGTTGGTCATACTTGACAGGTACCACATGTTGATGAACTGATGGTTGTGGTCCTAACACTGGTTGAGGGTTTCCAAATTGTACTTTCTCATATGGTCGAGGTGCTCCTGTTGGTCCTGGATAGGGATTATACCTGGAAATCTCCCTGCCTGGCTCTTTCGGTGGCTATCCATATGGCTGATACTGAGGTAGGTTTAAAGGTCGTATCTGCCTATTGAATGGGCAATTCTCCATGGTGTGATTGGTGTATTTCTATTCTATGTGGCAATACATGGCGGTTCCATGATGTGGCTGCCTATTATAAGGGTAAGCGTGAGGCACATCTGTTCCTCCTCATGCACACATGTGAGTAG
Organism: Ceratopteris richardii; assembly: GCA_020310875.1. Lineage (NCBI taxonomy): Eukaryota > Viridiplantae > Streptophyta > Polypodiopsida > Polypodiales > Pteridaceae > Ceratopteris > Ceratopteris richardii. The sequence goes on from CM035421.1 coordinate 94,565,067, forward strand.
GGTGATCACCTCCACATAGGCTACATCTTTGCAACATGGGTACTCTTAGAGATGGATGCTGGTAGTTTCTCTGTCCTTGGACTCCTAACTTCTTAGCTACCAATTCTGCTAAATTCTACGTTACTAGAGTTGGATGTTACTCTGCTTTGAGTGTCTTCTGATTTAGTAGGACTGGTTGTACTCTTGAGATCATCGGCTAGGTTGTCCTCCTGGTCAATACATTCTTGAAGACATTCACTCAATGTCTCTAGCCTCTTTACATCGACTAAGGTTCTAAAAGTCCCCTTCGTTAATCCTTCCAAGAATAATGATATCATTTTTTGCTGCGTAGGTCTTTCTGCTACTAGGCATCTATCAACATATTGATTGAATCTTCGGGCACCCATTTTCATAGTTTCATTTGGGTTTTTTTTAAAGCTATGGATTAAAGATGAAGAGTTGTGTTTAATCCCTCTCTTCGTGAATTCCCCTATGAACTCTTTGTTGTGTAAATCACAAGCCTACACATTTGGCTTGGAAGATATTTTGAAGACCCTACATATGTGAAGTAGCATAGGAACCATTGCTAGTGGTTAATTACCACTTTATCTTCTTGTAAAAGTCAAATTGACTTGGAATCTTTTGTAATCACCTACCAAAAGGATTGGTGGAAAAAAGTAGCTCTTTGATTGAAGGAATATCTCCTAGGATATAGGAGCTTGATCATAGGGAGCCAAAAATTTGAATTTGAATTCAAAATTTTACTCATTCCTTATAAATATGGACATGGAAAAGTCACGAGCAGAACTCATCATTCCCAAGCTTCTCATCAGTGATTCTGAGTGTGTGTGAGGCCTACACTCTAGCCCACAGCTATCTACACCATTAGGCAATGATTTTCATGCCAATGGATTTGCATACAAGTGTTCATTAATACATACATTCACATTGTTCATTTCTGAGTTCTCTGTCATACTAGTCAAAAGTCTGTCAACTTATGAAGTGCATATCTCAGTCAATTCTTTACCAAACTCAATGACTCAAATCTTCTTGGATTCTACATGCTGCTAAAGTTTGAAGAGATTCTATTCAGCCATTTGAGAGAAATCTGTGTCGAGGTGGTCACTGGTCAATATCTGCTACAGTCCTAAAAAATCGGGGGTATAGCTTAACTTGCTAAATTGATATCTCTTAGCATAGTTTATCTTTTTACATCATTCTACTTGGAATAGTTAGATTACTAAGATAATTAGATACCCCTAAAAGGAATTTTTCCAATTCCTATTGTGCTGGTCATTCCGAGCAAAATACCCAGCAAGTGTTAAGACATAAATAGAAGGTTTTCTTGAGTTTGTGAGTTTCAAAGTTATCTGTTTTGGTTCAATCATTGCACACATCATTTCCAACGTACATAGGACATTTTATGGTGTCATTGGAAAGCTAAGGAGGTCTAATTATCAAGTCTAAAGCAAAAGAGGGCTGGTACAAAGCAGGTTTTAGCAGTACCTACTCAGTCTCTTGGAGCATCCATCCATCTTTCCCAACAGTGGTATCAGAGCAAACTAAGGTCAAATGGGAGATGTTTTTCCTTCATTTATTGATAAATTGGATAGGAACAATTATCAAGCATGGTCTCTAAGGATGAAGACCTACTTACAAGGAAGGAGTCTCTATGGATACATCTCAAGAGATGAGGAATTGCCCTCATTCAAAAAAAGAGGATTACCAACCAAGGAAGAACATGAAAAGCTCAACACATGATGTGCTAAGGATGCATTGGCAAGGTCTTATTTACTCAACTCCATCTCTGATTTTCTTTTGCCACATATTAGAAATTGTAAGACATCCCAAGAGACTTGGGAAACCTTGTCATCATATTTTTCTTCCAACACAAGGGCTAGGACAAATCAGTTGTGGATTGAATTCACAACATTAAGGAAGCAACCTAAGCAAGCTGTTTGAGAATTTGTGACCAAGATTAAAGATGTAGGAGATCAATTAGCAAGCATAGGAGAAGAGATGGAAGGAGAGCAGATTGTAAGGCAAGTGATCAATGGGATCAAGGCTGATGACAAATGGGAAAGCTTCACCACTGCCATGGACCTCTACATGGACATGCAAATACTAGACCTAACAACTCTCATTGGACAATTGTTTACTCATGAAGCAAAGCTCAACAAGAATGGAGATACTTCTAAAGGTAATAACTCTTCTGCCCTATACACTGATAAGAAGTCCAAAGATAAAGGCAATAGCAAGAAGGTGGAAGATGAAGGCTCTACCTCCCAAGCCAACTATGCAGGAAGAGGTAGATCATCAAGAGGAAGGGGCAGAGGAGGTAAGCAAGGTAGGGGGAGATCCTATAACTCCTCACCATGCAACATTTGTGGTTTATCAAATCATACTACGGATGAGTGTTTCAGGAATTACAAGAATCAGAGAGGAAGAGGATACCAAAGAGGTGGATACTCACAGTCTAGAGGTAGATTCAACCATCACCAAGGCTAGAACAACAATTACAACAATAACTACAATGGAAACTACCAAAGAGGATTCAAATCCAGAAAGGACTACAACAACTACACAGAAGAGCAGGATGATTCTCTTCTAATAATGAACATGACTTCAAAATCAGGTACAAATGATGACCACCTATTCTACATTGACTCAGGATGCTCAAATCATGTGGCTCGCAATGTAGCACTACTCTCTGATCTTGAGGAACCAAAAGGTAAGCATCAAGTTCAAACAAGTGATGACACCAAACATTCAGCAATTAAAGTTGGAAATGTTAAGACGTGACGGGAATCAGAATTTGTTGAGCACGGTACTCTATGTACCAACCATTACCAAAAATTTGATGAGTGTTGGGCAGATTGTGAAGAAAGGTTTGCAGGTTAGATTCAACCAATATGGAGCATTTGTGGAGGATCCAAGACATGGGTTCAAGAGGATTGCTAAAGGAGAAAAAAAAGGTAGACTTTTCACTTTTGACTTAGAAGATACAAAGAATATTGCACTATACAATTATAAAGATCAAACACTTTCAGAGCTCGAGATTTGGCACAAAAAAATATAGGTGAAAGAACCTTGAAGCAATTATGCAGGGATCAATGTATGCTTGGAATAGCTAATGTATCCAAGCAACATATGATTTACAAGTGTGGTGCTTGTCAATTTGGGAAGTCTCACAGGTTACCCTTCTCAAGGAAAGGCTACATGCATGAAGACTACCTAGAGCTTGTCCACATAGATGTATGGGGACCAAGCAAAGACCCCTCAGTCTCAAGTTCAAGGTACTATGTATCTTTTATTGATGATTATAGCAGATGGACTGTATTGTACTTTATGAAGCACAAGGATGAGGTGTTTAATTGCTTTAAAAATTATCTTGCACTAGTTGAAAATCAGACAGGAAGGAATTTGAAGAGCCTAAGGTCAGATGGAGGAGGTGACTACTTCTCCAATGAGTGCAAATTGAAAAAGGCTTTATATGGATTGAAGCAGGCACCTATGGCATGGAATTACAGGTTAACTACATACCTCCAAGACCAAGGATTTTTCATGAGCAAGGTAGATACTTCTCTATTCATCAAGAGAAGTAATTCAGAGGTAATATGCCTTTATGTTTATGTTGATGACATCATCATTACATGTAATGATCTCAATGGAATCAGATATATCAAGAGTCAAATGATGAAGGAGTTCAAGATCAATGATCTTGGTCTATTGAAGTATTTTCTTGGGCTTGAATTAGTCTACACTAATTCAAGGATATACATTACTCAGGAAAAATACATACAGGATATGTTGAAAAAGTTTCATTTGCAGGATGCCAAAGTAGCAAGCACTCCAATGGAGTTAAACCTAAAACTAAGTGCCCATGAAGATGATGAAGTAAACGACATTACAGGTTATCAAAGTATGGTGGGTAGTTTGAACTATGCTACCTTAACAAGGATAGATATTGCATATGGAGTTAGTGTGCTAAGTCAATTTATGCACAAGCCAAGGATACCTCACTTAGAGGCTGCCAAGAGAATCTTGAAATATCTCAAGGGTACACAGAACCATGGTTTGTATTTCCCTTACACTTCAGATATTGATATCAAGATCTATTCAGATGCAGATTGGGCAGGATGCAAGGATGATAGGAGGAGCACTTCTGGATACATTTCTTTTGCAGGTGACAAACCAATTTCATGGTCTTCAAAGAAGCAACCTACTGTTGCTTTGTCTTCTACAGAAGCAAAGTATAGAGGGCTGGCTAATGCCACCCAAGAAGCAATTTGGATTAAGCTTTTATATACAGAATTGGGTTTATTTACTAGGTCTCCAATTATCTTTGGAGATAATACAAGTTCTCTTCACCTTGCAGCTAATCCTATCTATCATGCCAGGACCAAACATATAGAAGTTCATTATCATTATGTGAGAGAGAAGTTGATAAGCAAAGACATTCAACTAACCTATGTATCAGCCAACATGCAATGTGCAGATTTGTTGACTAAAGCTTTGGATGGAACCAAACATTGCAGGTTCAAAGCAATGATTGGATTGCAGGATATATTTGAAGATTGAATATGAAGACCAAGCCAAAATGTTTGGCTTGAGGGGGAGCTGTTGGTGTAAATCACAAGCCTACACATTTGGCTTGAAAGATATTTTGAAGACCCTACAAATGTGAAGTAGCATAGGAACCATTGCTAGTGGTTAATTACCACTTTATCTTCTTGTAAAAGTCAAATTGACTTGGAATCTTTTGTAATCACCTACCAAAAGGATTCATGGAAAAAAGTAGCTCTTTGATTGAAGGAATATCTCCTAGGATATAGGAGCTTGATCATAGGGAGCCAAAAGTTTGAATTTGAATTCAAATTTTTACTCATTCCTTATAAATATGCACATGGAAAAGGCACGGGCAGAACTCATCATTCCCGACCTTCTCATCAGTGATTCTGAGTGTGTGTGAGGTCTAGACTCTAGCCCACACCTATCTACAACATTAGGCAATGATTTTCATGCCAATGGATTTGTATACAAGTGTTCATTAATACATACATTCACATGGTTCATTTCTGAGTTCTCTGCCATACTAGTCAAGAGTCTGTCAACTTATGAAGTGCCTCTCTTAGTCAATTCTTCACCAAAATCAGTGATCCAAAGCTTTTTGGATTCAGCTTGAAGTTATCTAAAGTTTGAAGAGATTCTATTCAGCCATTTCAAAGAAATCTGCATCGAGGTGGTCACTGGTCAATATCTGCTACAGTCCTAAAAAATCGGGGGTATAGCTTAACTTGCTAAATTGATTTCTCTTAGCATAGTTTATCTTTTTACATCATTCCACTTGGAATAGTTAGCTTACTAAGCTAATTAGATACCCCTAAAAGGAATTTTCCCAATTCCTACTGTGCTGGTCATACTATCAGCAAAATACCCAGCAGGTGTTAAGACATAAATAGAAGGTTTTTTTGAGTTTGTGATTTTCAAAGTTATTTGTTTTGGTTCAATCATTGCACACATAATTTCCAAAGTACATAGGACATTTTATGGTGTCATTGGAAAGCTAAGGAGGTCTACCTATTAAGTCTGAAGCAAAAGAGGGCTGGTACAAAGTAGGTTTTAGCAGTGCCTACTCAGTCTCTTGGAGCATCCATCCATCTTTCCCAACACTCTTGAAATTAGAATTGCTTGATATCTCCAAATTGATTGGGATCTAATGGCTGGAACCATGTCAGAGCCGTTCGTGTGAGAGTGAGTCCAAAGGACTCATACTGCACAAAGAGATCATCCACTTGTTCAACTCTTAGAACTTGTTTAACTTATGTTATGTGGTCGTAAGGTTCTCCCAATCCATCATAATGATTTCTCTTACATTTGGCCACTTGAATTGGTCTTAATCTTCTTATGAGTTCTGACTGTCTAGGCATTATGGGAATCGCTGGTCTGATGGGGTGTATTCTAGGTTGCACTCCTAGTGGTGATCTTGGTCTTAGTGGTGGCCGGTGTGGGTTGCCTAATCCAGGGTGTGTTTGATTGTGTGCTTGCATTTTGGGTGTTGTAAATTGTACGTGGGTTCGGTTTGGAACACTATGATGGCTCGTTTGTCCTGACATTGTATGTTCTATTTCTTGTTGTGTGCTCAAGGGGTTCTGAGAGGTTGTTGCTTGCTCTCGTTGAGGGAATACAGGCAACCCCATATACTTCACTCTAGCCCTATCTATGGCATCAACAAGACAATACCTTCTCTGGTTCTTTTCTAGGTATGTTACTCTAGACTCGTGGTCAGAATCTTTCAACTCATAAATGGTAATGGGACATTCCTCCTATCCCCGTGCAGGTGAGTCAGTTTGTAGCAGTAAATCTGATCCATGGGTCAAGTAGACCTCTAGTAAGTAGTCATCTTGAGGTATCAAATCCCCTCTCAAGACTCATGTCACTACTGACTTGCCTCTGGGAGTAGTTACTAGCTCCTCAAGTTCTGGAATTTCTGAATTGTCTTGTCCTCCTAATTCTCTTCTCTCATTGACCAAATGTGGGTAGTTTGTCACTACGTAGTTGTGACCCAACTTATCCATGTATGCTCCTCCTTCATACTTGACAGCTGGTTTGTGCACAATTGTGGAATTGGTGGAGGTTACCATCATGGCCACTGATCTATTTAAACCATCCAGGTAGATGGGAATGTCCTCGGAATTAGTGGACACATATTGCAGAGAGATGAGGTATTCCCCTTCTACAATAGACATGAATTTTCTTTTGGGAACAGGACCTTGCATGTCTTCTGAAGCCATGGGTATCTCCTCCTTTGAATCACTAGAGGTGTCAGAATAGGTAGAGCGGTGACTGACGTGAGCAGTACTTCCTACCGATGATATAACACTTCTTCGGCTACTTAGCACCCTTCCTGACCTCAAGCTCATCCACCCTCTTGAGGCTATCTTGGGTCCTAATTCTCCCCCTAATTGGCTCCTCAAACACCTCAATTTTGCCCTTAAAAATGCTCAAAGTGTTCTGGACGATACCACTCTGGTGATACTGTTCCAGGTGATACCAGTTTGTTGACGATACGATACCACTACAGGTGACGATAGGATACTCCGATAGTTCACGACAGGATACGAGAGAATCGAGCGATACAATACTGATTTTCACACGATACAATAACACTGCTCTACACGATACGATACTATGTGCTCAGGCGATACGATACAATGTGATGAGGTGATATGATACCACCTGAAGGCATGATACGATACTGCTGCAGAGCACGATACGATACTAGAATTTCCATGATACGATACTGAGAGTATATGCGATACGATACTAGGTATCCTCATGATACGATACCAGTGCACAATCGCCATATGATACTGCAACAATGCACGATAAGATACTTGAATTTTGTGTGATACGATACCTTGTTCCACACAATACGATACCACTCGGTCGACAATATGATACCATGACGGGGGTGATAGGATACCAAGTGGACTCGGACACGATACCATTGGCAGATCACGATCGCGATACCAACTTGAGGATACGAGACCAAAAATGGTATCGTGATACCTCAAGTGGTATGCCATGATACGATACATCGGCGAGTATCACGATACTAGGGAATTATGGTATCGCGATACCAAAAGTCAATCGATCGTGATACTATGGCCAAAATGGCTCCAGATGCAAAAAGTTTTGCACCCTTTGGTTTCTCTCTCACTCTCCTCTTCACTCCTCACCCTTTGTCTCACTCAAAAAACCTATTAAATCTCTCTGTCCCACCCCGCGATACGGAATGCGTCTTTAATCACGTGTAAATGCATTTTTATAGTGTTTTTGATATTAAAGTCTTGATGTAGCTTACCATGGAGATATGTTGCTTAGGTCTAGAGTTCACTAGGATGGTTTGAGGGCTTGTATTGCACGATACCACTCAGGCGATACCAGTCGCTATCTGCAGGTGATACCAACTTCTGAGTAGTTGTCAAATGAACTACAAATTTTTGGTTTTTATAGTTTCTGATGACTGAAGCCTATCCTACACTAACTTGGCAATTTTTGGGATTTAAATTGGTACTTTTCAACTTACTCATACTCCATTTCTCTTCTTGACCTAACCCTAACTATTTCTTCTCTCCCTCTCTCCTAACCCTAAACCTAGAAACTCATTACACACACCTCCGGATGTGAACTAACAAGTGCTGAAGTGTCTGACTACTTGCCACTGAAATAAATCACTTCTACAAGTATGATTTCTTCACTCCAGAGCTATAACCATCATGAAGGCACCTTGGTCGAGTGTGTTCCTCGGCAACAGCACCAAAAACGTGTGTACCTAAGTCGCAATGTCTTAGGGACTTGTGTCAAAGAGACTAAATCTCATTTGCCACACAAGTGCATATAGTGGTGGATTGACACACCCTTAATTATCAATCCGAAGAACCAACCTAACCAAGTGTATGAGGACATATGCATACGTGATGGAAAATGAATTTGGCTCAGCTAGAATGCAAGAGAAAAGAATAAACTACCTCTCCAACTCTCTTAATCTCTGAAAGTGTCTAGCGTGATATCACTTACAGTAGTAAACACAAATTTGAATATTTCTCCTAGCTCTGAACTCGGAATATGGCCAATAGCAGGTTCGTTTCAAAGCTCTTGACGAGATGCATCTAGAAAATACTCGAATCTGACAACCGCTCTTCAAGTTATGGCCAAAACAGTGAATGGTGGGAAACACCTACACAGTCCAGAGCTCATACTTGCTCACACACACACTACAGTAGCTCAAAAGTGATGGGGAGGGGTAGAAAACAGTCCTACACACACATTTGAAGCTTCGCACACACACAAAAGATTATAGAGAAGATGAAAATCTGCAGAAAAGAAGAAAATTCGAAATTTTGGAGCTCTCCTTCTTCACAATGGCAAAAAGTCCTTACAAAAAGTAACAAAGTGACTTATATACAAGTGCCTTAAAATGGTCCTTTCACACAAGTGACCGACACTTTATTGGCTAATCTTTAATGTCCTATTATTTTACAAGAAATATATTACAATGATTTGGGATTATGCATCTAGAGGACTCCTCTAATGCATTTACATAGCTTTGAGGGAATTTCCTAAGATTTTGAAGAAGAAAAAGATGCCCATTAATTTGAAAATTTGGGGCTCCTCTTTTGTGCCTCTTTGCTCTGCAACAGTGACACAAAAGGTGTGGTCACATAGACATTCAAAGTTTGAAGGACACACTAAAGAGGAAATTTTATAGAACTCTACCCCATTATTCATTACAAATGATGCATGAAAGGTGTGAGGCTCTACAACTAGCAAGGTCTACTACGCAGCCCTTCAAGAAGAGTGGATATTTAACACATGGTCTACTAGAAGTTGTGCACATAGATATGTTGGGGCCAACCAAAGAGAACTCTCTTGTAGGTAACAAGCAATTTGTAACCTTCATTGATGACTCATAAAGAAAAGTATGGTTGTATTGTATGAAGAAAAAATTAGATGTATTTGATGTGCCCAAAAGGTTAAAACCATAGGTTGAGAAGGAGACAAGTCGCTACATCAAAAACCCAAGTTTAGATGGAGGGGGAGAATACTTCTCCCATGCCTTTATTGATTCTTTTTTAGGACCAACCGATAAAGAGACAAGAATCACTAGGTATGCCAATTTAGGTTCTTTTAAGAGAGGTTATTCCAATTTAAGAAGCAATAGGTATGCCAATTTAGGGTCTGATAAGAGAGTTAGTCCACCTTTTGTTATTTAGTGTATTTTTCCTTTGAAATTGGGAATATTCTAACTATTGGAAGGAATAAAACAAATAGAGCTTATAACTTTTGACAAGAAAAAGTGAAAAACTCATATAGAGATGCAATATATCTGATAGGTTGTTGAAATTGATCACAAAAAAAAACTGAGATGGAGTTTCAAATCCACAATTGGCTATGATAAATAATAAAAAATCCACAAATTGACTAAAAAAGAGTTTCAAATCCTCCCTTGGACAATCAATAAAGCAACAACCTAAATGAATATTGATATTCCAACAGTTAAAATCTCTTGCAAGTATGCACCCCAAAATATTGTTGAGATTTGTAGGATAATCTTAATAAAATGAAGCTGCCTTTAACATGTTGAAAAAATGTTGTCTCTAATATTATGAACTTGATGAATAGGATTCTCACACTAAGGGCACATGAAATGACACTACAGGAGGCTTGGAGTGGAATGAAACCATACGTTTCACACATTAGAATCTTTTGGTGTATTTGCTACACATAGGTGCCTCAAGAATTGAGAGGTAAAATGGATGCAAGGGGTCAAAGATGTATGTTTATTGGTTATGCTATGGGGAGAAATAATATGGGTGCTAGAACCCTAATAGAATGGAGCTAAAGGTATGAAAAGATATAATTTTTTATGAATGCAAACTATGGTATGCTTTCAAAGCTCCATTCTAGGATGAAGATACTGAAAAAATAGCGAAGGGATATGCGCGAGGGTTTTCAATAGCTTGGAGATCATTGGTCCACACATACAAGGAACACAAAAGATAAGGAAATAGCCCGCATAAATTAGATTCCCAAAAAATCCCTTTGAGTGTATGTAACTTTAACCTTCTATGGTAGATCCTTGTGTGCACACCAAATGCCTTAATTACATGAGAAAGCCAAGAGTTGATGTGAAGCATAAACTTTGCTCATAAATTGATACTTTGCATTGACTTTATGCAAGAAATTGATGTTGTGCATTGACTTTCAACATAATGTTGATACTTGGTATACACTTTATGCAAGTTGTCAATTCCCACCATCAACATTCCACATAAGGTTGATGATTGGAATCAACATTATGAAGAAATTCAATGCCCAACATTTGCTTTCCACATAAAGCTTGTTGAGATATCAAGCTCAACATGTGATGATCTAGGATGACACGTATCAGTTTTTCGTTTCTCTAACATGTATAGTGGTCATGCTGATATATGTGGGGGATACTTCATTGAGCTTTATTAGATTTATCTACCGAGAGTGATGGCACATTTGTTTCTTGCCAGGTCACTCATTCGTCGACATTAGGTTTTTCCTTATGTACTGATCTTTATATATTGCACTTTTTGTATTCTTGTTCTTAGGTCATTCTTGTACATTCCTTTTATGTAATAGAAGAAGAAGAAGAAGAAGATCATTCTTCCTTTCCTCAATCTATGTGTGCTTCTCCTTGAGAGTGAGAGTGTGTGTGTGAGCTCTCTTCCTTATCTCCTTCCTCGTGACATGGTATCAGAGCCAGCGTGGCTGTAGAGAGATCGTGGAGAAGGCGATGGTGAAGACTACATGGCAAGATGTGGAAAAAACACGATTTCACAAACGGCCTCCGTTTGCTCAGATCAAAGTTTCGGAGCCATCTCAACCTCCGTTTTGAGCCTACAAGGTGGGGCCCAGAGAAAAACCAAGTCAGTTTCAGAAACTATAACTTGCGTTGTGTTTGGCGACACTCGTATATTGCAGATCTAGAATTTCAAGTGATTCCGTGTACTGTTGATACACGAAAGCTGTGTTTTTGTGAGATCAAACTATCACGTCATAGTGCGATAGTGTTCAAGCACAAGTGTTGCTTGTAGTGTTTTGCAGTGTTGGGAATTGTTGCAGAAATGGCAAATGCATATGGAATGAGTCAGCTTATGAGCGATAAGCTGGACAAGAACAACTTCCATGCTTGGAGATTTAGAATGACGAATTTCTTGATGGGAAAAGGCTACTAGAAGTACATCGAAGGAGAGAATGAAAATGCTCCGTAGTTACCACAAAGGAATCGGACTACAGACCAGTTAAGAGCATATGAGGAATGGAATCAACGAGCACGAAAGGTAATGTATTGGCTATTTGTTAGCATACAGGATAGCAATTGGACACATACATGATGTGAAGACTCCAAAAGAGGCTTGGAACAGTTTGGTCACTTTGTATGAGACTAATACAAAGGCACGGGAATTGCAACTCAAGAACGAGCTGCATACATTGGAAAAGAAGAGCATGTCGGTAAGTGACTACACTCTAAAAATCAAAACCATATGTGAGTCACTTGCATCTATTGGCATGAATGTAGATGATGATGATAAGTTGGAAGTGTGCCTTCCATACAAACCAGGGAAAATATTCTGAATTTTGCTGATCTAGTATCTATGCTGATTATTGAAGAAAAGAATCTTGGTGAGGATTCAAACTCCCAAAGAAAGCCCAGTTCTGAGCAGGTATTCTACTATGGCAGAGGAAGAGGCAGAGGTAGAGGTTTTGGAAGTGGAAGAGGAAATAGTAACCAAGACCAAGGTCAACAATAGAATCATGTAGGAGGAAGAGGACAGTTTCAAGGCAGGGGGAGCCAAAGAGGTTGCAGAAATTTCCAAAGAAATGATTCAGGTAATGATAGTAAAGGATGCTGGAATTGTGGTAAACCTGGACACTTTGAACGTGATTACACGTAGAAGAATCAAAATAATAGAAGGCAGCAAAACAACTATGCATCCACAAGTGTAGATGATTCTAAGAAGCTGTTTATGGTTCAACATCATAAGATGAATACGATGTCTGCTGGTGTTTCAAAATTGAATGATAATGTCTGGTATGTTGATTCAGGTGCTTCAAATCACATGACCTGTCGTGCAAAATGGTTTAGTAGTTGGTAGAAAATGCCAGTTCGTGGATATGTTGAAACAGGTGATGATACATCGCATCCTATTGAGCATACAGGAAACATGGCATTGTCTATGGAGGACGGGAAGGTAAAACATCTTGCTGATGTGTTGCATGTTCCAAATATAACAAAGAATCTGGTTTCTGTTGGACAAATGGTTGACCAGGGATTACAACTTAGGTTCAATGCTGATGGATTATATGTAGAAGAGTACAAGCAGGATGGATGATTGGTTGCCAAAGGAAAAAAAGTGGGTAGGATGTTCACCTTAAATGTGAAGATTCCCAAAATGAATGCAGCCATGTTTGCGAAAGGTGCAGGATTTATTGCATATATAGAGATATGGCACAAACGGATTGGACATGCAAACTTGCAAAGGCTGAAACTAATGCAGTCAAAGGAGATTGTCCATGGACTACCAAATTTCAAAGTTGTAGAAATGCAAAAGGTATGTGCAACATGTCAATTTGGTAAACAGTCAAGAGCATCATTTCCACATGACAAGCATGTTAGTGAGAATGTACTGGAAGTAGTACATACAGATGTTTGGGATCCAGCAAAGACCACATCTATGGGTGGTTGCAGGTTTTATGTTACTTTCATTGATGACCATACACGCAAAGTATGGCTTTATTTCATGAAAGAGAAGAGTGAGGTGTTCACTCACTTCCATAATTTTAAAGTTATGGTGGAAAAGCAGACAGGGAAGTACATTCAGACATTAAGATCTGATGGAGGAGCTGAATACATGTCAAATGAGTTCAACGGTTTTCTAAAAAATCATGGAATTCGGCATCAGTTTTCATGCAGGTACACACCATAGCAGAATGGCGTTGCTGAACACAAAAATAGACATATTGCAAAAATAGCAAGAGCATTGATGGTTGAGAAGAATATGCCTCATTGTTATTGGGCAGAAGCTATGCATACTGCTGTATACATCATGAACAGAACTCCGACTGCTATTGTACGTCAAGTTACACCTGAAGAGAAATTTACAGGTAAGAAGCCAAACTTATCACATCAGAAAGTTTTTGGTTGTATTGCATATGTACATGTTCCAGATGAGTTGAGGACAAAGCTTGATCTGAGAGCAGAAAAATGTGTCTTCATTGGATACTCCCTTGAGCAAAAGGGGTACAAATGTTATAACCCACTCACACGACAGGTGAAGGTGAGCAGAGATGTGGTATTTGATTAAATGTCAAGCTTCTATGCAGATGCCAAAGAAGGACTGAATCTTGAACCAAATGACAAAGAAAATGCTGAAAAATCAAGTGCAGAATCTCAAGTTTTGAGTGGACCGGATGCATCACCAAGCAGTAGTTCCAACTCAAATCCATGGAGTGGAAGATTGCGTGTAAATTTCAGTCTAGCAAATTCATCAAATACATGCAAGAAAGGTAAAGAAAAGCTTTCTACTGGTAGTAAAACATGTGCAGGTTTTGAAGATATTGATGGAGATTCAAGTGGTTGACAAAAGATTCTTGATGAGGAAGTTGGATTGCCCTCTATGAAGACTCCAGGAGTAAGAAGGGCACATGCACAAGATACAAGGAGAAGTGACCCAAGACCAAGAAGATCTAGGAGGATGCGTAATTGAGTGCAACGATTGACATATGATAGTTACATGGCTTGCCATTGTGCCTACATGACAAAGGTAATACAAGATGGTGAACCTTCTTGTTTTGAAGATGCAATTGGTAATGCAGATTGGGAAAAAGCTACGGATGAGGAGATGGCTTCACTTTATGGAAATGATACATGGAAGCTGGTTCCATTGCCACAAGGAAAGAAACCCATAGGCTGCAAATGGGTTTACAAGACAAAGCATAATGTTGATGGTAGCGTAAGCACATATAAAGCACGATAGGTAGCTAAAGGATATGCACAAACATACCGCATTGACTATGAGGAAACATTCAGCCCTGTAGCTAAAATGTCTACTGTCAGAACACTTGTTGCATTAGCTACAGCAAAAGGATAGACTTTGCATCAGATGGATGTGAGGAATGCTTTCCAACATGGTGAGTTACAGGAAGAAGTACATATGGACCAGCCACAAGGATATGAAGATTCAAAGCATCCAGAATATGTTTGCAGGTTGCAAAAGGCTTTGTATGGGCTGAAGTAGGCTCCGCGTGCATGGCATGCAAGGATTACTGATTACTTAACCAGCATTGGGTTTTCTATGTGTGATGCAGATCATTGACTATATGCAAGGAAGGATGATGATGGCATCACGATTGTGGCCATTTATGTTGATGAATTGATTGTAGGTGGCGATAATGAAGAAAGCATCAAGGAGGTAAAGCAACTTCTTATGCAGGAATTTGACATGAAAGATCTTGGTGTGCTGCGCTATTTCTTGGGCATTGAGTTTATACATACAGAAACAGGTATATGGATGTCGCAAAGGCAATATGCCTTGAATATGCTGCAAAAGTATGGTATGGCTGGTTGAAGCCAATTTCTATGCCATTAGATCAGAATTTGAAGTTGGATACTACATCAGGTGAAGCATAAGAAAATGCTACTATAAACAAGAAAATTGTGGAAACTCTTATATATCTTACAATTACAAGGCCTGATTTAAGCTGTACTGTTGGACTTGAAAGTCAGTTTATGCAGGTTCCGAGGAAGCCACATTTGGATGCTCTGAGGCACACTCTACGTTATGTGAGTGCTACTTTGGATTATGCATTGTTCTATGAAGTTGGTGTAGAGTTGGAGGTTCATGGATACACCGATGCAGATTGGGCTGGTAGTACTCCAGATAGAAGATCTACTAGTGGCTTTCATTCCTCACTTGGAGGTGCAGCTATTACATGGAGCAGTAAGAAGCAACCCACTGTTGCTTTGTCGAGTACAGAGGCTTAGTATAGAGGTGTTGCAATGGCAGCATGTGAGGCACCATGGTTGGAGATGTTACTTGTAGATTTAGGTGTGGAAGTGCAACAACCTATCACTATCTATTGTGATTCTTAACAGCATACAGTTAGCATGGAACCCTCTTTTCCATGCTAGAAAAAAGCATATCGAGGTACATTATCACTTCATCAAAGAGAAGGTATTAGCAGGTGATATTGATCTTGTTTATGTGAGAACAGATGAGCAGGTTGCTGATATTTTCACCAAAGCACTTGGAGCTGAGAAGTTGAAGAAGTTTTGGGAGATGCTTCGATTACAGGATATGGCATTGAGCTTGAAAGGGAGTGTTGAGATATCAAAGTCAATATGTGATGATCTAGGATGACACCTACCAGTTTTTTGTTTCTCTGACATGTATAGTGGTCACGTCGGTAAATGTCGGGGATACTTCATTGAGCTTTATTAGATTTATCTACTAAGAGTGATGGCACATTTGTTTCTTGCCAGCTAACTCATTCACGGACATTAGGTTTTTCCTTATGTACTGATCTTTATATATTGCACTTCATGTATTCTTGTTTTTAGGTCATTCTTATACATTCCTTTTATGTAATAGAAGAAGAAGAAGAAGATCATTCTTCCTTGCCTCAACCTGTGTGTGCTTCTCCTTGAGAGTGAGAGTGTGTGTGTGAGCTCTCTTCCTTATCTCCTTCCTCGTGATAAAGATTTCTAGGGGATGAACCACACTCCTCTGCAGCTTTGGCATGCCATAGGCCCTCAATGGATATTTTTTATCGTGACCAAAGGTCATTCTTTTGACTCTGATTTAGAGCTCAAATGCAAAATGGCTATCAAAGGTTTGTTAACGCTATTAGACACACATTTTTCTAGAGCAATTTGAAATCGATACCTTTGCATGGAGAACTAACGTGTGCAACATAGATTATCTATCCTTGTATATCTCTGCCTATGTATAGAGACAATATTTGAAACCTTGGTCAAAGTTCACTCACAAAGAAATGAACAAATTTATAAAACACTTTGTATACTATATGAGATTAAAAAAGTGGACTCACCTAAAATTGATAATGGAAGTTGTGGCTAAAATAAAACTGTGCAAGAAACTAGCTCACTACTTGTAGAGATAGTGAGAAATGGCTAACTATAGAGAAGTATAGGCTAGCAAAATGGCTATTCTAGCACGAGGGCTATGTGTATACGTTTCCTAATACTCTAAACTATCTTACAAAGATAATAGAGGTCATGGACTTCCACTCATGATTTGGATTCATACATTTATAGGATTTTAAAAACTGCTCCTATAATTTTGCAAGAATCTAAAAATAACCCACTTTGGTTTTTAGTAAGCTATGATGGAGTCAAGCGATCAAAAATTCTTAGTAGCTTCAATTCTTGATATGAATCCTCAAAATGCAAGATGCACATGTCATCCATGCCCTTGAGATTTGAGATAAGGTTTAAGACTTGCTTTGTAACACTCCACCTGAAGCCTTGTCATTAAATCTATCATATTAATGCTTTTCTTGAAATTCAATAGCTTTGTTCCTTCTAAACCTTTCATAAAGATTTCAACAACTTGATCCTTGGTACTCACATTCTCCACCTTGAAATATTTTGCAATATCTGTATCTCTAATGAGGTATTATGATACTTCAATCTGTTTTAACCTAGCATGGAAAGCTAGATTTGAGGGTACATGTACACTACTCATGTTATCACACATGATAGGAATTTTTTTCACCTATAAGCTCAAATATTTCAAGAGATTCTTCAGCCACAAGTCTACAAGTGGCATGAGTTAAAGCTCTATAGTTAGATTTAATTAATGATAGTTCTATTAATGACTACTTCTTGGAGCTCTAGAAGATACTTTTGCTTCCAATCATGACTACATAACCACATGTACTCCTTCTATCATCCTTTGAACCTACCCAATTTGCAACACTAAGATTCTGATTTAAGATACTCACTAAAATCATAAAATAAACTTTAATTTGTAGTGCCCTTGAGGTGTTCAAGAACCCACTTGGTTTCCATTCCGTTTTGTGCTTTGAGAATTTTTCATAAACTGTGAAAGAACTCCTACTAAATGCTTGATACCCAACCTTGTACGAGCTGCATATTTTAAGATCCTAGAATGTATCTACATCATGTGCACTCTTCTTTATACTCACTTCTAATGAATTGTTAATTGTCCTTCAATTACACGTGACATGCTTTTCTAGAAGATCACGAATGTACTTGATTTGCATGAGGTATATGCCTTCCTCCTTGTAGATTACTTCTATGCCTAAGAGGTACTTCAATTATCCAAGATTAGTGATGTTGAACTATTCTTTTAGATTCTTCAAGTTCTCTAAATTGGTTGCTTCATGGTTCCCTATAAGAATGAGATCATCGACATAAATGCAAATATAGAGAACAAGAACACCTCCCTTCTTCATGTAGAGTGGTGAGTCTAAACAAACTAGGACAGGGGGCACTTTTTTCCCTCTTTAGGAGGTTTTTTCCCCGGCTTGTATATATGCCTATAGCACTAACGTGTCACATATCTTTGTACATTCTCTTGGTAATACATTCAATATTGTGTGATGTGCTCCAAGCTTCCTCTTCTTTCTTGCGTTCTTTGCATGGTTTTGTAGACCTCAAACTCCAACAATTGGTATTAGAGTAGGTTGCCACTTCATCTAGGGCATCCTTAACACCCCTCCAATCACACTCTTAGAATCGCACAAAAATTGATGAACTCATTTTGGCCTCCAAATGCACTATCATAGCACTTGTGCATGCAATTTTGTCTTTTTGCACCAAGGATATATATATATAGGTTTTGGTTTGCCAATATAAGCGTCTGGAAGTCTACTACAGGTTTTA
Source organism: Ceratopteris richardii (assembly GCA_020310875.1). Classification (NCBI taxonomy): domain Eukaryota; kingdom Viridiplantae; phylum Streptophyta; class Polypodiopsida; order Polypodiales; family Pteridaceae; genus Ceratopteris; species Ceratopteris richardii. The sequence continues at coordinate 94,583,515 of CM035421.1, forward strand.
CAAAAATTGACATGGCAATTTTGTTCAACTTTTTGGGATACAATTGCTTTTTTGCATCACCGTATTTTAGTTAGTGGCCATATTTGAAAGCAGTGATGTATTCCATATGTTGTATATTTAGGAACCCTCCTCTCGAGGGTCAAATTTCCATAAAATCTGTAAGGCCCTATAAACATACTTAGGTGGTTTAGTAGGTTGCGCAAGTCCAGTACTCAAGAATCCTTCAACATTTTCAAGATATTCTCCTATCAGATGAGATCCCAAAACATATTACCTAAGGCTTAATATCGTGCTGAGCATATATCTACTTTCTTCCTTGTCAATTTATGTTGGTATGTTTTGTAAGTGATGTGTCTAAACATGCTCATGATTATGAGGTACTTGTTTCCCTTTTTTGAGGTATTTTCCATAACCCTATTGGGCTACTTAACACTTTATGTTCTACTCTAAATAATGGACTTTATGTTGTGCTCGTAAGTCTCCGCTTATTTCTCTTGATATGCATATACATTCCGCTATCCCGAAATCCAACAGTTGGAGCGAGATTAGCTCACTACTTTTGGGGGTGCATCACGGACACACTCTCACTCACTTAGGTGATGAATACGAATCCAATCCTAAAAGTCCATGCCCCTCGCCCGTTGCATTGCATTTTCTCATGTTGAAGTATCTCTTAGTTGTAATAGTTCCTAGTGACTTGACTTATACCATATATCATATAGATATTGCTTTGTGGATCATTGTCACAGGATTTCTTCCGTGCAGAATCTGCGAAAACAAGAGCAAGAAAATGTTCTGCAACGAATATAATAATGCTGCTATCTATTGAGAAGCTTTCATGAAGATGTATGATATGTTCTTAATAAAGTAGTGCATGAAAGACTGGAATACGAGGAGAAACATGTTGCCACATGGTTTCTATGCAAGATAAATAGCCACATGGTCTCTATGCATGATAAATTGCTAATTGCAAACATGAACGTGTTTTCATATATTTTCACATTTCTAAATGGAGTTGGGATGTCTTCTTCTTGAAGATTTCACATAAACAAAAAACAGAGTACAAATTTCTGAGTCAGCATGGTGGTTTTCCAGGTTTACACAAAGTGATCGAGATTTTCAGGAGGTGAAGGGACGAACCAAACAGCCTAATGCATGGAGACAATTGTGTATAGCAAAAAAGCGGTTCAATTTATGAGAATCATTGTGGATCATGTCAGACTAGGACCTCTCTCAGAACAAGAGCTATTCTTGAAGAATTTGATGAAAAGGTTTTTAAAAAACTCTTTCATAATTTGAGACTATAAAATCTTAGATAGTGAAAAGTTTTGGAATGTAAATATGTTAATCTCAAGCTTTATAGCACTTTCGACTAGTTCTTTCCAGTTTCCTATTTTTTCATGAGTTCAAAAAGTGGGAAACAATACATAGCAGATCTTCACAGGAATTTCTATGGATATAGACTGCTCGATTTTAAGAAATCTATGGGGTTTTTTATGAGATTTCTTTTATAGATATGCAATTTGATTTACAAGAATGGATTGATGGAAGAAGAAGTGACTATGCGATTCAAACTCAATGTATTTCCATGTACAAGAAAATAGCAAAATTTGAGGAGGATGAAAGGGGAAAAGAGGTTGCTTTTGAAACAAAGTACAAAAACAGCTGATAAGAACATTAAATAGGTTGCGATTCCACTTCATGAAAATAGTAATCAACTTATGGATGGAGTAGAGAACGAGCCGCCTCTCAAGGACAAGGGAAATATAGGTCATGAGTTCACCTGAGAAACCCTATAACAAGTCCAGCTAGGGAAAGATGACTTCCTCACTGAAAAGGAGAGGGACGTATTCTCCAAAATGATATTTAGGCATGGGAAAGCTTTTTCACTTCACTCCCAAGATATTTGGTGTGTAGATCCATTTGTGGTATCAACAATGATAATTTTTACAATACCACACATAGCATGGAATCTTCAATATTTGATTCCGGTACCAAAAGCTCACATTTCAAAGTTGATTGACCACTTGAATGAGAAAATTAGAATGGGGATTCTTGAGCCATCAAGTGCTTCCTATTATAACATTGATTTAGAGTACCAAAAAAGAATGGGTCATTGAGGTTTATTCAAGATCTACAACCAATTAATAAAGTGATAATTAGAAACATGGTAAGTGGTCCCATCGTAGATGAATATGCAGAAGATTTTGTAGGGAGATCTATCTACTCAATGGGAGACTTGCATTCTGCATACGACCAATTCCAATTAGCTCTCGAGAATCGTGACTTGATGACTATGAGGACGCCACTTGGGCTCGTGCACATGTGTATGTTGCCACAAGGTGCAATGAACTATATGGTGCATATGATGAATGGTATGCGTAAGATACCTAGGGATTTTACCCCACATCTAACCATGTCATTCATCAATGAAGTTTCGAACAAAGGTTGCAAAGAGAAGGATAAAGATGTGACTCTTGATGAGAATGGATGCCCAAAGTCTATTAAAGATCATTTAAATGACTATGAATCCATTCTTAGTCGACTCGAAGAGGTACATTTGACATGATCCATAGAGAAATCAGTATTTGGAGTTCAAAAAGTACTAATTCTAGGAAGTCTATGTGGTCCAAAAGGAGGAAAACCATGCCCAAAGAAAGTGGATGCTAATCAAAATATGAAAGAATTCTGCTCTTCAATCACTGAGGTTAGGAGATTTCTTGGTGCATGTGTCTTCTATGTTGCATGGATTCCATATTTTGCACATGTAGCAGATCCAATCTATCAATTGATATGAAAAGGATAGAGATTTCAATGGAAGGAAATCCATACTCAAGTTGTGAGGAGATTCAAGTCCAATGGGCATAGGTTGGACAATTGGCTAGGAAGATGATTAGGGAAAGAGATATGCCATTTGATTTGGAGCCAAGGTGCCAAATGTTCACCAAAGAGGCTACCATCAAATCAAACAGCAACTCTCAGGAATACTGACTGCATTGAAAAGTGACAAAGAGTACTTAATTGGAGCAAATGTAGTGGTGGAAACAGACTATTTGCCATTATTGGGAATGATCATGAACTGTTCCACTACAGACTTTTTTATGCTAAGATTGATAGCATATATGAACTTGCTAAACCCTAAGTTTGTCCATATAGCTGGGAGGAATAATGTCGTGGTTGTTATGTTGTCATGAGCTATATATGAAGATGAAGATTCGATGGCCTCAAATGATGAAGATTCGATGGCTTCACATGTACATGTCTCTAGTCTCAACGAAGCATGTGCAAGACGGAACAAAAATGAGCTTACTCATCAAATTGAGGATTCAAAAGCTAATATTGGATCTTTGAGAACAACAAATAGAAAGAGATTAGGAAGTGGGAAAGAAAATAACAAAGAAATGAGAAAATTTACGAGATTCAAATGGGAATAACAAAAAGTTTTAATAAAAATGAATATGAAAATGAATGGAAAGAGATGGGGAAGTACTTAAGTACTATGTCTCTTGATCCAAATTGGAGGAAAGAGAAGTTTTGGATCAATCAAAGAAAATCAAATAGCTACTTTTTGAAAGAGGAGTTGCTTTGGAAACAAAAAATTGGAATGAAAAAAATTCCTAAGGGGGTTGTAGATTGTAATGAAGTGAAAGATAACATTATGTGCAAGATGCATACTTCACTATGAATCGGGCACAAAGGCTTTCAATTAACATAAAAAAAAAAGATAAAGAAAGATATTTGTGGTCTGGAATGTATGTAGATGTCTAGAATTATGTGGCCACATACAAGATTTGCGAGGTGTTCTCAAATGTAAAACATAGAGATGAATTGCACCTGATGTATACATTAAACATCCATAATAAATGGGTTTTTGATTTTGTGACAATGTTTTTGGAGGTTAAATGAAGGTGATTGGGGCTTGTCTATGATAGCTTGCTAGACACCCAATATGAAGCCCGACGTAAATTAGTAAAGAGGTGGTTCAGACCTTATGTGATATGCAAGGTGTTTGATAATGGCACATTTTTGCTTAGAGAATTAGATGGAACGAAGCTAAAAGACTTGATAGTTGGGAAAAGGATCAAGTTTTTTTGAAGAAGAGAAAATGAAAATTACAAGACATTGATAGATGAAGAGAAGGAAGAAGATGAAGAAGGTGAGGATCCTATTGAGGTGGATCAAGATAGAGAAGGAAGATAAATGGAACTTGAAAACAAATAATTTGTACATATATACATGTAAATACTAATGAATGTATCTAAATAATGATGATCAATCTGATAACAGGAATTGTGGTGCATAAAAAGAGTAATCAAACATCAAATATTTTGTATGTGCAAAGGTAAGAATGTGCATTGAATAGTGCAAGTATGTGTGCATGAATGCATGTTGTTGTCACGACATGTGCACAAATACACATTCTTTTAGCCACGGGATATGGAAACCACTCTAAGAGGCATTGAGCTACAAACTTGAGCATACCTTGAGCTCACATTATCTATGTGTAGTCCACTACAATTCCACTGTATTAAATTTTCAATAGCATTTACATTTTGATACACTCTTATAAGCACATTTTGTGTGTAGTCCACTACAATTCCACTATATTAAAGTTTCAATAGCATTTACATTTTGATACACTCTTAAAAGCACATTTCTACTATCTATTGTTGCATCTTCATCAATGGAGTGACCTTGTGAAATTGATTTCTCTACATGTACTTATTCATTTTTATACTTTAACTCCGGAAAGCTTAATTCAAGTGTCTAGTACATTTCTATGAAATCCCTTCAACTTTTGTATAGTAGATCTCGAGATATGAAGCTAGCAAGGTGACTGTGTCTCCACACCTTCTAGATCCTAAAAGATTGGGATGACCCGCTTGAATAATTAGATTCATTTTACTGTGTATGGTAAAGTTAAATTGACAAAATAACTTGGTTTAGTTAGCTATGCAATTCTCTTAGATGTGTGCAAAAGCTCTTTGGTCAATTCATACCAAGTTGTGAGCTCTCTTTATAAAACCGAGACCTTCTATGCCCAAAATAGAAAGTTATTCACATTTGTTTACATATTCTAGTTATCTGCTCTAATGCAAAAAATTAAAATTAATGCTCCAAAGGACTTGGTGGTTCTAAATGCATCATTGTGAGGCTAAAGAGGTATACTTTGAAGGTATAGCGAAGGTTTTGTGCAACACCAGCTCATCTATAGAACATATCACACCATCTCCTCATATTTTTTGGTGCAATTACAAAGCCTACCTCCTTTGAAAATGATTTAGGACTACACATCCATCAATTATCTTACAAGAGAGAACCACATAGGAACTCATGCTTGTTAATTTGAACATAGTTACTTTGGATCATTGTAAAATCCAAGAGAATAAGGAATCTCGTGAAGTAAGAAAGCTAAACCCATGATTCATGTGATAGGAAAAATCAAGGAATTAATTCAAATCATCCCTAAAGCGTAGGATCACTTTTAGGTGCGGGAAAATGCAAATTCAAACTCAAGAATGTGCATAAGTACATATACTTTTAGTCACACGATATGAAAGTCATTCTAAGAGGCATTGAGTTGAAAAATTGAGCATACATCGAGTGCACATTTTCTATGGGTATTCCACTACACTTTGCTTGTATCATATGTTCAATAGCATTTACATTTTGATACATTAGTACAAGCACATTTATGTCTATTGTCTACTATTGCATCTTCATCATTATAGTGACCTTGTGAACCCGATTTTTTGTGTGTAATCACTTTTATTCTATACTTTCACTTGCATATCTAGATGGTAGTGTGTAGTACCTAGATGTAGAATCTCATCAAGTTTTGTTTAGCAAATCTAGAGATATGAAGCTAGGAAGGTGACTATGTTTGCAAACCTTCTAGATCTTGAAAGGTCAAGATGACCACGTGAATTGCTAGATTCATTTCTTAGTGTATGGTACAACTAAATTGATCAAGTGACTTGCATCGGTTAGATATGGACTTCCATTAGATGTGTGCAAAAGCTATATGGTCAATTCATACAAGGTTGTGAGTTGTATGCATAATATTGAGACCTTCTATGCCCAAAATAGAAGGTTCTTCACATTTCTTGCATATTCTAGTTACCTATTTTGATGCAAAAGATTGTGATTGATGCTCCAAAAAACTTGGCCATCAAAATCACTTGATGGGATGACCCCATATGAAGCATGGCATGGTAGAAGGCCATCACTTGATCATTGCAGGATCTTTGGATGTGTTGCTTATGTGCATATCCCATCTCAAATCAAAGTTAAGCTAGACCCTAAGGTAGAGAAGCATATCTTCATAGGGTATGACTTAAATCAAAATGGATACAGGTTTTATAATCCATCCAACAAGGGATTTATGGTCAGTAGAGATGTGTTTGATGAGAGCGAATCTTGGTTTGAAAGTGAATGCAAGAAGGTTAAGTTGCCATATAACTTGGAAGAGGATTTTCCAAGCCTCACCAAGGAGGAGCCAAGCCAAATTGAAGACATCAAATCAGATGATGAGGAATGCATCAAACTAGAAGAATTCAAGGCATGGAAATCAAAGGGAAAGGCCAAGATGAAGAGGTTGGAAGACTTACCTGAATCATCCAACCAAGCTCTAAGGAGATCACAAAGGAAAAGCAAGAAACCAATAAAATATGGGTATGACACTTCTTTAGTTACTAAGCACTTCATTTATGTTGCTAAGGATTTATCATTTGAAGAAGCTACTTCATATGAAGAAGCAAAGACCAAGGCATAATGGAAGGAAGCCATGGATAAAGAAATAGAAGCACTCAAGGAGAATGATACTTGGGAGCTAGTGCCAAAGAAGGAATCAATGAAGGTAATTGGTTCTAGATAGATTTACAAAATCAAGAGAAACTCAGATGGATCCATAAACAGTTATAAAGCTAGAATTGTGGCTAAGGGTTTTGCGCAAACCCAAGGTTTTGATTATGAAGAGACCTTCTCACCTATGGCCAAAATGCCAACCATTAGGGTATTGGTAAGTGTGGCTGCATCAAAGAATTGGAATATGTACCAACTGGATGTAAAAAATGATTTTCTCAATGGTTGGATTTGAGAGGAGGTTTACATGGCTCATCTTCCTATTTATGAAGACTCAAGCAAGGTAAATTATGTGTGCAGACTAAACAAAGCTCTTTATGGATTGAAGCAGGCACCTAGGGCATGGAACCATAGGTTAACCACCTATCTTCCAGATCAAGGATTCATCATGAGCAAAGTAGATACTTCTCTATTTATCAAGAGAAGAAATTTATAGGTGATATACCTATGTGTGTATCTTGATGATATCATACTTACAGGTAGTGATGCCAATGGCATCAAGCAGACCAAGAACCAAATGATGCAAGAGTTCAAAATCAGTGATCTAGGGTCATTAAAGTATTTTCTTGGACTTGAATAGGTCTACACAAATTCTTGAATCTATATTACTCAAAGAAAGTATGTGCAAGACATGTTGAAGAAGTTCCACTTGGAGGATGCCAAGATAGCTACCACTCCTATGGAGGTAAGTCATAAATTCAGTGATCATGAAGGTGATGTGCTTGAAAATATTGCAGGATATCAAAGCATAGTAGGAAGCCTAAACTATGCTACATTAGCAAGGATTGATATTGCTTATGGAGTAAGTGTCTTAAGTCAATTCATGCAAAAACCTAGAGCACCTCACTTGGAAGCTGCCAAGAGGATTTTGAAGTATCTCAAGGGTACTCAAAATTAAGGTTTATACTTTCCATATACCTCAGATTTGGACATCAAGCTATACTCAGATGCAGATTGGGAAGGTTGTAAGGATGACAGGAGGAGTACTTCTGGCTATCTCTCTTTTGCAGGTGATAAGCCCATTTCATGGTCCTCCAAGAAGCAACCTACTATTGCTTTATCTTCAATAGACATTGAATATTGAGGATTAGCTAATGCTACACAAGAAGCCATATGGATCAGATTGCTATATTTAGAGTTGGGACTACATTCTAACTCACCAATGATTTTTGGTGACAATACTAGTTCTTTACATCTTGCAGAAAATCCTATCTATCATGCAAGAACCAAGCATATACAAGTTTGCTATCACTATGTGATAAAGAAGCTATTGAGCAAGGAAATTCAACTTTCATATGTATCCACTAATATGCAATGTGCATATTTATTGACCAAAACACTTGATGGTACTAAACTTTGCAGGTTTAAAGCTATGGTTGGATTGTAGGACATTCAAGAAGATTGATGAAGAAGAACAAGCCAAGATGTTTGGCTTGAGGGGGAGCTATTGGTGAGAATGCCGAGCCTTCACACTTGGCTAGACATTGAAGGAGTTATGAGCAACTCTTTGAAGAACCACATGAACCCTTGCTTATGGTTTTTACCATTAACTTTTGTAAAAGTCTCTTGAATTAGAGGAATCTTGTAAAGCCACTAAACTTGTGAGTTAGGAGAACAAATAAGATAAGAATTTGCATGAGAGAATATCTCCTCATTTCTAGGAAGAACTTTTAGCTGGAAGAATCATTTGAATTTCAAATTCAAATTTTAACAATCTCTCTATAAAAGTACTTGGAAAATGCACGGCCAAATATACTTCCTTTGAGAGCCATTCATTGATCATTACTAGAGGTTGAGTAGCACACTTCATCTCTCACTCACCTCACTATCATTTGGCATCATTTTCGTGCCAATGACATTGTAAAATCATGTTCCATAATACATAGACATCATAAGTATCTCTTTAGTTTTCTCTTCTATGTCCACTCAGAATAGTGTACTTGTATTGCTCATATCACAGTGATCTCTCCATCATTTTCAATGTTCTATGGCTTATTGGAACAATCTCAAAGTCTACTTCATGCTTCCAAATTTTGAAGGCATTTGATTTAGCCAATTGGGAGAAAAGCACCTCGATTTAGTCACTCGTCATTCTCTACACATCTCCTAAAAAGTTGGGGGTAAGCTTCTACTTGCTAAAGACATTGCTCACTGTGTAGTATATCATTTTAAGTGATTGAACTTGGAATCATTAGCTTTCTAAGATAATTAGATACTCTCAGAAGGAAGATTTCTAATTGCTACTATACTCTAGGTACTCGGCAAAACATCCAATAGGTATCAAGACCAAAATAGTAAGTTTCTTGGTCACTAGTTAGTTGAAAACTTATATGTTTTGATTAATTTGTTTGAAGCATCATCTCCAAAGTACATAGACACGTATTTAGTTTCATTGGGAAGCTAAGCGGGCCTACAACACAACTCTGAAGTGAAATAGGGCAGGTACTAAGCAGAGTTTGGCAGTATCAACTCATTTCTTGAGGTGTCCATCCATCTTTCCCAACAAAAAGAACGTAGATTACATCATTATCTAGGTTAGGCCATAAGGACATAGTGACAGAAGGCTTTAAGTTAGGACTCTCCAGTCAGCTCTGCAAATGGGAATAATGTCTCCAAACCACTCCTCCTCAATCTTCATATGAATGTCACACCCATTATCTAAGGCTTGTACATATATACATGCCCCAAGGACAGAACAAAAGGTGAAGGCATTGGGAAGAATACCTTGTGACTTCATCTGACGGAAATAATTTAGTCCTTCTAAACTAGGCCCATGTTTAGCAAGTGCATAATCAATTGGAGACCATGGCACAACATCCACCACAATGAGCTTCTTGAAGAACTCGACTACCTCTGAGAGTAAATCATATTCGACATGCATATAGCTCAAGTTGTTTCCAATAAAATAATCATCACCCAACCCAAGTTTTGTTATTTTAGAGTGGACACATAAAGCATTCTCAACATCATCTCCAAGACTACCACATGCCTTACAAATGCATGTAACCTCACTAAATCGAGAGAGATTTTCTACTTTGACATCTCCTTAAATTGAGAAATTGCATTAGTGGTGGTACCATAATCCAAAAGCCAAGAAATCAATGCATTTCATGATACCACATCTCTACTAGATAGTTGGTCAAGATACTTGTTACCTTTTTGATGGAACCAAGTCGAGCATGCATCCCAACCAAAGAGTTTCCAATGAGTGGATCACTTTTAAAAGCATTGCTCTCGATCTTCTCAAGGAGCTTTCCATCAGCATCTACTCGAACATCATTCGAATCTTTCAGAGGGCAAACACTTATGATTGCATTGCGTGGGACACCATCAGATTGCATCTTTGTAAACTCAAGGACACCTTCTTGTTATCACATTCCTTATTGGAGCAATCGAAAGGGTATATGATGCCACTTGAAGCATCCCACACTTTGCATACATGTCTATTATTGAGCTCCTAACAGTTATGTCATGATCAAGTCCAAATTTACTACTCTTAAATGCACTTCTTAACCATTTTGCACATCCAACAGTTATTGTAATCTTAGGTTTCTCCTCTGTTTGTGTGTGTGTATCAAGGACCTCTCCATGATCCCAATGAAACCTACAAAGTCAGTATGCTCAACCATTTCATGCTTGGTTATTAAGCTTGGCTTCAAATCACGACCACAATAGGATATGAAAACCCTAAAGATTTGTCTTGATCCTTCCAATATTCTTTATTTTTATATTTTAGATCTATTTTTAGATGTTGTATGGTGATGTTGTAACTAATTCTCTGTTATTCTTCTTGTTGACTTGAACTATCAAGTAAGATGATCTTTTTTAACTTTATTTCAAGCTTGCCCTAAGATCATCTTTATCCTCCTTGAATTCCAAGTCATGATTTTGGATGAGGATTTTAGAGCTTCAACCTTTGGATTTTAACTTCAAAATCCAAGAGGTGAATTTATAGAGAGATAGAATCTTTAATATGTTGCTATACGAATTCTTCTTTCCTTTGATAGGATGATTGAAGAAGTCCCCTCTTTCAAGACGTTATCTTCTTGATGTATTCCATTGGTTGACACCATCCCATACTAATGGGCTCTTCATCCAATCCACATAACTACATCTTTATACTTTTATATCTCACCTTCTCTATCATTTTCATTGGTCTATATATGTTATAGGATATGGTACAAAATCATGAGAGCAAGAACAAAGGTGCTTCTATACACCAAAACTACTCTCACTTAACTTTTCAAGAGTCTCTGGTCAACCATTTTAAGTGGTGTAAGAGATGTCAATTTTGTCTTGATCTTTGCCCTTCTTGGGCCTTTTTGGATTTTCTATTTAGAAAAATAAGAGATAAAGCTAAGGCTTTCTCGATTAGATCCCTTTTCCTCTTCTCAAATTCAATGTTTTACCAATGGGTTTTATTTATGGATCTGACTTTTATGCTTCACCCATGATACCATTCTCCTAAGGTCTTCAATATTGGACTCCAAAACTTATGTTTTGTTATGCCATGCACGTCCAAGATACCTTACGTGTATGATTTGGACCTCTTCCAACTTCATTTTTAAAGCACTTGAATTTCTACAATCTTATGGTTTATCAAAGACTTCTTTTATACTAGAATTCCTTGAAAAATGCAATCCATTAGACCTTCATCTATGTTGGAAGATGTAATGAAAGAAAGGTGAAAAACTTAAACATGCAAAAGTACTTCAAATTTATCTAATTCCTTTGTACTCATTAACTTGTGATACCTTATTTGTCTTTTTAAGTATAAGGTATAAGTTCTTGGGTACTTTTCCTCCTCCTTAAGAGTTTTTGTCCTCAAAAACTATTTGAGGGTTTATTGAAAATTTTGCTCTTTTTATTTATCTTTATTAGAGTTTGAAAGAGTTTATTTTCAATATTTTTTTATTGTTTCCCTATATATATATATATATATATATATATATATATATATATATATATATATATATATATATATATATATGTGTGTGTGTGTGTGTGTGTGTGTGTACACACACACATGCATATATATACAAAAAACACACATAAATATACACACACATACGCATACACACACACACACACACATATATATATATATATATAGTTATAGTTATAGTTATAGTTATAGTTAAATAGGTATCAATATAACCAAAAATAAAAAGAATACATATAGTCATATACTAATATAAATAATATATATATAATATACATATATATATATATATATACACACATACATACACCTATATAAATTACCATATATATACACACATAAATATATATATATATATATATATATATGTATGTATGTATGTATGTATGTATGTATGTATGTATGTATGTATGTATGTATCTATGTATGTATGTATGTATGTATACACCTATATATATAAATAAATAGATAAATAAATATATATATCTAGTTATAGTTATAGTTATAGATATAGTTATCAATATAACCAAAAAGGAAAATGCATATAGTAATATAAATATATAAAAGTTTTAATATTATGCACACATAGACATGCACACATACACACACACACACACACACATATATATATATATATATATATGTGTGTGTGTGTGTGTATGTATGTATGTATATATATATGTGTGTGTGTGCGTGTGTGTCTATATAACTCTGCATCCATATATCTATATATATATACACACACACAAACATACATATACACATAGAATTACACACATAGATACATATGTATTTACATACATAAATACATTCATGCACACATGCACACACGCAGACACACACACACGCACACACACATACACACACACACACACACACACACATATATATATATATATATATATATATATATATATATATATATATATATATATATATATATATATATATATATATATATATATATATATATATATATATATATATATATATGTATGTATGTATATAAATATATATATATATATATATATATGTGTGTGTGTGTGTCTGTGTGTGTGAGTATTAATGGAGAGTGTTAATCTCCAAAAGAACAAGTTAACCTTGAATTTAGATCACCTCTATATCAAGGTTAACCTTAGACTCCACCAAACTTAGAGATCATTCACCAAATTATCAGAAATATTGAAAGTTCTGAAAAATTCAACTTCTCTAAAAAGTCTGCTGCAGATTAGTCACTCATTGACTAATCAATCCTGTAAAGTTTTTCATAAAACTTTGCACAACACTTCGCCTTGAGGTTGCGCAACTTTGCCAAGTTAAATCTCTCAAAAAGATTAAGTACACACTGAGAAATGTGTGAAACACTTTACCTATGTCTGAAAGTGCTTCTCTGCAATGGCGACTTTGACATCTGCAACTTCTTAGCACTGGTTCTCCCAACTCTGAACCCGTTTGATCAAGATCTTCTAGCCATAGATAGCTTACCTTCCAACTTAGATTTTGAGCCCTCACTTGTGTAAAACTTTACACTGTAGACTGAGCAATGATCATTTCATTGAAGATGAAATGTGCGCCAGATTTCTCGACTGTTAGAACATTCTTACATATGAATGTTCCTAATCAAAATTCTCACATCCTGATTACAATTAACCTCTCAAATTCTAGCCATAGATAGATTAGCTATGGACTTAGATACGTGCAAAAGGATTTCTCAAAAGATTAAACACAGAAGGAGCAGACAGCAAAATATCGGGCGCAAAATTTTTCGATTTCTCAGAAAATTTACATCTAAGTGAGGATGGACAATTCACTCACTCTTCATGTGTCTAATGACACTAATTTCTCTCTTCCTATTCTCAAATCTCTTCTGCTCTATTTGCCCGACATTTTCAAACATATTTATAGATGAATATATACAAGTGTATGACTTAAACAAGAGTATAAGTCAGCTAATGTACATATGTGTACATATCTTTGAGTTTTCTGAAAATGTCCTTCCTTCAACCATCTGACTTTGTTTCCTTCTTGACTCCTTGACTTCATTTCTCCATAATCCTTCAATTGATGATTGTCATGCACCAACAACTCCCCCTCAATCATTAATTGAGGTTCTTCTCTATCTTCTTTACTCCAGCCATATCCTTGAATCTTTGTAATTTTGGTCCATCTAGACTTTTAGTCATCATATCTGCAACTTGATCTTTTGTGGGAGTGTGTATGACTTCAATCTCTTTCTCAATGACCTTCTCTCTCAGAAAATGATACTGTATTTCAATATGCTTAGTTCTAGCATGAAATACAGGATTAGCTGCCAAGTATAATGAACTCATATTGTCTCCACAAATAATAGGAGTACTCTGAATCACATCAAAAACTTTCAAAAGTGTCCTTAGCCATATTACCTCTTTTGCAGCTTCCACCATACCTTTATATTCTGCCTCTGTAGATGACAAAGCAACTGTATGTTGCTTCTTGGAACACCATGAAATCAATTTGTCTCCTACATAGCACAAGTATCCATGTGTTGATCTTCTATCATCCACATTACCTGCCCAATCTGCATCACTATATATCTTGATTCTTGTATCTGAAGTAAATCCATAGTACAACCCTTCTTTGAGTGTACCCTTGATGTACCTAAGTACTCTTTGTCCTGCAATCCAATGTTCCTTTCTAGGACAATGCATGAATTGTGAAAGCACACCAACTGCATATGACAAATCAGGCCTTGTCAATGTAGCATAAATCAAGCTACCAACTAAACTTTGATAGAGTTTCATGTCTCTGAACTCTTCTCCTCCAAACCTAGACAATTTATGGTTCACTTCCAAAGGTGTAGGTGCAACCCTGCAATCTTCCATTTTAAATTTGATTAGCAAATTTTTAAGATACCTTTCTTGGGTCACATATACTCCATGTTGAGTATAAGAGATCTCCATTCCCAAGAAGAATGATAGGTTCCCCAAATCATTGATTTTGAACTCTTTCTCCATCTGCTTTTTGATCATTTGTATCCCCTTATCATCTGTTCCTGTAAGTATTATGTCATCAACATAAATACACACATAAATGAACCCATCTTCACTTGCTTTGACTAGCAAGCTACTATCTGCCTTTGATGCTTGAAATCCAAGATCATTCAAGAATTTCACAAGCCTATAATTCCAAGCCCTTGGGGCTTGCTTCAACCCATACAAAGCTCTCTTGAGCTTACACACATAATTTGGACTCACTTGGTCTTTGAACCCATCTGGTTGCTCCATGTAGACTTCATCTGAAATGTAACCATTCAAGAAAGCATTTTTAACATCTAATTGAGACAACTTCCAACCTTTACAAGCAGCAATTGCAATGAGTGTCCTGATGGTTGTCATCTTTGCCACAGGACTATAAGTCTCATCATAGTCCACTCCATATGTCTGTGCATATCCTTTCACAACAAGTCTAGCTTTGTACCTAGACACACTTCCATCTGCAAATCTCTTTGTTTTGTAAACCCACTTACATCCAATAATCTTCTGACTATTAGATTTAGGAACCAAATCCCATGTTTGATTCTCTATCAATGCATCATACTCCTCTTGCATAGCATCTTCCCAATTCTTCTTCCCTTTGGCTTCTTCATATGTAGAAGGATCTTCATCTGCTTTTACCAAATAAGCATAATCTTTAGTAGTCAAGAATGAAGTGTCATAGCTATACCTTGTAGGTTGCCATTTGTGCCTAGATGATCTCCTAACTTCTGCACTTCTTGAGGTCTCTGGTTCATCACATTCTGGATCAAACCTTGGCCTCTCTTCAACTTCAACCTGCACTTCATTACTCTCACTTTCATCAAGTAACTGAATCTTTGCTTTACCTTTCCTTTGCTCCACTACTTCTTCATTATCTGCATGTACATTATATTTATCTGCATACCAAGTACCTTGCTCATCAAATGTAACATCCTTGGATACAATAAATTGCTTTGTGGATGGACTCCACAACCTGTATCCCATTTGCTTATCATCATAGCCAATAAAAACATATTTCTCTGCCTTAGGCTCCAACTTATGCCTCAATTGAGATGGCACATATGCATATGCCAAGCATCCAAATATTCTGCAATGATCCAAGGTAGGTTTCTTACCCCACCAAGCTTCATATGGTGTCATACCCTGCAAAGCTTTACAAGGCAATCTATTAACCAAATATGTAGCTGTATTAACAGCCTCAGCCCACAAATAATTTGGGCAATTCTTCTCTTTCATCATGGACCTTGCAAACTCAACAAGAGTCCTATTTCTTCTTTCTGCTACCCCATTTTGTTGAGGAGAGTACCTGCAAGTAACTTCTCTCTTTATACCTGCATTCCACAAATAATCATTGAACTCATTTGAAAAATACTCTCCCCCTCCATCTGACCTTAGTCTCTTCAATTTTTGACCTGTAATCCTTTCTGCATATGCATGATAGTGTTTAAATGTATTAAACACTTCTGACTTTTCCTTAATCACATAAATTGTGATCCACCTGGTAGCATCATCAACATATATGACATAATATCTTGAACCATTTATACTAAAGTCCTTTGAAGGACCCCACACATCTGTATGCACCAATTCAAGTCTTTCTGAATACATAAATCCATGCTTGGAATAGGATTGCTTATGAGCCTTACCTAATTGACATGCCTCACATCTGTATGTCATGTGTTGACCTGCAATGTTAGGCATTCCAAGCACTGAGTCATTGTTAATCATTTCTTTGATACCTCTTTCATTAAAATGTCCAAGTCTTTTGTGCCAAAGATCCAATTCTGACACCTTCTGTTCTCCATATGTGAACATAGCATGTCCAACATTTCCTTGTACCTTCAATGTGAAAAGCCTTCCTTCTTTCTTTCCTGCAATAACTTGTTTATACCCTTGACTAGGGTCTTCCACATAAACTCCATCATTTGTGAACCTTACCTCATATCCTTTTTCCACAATTTGACCTACACTGATCAAATTCTTTGGAATTGTGGGAACATAGAGTACCTTACTCAGAAGAGTGCTCCCATCCTTAGCTTTGACTGAACCAATTGACTTTACCTTATGCTTTGTATTATCACCTGTCTGCACTGTATGATTAATTGCATTATGATCTAGGTCAGTCATCAAAGCAATATTTCCACTTAAGTGATTACTACATCCTGAATCAATATAAAACACTCTCATGTCCTCATGTGAAGTTTCACATGTATTCATAATGAGAGTTGAGTCCTCCTTTTGATCTGATGCATAGTTGTAGTAGGTGTTATTATAGGATTGATTTTGGAAGCTTCTTCCTCCACCTCTTCCAAAAGAATTCCTACCACCTCTACCTCTGAAATTTCCTCTCTGAAATCTACCACCTCTTGCTCTTTGATTAAAGTTCTGATAATTACCATTGTTTTGATTATTGTGCCAACAATCATGAGATAGATGATTGGTCTTACCACATATCCAACAAACTCTTGCATTCTCTTTGTTGTTTCTGCCTCTTCCTCTACTTCTGCCATTTCCTCTTCCTCTTATGAAGTTTGCTTGGTTTGATGTACCTTCTTCTTCACCTGATTGTTGCTT
>CM035421.1:94603408-94760908 GCA_020310875.1 Ceratopteris richardii
TTGTGAATGTAAAGATGTCATAATGTTTATATGCTTGTGCGTGTATATAAGGCATAAATTAAGATTAAAAAATAATTAGCATAATGCATGATAAGGGGAGATTGTCAACATACACATGGATGAACCATGATTAAAGTGTTATAAAATTTCAACATACGTCGACTTGTAACCAGCCTTGAAATCGGGAGAGATATATCTAGAGAGAAAAAGCGATAGAGAGAACTAAGAGAGAGAGAAAACTAATAGAATATATATATATATATATATATATATATATATATATATATATATATATATATATATATATATATATATATATATATATATATATATATATATATATATATATATATACATTCATACATACATACATCGAAAGGGAGAATTGACAGAGAGCAAAATCAAGGAGAGAAAGAACAAAATAGAAGACAAAGAGAGAAGCTTTAGATAGGGAGAGGAGGGAGAGTGAGAGAGAGAACTCAAAAAAAATACAAGAAAGTGTTTGTTTTGCGATGGATTTAGGCATGCACAAAATAGAAAAAATTATGAAGAATTGAGTTACACAATGATTAGTTTTGTGCATTAGATGTCTCTATAGGTCATCCTCTATGCATCAGGAAGCATTCATTTAAGGACTGTATTTATTTTAGTCAAACCATTGCATAACTAGCACCTAAGCCTCGTTTTTTTTTTATATATTTTCCTTAAATTTTATTATCATCTCTAAAGTGATGCCTAGGAATTTCTTAAGTGATGGCTAGTAATGTTTTTGTAATTTCTATATATGCAAAGCTAGTGTGATGGCTTAAATAACACAACATTGTTAATGTGATGGGCTTTGTTTTATCTAATGTCAAATTACCTTTCGCTATGAGAATCGCACATGTGATTCTAACTCATCATTATGAGCCATAGACACCTCATCAATGATGAGAGGGATAACATTTATGCTTTAGTTCATCAATGGCGGTTATGAATTGATGATGTCATCAATTCGAAACATGATCTCTAAATACTAGAATCATTAAGAAAGTCAATAGTACATCTTAGGGTTTTGCCATTTTTGACACATAATGGAACCATTACTCTCTCTAAATTCTAAACCAATCACGAGATATAGAAGGTCACATGGAATCTCAGATATAGGATTGTTTTCTTTGTCCATGGCATCACCTCCCCCTCCAGCAACAAGCTCCACAAGCAGTGGTTTTGTTCTCTAGTCTGAGTTTCATTGGATTTTTCTTATGAAATCCTTGAACCCTGATTGGTGCCCTTTGAAGCTTTTCTATAGGTTCCCAAGTACGATCACTGATATCATACCGTTTACAATGAACAAGGTAATCCAATCTTCTTAGGGATAATCTTGAATCTAGGACATGCTCAACTTCAAATGCTTCATGATCATCAATCTCCATAGGTGGTCAAGGACTAGGTCACTCCCCTCTCAGTGTTGAAATTAGATATGGTTTCGACATGGAAACATGGAAAATTGGATGTATTCTCATGGTACTTCATAAGTAGACCTTGAAAGTGACTAGATTTGTGGGATTTGAACTCATAAACTACTCGCTAAGAGTATCATGGGCTAACCACTTGCCCCAAAATTCATGGTTGAGGATTACTTCCTAATCCCCCCTCTTAGGGTGTGGTTCAACTATCTCTTGCCTATCATATCTTCAATCTAAGATTCTCTTCCCCTTCGAGAGATTATTGTCTTCAATGATCAATCCTTGATGTCCCCTTGGATTCATGTCCTCAACCTTGCATAGCCTATTGAACCTTCTTTTTGTAAACCTATGTCTTTTGAACCCTTGCTCTCAACCTTGGTCTCTTGAACCTTGCCTTTCACTTCTTAGACACTTGCCTATGGACTTTCCTTATTCTAAACCTTGGTCTTTTTGAGCCCCTTGTTCTCAACCTCAGTATCTTGAACCTAGTTCTCACCTATGCTTCGTATCTTGGAGCCTCAATCTACTTTTTAATTGGAAATCTCATTCTGATAGCTTTCCAATGGTATCTTATATGTCTACATCCAGCGTAAGGATTGGGAGATACACTCTAATTGTTGTCGGGATCATCTTTGAAAGCGATGGGTGTGCCTTCCATCCACCTTACCCAAACATACTTTGAAAGCTATGATATGGATTGTGGGATTTGAACTCATGTCCTATTGGCTAGGAGTATGATAGGCTAACCACCTGTCCCAAAAGCCATGGCTGAGGATTATTTCCTAATCCTTCCTCTTAGGGTGTGGTTCAACCATCTTCGTCCTATCATATCTTGAGTTTAATAGGATTAATCTTTGCCAAGATGGTGACTAGAGCAAATGTGTGATGGTCTAGCTTTGCATAAATCCTTGAAGTCTATAGATTATTTTTGAGTAACAACACTCTATACCCAATGTGATAGGCAGGCTTTTGTGCAAGATGTTGATCTGCATAATGCGTATAATGTTCTTGCAGTATGGATCTCCTCCTTGAGTTCGTTATGAATATCCATGAGGTATTGGGCCTTATCTCTTGGATTTGGGTTCTTGACATGATTTGAGAGTTGTATATCCATCCTTGGAAGCTATCCATAATTTGCAAAGAAGGCAATCTGCTTGGTAGATGTATGAACATTATTGTTATAGGAAAATTATAATGCAATGATAAGAGCTCAAACTAGTCATTTTGATGATACTTGATGGTGGAATGGAGATATTGTCCTAGGTCTTGATTCACGCGTTCTATTTGTCCATCAATATGTGGATGATTGGTTGTACATAGTTTAACTTTAACACCAAGGAGCTTGTAGAGACTATTCCAAAAGCTAGATATGAAATATGTACCTTGATCACTGACAATATCATCAAGCAATTGATGAAGCCTAAAGATGTATCTAAGAAAAATTCTAGCAATGGTTGCACTAGTGATTTCCTTAGTACTTGGAATGAAGTGTGCCATCTTTGAAAATCTATCCACTATAAGAAGAATTCCATCATACTTATCCGAATGGACCAATGATTTCCTTAGTACTTGGAATGAAGTGTGCCATCTTTGAAAATCTATCCACTATAAGAAGAATTCCATCATACTCATCCGAATGGGGTAGATCTGAGACGAAATCCATAGATAAGGAAACCCATGGACTTTCGTGAATAGGTAAAGGTTGCAAGAGGCCATGAGGTTTATATCACCGTACCTTATATCTATTGCAAGTGTCATAGGATTGGATATATTCTTTGACTTCCACATTTGAGGCCACCAAAAATCCCTTGTTATTAGTTCTTTTGTTTTATTTACTCCAAAAGCTCTTGCTGCAAGGTTCTTATGAAACTATTGAAGTACTTGGATCTTGGAATTGCTTGGAGGAATATACAATACATTCTTATAGAATAGAAATCCATCCTTTTCTTGAAATTAATTTATTTCTTGAACTTTTCCTTCTTGCGTCTTAACATTAGAAAATAATTCATCTTGTGGTAGAGTGTCATAGGTCAAATGATTCAAGGCTGGATCCTCATCATGGCTTGATGAGATAGCAGCTAACTTAGGCTTGAGTAATGCACTCTCTTATTGATCAAAGGCCTCTTCACATTTCTTTTGTGCAAGATAAAATATTCATGACAAGGCATGTGACTGAGATTGTTGGCATCATAGATGGTATGTAATGATAAAGTCAAACTTGGATAAAAAGCTACTCCATTGAGGCAGTTAAGGATCTAGGTGGTCATGAAATACTCTAAGTTCATGTGATCTATATACACAGTGATTTTATGTGTTTCTTCTTCTAGATGGTGATGCCAAGTATCAAACACATCCACGATGGAAAGAAGTTCCTTATCATGAATTTCATAATTGTTCGCGAGAGGGGGAAATTTCCTTGAATGATATGGAACTAGAGGTACGTGTCCATCATCTCGAGATTGGGATACAATGGCCCCTAGGGTGAAGTCTGATGCAACTGTCTCTAGGAATAAGGGCTTTCTAGAATCTGAATGAAGTAGAATTGGACCAATGGTGAATGCTAATTTCAAGGTCTAAAAGGCTTTTTCTGCTTCTTTGGTCCATGAGAATTTTTTGCTTTCGTTAAGCTTGTAAGAGGTGTCGCTATCTTGGAGTAATCTATAATGAATATCTAGAAAAAATTGGAAAACCCTAGAAAACACTGTACATCTCAAATACATGTAGCTGGTTGCAAATCAAGGATTATCACCATCTTCTTAGGGTCCGTAAAGATCCCTTTCTCTTATACAATGTACCCTAGAAATTGCACTCCTGTCTGATGCAAAGAGCACTTCACCATTTTTGCATATACACTTGTTCATCTTAGTTTCTATAGGACTGTCTTTACATGAGATTCATGATCCTCCAAATTTTTGGAGAATATCAAGATATCATCAAGATACATTACCACAAAATCATCTAAATACTCTTGAAAGATATAGTTCATCAGATGTTGAAAGATAGTTGGAGCATTTGTGAGATGAAAAGGCATAAGATATTATGTTGAAACATATATGGGAATCATGGTCACCAAGGTGTACTCGTAATGGCATGGTTCCCATCATAATATTTTGAGATGTTTAGAGATCATCCATCTATTACTGTACCTACTACTATTTGTTCTTTTGAAGTACTAGAATTCTATATTTCTTAACCAATCTTTCATCCATGAAACATGAGGAGGCTCCTAAATCTACTAGCACTATAAGGGAAAGTGTCTTCTTAGGCATGATAAAGTTGACAAGGTAAAGACATGTTTCTATGGGTGTAACTAGAATTATGAGACCCTTTCTTATATCATGGTCCGACTATACAATCTCTTTTACAACTTGACTTCCCAATTTTATTGCTTTGTAAAGGTGGTTGCAAATTTAGATTATGTTCTCTTGTTGGGATAATTAACTCAAATACGGCCATGGTTTCCACAATAGAATCATAGTTTGTTATCTATCCTTCTCTGTTTCTCTTCTTGTGTTAGAGGCTAGAACTTAGTTACATATATCTGCATAGGTTTGGGCGTAGACTCATCTCTAAGAGCGGGTTGGAAGGGTTTCCATTTGCGATGCCTTCCTTCTACTTGTTTTTGTTGTTTACTTTCAAAAAGGTAGTTACCAGATTCAACAATAGCTTGGGTGATGTATTCATTCAGTGATTTATCCTATGGCATCATGAACACAAAGTCCTTTATATCATCTCTTAAACCCCATATAAATTGGCTTATGAAATAATCTTTGCACCAAGTGAGATCACATATTGACATGGAGACAAAGGAAAGCATCCTCAAACTTAGATTCCATGATACTTTCTATATCTCATGCTTGGTTAAGAATTTGGAGAATCGAATGCTTTCAACACATGAGAATGCACAAAAACCCTAAGATAGAATGTCTATTCACCTGATTCGAAAACCTAGAGGTCTTGTTTTGAATCGATGATATTCTCAATGATTCATTAATTCAAAATGGCCATTGATGAACTACCCTTGAAAACCTATATAAGGAGGGGTTCGACACATATATCCTCAGTCTTGCAAATGCGACTCTTGGGAGCTCAAGGAATTGTGATCACTAACTAAGTACTTTCCAAGTTTCCATTCGAGCTCTAGTCTTGTGCCTTTTTCTAGCCTTGTCTAGTCTAGTTTCTTGGACATCCGATTGTGTCCTATTGTAATCTTGTAGTATGAGATCCTTTCTGGTTACTCCTTGTATCTAGTTCATCTCCTCGAAGGGAGTTCTTATAATCCAAAGATATTTCTTTATACCTATGATATTGAGTTGTGGGATCTTCTGTATCATCTCTAGTGGAGTTATCTATACCTATTAGTTGATGGTTGTGGGACGTCTTGTATCAATTATATATTCTTGTATCCTTAATTTTTTAATCAGAAGTGTAATTCCAAAATCTTGTCTAGTCTAGTCATAGGGCATGATCGAGTGCTCTCTTGATATTTTGGGAAGACTACCTTCATCAAGACGAAGAACCATGGAGATTACTTGTGAAGAACTTCTTTTTGCACTTAAAGTTATTCAACAATAAGTCTACGAAATATGAGAAAACCATGCAAGGATTCAATACCAAAATATTCAAGTTGTAATCATAGAGCTTCAAAGTCAAAACTAGAGCTTGCAAATCATTGTAAGTCAAATATGAAGAAAAGTCCAAACGTGAGCATACCCTAGAAATTCATTGAGATAGGATCAAAGTTTTGGGGATTTTTGCAACAAGTGAAACTATTCATAAACATGCAACCAAACAAGTATATAGATGATGCTTCTCAAGTCGGACTCATAGGAACTCTATTATGTGGCACCTATCCGTGAGAAGGATATGGATATGATTTCAAGGCATTCATTCAAGAGTTCTCATCTTCTTTTGGAGATATCGATTACTCAAGAGTTGTTGAAACAAAGCTAAGGAAGCTACATCAAGGAAATAAGTCTACATCTACCTATGCATCGGAATTCAGACAAATCATTTGTGATCTAACATGGTATGAGGATTATTTTATCAACCAATTTCGATGTGGCTTATGTAATGATGTCAAGGACCTCATGCAAACCATGTGGAAGGTAAAAACTTTGATTGAATTCATGAATCAAGCAATTGATTGTTATAATAGGTTGTTTTGGAGAAAGCAAGAGAAGAAAAATTCTATTAGAGATTGAGAATATAAGTTTATGTCAGTTCCTCAACAACATATGTTGGAAGAATCTAAACCCGAACCCATGCATCTTAATAACATCAAATTTAGGTGAATTACACCAAAGGAAAGAAAACATCAGAAAGACAATGCATTATGCTCTTATTATGGAGATCATGAGCATATGGTATTCAAATGTCTTAAGAAGAAGAGACAGGTTGGAATGATGACTTCCACAATCATCATCCAATATCAAAGGAATCATTATCAAATTCATAAGATGAATGCATCCCCATCATGAGAATCATTCTTTTGATTCTATAACTAGATATACTACAAACCCTTTCTAGTTTCATCATGGATATCGGTCAGCATCATGTTCTAGCATCACATATCAAATACTCTACAAAGGCTAAGAGCTATGAAGATTCAAGTCCTAGAAGATTTGAGAGTCACATAAGTGCTCCTCATGGAACACATCGCTTGAGGAGGAGGTGATGTCATTGACACAAAGGAAGCCATCCTGAACCTTAGATTCCATGGCACTTTCTATATCTCATGATTTGTTTAGAATTTGGAAAATCTAATGCTTTCATCACGTCAAGAATATGACAAAACCCTAAGATCGATTGTCTACTTGTCTGATTATGACACCCAAAGCTCTTGTTTTGGATTGATGACATCGATAATTCGTAACCACCATTGATGAACCATGATTCAAAACCTATATAAGGAGGGGTTGGACACATATATCCTCAGTCTTGCGAATGGGAGTCTTGGGAGCTCAAGGAGTCACGATCAACAAGTAACTTCTTTCCAAGCTCTAGTTATAGTTCTAGTCTTGTGCCTTGTTCTAGCCTTTTCTAGCCTAGTTTCTTGGACATCTTATTGTGTCCTATTGTATTCTCATAGTATGAGATCCATTCCAATAATTCCTTCTATCTAGTTGGCATTGCACTTACGATTACAAGATCAGCCACGGAGGGAAATAACACAAGAATATATAATTGATATAAGAAGTCCCACAACCTGGGATAGATAGGTATAGATGTCTCAAGTAGAGATGATACAGAAGATCCCACAACATCTATAGGTATGAAGCAAGATCTCTAGATTACAAGAACCCGGAGTAACTAGAAAGGATCTCGTACTATGAGATTACAACAGGACACAAGAGGATGTCCAGGAAATTAGACTAGACAAGATAAGAACAAGGCACAGGACTAGAACTAGAACTAGAACTTGGAGATCATGATGCCTTGAGCTCCCAAGACTTGTATTGGAAACTAGGTGGCCAACCCCTCCTTATATAGGCTTTCAAAGCCAATTAATCAATGGCAATTATGAATTAATCATGTCATAAACTCAAAACACGATCTCTTGATACCAGAATCAAGAAAGTTGATAGTCCATCTTAGGGTTTTGGCATGTTTTAGACACAATTGAAGGATACATTTCTCCAATTTCTAAATCATCGATGAGATATAGAAGGTAACATGGAATCTAATGTTAAGGATGGTTTCTTTGTCCATGATATATATCTAATAATTTGATTTGGTTTCTTTATGTCAATTGATTTTAGTTGCATCTCCTTAGGAAGAGGAATAAAAGACTTTCAATTTGAACAATATCAGTGTATAACTTGATTTTGTTTTCACTTTGCATGTCAATCTTAAAATTATATGCTCTCTTTGGAGACTTCTATAGAAATTTTAACAAAGAATTTTGAGTAAACTTTCACTCTGAGAACATTGAACCATCACATATATATAATCCTCAATGAACTCTAGACAAAACAAACATAAGCATCTAGAAATATCTTGTGATAGGTAGCCACATAACCATAGATGCATTTCATGGTTTGATCACAAGGTCTTTCCATTACCTTCACTTTGGCTTTTCACCTATACCACTAAAGCATGCTCAAATGAGCATTCCCTAGCTGGTAAAAACCTCATCACAATCTTGAATTTTTGCTTTCATATCAAGGTTTTGAGCAATGCCATATGAATAAACTTCACTACACGTGACTTGACCTTTCAAGCAGGCACAAACATCGTACATCACATCTCACATCATGTGAGAATATTTGATATAAACTCATATGTGTATACATGACATCCCTCGCTCAAAACCACTCAAAGTTGAAATAAAAAATCAAATTTACCTAGAAACATATTCTAACTCCCTCCTACAAACTATGCTCTCTACATGGAGAACATTGATTTTTTGTAAATTTGATACACAAGAATTCGGATGAAATCTTTCACAAAAAAGAAGTTCACATCATTCGTTGTCATTGTTGTTGATGTTGGAAGTAATGTTGACTAGTCATAAAATCTCAAAGAGTTTGAGAAGTCTCAAAAAGTTCTCTTGTCCAGAACACTACAACATACCAAGGGTATACGGACGTTCGGCATACCGACGGTCCGCGTCGGTGTCGGTATGACCCTCGGATTATTTTGGAAACCCACTTAGCCTCGGGACAACTGTGTCCGTATGAGCATCAATATGAGCGTCGGTATGAGCACCCATAACTTACTAGAAATTAACGATGCTTATATCGACGCTCATACCAACGGTCAGTTTTAACCTGGCCCGAGAGCAAACATTTGACATTTTGGCGTTTTGAACTTAGATCTTCTATTGTGGACTTTGTGCACGCAAGAAACATATCTCTGTTTGTCACTCTTTCTCTCTCTCTCTCTCTCTCTCTCTCTCTCTCCTTCCCTCTCTCTCTCTCCCTCCCTCTCTCTTTCTCTCTAAGCACACCTCTATCTTTCTAGATCTGAAGTTTTGGTAAGTATATCGCACATACTATAGCACTCTTTTCTCTTTATTTATGTTTTTGCTTTTATAATATCTTCTCTCTTTAATTTTGCAAGAGATTTTGGGATCAAGTCTTTGGAAATTCGACGAAGGACAACTTCAACTAGATTTTGACGACCACGATTCAAACAATTACATGGATCTAAGTGATTGTTTTGCTTTTGATTGACATAGAGTGAGAGAGATACATATACATACACACTCACATATGTATAAACACACACATGCATATCCATACACACATACACACATGCATATGCATAGACACATACACAATGCATACACACATACACAATGCATATGCATACACACATGCATATGCATACAGACATGCATATGCATACACACATAGACAATGCATATGCATACACACAATGCATATGCATCCACAATGCATATAAATACACACATGCATATGCATACACACATGCATATGCATACACACATGCATACACATAGACACATACACAATGCATATGCATACACACATGCATGCATATGCATACACACATGCGCATGCATACACACATGCATATTAATACACACATGCATATGCATACACATGTATATGCATACACACATACACAATGCATATGCATACACACATGCATATGCATACACACATACACAATGCATATGCATACACACATGCATATGCATACACACATACACAATGCATACACACATACACAATGCATATGCATACACACATGCATATGCATACACACATACATGCATATGCATACACACATGCATATGCATACACACATGCATATGCATACACACATACACAATGCATACACACATAAACAATGCATATGCATACACACATACATGCATATGCATACACACATACACAATGCATACACACATACACAATGCATATGCATACACACATACACAATGCATATGCATACACACATACATGCATATGCATACACACATACATGAATATTCATACACACATACATGCATATGCATACACACATGCATATGCATACACACATGCATATGCATACACACATGCATATGCATACACACATACACAATGCATACACACATACACAATGCTTATGCATACACACATACATGCATATGCATACACACATGCACATGCATACACACATGAATATGCATACACATGCATATGCATACACACATACACAATGCATACACACATACACAATGCATATGCATACACAATGCATATGCATATGCATACACACAATGCATATGCATACACACAATGCATATGCATACACACATGCATATGCATACACACATACACAATGCATACACACATACACAATGCATACACACATACACAATGCATATGCATACACATACACACATGCATATGCATACACACATACATGCATATGCATACACACATGCATATGCATAAACACATGCATCTGCATTCACACATGCATATGCATACACACATACACAATTCATATGCATACACACATACTTGCATATGCATACACACATACACAATGCATACACACATACACAATGCATATGCATACACAGAATGTATCATACAAACAATGCATATGCATACACACATACATGCATATGCATACACACGTACATGCATATGCATACACACGTACATGCATATGCATACACACATACACAATGCATATGCATACACACATGCATACACATACACACATACATGTATATGCATACACACATGCACATGCATACACACATGCACATGCATACACACATGCACATGCATACACACATGCATATGCATACACACCTGCATATGCATACACACATACATGCATATGCATACACACATACACAATGCATATGCATACACACATGCATATGCATACACACATACATGCATATGCATACACACATGCACATGCATACACACATGCATATGCATACACACATACACAATGCATATGCATACACACATGCATATGCATACACACATGCATATGCATACACACATACACAATGCATACACACATACACAATGCATATGCATACACACATACATGCATATGCATACACACATACACGATGCATATGCATACACACATACACAATGCATATGCATACACAGATACATGCATATGCATACACACATACACAATGCATATGCATAACCACGTACACAATGCATATGCATACACACATGCATATGCATACACACGTACACAATGCATACACACATACACAATGCATATGCATACACACATGCATATGCATACACACATACACAATGCATACACACATACTCAATGCATATGTATACACACATGGATATGCATACACATACATGCATATGCATACACACATGCACATGCATACACACATGCATATGCATACACACATGCACATGCATACACACATGCACATGCATACACACATGCATATGCATACAAACATGCATATGCATACACACATGCATATGCATACACACATGCATGTGCATACACGATGCATATGCATACACTTGCATATGCATAGGCATACACATGCATACGCATATGCATACACATGCATATGCATATGCATACACATGCATATGCATATGCATACATATGCATATACAGACACAATGCATATGCATACACACAATGCATATGCATACACACATACACACATGATTATGCATACACATGCATATGCATATGCATACGCACAGTGCATATGCATACACACATACACACATGCAAATGCATATGCATACACATGCATATGCATATGCATACACACATGCATATGCATACAAACATGCATATGCATACACACATGCATATGCATACACACATGCATATGCATACACATGCATATGCATACACAATGCATATGCATACACAATGCATATGCATACAAACATGTGTATGCATACACACATGCATATGCAAACACACATGCATATGCATACACACATGCATATGCATATGCATATACATGCATATGCATACACATGCATATGCATACACAATGCATATGCATACACAATGCATATGCATACACACAATCCATATGCATACACACATACACACATGCATATGCATATGTATACACAGGCAATAGAATACACACGTGCACATGCGTACAAACATGCATATGTATACACACATGCATATGCATACACAATGCATATGCATACACACATGCATATGCATACAAACATGCATATGCATACACACATGCATATGCATACACAATGCATATGCATACAAACATGCATATGCATATACACATGCATATGCATACAGAATGCATATGCATACACAATGCATATGCATACACACATTGGATCAGATGTGATCTCCACGTACATACTGGGGAGCACATGACCATGACAACTCAAAAATATATCACATACGTAATGGGGCTCTAGTCATGGATGCAACCGGGAAGTCAATGTGTCAGTCCATTCGACAACTTTGCTCCATAGGGTTTGGACATTCTGTAATGTTAAAATGGAGAGAACAGGATAGGGATTCCAAAAACTATATAACACATTCGATATATGAAGAGTACTGGCCAGCACTTGGGAATCCTATTTTGAGTTCGGAATGGATTCAGCATACGGCATGCGAGGTGATGTCTCATCGACGGTCGGAAGCTCGTGATGCTTTTAGAGCAGGCTTACCGAAGTCTATGTGGTTTGATGTTGAAGAGTGGGAATCGATTCACGAGGAGCAGCAACATACTCTTGATCGATATCGTCAACAGAGAGATGCGGCGGCCACACGTTTGGGTACGGTTGGAACGTTGCATTTAGGTAGCGGAGGATACGACACTATGCACTACCAATTTGTAAGTATCATGTTAATTATTGAATCTGTTTGTGTTCAGCACATCATGTATGTTCATCTAACATTTTGCATATTTATTATAGGAGTTGGCAGTGGGTCGTCCTTCGACGCGAACCCAAGAATCTTATGGATATCATCATGGATCATTGGCTGCACTCTTGCAGGACTTAGAGGGACACGGTGCAATCATTTCATGGGAGAATCTATGATTAGGTAAACTTATAACTTGGTTTTGTATTTTTAGTTGTTGTTTATAAATGTCATGTCAATTTGTCTCATTTTACACATATGCTTTGTTGCAGGATTGCAGGTGTAAATGTTTTGATCCCCTTACGTATATGTATGGTAGTGCTTTGCCACAATTTTGTATTACACTCCTATGTGGCAATGATGTACCATAATTTTGTATTCGACTCCTATATAGAAGTGCTTTTTCACATTGCCACAATTTTGTATTACACTCCTATGTGGCAATGATGTACCATAATTTTGTATTCGATTCCTATATGGAAGTGCTTTGTCACACTCTTGTACATCCTTCATTTATGGAATATACAACTTTTTGTACATGATTCATGGTTCATTTTTGGTCATATAAAATCATGTTTTGGTTGCCATTAGAGTACATAACACATGTACTCGGTTTAGAGTTGGGCAGAGTGTATTGTCTTTTGCTTAACAACATCATGCTGTAGCAAAAGACAACACAGTCTGCCCAAAAACATTTGTGCAGATATGATTGTCCATATGGGCATCGCTACGCCCAGTAGAGTCGTCGGTATGGGCGTAGATACACCCAGTAGAGTCCTCGGTATAAGCGCCCGTATGAGCGTCGGTAATACCGACGCTCATACCGGCGATCATACTGATGCTCATACGGATGCTCGTACCGACGACTATACCGGCGTTATGTTTCCGATGCCCATACCGACCGTGACATCTACATCGCGGAAAAAATTATGCCCATTCATTTTCCTCGGTAGCAACCTCGGTATACCCTCGATATTTTGTAGTGGTAGTTGTGGTGCTGTAGTTTTTTCCTTCTCATGTAAGGCAGCTGAGCAGGGTTCAAGTCCAACCTAGGAATGGATGCTTCCTCTGTAATGAGCGTTTCCATGTGATCTATAAAATCTGTGTACTTTATGATGGGTGTGTGAGTGTATTTCTGATTTCCGATTGTACGAGACGAAAAAAATCTTTGATATGTTGCTAATCACACAGAGTTACAACTCATTGCAAAGAGAGAGAAAGACAAAGAAAAATAGAGACGGAGATTCTATTTATTTTGACATATCGGATTACCCTTCTTTCAATATTTTTACTTTTTTTTACTTCTGTCACTAAACTCTGATCGGTTGTACTCTATAATTCCAATCTCTTATTTCTTCGATATAAAAAAGCTTTAGGTGAAAATATCACTATTCTATGGTACATGTTCTACAATTGCTTCAGTTCTGCCTGCAGATATGTCTCTTTAATCTTTGCATGCAAGGCCTCTAGATTTCGATTCCACTACTCCGGATGTATATTTGTAAAGAGAATAGTTTGCAGGTATGTTCTGGCTGCAACTGTTAGTTTCATTTGTGCGATGATCATCTTCTCTCTCTGCGATGGCGAGCTTCTCTCCCTACATGCAAATCACTCCTTGCAACCTGTTTTGGGTCGCGCGGGATTGATCCTTCAAGAGCCCAAGTAGCAGGTACTCTCTTACACCACTTTGATGGTGAGCAAGTGTCTGTAATTCAATCACGCACAGGGTAGAGAGACAAATAGAACACAGAAGTCATTCGCTTGTATGCGCGCATCGCACAACAAAATGACTACTCTCTTATTGGATTATAGAAAACGTAATACATAGTTTTCTATAAACAAAGTTTCCACATAGCATAATTGCCGCGTAGCATAAATTGCCACGGAAGATGACACATTACACTGTTGACAATGGACAAACCTGCATACTCAACCCTTTTTTTTTTTTGAGAGTACAATGAAATGAAAACCTAACCTAGTAAGGTAGACGCACCCATCATGAGAGACTCATGATATGTCCAGGCAAGACTTGAACTCAGGACTTCGTTCCATAGCTTTAAGACACCAGCCACTAAGCTATGCGGACTCGGACCTTATTCAACATTTTATATAATACACAACCCATTGCAGAAAATATTAACTGCAGATTCACTTCAGACTCTGTTGTACAACACAGAATCCACAAATGTTAATTATTCCCAAAGCTCTATATGTTATTTCTTGGCAATGTAACTCAGATCTATTATTATGCAGAGAGAAAAATAAAGGATAAGAGAATTATGCAGGATACTAATCTCACAGCTGCTTCTATTTTTTTTAATTACACATCGTATCTGAAAGTGAATTCGTTCTTGGTTTCCTGAGGAATTTACTCAAGTCCACAGGTGCTTGAAAAGACATTTTACACCGATACGCAGGTAGCGAGAAACATAGTCAGAGCCTTGTACCATTCAAATTCTTGACAAAGAGAATGCCGACCAGCTTCAGGTCTTCAGAATCCCCAACTGGCAACGTTATGTGGGACAAAATATGGACAGCCCGTACTAGCAACGTCAAATCTTGCCGTTATGAGACGGATTATTAGGCTTCTGTGTCGTACAAGCTCTTGCAAATTATGATATGGTGCTTGAAACTAAACTCTGCTTATGCTTCTTCAAGAATTCAGAAGAAGAAGACTCCTTGTCGAAGGAACCTCGGTATCCATCAGGCTGCTTGCGTTTACCAATCATCGGCAGCCAATCTGTTTTGACACCAGCGACATCCAATCCATTCTTCTTCAAGAATTCAGACGAAGAATCCTTGTCGAGGGAAGGATGATATCCATCAGCCTGCCTACGTTTTGTAATCGTTGACAGCCAATCCGTTTTGACATCAAGGACATCAAATGAATTATTTTCTGCCTTTGGTTCCATGTCCACGCCGAAAAGCCGCAGAACTGGTGCTCTGGAAGTGCCGGTCACCCCTCCGAAGGCAGATGAACTTGACAGTTCTTTCTGAGATTCTTGTGTTACGCATGACTGGAGAGGCTGAAATTTT
This sequence comes from Ceratopteris richardii, assembly GCA_020310875.1. Classification (NCBI taxonomy): domain Eukaryota; kingdom Viridiplantae; phylum Streptophyta; class Polypodiopsida; order Polypodiales; family Pteridaceae; genus Ceratopteris; species Ceratopteris richardii. Next base: position 94,619,734 of record CM035421.1, read on the forward strand.
TTGACCGCTATGCCTGCTTTAAGGTCGAAATCCGTAAGGACCTCACTCGGTTCTTCAGACAAGTTTTCTCTTTCATCGGACGATCCAAGACGTGTTTGACGTTTGGTGGAAAGCACTGAGGTCGTTGATGTTGAGACTAGAAATCTAAGTGAGCTATTTCGCTCATCATCTGTGCGAGTCGAAAGGCTGATACTTTCATCTGGTTCAAAACTTTGCTTACGATTGTTGTTTATCGAAGCCATCGACTCACCTGACTTGTTTTGATAGTTCTGATCGTCATAACGAAGCTCCATACCAGCAGAAACATCTTCGTATGCGCCATACGCGTTATCTTGTTGAACACCCCGAGAAAATCTTGATTCTCCGGACTCTGAACTCACATAGTGGATCTCCTGGTATGGCTGGTTAGGGATGTTCTCGCCGGCACTGTAGGGATAAACTTCATTGTAACGCGATGTTTGTGATATTTTTAGTAACGGATCATGCTCTAGCGATGGATTGCCTTCATGCTGCTCATCTGCTACTTTGTTCGTGTCGGTTACTTCTCTGATGGTTGTAAATTCTTCTGCGGTCGCGTCTCCGGGAGACTCATTCACGCGTTTGCAGACTATGAACAATCGTTGATTATTGGTGTCATCGGCCATGGATCGTTTAAAGATGACCACATCACCGGCTTTCAGCTTCTTGTCTTTGACAAAAGCACTCCACCCTTTAGTAAATACATAGCTCTGGCTGCTGCCCCAGTATGAGTACCGAAAACGCCACAATTTACATGAGGAATCCTGCAGTGTAAGCATCATGCCCTTTTGATCATGACGACCAGCTTCAAGCGGAAAAAATCTTTCTGCATGCTGCTTCGGAATGACCAGCCGATTGAGCTTTCCCACATCACTAGGAGTGAGGTTCTTATCAAATAGGTGCTCCTTCGCTTGGCCTGACTCAGCAACTGTCCTTGCACAAGATTCACTAATGTCATTTGATGCATTTACTTGCAATTTCACATGCAATCCACGGAGAAGTCTGCTACATACCTTCAGACGCATCTGATGAGGACATTCCTCCAGGATGAGGGTTATTGAAGAGCAAGCGTCGTTTGTAGGCCTCCAGCTCGTCTCCATATGTATGTCTCCTTAACATGTCTACTACTTCCGATTTAGTGTGCGCATTCAAGAAAGCATCTTCGATTTTCTTCATGTTCCCACCGTTCTTTGTGCTTCTGGATAGATCGAAGTTTGTTACCGCTTGAGACCCTCTGTACTTGATTGCAGCTCGGTCATAAGCTTGCGCAGCCTCTTGCTCCGTGTTAAATGTGCCCAGCCAAATCCTTTGATTCCTTTCATAAATTTGGGCTCCCCATTTCCCATTCAGCTGAGGCACGACTCCTTTGAACTGTGTGAAGATCTTGGTCACTTCGAAGGACGGCAATTGAGCATGATTAGTAAAATCGGTGAACGCATGTAAGGCGTCGCCAGGGGCAGATCTAATGGGAGTATGAATCGGTCGAAGCAAAGTTTCCAGGAGAAGACTGTTTCTCGGATCAAACGCAGTGTCAAAGCTACCATCTGAGGTGGATCTGCTGTCCCTGAGGATACGAAAAGGAGGATTCCAACATCTTTTCTCTAAATTTATTGAAGTTAACCTCAAGTCTCGCATATCTGAGCAACAGCGGTTGAGTAGTGGAAACTATGGAGCGGTTCGTAAGGCGATGGAAGATCTAAAACAACACCTTTTGACTAACTGAAGAACTGTTTGAGGGTTTATCGCATAGATGGATTGTGTAGACAGGTACGATGACAGAAACGCCACTTTCAGGACTAGGCAGTTTCAAGTTCTGTATTGTACAGATATAACCTACGTTTTCCTTGAGAACCTACGCCGACGAAATCAGGTTGGAAGATGTGAGAACGGAAACATGAATAGAATCAGTCTTCAACGAATTCGAAAGCTGAAGATGCTTTCATACTCAAGAAGATCCTGAAGCTTTTCGCTGCATAGAGCACTGGCGTGGAAAACGCTATCAAGAACAAGCGCTTACATCAGTCTATGTGTGAACTTCCCTGAAGAAGCCCTCTTTGACACAGTGCAAATGGCTCTCATGAAGTTATCTCGTTCCAACATATACAATGACATGCTGCATTACTGGAAATATGGCTTAACAGTCAAAGGAAGTACGATTTCTGTTCTCTGGCATGTAGTACTACGGTTGATTCGTAGCTTATGTATTGAAACAGACTGTAGCAGACGAGAAAGCACGATCTTGACAGCGGATGTAAGATAGGTATTCCTTAACCGATCGAAGGTTTGTGAAATTGTGATTCTCTAGAGTTGAGGAGACTTTGTCCGTCGTGTCCTGAATCGATTAGAAAATTTATTTGATTATATCCGAAAAGCAGTTGCCCTCATGAGTCGCACCGGACATTGGCCCATCAATTGCAACTTGCGACTGGGTGGCGGCATTGGCGGCCAACGATTCTAAAGAAAGAACCTGCTAAGGACGCCATCGTCTGTAATGTAGTTTTTATCTTCTGCTACACTTTTGCAATTGTACGGAACACGTTCCTACCGTGGACGCAGTCACGGAGCCACCAGCGTATGCGGAAGAGTACAACGTCTGTCCCAGAACGAACAAATATTCAATGTCCATTGCCCGGCGAGTACCAGGTCCACTCCTACTTCAGACTCGAGAGCACAGAACTTCTCCATATAGTATATAGAAACTCTGCGTGTAAGAATGAAGTAGGTCGAGTGGAGGACTATCGTCGTACTTATATGGAGCAAGATTGCTTCAATGATTATTATTTCTTTCATGATGCTATCAAGCTGTAGATGGCTATCAAATTGGAGCCTCCTGGACTACAGTATGGTGGTAAGATTATACGCTTCCAACTCCATCTTCGAAAACGGTTACATGCTTCCATGATTTGTCAGATCTTCCTCATCCTCTCACCACTATGGAGGACTTAAATATGCTCCTAAGTCTGAATAAGGTTTGCCAACATAAAGTTCACTTATGCGAGGATATGAAAAATGCTTCCTAGACATCTTTTTTGGAAACATATGATCTCATTGATATCTTTCACTACACTGGGTTCACTTGGTGTAATAATGTAAATGAATTCAATCTCGCTTCAAGATCATAGAAGGGAAACCTTTTCCTAAACCCCTCAATTCAAACACCTGATCTTGTGCCTCTTACATTTTCTTTTTCATTGAAGAAGTTCTTGGTTGTAGATCTCGCTGCGCTCATTTGAATGCTCATGTTTTAAAATTAGAGTGCACTAGAGAAATTGTTAAAAATGTTTCATTATATATATATATACATACATACATACACACACGCATATACATATATATATATATATATATATATATATATATATATATATATATATATATATATATAATTATGGTATACATATTTAATTATATATATGTAAAAACCCTAATTTCTACATATATTTGATTATATATATTAATATTGATCCTAAAACTTATTTTTGTAATATTTAATTATATATATTTAATTTAACTCAAAAACCCTATTTCTTATATATTTGCATATATGTCTCTATATGTGCATATGTTTGCATGTAAAAATCCTAAAACCTTATACTACATCTCTCTCTCTCTCTCTCTCTCTCTCTCTCTATATATATATATATATATATATATATATATATATATATATATATATATATATATATATATATATATATATATATATATATATACCCTAAAACTCCTAAAGACTTGTTTTGTATATATTTCAATATATATATATTTTACATATTCTCATTTTACCCTAGTTTTTACATACATTTAATTAAAATATTTACATATTCTATTTTTTTCCCTAATCTTCACATACATTTGATTATATATACTAAATTAATATATTTGTATATATGTGTTTGTATGTGTATATGTTTGTATGTAAAATTTTTGAAAACCTGATTTTTTATATATTAAATTATATATATGTAAAAACCCTAAAAATCCTAAAGACCTATTTTTTGTACATTTTATTAAATATGTATTACATTTTTTTATCTTTTCCCTATTTTTTACATCCATTTAATTAAAATATTTACACATTCTATTTCCCTAATTTTTTACATACATTTGATCATATATATTAATATTAATCCTAAAAGTTCATTTAGGATGTGTTTTTATGTAAAAACCCAAAAATCCTATTTTGTAATATACTTAATTATGTATATATAAAAACCCTAAAAATACTAAATATCTATTTTTTATATATTGAATTGTATATATTTTACCATTGTAAATAGACCACCACCATCAGGGTCTGTTCTTGCAAATCCAACCCTAGAAGACTTGGACATGATGTTCAAGGCATAGCCAACACCTGCAAACCTAGACAAGAGCTACCCTAGAGCATATTTAGAGATTGAACGGACAAAAATGTGCATAAAAATGGTGGAACTAGCTCAAGCTATGTTCGAGGCAAATCAACCATTCAATCAGGCAAATGCTTTTACACCGGGTTTGCACGTCCAGGGCTTACTAGATAGATTAGAGTAGTTGGTAAATTTAACGCAAGTTTCTTTACCTCACACAGGCTCCACCAACTATTGGAAGAGAAAGCTCATCACCAAAGAAAGTCTATGTTCCTGACTCCATAGATGATGGAGAACCTCTTTCAATTCAACAATGCTCTCAAAATTTCTTGCGGGAAATATAAGAAGAGAAATGGGCCAAGGAGAAGGATAATCCCCCTCCTATTCTTGAGTTTGATGACCTTCATGATAAATTTCCACAAGACATTCCATCTATTTATGGAGACCAAGTAGAGCAACAAGAGGAAGAAAGTTCAAGATTTGAATCTGATTCTTTACAAGAGTTGCCACAGTTCACAGACCCATGGGAATCTAAATCTGTCGAGACTAGAGCTCCCACAATATTGATCAGAAATGAAGTCTCTGTGGTTCCAAGAAACACAAAAGTTGTGAAGAACACTAAGGTTCAATGTCATCTCACTTAGAAGAGCTGCTCAAAGTAAAACCTGAGTTATGGAAACATGTGGCAAATCAGGTCCCAGAACTTGATTCCAAAATGCCAAAAGCAGGCTCTAAGCAGAAGGTCTCAGAGATACCTCTAGACAAAATAGGGGACATGTGTGAGGGTGAAGAAGGTAATACTCATCTTCCAATCACCTAGCAAGGTTACACAATCAAAGTAATCATAGATTCAAGTGTTGTTGCTGCTATTGCAACCACCTTCTTGTGGAAGCGATGGGGCAAGCCCACATTAAGACCAACTAGAATGAAGCTTCAGATGGTTGATGGCCATGTGGAAAGACCTCCAGGATTGCTCGAAGGGATAACTCTAACCACTTGTGGTGTAGAGTTTGAACACACATTTGCTATATGTCATTTTGAAAAAAATAATGTCTACAAGATGATCCTAGGAAGACCCTTCCTACGACAACTGAAAATAGTACATGATTGGGGAACCAACTCCTTATACTTGTAGTGCTTAGGGGTCACAACCAAGGTCAATTTGAAGGATTACACCTTTAGAGATGTACCACCCCTACAGTGGAATCCTATCCACAAGGAGCAAGGAGATTCAATCTTTGTGCATTATAAAAGTTCATCTGATACATCCTGGATGCATGAAGATACTGATTTGTGGATGTGCAAGGTCGCAAAGGAAGAGGAAAAATGTCTAAATGCAATAGAAGAAGGAACTTCTCAAGGAAATAGACCAGTTAAAGACCCAGCCTATACACCAATAATCTTTCTAGATGAGGAATTTGAGCCTCATGGTTGGGCAGAAACCTTAGCCACCATGGACATTGCTGTCAGTGAAGAACAATGGACACCTCATTGTGATGAGGAGGGATACGATATTTCAATGTTCATGTCTGAGCCCTTGTTAGAAGAATGTGACCCTAGTGACTTCATAGAAGAAGAAGAGAATGATGACAATCTAGAGTCCATTGTGATGGATAGTTGCTTTATTTTAGAGAAGCACTATCTAGAAGACATAGGAGTATTTACACAAAAAGAAGAACCTCTCAAAAGCATCAAAATGGTAAATTCAAAGAATGGAAGTGAGGGGGATCAAAAGAAAGAGAAAAGAACATTAGTGAAACAGGAAGAGGAGGAACCATTGTTTGAAGTAGTACCAAAAAATTTCAAGAAATATGAAGTGGAAGACCGAAAAATTTTGGTACGAATGCCTAAGAGAGAGGCCATCATAGGAGAAGCATATGATAATAAAGAGAAGACCAAAAAGATTGTAGTGACCATTGAAGAGAACGAAGAGAGATGCACATACATAGGAGATGACCTAAGTCCAAAAGAAGAAGTAGAGCTTGTAGCTCTATTAAGGGAATAGAGGGACGTGTTTGCATGGAACTATAGAGACTTGAAGGGAGTAGATCCAAAAATTTGTTCTCATATGATCCCCATGATAGCAGATGCCAAGCCCACCAAACATAAGCGCTACACATATAATGACACTTATGCAGCCAAAATAAAAGAAGAAATTGATAGATTGATTGAAGTTGGATTTATCTATGAGATTGAACATATGGAATGGGCTTCCCCCATTGTAGTGGTGCCCAAGAAGAATGGAAAGTTGTGTGTATGTATTAACCTTAAAAAAGTTAATGCTGCCACGATAAGAGATAGTTATCTGCTTCCAATCACTAAACATTTACTGGAGCATGTTGCGGGCAAGGAAGTGTATAAATTCCTTGATGGAGTTTCAAATTACAACCAAGTAGCCATTGCCCCAGAAGATCAACACAAAACGGCCTTTGCCAGAGAGTTGGGAATCTTTGCATTTCGTGTGATGCCATTTGGACTCACCAATGCACCTACAACATTCCAAAGACTCATGTGTCATGTCTTCAAAGAGTTCTTGCCAAAGAGCTTAGAAGTATATGTGGACAATTTATTTGCTCATTCCCAAGAAAGAAGATACCACATTCTTGAGCTCAGACAGATCTTCAACAAGTGTAGAGAATATCGAGTGTGTTTGAACCCAGAGAAGTGTGTGTTCATGGTATGACAAGGTAAAATCTTAGGTCACATTGTTACTAAGAATGGGATATCTACAGATGAGGATAAAGTAAGAGCCATAGTGGAGCTGTCGAGGCCAAGGAATGTTAAAGAGGTACAAGCCCTTATGGGCTATTGTGGATATTATTGTAGGTTTATTCACATGTATGCAATTATAGCTAAGCTTCTTTATGCCTTGTTGACAAATTTCGAGTGGAATGATAAAGGCGAACATTCCTTCAATCAGCTGAAGAGACATTTGTGCTCAGCACCAATATTGACCACTCTTGATTGGAATAAACCATTCCATGTCCATGTGGATGCATCCAATCATGCTATAGGATGTGTGCTAGCACAACCCACAAGTGAAGGAAACCTAGATTTGCCGATAGCATATGCTAGTAGGCAATTAAATGTGGCTGAACAAAACTATACGACAACCAACAGAGAAGGCTTAGGCATGATATATGCTTTAAAGGAGTTTATACACTATTTATTGGCCAACAAGTTTAAGTTTTTCACTGATCATCAAGCCTTATTATATTTGGTCAATAAACCTTGCAATACCAGACGCCTAGTAAGATGGTTCCTCTTATTAATGGAATATGACTTTGAAGTGGTTGTTAGGAAAGGTAAGACCCACCTCATAGCAGATCACCTTTCTTGCGTCACTTCAGAAGAGCCACCACAAGGAGTGTCTGATGAATCGCCCGATGCTTATCTGTTCAATCTAGAAGTTGTTCCTAAATGGGCAAATAAGTTGGTACCAGTCCTAACCTTTGGACCTGCAAATAAGAATGTGAAGACGAACAAGGATGAAATTGTACGATCACAAAACTATCAAATATTGGCAGGATGCATGTACAAACAAGATACAGAGGGTGTACTAGCTTTTTGTCTCGAGGATGATGAAAATGGTAGTTTGTTGCAACAAGCCGATGAATTAAGGATCGCTAGGAAATCACTATTCTAAACAACGAACATTGTCGAATCTAAAATGTTTAGGAGTGTATTGGCCTAGCATGGACAAAGAAATTCATGAGTGGATTAAGAATCATCCAACATGCAAAGAGAGACCCCCAGTGGAGCATGCCACCCTTTATCACATGTCGTTAACTTGGCCTCATGTGGATGCAAAAAGCATCCAAAATTAGGAAGGTTAATGCCTTTCACGTGTGAAATCGAAAGAGAAAGAGGAGAGAGTTGAAAATGGGTGGGAGAGTCATCATGTAGAGAATGTAGAAGTTTAATAGAAGGACTATATAATAAAGAGAGGAAGATACCACGTCCAAATCAAAGAGTGAATCTTGGAAAAGCTCTTCCCCTTGTGACATGCCATGGGGCAGCCATCTATGACCTCTCCACAAATCTAAGGGTGCATGGGTGTATTATCATATGAAAGGGGTCGTTTGGGGACACCTTCCTCCTTGCGAGGGAGGTTCTCCCACCTTCCAGGGGGGCTTAGGGGATCTAAACCATATGCTTTAGCAACAAAAGCCTCCAAATGTACTCAAAACACCACCTCCTTCCAAATATATCTATGCAGTTTCGATACCACTATTCTATGTTAGCATAAAAACTACTATGAAATAAACTACCAATGCCTAGAGAGATGGATGTCTCTAACCAGCAAGTCTACCCATATATATACTTCTAAGGAAAAAGGAAAAAGGGGACGAAACTCTAGAACGGTGTCACACATGGCTGCCAATCCAAGGTCCAACACATGGGTTTCTAACCTTGGAAATAATAGGATCTCTGCACGCATTCTAAAAGAATATCGCTCAAGATTTTATGCGTAAGTTCAGTGGCTTGAGAAGCTTCCCTAAGGGTTGAAGACCATATCCTTAGAACGCCTAAGGGGCTAAACCCTTCATTTGGAAATATACAAAATCTAAGGGTTCAAGATCGAACCCAAGCATTATCTCCCACCTTGGCAACCCTCAAAATCCATATATTTATCTTTTCAAATCCATATGTTGTAAAATATAAATGCCACCATCAACTTGCTTAAATTGCATGGATGAATAGTCATGTAGATGCCACAAATTCGACATTTTAAAAAATGTATGTAAATCAGCCAAAAAATAAAAAATATGTTCCTCACTAGGACCATTGGGCATCATAGCATCTACATAAACAATAATGATAAGAAGTACATCTTTATCTTACCATACTAAGCATATTGTGCTTCTTTAATCCATGCAATGCCTGATTTTCTTCCATACCATTTGTGCACAAAACTAGGGGGGGGGGGGGGGCATACACTTCTTCATGCAAGTCCCGGCTCAAAAATGTAGTTTTCATGTCCAACTAATGTCATTATACATGTACGTTAATAAGAGTCATCAAAATCTTTGGTTTTTTCTTGGCCATAACCTTTATCTACAAGCTAATCCTTAATTTGATCAACATTATCCTCATGTTTGTGTTCCAACTTATAGACACATTTAATGTCAATGGCATTCAGCTTATAGACACAGTTGTTGATATGTTTTGGTAGTGATGCGTGTGAACACAATTAGGACTATTCATGCATATTTTTCCCTCTTTAGGAGATTTTTTTCCCTGGCTTGTATATATGCTTATAACCCTAATGGGCCCCTTATCTTTGTGTACTCACTTGGTAATTCATTCAAAATTGTGTTGTACTCCAAGATTCTTCCTCTTCCTTCTGTTGTTCATGTGCTTGCCCAGACCTTGAATTCCAACATTTGGTATCAGAGCAAGTCCCTGCTTCATCTAGGGTGTTGTCAAAAACCCTCCAATCACAATCTCAAAATCACATGAATACTCATGAGCATACTCAAGGCCATAAGGAGTTCAAAACAGCTTTGTTGTGTGGTGTGAAAATTTTGATTTTTAGCTCATTTCGGTGTTCAAACGCACTATCAAAGTGCCTATACATGCAATTCCATCCATTTTTGCCAAAAATATATGCACGTTTCTGCTCGAAGTCTACTACAAGTTTCTTACAATTTGATAGGGTGATTATGCTCAATGTTTTGAGATACAATATTTTTTTGCATCACGAAATTTAGTTAGTGGCTATGGTTGATAGAAATGATGTATTCCATATGTTGGTTTTTGAACACAAGTTAGATGGTAACAATTGATTGTTACGGGAATGTGTGATGTGTCATGTATTGGTATAAAAAGGAATGTGGAATATTGTATAGGGTATTGAAAAATGCCCTACTACACTTGCAAATATAGTTGATGAAGGTGATGTAGATGGCATTGAAGATGATAATCTTTAGATTCTTGTTCGTGTTGCGGTTCCTCTTGCACCTACTATAGAGGAACTTTGTTGGGATGATAGAGATGCTCAAGCACATGCATTGATATCCTTCTCTATCAAACATGCAATTATCCCTCATATTCACCCTTGCAAAACAAGAAAGCATGCTTGTGATACACTTATCTTTTTTATACTAGACAAAAAATAAGGTTGGTGTTACTTACCTCTAAAAATAGTTGTATAGTGAGCATATAAATGAATGAGATTCTATGGATAGTTTTTTTTACAAAGATAAAAGATTTTATGGAACACTTGATTTTTGTTGATGAGTTCTTAAGAGATAGTTTCCTTGTGCAGATTGTTCTTAATTGTCTTCCAAATTCATATAAGAGTTTTGCTTCTACACTTTGATTCATAATGAAAGGCAATTTAAATGCCTTACAATTTGAGAATTTCATCTCTCTTTTGTTGTAGGAAGATTAGTCCAGGCAAAGCACGTCTATTATGTGTGTTGTAGATCAATATTTTTTAGCTAGTTTGAAGGGAAAGTGTAAATGGAGCTCATCTACTAGTAAGCAAAAATCATTGTTAATGCTGCACAATTCGAAGAAGAAAGACAAAAGATGAGAGAAAAAAAAGAAAATTTCAAATAGTTTTGCAAACACTATAAAGGAAATGATCATGTCATAAAGATTTGCGCAAAATTGTCTGCAAAAGAGGCAAAGAAGAAAGAGGCTTGAATGGTTGTTGTAGAGGCCTCTAAACCAAACTAGATTTTGCTAATCTTTTGCATATGGAAAAATGGGTATTTACTACAGTATACAGTTTTGACCCATCTTCTCATGAGCATTTTAAGTTTGTAGTGGACTTAAAGGTTTGGTACTTTAATAGTTGGGAAACCAAACATATTACCTCGTAGTGTAGTTTCTTTAGTTCACTTGAGCTTGCCCCTACAGGGAATATTGTCACATGCACAAAAAAACTTTTAATATCATATGATGGGAGTTGGTCAAATCAATTTGATTACTCATGACTGTAATTCTTTCACATTGTCAATTGCATTGTATGTGCCAGGGATCAAGAAAAATCTATTTCTCAGTTTTACCATTACACAAGATTGGTTTGAGTTTTCAAATTTGTTCATGAAAGGTGTAAAAATCATGATTTTCCAAATGGTGATGTCATTATTACTCCTTGAATTTTATGTCATGGGTTGTATAAGATCATAGATTATGCAAAATATGTGAATGAATCAGCATGTGTAGTTTAAAATTCTTAGGCTACCTTAGATGCAAGGCTTTGGCACACATGGTTTGGTCATCTAAATTATGCTAGTTGCTATGCCTGTAGAAGATAGACCTTGAAACAAAAAATTTGAGATTTCTCTCAATATAAAGAGCCAAATACTTTGAAAATTTGTACACATAAACTAGACCCTCATGTAAAATATCGTGCTAATATATCTCTAGGACACGTTTTAAGAATGTTCCTTTACCATCTTCAAACTATAGCTTCCCTTTTTGCAACAATTTATTGAGGCCATATCTATCTATCTAAACTAGTATGTGCAACAAAGACTTCATTAGAAATCAAAATCTAGAATATGGTGGTGAGCTATCAAGCACAACATGTGATGACATGTATAGTGGTTATGCTGAGATATGTGAGGATAGATAGATATATGGATAGATAGATGGATAGATAGATAGATAGATGGATAGATAGATAGATGGAGAGATAGATAGATGTGAGTATAGAACTTTTCATTTCTATAATGTGTATAGTGGTTATGTTGAGATATGTGAGGGATACTTTCCATGAGATTCACTAGCCAACTTACTCACTCGTGGACATTAGGGTTTCCTCTATGTATATCTGTTTATATATTGTATTGGTTGTATTGTTGTATTAGGTAAATTTTTAACATTATTTTTATCTAGTAGAATAAGTAGAAGATGATTATTCTTCCTTGCCTCAGTCTTTGTGTGCTCATCTCCTTGTGTATGAGAGTCTGTGAGAACCCTTTTTTTTTACCTCCTTTCTCTTAGCATATGGTAGAATCCACTAATTCACCTTAAATCATCAAAGGTGATTTATCCATATTCGATAGAGACAAATAATGGAGAATATTATATGTAATGTTATATCTATTTAATATATATTCACAATAATTTATGCTAGATTAGATAGCCCACAAGTGTTTTTTCCTTCACTAACTAGAATTTAGGAGAGTGATGTACATGGAAATAAGTTTCCTTTGTATGAGGTAATGTTGAGTAAATTCGATATGAGAAATCTTACTCTATGATCAAGTGATTCTTCCTTGCAAGTGGTAAACCCTAATTTTGTAACATACTAAAAAGGACTAGTGCACTTGGATCTCACGTATCAAGAAGCTTAATAGTGATATTTGAAGAATTAAAATACATGGAATGGAAGAACGAAGTTTGATGTGTATATTATAGGTGTGCATCTCAAAAATTTCCAAAGCTTTCGAATTTTTTAATCCCATATGACTTCAGCTAGTGAGAAATGCACCAGATTTTGAGTGATTACGATATATGTGCTAAAGACTATAAGAAATGAAGAAAAACTCTAATACATACGTGGGTGACATTGGAGTGGATGCCTCCTTGTTAACATGAAATTTATTTGATTCCAAGATCATGCCATCCTTCAAAATCATGTGACAAACGTTTCTCTAAGATACCACAGAGGAACCTTGTGAGACATTTGATGGAACATGGATTACTTTGCACTAGAAAGCATAATCATAAATAATGTAGATTTAGAAGATAGAATTTCGATATTGAAAGATACATATTCTCATGAAATGTATTAGGTATTCCAAAAGATAAAACATATTGCATACATTTTGAAATGTGTTGGGATCATTCCTTATTCATAAGCATAAGTGATTACTACGAAGGCAATAAGGAATGAGATATTTAGAATACAAAAATTAGTCAATCTTACTTGGTTATAAAGATTACATTCATCAAAAAATGAATACATATCAATCATGATATTTACAAAACGCAATTGCAAAGGAATGAATGAAATTCTTTATTAATCCTCTTATGGTCTATGCATATCTACAACTGCTCATTGATGAAAGTAGACTCTAACAGCTTGTCAATTTCCTCTTTTACATGTTTCATGTATGTTGGGCTCATTTGATATCACTTTTTTTTATGGAGTGAAATTAGTACACATTGGTTGACACTTCCTTGTACATTAGTGTCATTCTCTTGTTCACTACATCACTCTCAAGGGGAATTTGTCTGTATATTTCAATAGTAATGTGTTTGTATGAACTTAAAACTATTGAGGTACTCTTTCCCTTTTTAAGAGGATTTTTATCCTTAGCTTGCACGCATGAATATGAACTCAAAGGGATTCTTAACTTTTTTCATTAAACACTTTGTATTACACTTTATGTTGCGCTCATAAGCTTCTTCTTCTTCTTCTTCTTCTTCTTCTTCTTCTTCTTCTTCTTCTTCATCATCATCATCATCATCATCATCATCATCATCATCTTCTTCTTCTTCTTCTTCTTCTTCTTTCTTCATGTTTTTGTGTGGATTCTTGATACCCAATCTCCAAAACCTACCTCGTACATGTTCATGGAACAATCCAATAAAGTTCTTTATCTAGAGGTTGTAAACCATGATCTCTAGCTCCATATATGCACATGAAGCCCATAACACACATGGAGTTCTCTCTAGTTCACCGTCGAGCCATATAACCACAACCATCATACATGCATAATTCTTCAATCAAGACTTCATCCTCTCTTTTAACTCTCCTATATTTAAAGTGTATGAATGGATTCCATGTGCCATCTCACCATTAAACATTCCCCTACTCATGTGATGTTTTCTTCCCCTTGAAGAAATCTTTGATCATGATAAATGTAGAGTAAATGTTTGTAATGCTAGAAGAAAGTGCTCAAAATCCCTTGAACCCCATGACATAGTAGTAGTACATGGTAATCTCTCTATTTTTTCCCTGTATCATTCTCCTTCAGAAGCTCAATAAGTGACTATTATCTTCAATATGGTGGAAACCTTCAAGACCTATTATCCGCCATATACACATTACTTCCAAATTATGACTCCCATAATGAACTAAGCCCATATGTTGTTTCCTCTTTGGAGAAATAATATGAAAGACAAATTACAATGCCAAGCCATATAGGCTTGACTATACGTCCTTCTAGATAATAAAACATGCAATATCGTAAGTGATAGAACAAAATGCCGTTGAAAGTGATTGCAAGCTAATACCATAGACTTTTCCTCATACCCCTTTAGAACCAAGATGATAGACGTGTCCTCATACCCCTCTACAACCAATATAATAGACTTGTCCTCATAGCCTCAAGGTATTCCTAACCTTGAGATCACAGGAAACTTTTTTTCCCTAAAATATCCATGTCCTATGAAAATAAACTTTCCTAGTTCACATATAAGAAGTGGAAGTAGAATTAATTCTTTACATCATATTGTTTCAAGAAGTCCTTTGATTTTTCATCAATAATTTTTGAATAGTTTCTATTTGAAAGGTATATAATCGCACTAGCGCACACTAGTTTTTTCTCTTTCCCTTGCTCTACCATAAGAATGCAAAATCATTCCTTCTTGACATTCAAATAATCCATAGATAAAAATTATCCTCATTAGTGCTCAATCATCCTCATGGCCAAAATCCAACACTCCTATAGGTCAAATCTATTGCTATATCTAAACAACCCAAAAAGAGAAGTTACCACTCCAATCCCAATCTCATCTAGTCAAAGACCATCACTAGAAATAGACATAACCACTTCTTTGCTAGAGTCTTAAGGTGAGACTTAAACTAACAACCATGACTATTAGATCTCCCTCTTATATTGGATAGGATAGTCTTAGTCCTAAATGGACAATCTATAGCATATATAAACTCTTTCTATCCCATCTAAGGAAGAGGAACCTTGTGATGGGATCATTTACACTTTTTCTTGCCCTTAAAAGAGACTCTGCTGAATACATTTGGCCTTACTCTCCATAAATGAGAAATCCCTAGGTATAGCCATAGCTCTACTCAAATCGCAACTAAGAGAAACTCTCTAAACACCTTTTCTCTATAGAATCATACCTTATGGATAACGGGTCCTTCCCACCCCACATATGGAAGAAGCATTTTCCAAGGAAAATAATTCTCACCATCCTATACTAGTGGTTTTCAAATCCAATCCATAAAATACATTTCCACTAAACTAGTCATGTACCTAGTTCTCATAAGGTCGAGGATAATAATCTCATATATCACATTTGGTAGATTCTCATGAATCCCTTATCCTATGACTAGGATAACTTGGTTTAGATGATTCTAAGATCACCTAACTACCAAGTCTAACTAGTCTATCGGTTTCAATGAAGGTAATTTCTAGTTCCCCCTACTAAATGACATCCTATCTTCTTTCCTTGGGATCTAATGCTGTTAATGGAGCTACGGTTAATCCAAAGGCCTTAAGTGCATAATGTGAGAATGCATATATAATCCTTATGAGAACCATAAGTCATGCAAAACACTCTAAAAGGTCTCCATCTAGGCTATTTCATCTAGAGTAGCTAGGCCTAAGTTTCAAATTGACCATTTTGACTTGAATTCTTAGAATACGACTCCTTTTGGGTAATCATATAGATACCCCATTATATCTACTATTAAGAGACTCTCCTTAAAGGTTGCTAACCTTCATTGAGTATGAAATAAAAAATTGATATCTCTTGAAGATGCCCAAACCTTAGAGTTGAAAGTGTAGAAGCTTCCTATATTAATGTAAAAGTAAGATATTCCTTTCTCCATGGGATAGATAAAATGTACCTAGACTCTACCCCTTTGAAACTTAAGTCATAATCAAACTAATCATCACCATATAAGAAGTGGATTAAAAAAATAACTTGTGTCAATAATAAATTCCCTCTCACATAAGAAACAGAAGAGCATAGTCAAAGTAATCACCACCATATACAAGTGGATAAAAACAAACTTGTGTCAGTAATAAATTCCCTCTCGCATAATAAATTCCAGGCATGAGTGGCAGGCATACCACATAGGAGTTTTTTAAAACCATTCATATGATTTATGAGTGTATGGTTTGCATGCACATGCACTTGTCTCAATTTTTATGATGCAAGAATATAATATGCATAATTCAAAATCCAAGGAAAAATATAAATGATTTTAAGATGATTCTATGAGTCTTTTCGATGATTTTTTGAGATTCTTGAATTCTTTGATGTCATGGAGGATGTGCTTCTTGACTTCTCTCCAAGTCCAAATCCATGCCACGTTCATACATGATGATCCATATAACAGTTACATATACAAATACGCACATATACAAGTCCTGAAAGATTACCTACACAAGGTAAACAAATTTCAGCCATATCCATTGGAACTTGATGGATCTTTACTAATCCACTCCTGAAAATAAAAACTATTAGACAAAATTTATATCTTAGTAAAAAGATAATCCAATTGGAAACACTCAATCGAAACAAAAAAAAAACCTAGAAATTATCTCCAATTGGAATGGCCTAAACCTACTAGCAACATCAACACTATGCTAAATCCACGGGTGTTACAATGATAAAAAAGCTCTCTATAATCTTACTAAGCACTAAAGATCATTAAAAAACAATAAGCCGTTTGGAAGATATGCTCTCCATAATCATCTCCAAAAACTCCCTAAAAAATGGAGGTTTGTCAAATTCACACATAAAAAGTGTCAAAGAAGATGGAAGACCTTTGGGAATTCTGATTGGCCAAGGGGTATGTATCCCATATTTCATGCATTTACCACAATATTCGTGTCCGAACCCTCTTCCTTTCATCCAAAAATGGATATGAAACATGGGAAGCAATCCATTACTCCCTCCCAAGCCTAGACAACGTTCCCAATGAGAATGCATGCCTTCCAATATCCCACATGCAGCAAAATCTCAAGCTATTTATGTATTGCCACACTTTCTTTTCACATGGATCGCGAAGAGAGAGGAGACCTTGGCTCTTGCAAGTGGACTATATATAGGTAAGAGCCAAGGTCTCCTCTCTCTTCCTAATTCATAAGAAAGAAAACATGTGTATAGAAGTTTGATTGGGTCTTTAAATTATGCTACCATTACTAGAACTCATTTATCTTATAGTGTTGGATTGCTCTCAAAATTAATGCATGCACCCACACTTGATCACTTGAATGCAGGTAGAAGGATTCTAAAGTACGCCAAAGAGAAAATCAATGAAGGCCTCTTTTATGCATATGATTGTGATTTGAAACTAATGGGTTATTTAGATAGAGCTAGCTCCAAGGATGATAGAACTACCTCTAAATACCTAGTGATGCTTGGGAAGAGTTGTGTATCATGGATATCCTACCAAATGGCATCCTATCATGCTTCTTTCTTTGGGATCTAATGCTCTTAATGGAGCTATGGTTAATCCAAAGGCAGTAAGCGTGTAATGTGAGAATGCATATATAATCCTTGTGAGGCCCATAACTCATGCCAAGAACTTTAAAAGATCTCCATCGAAGCTATGTCATCTAGAGTAGCTAGCCCTAAGTCTCGAATTGACTATTTTGACTTGAATTCTTAGAATAGGTCTCCTAGTGGGTAATCATATAAATACTTCATATTATCTACTACTCAACGAATCTCTTAAAAGGTTGCTAACATTCATTGAGTATGAAATAAAACATTGATATCTTTTGAAGATGCCTAGAAGAAAGTAAAAGAAGATATTCCTATCTCCACATGATAGAGAAAATATTCGGTGTTTGATTCTAATGACCTTCAAAGCATTCAAATATCATCTTCCAATATTTGGGTGTCTGATTCTATTGAGCTTTAGTGCACGTTTTGCAAATTGACTTGAATTTATAGCTAGGCCTAAGAAAATATTTTTCCATAGCCATCCCTTGGTAGTCCTAGAGGTGGTATTTATAGCTTGTTTCAAGTCCAATGAGAATCATAACATTTGTAAGGTTTGCATGGACATGCTATGCTCATTTTCTAGCACTAAGCATGTTAGTGTAGGTGCAGTTTTTGGTGGCTGATTGATGAGATTTGAATTTGATTGAGTTTGGTGGAACTTCTAACTTGATTCCATGAATTTGGGTCCTCCTTTTTTATTTGTCCACTTGCAAAATCATGGTTGAGTCCTTTTTTTTCGCTACACCTACTGCAGAGCAGATTTGTTGGGATGGCAGAGATGCCCAGGCACATGCATTGATAGCTTTGTGTGTCAAACGTGCCATTATTCCTCACATACGCTCTTGCAGAATAGCTAAGGATGCTTGGGATACACTTACCACATTCTACCAAGCTAGGAATGAGGCTCGTGTTGCTTACCTCCAAAAACAGTTGGAGAGTGAGCACATGAATGAAGGTGATTCTATGGACAATTTCCTAACGAAGATCAAAGACTTGAAGGAACAATTGATTTCTGTTGATGAGGTTATACCAGATAGGTCACTTGTGCAGACCATTCTAAATGGTGTTCCTGATTCATATCAGAGTTTTGCTTCTACTCTTTGATTGATAATGAAAGGCAATCCGATTGCCTTGTCATTTGAGGAGTTAGTCTCTGTTCTGTTGCAAGAAGATCAGTCCAGGCAAAACAGGTCCATTATGCGTGTTGCATATCAAGCTTTCCTGGCTAGTTACAAGGGCAAAGGAAAATGGAGCTCTTCTACTAGTAAGCAGAAATCTGCAAATGCTGCACATTCGAAGAACCAAGACAAAGATGAGAAAAAAATCAGAAAAGCAGAAATTGTTTTGTAATTATTGTAAAGGGAATGATCATATCATAAAGAACTATCCAAAACTGTCCAAAACTCATGAGCAGTGCATGTCTGCACTATACTCAGATGTTTGCCAGTATTTTGACAGTGGGGCGACCAAACATATTACCTCGCAGCACAGTTTCTTCTCTTCACTCGAGCCTGCTCCTACATGGAATACTGTTATGTGCGCCAACAACTCCTCTTATCCTGTTATGGGAGTTGGGTAGATCATTTTGACTACTGCTGATGGTAGTTCTTTCACTTTGTCAGATGCTTTATTTGTGCCAGGGATCAAGAAGAACCTGTTATCAGTTTCTGCATTAGCCAAGATTGGCTTGGGTGTGAAATTTATTGATGATAGGTGTATAGTTCATGATCTGTCAAATGGTGATGTGATTATTGCTTCTGGCATTTTATGTCGTGGGCTGTATAAGCTCATAGACTATGAAAGATCTGTAAATGATTTGGGATGTGCACTAAATGATTCTCAGGCTATGGCAGATGCAAAGCTTTGGCATGCATGCTTTGGTCATCTGAATTTTTCTAGTTTGCTACGCCTGTAGAAATCTAAAATGGTGTCCTCTTTGCCCAAACTTGAGGCACCTGGAAAACATGTTTGTGAAGGCTCTATTTTGGGCAAAATGCAACGTTCATCCTTTCCAAAGATGGTTCAGTTCGGGCTACTCAAAAATTGCAGCTTGTACATAGTGATGTCCACGGTCCTATGAGGACAACTTCTTCTGGTAATTATCTTTACATCGTGACTTTCATCGATGATTTTTCCAGGCATGCATGGGTATATCCATTGAAGGCAAAGTCGGAAGTATTCATCTGCTTCAAACAGTTTTTGGTTTTGGCTGAAAATCTATCAACATGTAAAATGGGCACCCTCCATTCTAATCGAGGGGGGGAATATATGTCTTCTGAATTTAATGCATTTCTGGCTGAACGTGGGAAAAACACCAGTGTACAGTGCCATATACACCTCAACAGAATGGAGTTGCTGAACGAAAGAACAAGTCACTCATGGAGATGGCGAGGTGTATGGTCAAGAGTCGGGCTTTACCACATAGTTTCTGGCTTGAGGCTGTCATGTATGCATCATATGTACTGAATAGGTGTCCCACTAAAGCGTTGCAATCTATCACTCCATATGAGGCTTGGCATGACCGCAAGCCATCTATTGCTCATCTGCATGTTTTTGGTTGTTTGGCATATGCATTAGTGCCTAAACAACATCGTAGAAAATTGGATGATAAAGCAGTAGAATGTATTTTTGTTGGGTACAGTTCTGAAAGTAAAGGTTATCATCTGTATCATCCACAAACTAAGCACATTCTGGTTAGCCATGATGTTGTTTTTGTGGAAGATGCTATTCAGCCATTGCTTTCATGTACTAAGGAGACATCTGTTAGCTCCAAAGACATGTATGATACTTTGTTGCCTCTTTTTTATAGGTGGACAGTCTAGTGCTGGTCCTAATGAGGCAACTTCTCAGCCTTTGTAGGTTTCATGTGATGATGCAGATAATTCCATTTCTAATGCAGATGTACATGATGCACTTATTGATGAGAGAGCTGATATTGAGCAGGCAAGAACTATGCCAAAATGGCTGGTGTAGACCTTGCATGACAGCAAATTAGATGCACCTCTATCATATTGTACTCGTTCAAGCATCCCTTAGTGCCTTTTTTGCATCAGATTGCTATGCTATGGTTGCATCTAGTATTTGTGATGAGAATGAGCCTATTTTGTTTGATGAAGCACAAAATTCAGAAAATTGGATGGTTGCTATGCAATCTGAATATAATGCAATAATGAAGAATGGTAGTTGGTCATTATGTGACTTTCCTACTGGAAAGAAGGCCATTGGCACTAAGTGGGTATACAAGCTAAAGCGTAAACCTGATGGTACAGTTGACAGCTATAAGGCTAGGCTTGTTGCAAAGGGTTATGCACAGGAAAGAGGCATTGAGTTTGATGAGACCTTTGCCCCTACATGCCGTATGACTACTGTTTGGAGCATATGTGCACTTGCAGCCCATCATGGTTGGAATGTACATCAGTTGGACATTAAAAGTGCATTTCTGAATGGTGAGTTGCATGAAGAAGTGTATGTTTTTCAGCCCCGTGGCTTTGTGCAGAAAGGGCATGAGAACTAGGTGTGCAAATTAAAGAAGGCATTATATGGTTTAAAGCAAGCACCACATGCTTGGTATGAGAAGATACATGCCTATCTAATTGCACATGGTTTTGAGAACAGTCCAATTGAAAGCACCTTATATGTTAAGCGTGCTAATGATGTACTTCTGATCATTGTTGTCTATGTTGATGACATGCTGCTCAGTGGTCCTATTGAGAAGCATATTCCTGATTTTAAGGCTAATTTGCATGCCTCATTTGAGATGTCTGATTTGGGGCATTTGCATCATTATTTGGGCATTCAGTTTATGCATGTTGATGGTGGAATGGCTTTGTGTCAAATGAAATATATTGACACATTATTGTAGCGTTTTGGCCTTGAAGACTGTAAGCCTATTGGAGACAGGTTTACAATTGAGTCTTCATGATGCTGGAGATGCATTTGATGTTGTTCTCTATCAGCAGGCTATTGGATGCTTGATTTACTTATGCATTACTCGACCAGATATTCAGTTTGCTGTCTCACAGATGAGCAGGTTTATGCATTGCCCAAGAGTCAAGCATTGGCAAGCTATTAAGCGCATCTTTCGCTATTTGAGTGGTACTCAGCTACTTGGCTTGTTTTATCCCAAGGGGGGATCACTACCGCCAGATTTGCATGCTTTTTATGACTCTGATTGGGCTGGTTGCTATGACACTCGTGTGTCCACTAGTGGCTTTTGCTTCATGCTTGGTAGCTCATGTATATCTTGGTTGAGCAAGAAGCAGCCTACTGTGGCCACTTCCAATTGTGAGGCTAAGTATAAGGAAGCTTTCACTATGACTGTTGAGTGTGTGTGGCTCAAACACCTGATGGTTGATTTGGGTGTTGGTCAGACTTTTGCCACCACCATCTTCATTGACAGTTACAGCACATGGGGAGTTGCGAGGAACCCTGTGTTCCATGCTCGCACTAAGCACATTGAGGTGCATTATCACTATGTCAGGGAGAGGTTCACTGCTGGGGAGATCAACGTGGCATATGTGCCCACGCAGGAGAACATTGCAGAACTTTTCACGAAGGCTCTGCCTAGGGAGAAGTTTGAAGATTTCTGCAAAGCTTTGGGCTTACTTCCTTTTTTGGAGTGATTTCCACATAGCTTAGCACTTCCTTATACATGAGTGCCAACTACGTGTTCACCGCATCACTCCCAGGGGGGGATTTGTTGATATATTTAGGTAGTGATGTGTGTGAGCACTCTAGGACCACCGGGGCACTTTTTTCCCTCTTTAGGAGGTTTTTTTCCCCCGGCTTGTATATACGCCTATTGCCCTAATGGGCTACTTATCTTTGTACATTCTCTAGTATACATTCAGTATTGTGTGTTGTGCTCCAAGCTTGTTCTTCTTCCTTTCGCTATTTGCGTGCTTCCGCAGACGTTTAACTCCAACAGTAAAGGCAAGAAATCTGATGATGAAGCTAGTACCTCCCAAGCTAACTTTGCACGAAGAGGTAGATGTACAAGAGGAAGAGGCAGAGGAGGTAGACAAGGTAGGGGGAGATTCCAAAGCACCTCTCCATGTGCCATATGTGGATTAACTAACCACACAACTGAGAATTGTTTCAGGAACTCAAGAAATCAAAGAGGAAGAGGCTTCAATAGAGGAAGCTATGGAAGAGGAAGAGCAAACAACTTCAACAACTATAACAGCAACTACAACAACTACAATAACCAAGGAGGCTATAGAGGAAGAAGAGACTACATCAATTATAATGAAGAGCAGGCACAAGAAGACTCACTCTTGTTAATGAACATGACCATGAGGCAAGGTAAAGCAGATGAACATGTGTTTTATATAGATTTTGGTTGTTCAAATCATGTAGTAGGAAATGTGGCATTACTATCAATTGAAAAGATTTGGAATGTGAAATCCTCATATGGAAACATGAATCTACTCAGTAAGGTATTGTATGTACCTACCATAACCAAGAATTTGATAAGTGTTGGCCAAATTGTAGAAAAAGGCTTGCAAGTAAGGTTTACAAGAAATGGAGCATTTGTTGAAGATCCTCAACAAGGGTTTAGAAAGATAGCCAAAGGAGAAAAGACAGTTAGACTCTTTACATTTGAAGTACATGATACTAGAAATATAACACTTTTCAATTATGAAGGACAAACCTTATCAGAATTAGAAATGTGGCAGAAAAGATTAACTCACATAGGAGAAAGAACTTCAAAGCAAATTTGTAGGGATCAGAGTGTGCTTGGTCTGCCAAATATATCCAAGAAACATATGATATACAAATGCAGCTCATGTCAATTTGGGAAGTCTCATAGACAACTATTTATGAAGAAAGGTTACATTCATGGTGATCTATTGGAGCTAGTCCACATAGATGTTTGGGGACCTGGCAAAGAGCCTCCAATTTCAAGATCCATGTATTATGTATCATTCATTGATGATTGTAGCAGATGGACCATACTTTATTTTATGAAACACAAAGATGAAGCATTCAATTGTTTCAAAAAAAATATCTTTCTCTTGTTGAAAATCAGATAGGGAAAGCCTTAAAGAGGCTAAGGTCACATGGAGGGGGAGAATACTTCTCCCATGAGTTTGATGCATATCTCCAAGATAGAGGCATCAAAAGAGAAATCACCACTAGATATACTCCAGAACAAAATGGAGTAGCAGAAAGGAGGAATAGGACCATTGTGGAGGCTACAAGGTCCATGATTCATGAGAAGAAATTGCCCAACTACCTATGGGTAGAGGCTATATCCAGAGTCACCTATCTTATCAACATACTCCCATCTAAAGCATTGGATGGGATGACACCATATGAAGCTTGGAATGGAAGAAGGCCTAGCCTAGAACATTGCAGAATTTTTGGGTGCATAGCATATGCACATGTTCCAGGGTGTTATGGAACTACTCTGTGTATGTGTGTACATTCAATACTGAGTGACATTGACATAGGAATCTTTTTCCTTTTGATTGTGGAAAAGTATAAACCAATAGAAATGGAGAACGCACCAACTCTAGTAGGTCACACTATGGCTACATATTGATGAGGAATAATTAAGTGAATTGAATGGTGTACATAAAATAATGGTAGTATTTTGGTGATCAAACAACTTTATCCAACCACTATCACCCAATCCTCAAGCTTTTAGGAAATTACTTTATTTATGAGAAAACATGGGAAAGATCTTCTCTCCTTCTAAGGATATAGAATAAGTAAATTATTTTTATTTAAATAGAGCCCATGAGCTCAAGGATCCCTAGACCATGAGAATGGAGCTTTATCGAGAACATCAAAATAACGTTAGGTGGTGGAAACTTACAAGACATGAACCTGTTTATTCATAGGCATGGAAGGATGAAGAAACAAGGATAAAGAAGTTTTAAATACTCAAAGTTTTAGAATTATGTAGCATAGTCTATACAAAATCATTAATCATAGATGCTCTCTATCTAGTATCCATCCTTTTCTACACGTCTAAGCTTCATGATGGGAACTTGAGGTGAAGTGGGTTAGCATGTCTATGTCTAGGGCGCAATTTGTCATGTGTCAAATTCCTCAAGAGTTAGACTTTGGCATATCTGTCCATATATTTTTTTCCATTCGATCTAGAAACATAAATTGTTCTTAAATACTCTAGAACATAGATGGATGAAAGATGTTGTGCCGCTCTCTATCTCTAACCCCACCTCACCCCGCCAGCTCTCTCTCTCTCTCTCTCTCTCTCTCTCTCTCTCTCTCTCTCTCTCTCTCTCTCTCTCTCTCTCTCTCTCTCTCTCTCTCTCTCTCTCTCTCTCTCTCTCCCCTCCCTCTCTCTCTTCCCCTGCCTGCCCACTGCCTCCCACCCCGCGACCCCCTCTCCCCTCCCCTCTCAGCCCCCACCACCTCAGCCCCCAGCCCCTCACCACACCACCCTCCCTCTCAGCCCCCGCGAATTCCCCCTCACTACCCGCCCCTCAGCCCCTTTCCCTCTCGAACATGGTACCGGGCATTAAGGTTGACAAGGTCTTGGTTCCTGTATGAGTCATGCTATTAGGCTCTTGATGGTCTCGCATAGCGCTGTGCAAAATATTACAAACAAGGTGCCAGATTTGCAAAATGGAGAATTGTTATTTGTATACAAATGGTCCTTCTGAGTTAGCTGTTCAGGAGGCTGCATGGGAGCTTGTTCGCTATGCTCAAATCTCCCAAGAATATGGTCTTGTGCCCATCATGGAACGTGAGGTGCTATTGGATGGTGATTATGGTACTGACTAGACTCTGGAAGTAGCAAAGAAGGTCGGGAATGAGGTGTTCTACTTCCTTGCCCAGAACAATGTGGTTTATGAAGGTATCCTCTTGAAGCCAAGCATGGTGACCCCTGGAGCAGATTGCATGGACAGGCTGTTTTAGCCACTGCTAAAACTGAGAAGGGTAATTGGAGTTCGAGATTATACTGTATGCAATCTAGAATGGATGCAATAATGTGTTCCCTGACATAGTATGATTCCTCATGACCCTCCCTCCAGCCCCACCACCCTACCTCTCTCTCCATGTTTCTTTTGGCCACCTCAAATTTCCCTTTAGCGATCTCACTCATTGCTTTGATGTCAAATAAAGACTTCAAAAGGAGGGGGTGACTATGTGAAGGACGTAATCATATCCAATAACTTGTGAGGAATATATATAAATGCCAGCTAATTGAGCTAATTGAGGGTTGTTGGATGCTTATAAGGAATTCAAGGACTATTGTATGAGGGGTTGGGGCATCTTAGCATTTAAATTATTCTTGGAATCACCATCCATCAAATGTAAGGGATGTGCTTCTTAGGCTCATTCAAATATCACGGGTGGCACAAAATGGGGATCTCAACTTGCATACAAAAAGATCAGTAAAAGTGTAAAGGGTAAAAGTGGAAGAGGAAAAATGACTATTGCCGCCAACCATTCATGACGACTGCCTATTTTTGAGGATCCAATTCAAGATTGGTGGCATATTTGATCTACCCCCCAATTTTGGGCAATCAATCGGCACATGATCAGTGGACGTGAGGAATCGGCAAGGCCTTCTTGGCCTATTGGAGCCTATAAAAGCAATGGATTTGTGTTCATTTGGGATACATTCAGATACACACATTTCCATATGTACGTACAGAGGTCCTCTCTTTGCACTTTGTGGCTTCAAGCCTACTGTAGGAAGTCACTCTGTGGTGTGGATATAGAGCGTGGGCTTCCCAATGGAGGGCTAATAGCACTATAGTGTGAAGAGAGTGGCTTGGTTTTGTCATTCCGTGTGAGTTAGTGGTATTTTCATGCTCTTTCCCTTAAAGCAAGTCTTCATACTTTGTACTGATCAGTACTAGTCTGCATCTAGTTGTGATCATTATACGGATTGGAAGAGTCTCTTGTATTGAGGTTGTTAAGTTCTGGAGTGGCATATTAGCAGAGAGCATCAGCATTTGTAGCATTTCTTGGCTTACATTGTAATCATCTGTTCGAACTAAGGAATGGTTTGGGTCTCCCAATATTGTCGTTTGTTCTTAATCTTTTCTCTAAGAAGCTACAATTCTGTGCAATCATTGTTATCAGCCTTCTCACAGAAGTGTTAAAGGGTATACTTCCCTAAGGAGAACCTTCCTTGAGTAGGTGACGTACTAGAAGTGCTTATTCTCTACTCTTGTTAAAAGTGGATACCCCAGTACCTCCTCTACAGTTTGACAAGCCTAGTGGGACCCTTGCATTCTGTGAGAGGCCCTAAGGATAGTAAATAGTCCTTTTTTTCAGTATTTTTGCCCTATTGCATTTGCAAGTAGGTACATGACCCATGCGCGAGCAGATAAGCAGCCTCTTCGTATACGAAGGAGCCTTAACAAGTCAGCTATATCTTCAACTAGTGAACCTATCTCCCCTCTACCCTCTTTGAATTTATCTATTGAATTCGGTGCGACACCACTATCAAAGGAGAAGCATAGTAGAATATTAGACTTCTCCTCAGATACGTCAGAAGAAACACCACTGCAAATGGAGGATCTCTCTCCTTTACTCTCCAGACTCAATATCAAGTTCCCTACCTTCAAGGGACAAGCTTATGAGGATGCTGATGATCATGTGAGGAGGTTCATCTCCTTATGTCGTGGACGAGGTCTGTAGAACAGAGAGGATGCAATGTTGGTACTCTTCCCATCCACATTGGAAGGCCTTGCTCACAAATGGTACAGTCAATATGCAGATGGCCATTTTGCTACATGGGAGGCTCTGAAGACGGCATTCTCACAGACATTTTGACCTAGTGACCCCTTCGAAAGAGCTCTAGACCAAATCAAGAATCTAAGGCTAAGATCAGGTGAATCCTTTCATGAACTTCACACTAGAACAAAAGCACTTGTTGCATGTCTGCCACATGCTCCAGGTGACTTCTTGGTTAAAAAATAGATAGAAAAAGCTCTACCCAGGTCGTCTCAGCAAAAGCTACATGAGTCTCTTAGATTGGATGCAACTCTCAATGATTTCTGTTGTAGCAGCATCACGCATTGAAGAAGCTAGGCAACATTTTGAAGGGGATACACAACCGAATTATGCTGCAGAACTAGACCCTATTGGACAACTAAGGAAGGAACTGGAGGCATTGAGAATGCAACAAAATCAACAAGAAGAGAAGGTTTTGCCACCACTACGGTGCACTGATGATGAAGTAGCCCAACTTCGCCATGAGTTGGAAGATTTGCAGACCACTCAGGATATAAGAAGGCAGATTTGGTGCACAATATGTAACAACAATGGGCATTCCAATGCTAATTGTCCTAACAAGGTAAGTTGTCAATTTTGTCATAGGATGGCCATGAAGCTAGAGACTATTACTACCTCAAGGGTACACAACAAAGAGGTAACTCTCAAGCTTTGGATTCATATTATGCTAGTACTTCAAATGCACCTAATAGAGAGGAGAACAGACCAACGAAGCCCAAATATAATAGGTCTTTGATGTGCTACCATTGTGGTGAGTATGGCCATATGCAAAACAGGTGTTCCCTTCCAGAAGATGCACCTCCTTGTCAGCATTGTCCCGAGGCTAAGGATCACTACACCAAAGATTGCCCAAGAAGCCGTCCTGCTCCAATCCACATGATTGCAGTCTCTCCACAAGAAGAAGGTATGACCACTCAGTCTTATGTTGTTTCATCTTCTTCAATGCCCATGATGACTAGAGCCAGACAAGCGGCAACAACCCATAGAGAGGAACAAGAGGGTGTCCAGGATAAAGAAGAGGAAAAGAAGGCCGGGTGGAAGGGCCAAGCAGAAACTGAAGGAGCTTATGAAAGAATGGCTACTTCTCTAAGGCACCAACCAACAAGTCTGCAAGAAGACACTCATGAGGTAAACATTGAACAGATCTTGAAAGGTATTGATCACAAGGTTAGTCTATACGAACTTATAAGGATGGATTCAAAAATAAGAAGTGACTTATTGAAGATTATACACTCTGCTCACTTGATCCAATCACCCAGTATAGATGGTTTCATGGTTGATTTTCCCCCTGCACCCTTGGCAGCCTACCAAAGCTCAAGATTATCGGTTTGTATAAGGGATGAAGCTCTATAGGTGTGATCATACATGGAGGCTCTAGTATCAATTTGATGCCAGATTTCACAATGAATAAATTGAATTTGAACCCCACCAAGATGGCACCATTCACAGTTACACTAGCAGATCAACATCTGGTTGCACCTCTTGGCATTATTGAAAAGGTACTGATGATAGTACAAGGTTGCCACTTTGATCTAGATTTTGTTGTTATTGCACTTCCACAGGAGACTTCTTACCCTTTACTCCTAGGGAGACCTTGGCTGAGGCAAGCAAAAGCTTTGCAAGATTGGGGAAAAAAAACTATGGATTTCAACAAGCACCAATAGCCAACTGCAATTACATTTGGAAGAAGGATTCGACTCAGGGAAAACTATTGGGTATCGAGTGGATACTCAGGTAATGGCCTCTCTACCCCATGATGAAGATACATTATTGAATTGGATGATGGAAAGTGCAGAGTGTTGCACGGTGGAAATCAGTGAAATAGAAGAAGAAGTTACGGATGAAGGAGTTGCAGGAAAGGACATGAAGATCACAAGGAGTTGGAGAATGAGAGTTTGCAGGAGAATACAAACTTTGAAGAGGCAAAACATATAGAAGTACCCGGGATGGAAAGTTATGAGCTGGAGTGCAGAGAAGATCTTCCTTTTATGGATATACCTCAAGGATGGACCAAAGAACATATTGCAGAATATAAGTTAAAGTCCACTCCTGCATACAGTGGAGATGATTTCTCAAACAAGACTAGTCCTGAGTTGAAGAAATAAATCTAGGGGATGAAGAGAACCCTCAAGTACTCCACTTGGCCTCTTGGCTATGGCATTATCCTCCTTTACTGCAGAAGGTAACTTCTTTACTTTTTACTTACAAAAATGTCTTCGCATGGTCCTACAAAGATCTAACAGGTATACGAGAGGAGTTGGGATTACACAGAATACCCTTAGTTGAGGGAGCTGCACCTGCAAGAAGTAGGCTGTATCGACTCAATCTAAAATATGCAGAGGCGTTAAAGTTGGAAGTTACAAAACTAGAAGAAGCAGGTATAATTGTTCCAGTAGAACATTCCAGGTGGCTTTCTTCTATGGTTATTGTACCCAAGAAAAATAGTGGAAAAATAAGGGTTTGCGTTGATTTTTGTGCCTTAAATAAAGTGACTTTTCAAGAACAAGTACTTGAGGAAGTAGCCGGTCACACTTTGTATAGCTTGTTGGATGGTTTTAGTGGCTACAATCAGATAGTGATCCATCCTGATGATAGGGACAAAACAGCCTTTGTTACTCCATGGGGCACTTATGTCTATACTCGCATGGCTTTTGGTTTGAAGAATGCACCAGCTTCATTTAATAGAACAATGTATCTGATATTGGGCAAGTGGTTAACAACCTTTCTCCGCATTTTCATGGATGACGTTTTAGTGTTTTCAGGCATAGATAGAAGAGCAGCAGTTCAAGATTTCCATGATCATTTGGAAAATCTAAAGGAAATCTTTGAGCAATGTCTCAAAATAGGTTTGAAGTTGAATCCTGCTAAATGTCATTTTTTGGTCACCAAGGGCACTCTTCTTGGTCACATAGTATCTGCTGAAGGGATAACGGTTGACCCTGCAAAGGTTACTACTATTCTATCCATGCCTATTCCACAAAGCCCAAAAGAAGTGCAAAGTTTTTTGGGCCATGCAGGATATCATAGAAGATTCATACGAATGTATTCAGAAATAGCTAAGCCCTTATCAAGGCTTACGAGTAAAAAGGTCCCTTTCTCATGGAGTGGTAGAGCTGAGAAAGCATTTTGAAAACTAAAATTGAGGTTATGTACTGCTCCACTTTTAAGTGTTCCTAACTGGTCATTAGAGTTTCATGTGCATACAGATGCTAGTCTTCATGCTATTGGTGGAGTTCTAGCTCAACCGTCATCACACAAGGTTGATAGACCTGTCTCCTATGCCAAGAGACTACTCACCCAAGCAGAAAGGAACTATAGTACAACCGAAAGGGAAGGCTTGGCTATTGTATTTGCTCTTCAGAAGTTTTGGCATTACCTTCTCGGTGTACATTTTATAGTCATATCCGACCATCAGCTCTTGAAGTACTTGATAAACAAGACTAGAGTAGCTGGAAGGATTTGGAGATGGTTACTCCTCTTTCAAGAATTCAACTTTGATATTCATATTAAGCCAAGAAGAGAGCACTACATGGCAGATCAAGTGTCCAGGACTGCAATAAGCGAGAAGGCAACAAGTATTAATGATGAACTGGTGGATAGTAATCTCTTTCTAGTGGCAATTCAGACTGATTGGTATGATGGAATTCTCCATTTTTTCTCACTACTGGAAAACTCCCAGAACACTCGACACCTACAAAAAGAGAAGATTGCTCCTAAAAACCAAAGCATATTCACTTATAAATGGAAATTTATATAAATACTGTTAGGATGATATCTTGAGAAAGTGTGTTTATACAGAGGAGGTAAATCTTTTGCTAAAGGCAGCACACAGTGAAGGGCATCTAAAGGGGGAAGAATTGGCTCACAGAATCATCCACAAGGGACTATGGTGGCCTCATATTTACAAGGATGCGATCAAGTTTGCTAAAGAATGCCACATTTGCCAGAGATGTGCTCCTACGCCAACAAGATTGAATTTCCAACCATTAGTCATATCTATAGGATGGCTCCCATTTGAGCGATGGGGTCTTGATTTCATAGGACCAATTAGTCCAACTGGTCAACCTGGGGGTAAGAAGTATATTTTGATGGCCACATGTTATGCAACTAAATGGATAGAGGTTAAAGCTACTTTGGACTGCACGGCGTTAACAGTAGCAAAGTTCTTGTATAAACGTATTTTCTCAAGATTTGGTTGCCCACTAGAAATTGTTGGAACATCAAGTTTACACTATGCTTGAGGTGGATTTGATCTACATCGAAGGCTATAGCGTCGAAAGAATATCCGTTGGAGAGTTCTTTTTCATATGCTCATTTATTGTATTTTTTTTGAGAATATTTTGATGGCTCATTTACCATTGTAAAAGCCTTGAGTTGTACACATGTAAAGGTAGAAATATAGAGCCAAAATCCCACGAAATTTTGGTGGTTGAAGTTGCATTCAATCAAGCAAATCAAGTCACCCAAAAGTAGATCAATCAAGATCTTCACTTTTCCTAGATTGGAGGAAAGTGAATTGATTCCCTCCAACAACCATTCCCACCTTCATTTGAATTCAAATTCAAGTTGTAAAAGTCGTGGAACACTCCTAGAGGCTATATAAGGAGTTGAAATCACTTGTATTATACATGGAAGTAATATACATACACTTGTGACCATCATTGTCTTGCTCCTTCAATTTTCTGCATCATCTTCTTCGCCAATAGTAATCTTGCAGAGGCTCCTGCTCTCTCCTCAGAGCTCCAAATTGAGTGCAAGAGGACTCAGTATTAGTGTCTAGTTTATGCCTGTAAATTTTCAAAGCATTTGGTTCAGCAGATTTGGAGAAATCTCAGTTTTTCTGCCTCGGGGTCAATCTCTGCGTATTCCTGAAAAATAGGAAGCACCACCGGTGAATGTCGCATTCATTCCTATAGCATATTTTGCTTATTACTTATACTTTTGTGCATTCCATACACTCAACCCTATGTGTATCACTCCCATAAAAGGATTTTTTCTAATTGTAGTCACGCTGGTCTCTATGGGCATTTGAAGTTCATTGTCTCTTCCATAGATAGTAAGTTTTTTGAGCTAGTCGATCCGCGAACCTATCTGTTTTGTATCGACTCATTCTCCTTGATGCTCCAAGGTACATAGTGTGTTTCTTTGCACTTATCACATGCCTATAAGGTCTATTTGAGTCTCCATAAGCTTAAGGGCTGGTCTTCTGCCCGTTGGCTTGACCAAACTTCATCACTTCGAAACACACTTTTCTACCTTCGACAAGCTTCTCCAAGTTTCTTTCAGTGGTATCAGAGCTAGATCAAGATGGATGACGGCTTTCCCTCAATGATCGAGAAGCTTGATCGACACAACTACGCGGCTTGGCAGATTATAATGGAGGCCTATTTGCAAGGTAGAAATCTTTATGGAATTGTAGCAGGTGATGAAGCTATGCCTATTCCAAGATCCAAAGGAGGACCTACACAAGAGGAGACAGATAAGCTCACACTTTGGTGCACAAGGGATGCTCAAGCAAGGTCGTACATACTAAACTCTATCTCTGACTTTCTATTACCACATATTAGAGGATGCAAGACATCTCAAGAGACTTGGGATGCCCTGGAGACTTTCTTTTCTGCTAGTACCAAAGCAAGAAAGAATCATCTTTGGAACGAGTTCAACCAAATGAAGAAGACACCTAAACAAACCATCACAGAGTTTGTTACCAAGGTCAAGGAGGTTGCGGATCAGTTAGCATCCATTGGAGAGCTGATTGAAGAAGAGGTCATCATGAGGCAAATTCTCAATGGCATTCGAAGTGATAAGCAATGGCAATCCTTCACGACGGCTTATGATCTCATCATGGATGTGCAAACTCCAAACTTCAACATCTTTCTTGGACAACTCTTCAATCAAGAAGCCAATAATAGCATAAAGGAAGGTAACTCTTATCATGGTAGTTCAACTAGTGCTCTATATGCAGATAAGAAGGATAAGAAGCAGAAAGGCAAGAAGAAGGAAGAAGACGAAGAAGAGACTTCCCAAGCCAACTTCGCAAGCAAGAGCAAGTGGAAAGGGAAGAAGAAAGGACCAAAGCAAGACAAAGCCAAAGGTCAGAATGTTCAACCTTGTGCCATATGTGATAAGACCAACCACACCACTCAGAACTGCTGGTTCAATGGGAAGACCCAGAAAGGAAGTGGAAGAGGTGGATATGGCAGCAATAGAGCTAGAGGTGGACACAACTTCAACAACAACAATAGAAGCTATAATAGAAGGGACTACAACAATTATTCAGAAGATCAACCACATGAAGACTCATTGCTTCTTATGAACCTAAGCCACAAAGAAGGTAAAGAAGACGATCATTTGTTCTACATAGATTCAGGATGTTCGAATCATGTTGCAGGCAACATTGCTCTTCTATCTGACTTGGAAAGTCCAAAGCATAGACATGAAGTGCAAACACGGGATGACACGAAGCACAATGTGGAGAAGATTGGTAATGTCAAAGCTCCCAATGGCAGGACAAACATTCTGAGTAAGGTTCTCTATGTACCCACTATCACTAAAAACCTAATAAGTGTAGGCCAAATAGTTGAAAAAGGCTTGCAAGTTAGGTTCACCCAACATGGAGCTTTTGTGGAAGATCCATGTCAAGGCTTCAAGAAGATAGCCCGAGGTGAGAAGCATGGTAGGCTCTTTACTTTTGAAGTAGGAGATACCAGGAACATAGCTCTATTCAACTTTGGGTCTCAGACCCTAAGTGAGCTTGAAGTGTGGCATAAGAGACTTGCTCATGTGAATGAAAGAACCTTGAAGGATATATGCAGGGATCAAAGTGTTCTAGGACTGCCAAACATATCAAAGCAACACATGATCAACAGGTGTGATGCATGTCAGATTGGGAAGGCACAAAGACAACCATTCAACCACAAAGGCTACATCCACAACAACTTATTGGACTTAGTACACACAGATGTATGGGGACCAAGTCAAGAACCTTCATTGGCAGGATCAAGGTATTATGTCTCATTTATTGACGACCATAGTAGATGGACTGTTCTATACTTTATCAAGAGTAAGAATGAAGTATTTGATTGCTTCAAGAAGTATCTTGCACATGTGGAGAATCATACAGGTAGATCACTAAAGAAGCTCAGATCTGATGGAGGGGGAGAATACTTCTCCAAAGAGTTTGATGAGTTCTTGCAGGACAAAGGTATCAAAAGGGAAGTGACTACTAGGTACTCTCCTCGACTAAATGGAATTGCAGAGAGAAGAAACAAGACATTGGTTGGATCAGCCCGAACAATGCTTGAAGAGAAGAAGCTACCACATTATCTTTGGGCAGAAGCTATTTCAACTGCAGTGTACCTTGTCAATCGACTACCATCCAAATAACTTCAAGGTATGACTCCTTATGAAGCATGGCATGGAAGAAAACCTAGTCTTGGACATTGCAAGGTTTTCGGTTGTTTAGCTTATGTTCATGTACCATCACAAATAAGAGGTAAGCTAGATGAAAGGGCAACAAAGGCAGTGTTTATTGGATATGATTCAACTCAGATGGGTTACAGGTTCTTCAATCCTTCAACCAAGCAATTCACTACAAGTAGAGATGTTGTGTTTGAAGAACACAGGTCTTGGTATGATGAAGATAAACAAAAGGTAACACTACCATATGATCTTGATTATGACTCTCATCAATTAGGAAGCAAGCATGATACACAGGTCCAGGATCCAAGAAGTGATACGGACGATGACCAAGATGAAAGAGAAAGGGATTACAAGCTATGGAAGTCAAGAGGCAAAGCAAAGATGCAAGAGGTTGGAGAATGCTCCAAACAAGCACCTAGAAGATCAGCAAGAGAGAAGAAACAACCAGAAAGGTATGGATATGATTCCACGTTTGTTACAAAGCATTCAAGCTACTTGGCAAAAGACTCTATTTCAGAGGAACCCTCAACCTATGAAGAGGCAAAGGGAAACCCTAATTGGGAAAAGGCCATGAACAAAGAGATAGATGCATTGAAGGAAATGGACACTTGGGATTTGGTTCCAATGTCGCCGAATCAAAAGGTAATTGGTTGCAGATGGGTATATAAATGGAAAAGAAATTCAGATGGATCAGTTTGCAGGTACAAGGCAAGATTAGTTGCCAAAGGATGCTCACAAACTCATGGTATAGAATATGAGGAAACATTCTCACCAGTTGCAAAGATGACTACAATCAGGACATTGATAAGTGTAGCTGCTGCAAGGAATTGGAGACGCCTC
The DNA here is from genome assembly GCA_020310875.1 of Ceratopteris richardii. Classification (NCBI taxonomy): domain Eukaryota; kingdom Viridiplantae; phylum Streptophyta; class Polypodiopsida; order Polypodiales; family Pteridaceae; genus Ceratopteris; species Ceratopteris richardii. Next base: position 94,655,478 of record CM035421.1, read on the forward strand.
CAACTTGATGTGAAAAATGCATTCTTAAATGGTTGGATAAGTGAAGAGGTATACATGTCACAACCACCAGGTTTTGAAAACCCTAATCATTCATCTTATGTTTGCAGACTTAAGAAAGCATTGTATGGATTGAAACAAGCTCCAAGAGCTTGGAATTACAGGTTGGTTACATATCTTCAAGATCAAGGGTTCAAAGCTAGCAGCTCAGATCCTTCTCTATTCATCAAAAGGGATCACAATGAGGTTATCTATCTATGTGTATATGTAGATGATATTATTGTGACAGGTGATGATCTAAATGGCATTCAAAGGATCAAGAGACACATGCAAGAGGAGTTCAAAATCAGTGACCTAGGTGAGCTCACATATTTCCTAGGTATGCAGGTGATATAAACAGATGAAGGAATGTATTTGACTCAAAGAAGATACATTCAGGATCTTCTTCTCAAGTTCAAAATGGAGAATACTAAACCTGCAGGTACACTTTTGGAGAGAAATCATAAACTTAGTCTTTATGAAGGTGAGAAAATTGAAGACATAAAAGAGTATCAAAGTTTGGTAGGTAGCTTGATATATGCTACTCACACAAGGGTGGGCATCTCATATAGTGTGGGAGTGCTTAGTAAGTTCATGCACTCACCAAGAAGACCACACATGGATGCGCCTAAGAGAGTACTTAAGTATCTCAAAGGTACAATCAACGAAGGTATATTCTATCCTTACTCTTCCGATTTGGATATCAAAATCTACTCAGATGCAGATTGGGGAGGAGCTAAGGATGATAGAAAAAGTACATCTGGTTACTTAGCATTTGCAGGTTCAAAGCTAGTGTCATGGAGTTCCAAGAAGCAACCAACAGTTGCTTTATCCTCAACTGAAGCAGAGTACAGAGGCTTGACCATAGCAACTCAAGAGGCAATATGGTTAAAAGCATTGTATACAGATTTCGGACTTGTGAGTTCCAAACCTCACATATTTGGAGATAATGTAAGTTCCATGCATCTAGCGGCAAATCCTATTTTCCATGCGAGAACCAAGCACATAGAAGTCCATTACCACTTCATCAGGGAGAAGCTCATGGCAAAGGAGATCGACATTTCTTTTGTTCCGACTGAAAAGCAAGTAGCAGATACGATGACGAAGGCACTTGATGGAATAAAGCTTTGTAGATTCAAAGCTATGGCAGGTATTCAACCTATCAGAGAATGAAGACTCAAGCGTACTTTAGCTTGAGGGGGAGCTGTTGGAACATCAAGTTTACACTATGCTTGAGGTGGATTTGATCTACATCGAAAGCCATCGCGTCGAAAGAATATCCGTTGGAGAGTTCTTTTTCATATGCTCATTTATAGTATTTTTTTGAGAATATTTTGATGGCTCATTTACCATTGTAAAAGCCTTGAGTTGTACACATGTAAAGGTAGAAAAAAAGAGCCAAAATCCCACGAAATTTTGGTGGTTGAAGTTGCATTCAATCAAGCAAATCAAGTCACCTAAAAATAGATCAATCAAGATCTTCACTTTTCCTAGATTGTAGGAAAGTGAATTGATTCCCTCCAAAAACCATTCCCACCTTCATTTGAATTCAAATTCAAGTTGTAAAAGTCGTGGAACACTCCTAGAGGCTATATAAGGAGTTGAAATCTCTTGTATTACACATGGAAGCAATATACATACACTTGTGACCATCATTGTCTTGCTCCTTCAATTTTCTGCATGATCTTCTTCGCCAACAGTAATCTTGCAGAGGCTGCTGCTCTCTCCTCAGAGCTCGCAATTGAGTGCAAGAGGACTCATTGGAAAGGTATTAGTGTCTAGTTTATGCCTGTAAATTTTCAAAGCATTTTATTCAGCAGATTTGGAGAAATCTCAGTTTTTCTGCCTCGGGGTCAATCTCTGCGTATTCCTGAAAAATAGGAAGTACCACCGGTGAATGTCGCATTCATTCCTATAGCATATTTTGCTTATTCCTTATACTTTCTTGCATTCCATACACTCAACCCTATGTGTATCACTCCCATAAAAGGATTTTTTCTAATTGTAATCACGCTGGTCGCTATGGGCATTTGAAGTTCATTGTCTCTTCCATGGTAGTAAGTTTTTTGAGCTAGTCGACCCGCGAAGCTATCTGTTTTATATCGACTCATTCTCCTTGATGCTCCAAGGTACATAGTGTGTTTCTTTGCACTTATCACATGCCTATAAGGTCTATTTGAGTCTCCATAAGCTTAAGGGCTGGTCTTGTGCCGGTTGGCTTGACCAAACTTCATCGCTTCGAAACGCACTTTTCTACCTTCGACAAGCTTCTCCAAGTTTCTTTTAGTGGTATCAGAGCTAGATCAAGATGGGTGACGGCTTTCCCTCAATGATCAAGAAGCTTGATCGACACAACTACGCGGCTTGGCAGATTAGAATGGAGGCCTATTTGCAAGGTAGAAATCTTTATGGAATTGTAGCAGGTGATGAAGCTATGCCTATTCCAAGATCCAAAGGAGGACCTACACAAGAGGAGACAGATAAGCTCACACTTTGGTGCGCAAGGGATGCTCAAGCAAGGTCGTACATACTAAACTCTATCTTTGACTTTCTATTACCACTATTAGAGGATGCAAGACATCTCAAGAGACTTGGGATGCCCTGGAGACTTTCTTTTCTGCTAGTACCAAAGCAAGAAAGAATCATCTTTGGAACGAGTTCAACCAAATGAAGAAGACACCTAAACAAACCATCACAGAGTTTGTTACCAAGGTCAAGGAGGTTGCGGATCAGTTAGCATCCATTGGAGAGCTGATTGAAGAAGAGGTCATCATGAGGCAAATTCTCAATGGCATTCGAAGTGATCAACAATGGCAATCCTTCACGACGGCTTACGATCTCATCATGGATGTGCAAACTCCAGACTTCAACATCTTTCTTGGACAACTCTTCAATCAAGAAGCCAATAATAGCATAAAGGAAGGTAACTCTTATCATGGTAGTTCAACTAGTGCTCTATATGCAGATAAGAAGGATAAGAAGCAGAAAGGCAAGAAGAAGGAAGAAGACGAAGAAGAGACTTCCCAAGCCAACTTTGCAAGCAAGAGCAAGTGGAAAGGTCAGAAGAAAGGACCAAAGCAAGACAAAGTCAAAGGTCAGAATGTTCAACCTTGTGCCATATGTGATAAGACCAACCACACCACTTAGAACTGTTGGTTAAATGGGAAGACCCAGAAAGGAAGTGGAAGAGGTGGATATGGCCGCAATAGAGGCAGAGGTGGACACAACTTCAACAACAACAATAGAAGCTATAATAGAAGGGACTACAACAATTATTCAGAAGATCAACCACATGAAGACTCATTGCTTCTTATGAACCTAAGCCACAAAGAAGGTAAAGAAGACGATGATTTGTTCTACATAGATTCAGGATGTTTGAATCATGTTGCAGGCAACATTGCTCTTCTATCTGACTTGGAAAGTCCAAAGCATAGACATGAAGTGCAAACAAGGGATGACACGAAGCACAATGTGGAGAAGATTGGTAATGTCAAAGCTTCCAATGGCAGGACAAACATTCTGAGTAAGGTTCTCTATGTACCCACTATCACTAAAAACCTAATAAGTGTAGGCCAAATAGTTGAAAAAGGCTTGCAATTTAGGCTCACCCAACATGGAGCTTTTGTGGAAGATCCATGTCAAGGCTTCAAGAAGATAGCACGAGGTGAGAAGCATGGTAGGCTCTTTACTTTTGAAGTAGGAGATACCAGGAACATAGCTCTATTCAACTTTGGGTCTCAGACCCTAAGTGAGCTTGAAGTGTGGCATAAGAGACTTGCTCATGTGAATGAAAGAACCTTGAAGGATATATGCAGGGATCAAAGTGTTCTAGGACTGCCGAACATATCAAAGCAACACATGATCAACATGTGTGATGCATGTCAGATTGGGAAGGCACAAAGACAACCATTCAACCACAAAGGCTACATCCACAACAACTTATTGGACTTAGTACACACAGATGTATGGGGACCAAGTCAAGAACCTTCATTGGCAGGATCAAGGTATTATGTCTCATTTATTGACGACCATAGTAGATGGACTGTTCTATACTTTATCAAGAGTAAGAATGAAGTATCTGATTGCTTCAAGAAGTATCTTGCACATGTGGAGAATCATACAGGTAGATCACTAAAGAAGCTCAGATCTGATGGAGGGGGAGAATACTTCTCCAAAGAGTTTGATGAGTTCTTACAGGACAAAGGTATCAAAAGGGAAGTGACTACTAGGTACTCTCCTCAACTAAATGGAATTGCAGAGAGAAGAAATAAGACATTGGTTGGATCAGCCCGAACAATGCTTGAAGAGAAGAAGTTGCCACATTATCTTTGGGCAGAAGCTATTTCAACTGCAGTGTACCTTGTCAATCGACTACCATCCAAATCACTTCAAGGTATGACTCCTTATGAAGCATGGCATGGAAGAAAACCTAGTCTTGGACATTGCAAGGTTTTCGGTTGTTTAGCTTATGTTCATGTACCATCACAAATAAGAGGTAAGCTAGATGAAAGGGCAACAAAGGCAGTGTTTATTGGATATGATTCAACTCAGATGGGTTACAGGTTCTTCAATCCTTCAACCAAGCAATTCACTACAAGTAGAGATGTTGTGTTTGAAGAACACAGGTCTTGGTATGATGAAGATAAACAAAAGGTAACACTACCATATGATCTTGATTATGACTCTCATCAATTAGGAAGCAAGCATGATACACAGGTCCAGGATCCAAGAAGTGATACAGACGATGACCAAGATGAAAGAGAAAGGGATTACAAGCTATGGAAGTCAAGAGGCAAAGCAAAGATGCAAGAGGTTGGAGAATGCTCCAAACAAGCACCTAGAAGATCAGCAAGAGAGAAGAAACAACCAGAAAGGTATGGATATGATTCCACATTTGTTACAAAGCATTCAATCTACTTGGCAAAAGACTCTATTTCAGAGGAACCCTCAACATATGAAGAGGCAAAGGGAAACCCTAATTGGGAAAAGGCCATGAACGAAGAGATAGATGCATTGAAGGAAATGGACACTTGGGATTTGGTTCCAATGTCGCCGAATCAAAAGGTAATTGGTTGCAGATGGGTATATAAAGTTAAAAGAAATTCAGATGGATCAGTTTGCAGGTACAAGGCAAGATTAGTTGCCAAAGGATGCTCACAAACTCATGGTATAGAATATGAGGAAACATTCTCACCAGTTGCAAAGATGACTACAATCAGGACATTGATAAGTGTAGCTGCTGCAAGGAATTGGAGACGCCTCCAACTTGATGTGAAAAATGCATTCTTAAATGGTTGGATAAGTGAAGAGGTATACATGTCACAACCACCAGGTTTTGAAAACCCTAATCATCCATCTTATGTTTGCAGACTTAAGAAAGCATTGTGTGGATTGAAACAAGCTCCAAGATCTTGGAATTACAGGTTGGTTACATATCTTCAAGATCAAGGGTTCAAAGCTAGCAGCTCAGATCCTTCTCTATTCATCAAAAGGGATCACAATGAGGTTATCTATCTATGTGTATATGTAGATGATATTATTGTGAGAGGTGATCTAAATGGCATTCAAAGGATCAAGAGACACATGCAAGAGGAGTTCAAAATCAGTGACCTAGGTGAGCTCACATATTTCCTAGGTATGCAGGTGATATATACAGATGAAGGAATGTATTTGACTCAAAGAAGATACATTCAGGATCTTCTTCTCAAGTTCAAAATGGAGAATACTAAACCTGCAGGTACACCTTTGGAGATGAATCATAAACTTAGTGTTTATGAAGGTGAGAAAATTGAAGACATAAAAGAGTATCAAAGCTTGGTAGGTAGCTTGATATATGCTACTCACACAAGGGTTGACATCTCATATAGTGTGGGAGTGCTTAGTCAGTTTATGCACTCACCAAGAAGACCACACATGGATGCGGCTAAGAGAGTACTTAAGTATCTCAAAGGTACAATCAACGAAGGTATATTATATCCTTACTCTTCCGATTTGGATATCAAAATCTACTCAGATGCAGATTGGGCAGGAGCTAAGGATGATAGAAAAAGTACATCTGGTTACTTAGCATTTGCAGGTTCAAAGCTAGTGTCATGGAGTTCCAAGAAGCAACCAACAGTTGCTTTATCCTCAACTGAAGCAGAGTACAGAGGCTTGACCATAGCAACTCAAGAGGCAATATGGTTAAAAGCATTGTATACAGATTTGGGACTTGTGAGTTCCAAACCTCACATATTTGGAGATAATGTAAGTTCCATGCATCTACCGGCAAATCCTATTTTCCATGCGAGAACCAAGCACATAGAAGTCCATTACCACTTCATCAGGGAGAAGCTCATGGCAAAGGAGATCAACATTTCTTTTGTTCCGACTGAAAAGCAAGTAGCAGATATGATGACGAAGGCACTTGATGGAATAAAGCTTTGTAGATTCAAAGCTATGGCACGTATTCAACCTATCAGAGAATGAAGACTCAAGCATACTTTAGCTTGAGGGGGATCTGTTGGAACATCAAGCTTACACTATGCTTGAGGTGGATTTGATCTACATCGAAGGCTATCGCGTCGAAAGAATATCCGTTGGAGAGTTCTTTTTCATATGCTCATTTATTGTATTTTTTTGAGAATATTTTGATGGCTCATTTACCATTGTAAAAGCCTTGAGTTGTACACATGTAAAGGTAGAAATATAGAGCCAAAATCCCACGAAATTTTGGTGGTTGAAGCTGCATTCAATCAAGCAAATCAAGTCACCTAAAAGTAGATCAATCAAGATCTTCACTTTTCCTAGATTGTAGGAAAGTGAATTGATTCCCTCCAAAAACCATTCCCACCTTCATTTGAATTCAAATTCAAGTTGTAAAAGTCGTGGAACACTCCTAGAGCCTATATAAGGAGTTGAAATCACTTGTATTATACATGGAAGCAATATACATACACTTGTGACCATCATTGTCTTGCTCCTTCAATTTTCTGCATCATCTTCTTCGCCAACAGTAATCTTGCAGAGGCTGGTGCTCTCTCCTCAGAGCTCCAAATTGAGTGCAAGAGGACTCAGTATTAGTGTCTAGTTTATGCCTGTAAATTTTCAAAGCATTTGGTTCAGCAGATTTGGAGAAATCTCAGTTTTTCTGCCTCGGGGTCAATCTCTGCGTATTCCTGAAAAATAGGAAGTACCACCGATGAATGTCGCATTCATTCCTATAGCATATTTTGCTTATTCCTTATACTTTTGTGCATTCCATACACTCAACCCTATGTGTATCACTCCCATAAAAGGATTTTTTCTAATTGTAATCACGGTGGTCGCTATGGGCATTTGAAGTTCATTGTCTCTTCCATAGATAGTAAGTTTTTTGAGCTAGTCGACCCACGAACCTATCTGTTTTGTATCGACTCATTCTCCTTGATGCTCCAAGGTACATAGTGTGTTTCTTTGCACTTATCACATGCCTATAAGGTCTATTTGAGTCTCCATAAGCTTAAGGGCTGGTCTTGTGCCGGTTGGCTTGACCAAACTTCATCGCTTCGAAACGCACTTTTCTACCTTCGACAAGCTTCTCCAAGTTTCCTTCAGAAATCACTAATGATAGGGGAACACATTCTGTAAATCAGTTGCTCCAATATATATTTGACAGGTACAAGGTCTTCCATAAAAAATCTTGTGCCTACTATCCAAGGGCAAATAGCCAAGTAGAGAGCTCCAATAAGATTTTGATCGGTTTGCTGTGCAAATTATCTTTTGATCATCAAAGCTTCTGGCCACAAGCATTGATCGGTGCAATTTGGGCTTTCAGAACTACAAGAAGGGGAACCACAGGTGAGACCCCATTCCGCTTAGTATATGGAAAAGAGGCGTTAGCACCATTCGAATTTATTATCAAAAGAGAAATGGGAGCCAAGGCCATTGGAATCGAACCTCCCATTAGGAGACTAGTGGCATTAGAAGAATACAGAGAAGGAGCAATGCAGAATCTTCAGATAACACAAGAAGAGCGCAAAAGATTACACGACAGGTATCTTAGGACCAAAGAAGTACAAGAAGGATCCATGGTTTTAGTGCCTCAGGTCCCAACAATTCCAACCAAACTGGCACCCAAATGGTTAGGACCTTACACGGTGGTAAAGGTATTACCTCATGGAGCAGTACATTTGGAGGATTTGCAGGGTAAGAGGATACCCCATGTCAATATCTCCAGGGTGAAGAAGTACCTGAATTAAGTCCAATTAGAAGAACTTCAACCACTGTACATACCACATTTCATTCAGTATTTGCAGATTATTTTGTTTATTCAATAAGCAGGTTGCACACGGTGGTGCAACGACTTGATGTGGGGGTCTATTGTGTCACTCTCTATCTCTAACCCCACCTCACCCTGCCAGCTCCTCCACCCTCAGGCTCCACCCCCTATTGACCCCTCTGACTTCTCCCCTCCCTCTTCCTGAGCCCCCGCGTGCCCCCCCTTCTCTCTCTCTCTCTCTCTCTCTCTCTCTCTCTCTCTCTCTCTCTCTCTCTCTCTCTCTCTCTCTCTCTCTCTCTCTCTCTCTCTCTCTCTCTATCTCTCTCTCTCTCTCTCTCTCTCTCTCTCTCTCTCTCTCTCTCTCTCTATCTCTCTCTCCCTCCCTCTCTCTTCCCTCCTCTCTCTCTCTTCCCCCAGCTTTCCCCCTCGGCTCTCTCTCTCTCTCTCTCTCTCTCTCTCTCTCTCTCTCTCTCTCTCTCTCTCTCTCTCTCTCTCTCTCTCTCTCTCTCTCTATCTATCTCTCTCTCTCTCTCTCTCTCTCTCTCTCTCTCTCTCTCTCTCTCTCTCTCTCTCTCTCTCTCTCTCTCTCTCTCTCTCTCTCTCTCTCTCTCTCTCTCTCTCTCTCTCTCTCCGCTCTCTCTCTCTCTTCCCCCTCTGCCCTCTCTCTCTCTTCCCCCTCTGCTCTCTCTCTCTCTTCCCCCTCTTCCCTCTCTCTCTCTTCCCCCTTTGCTCTCTCTCTCTCTCTCTCTCTCTCTTCCCCCTCCGCCCTCTCTCTCTTCCCCCTCTCCTCCCGTAGGCCTCCACCACCCTCGCCAGCCCTCACCCCGCGACCCCTCCCCTCCACACCCCGCCAGCCCCACCCCGCCCCTCTAGCCCCGCAGCCCTTTCCTCTCTCTCTCTCTCTCTCTCTCTCTCTCTCTCTCTCTCTCTCCCTCTCTCTCTCTCTCTCTCTCTCTCTCTCTCTCTCTCTCTCTCTCTCTCTCTCTCTCCCCCCTCCGCCCTCTCTCTCTTCCCCCTCCGCCCCCCACAGGCCTCCACCACCCCCGCCATCCCCTCACCCCGCGACCCCTCCCCTCCCCACCCCGCCCCTCCAGCCCCGCAGCCGTTCCCCTTTCTCTCTCTCTCTCTCTCTCTCTCTCTCTCTCTCTCTCTCTCTCTCTCTCTCTCTCTCTCTCTCTCTCTCTCTCTCTCTCTCTCTCTCTCTCTCTCTCTCTCTCCCCTCTGCCCTCTCTCTCTTCCCCCTCCACCCTCTCTCTTCTCCCCCTCCGCCCCCCACAGGCCTCCACTACCCCCGCCAGCCCTTACCCCGCGACCCCTCCCCTCCCCACCCCGCCAGCCCCACCCCGCCCCTCCAACCCCGCAGCCCTTTCCTCTCTCTCTCTCTCTCTCTCTCTCTCTCTCTCTCTCTCTCTCTCTCTCTCTCTCTCTCTCTCTCTCTCTCTCTCTCTCTCCCCTCCCCCTCTCTCTTCCCCCGCCAACCACCTTCCACCCCGCAACCCCCCTCCCCTTCCCTCACCACCAGCCCCCACCCCGTCCCTCCATGCTCGCGGCCCCCCTCCCCTTCCTCTCTCTCTCTCTCTCTCTCTCTCTCTCTCTCTCTCTCTCTCTCTCTCTCTCTCTCTCTCTCTCTCTCTCTCTCTCTCTCTCTCTCTCTCTCTCTCTCTCTCTCTCTCTCTCTCTCTCTCTCTCTCTCTCTCTCTCTCTCTCTCTCTCCCCCCCTCCCCTGTCTCTTCCCCCGCCTGCCCACCACCTCCCAGCTCGCGACCCCCCGCCCCTCCCCTCACCACGAGCCCCCACCCCGTCCCTCCATGCCCCGCGGCCCCCCTCCCCTTCCTCTCTCTCTCTCTCTCTCTCTCTCTCTCTCTCTCTCTCTCTCTCTCTCTCTCTCTCTCTCTCTCTCTCTCTCTCTCTCTCTCTCTCTCTCTCCCCTCTCTCTTCCCCCGCTTGCCCACCACCTCCCACCCCGCCACCCCCCTCCCCTCCCCTCACCACCAGCCCCCACCCCGTCCCTCCATGCCCCGTGGCCCCCCTCCCCTTCCTCTCTCTCTCTCTCTCTCTCTCTCTCTCTCTCTCTCTCTCTCTCTCTCTCTCTCTCTCTCTCTCTCTCTCTCTCTCTCTCTCTCTCTCTCTCCCCTCCCTCTCTCTCTCCCCTCCCTCTCTCTCTCCCCTCCCTCTCTCTCTTCCCTCGCCTGCCCACTGCCTCCCACCCCGCGACCCCCCTCCTCTCCCCTCACCGCCAGCCCCCACCCCTCCCCTCCATACCTCGCAGCCCTCTCTCTCTCTCTCTCTCTCTCTCTCTCTCTCTCTCTCTCTCTCTCTCTCTCTCTCTCTCTCTCTCTCTCTCTCTCCTCCCCTCCCTCTCTCTCTTCCCCTGCTTGCCCAGTGCCTCCCACCCCGCAACCCCCTCTCCCCTCCCCTCACCGCCAGCCCCAACCCGCCCCTCCATGCCCCTCAGCCCCGCCCAACTCCCCCTCTCTCTCAGCCCCCACCACCTCAACCCCATGCCCCTCACCACACCACTCTCCCTCTCAACCCCCGCGAATTCCCCCTCACTACCCGCCTCTCAACCCCTTGCCCTATCGACCATGGTACCGGGCATTAAGGTTGACAAGGTCTTTGTTCCTAGATGAGTCACGGTATCAGGGTCTTGATGGTCTTGCAGAGCGCTGTGCAGAATATTACAAACAAGGTGCCAGATTATCAAAATGGAGAATTGTTATCTGTATACAAATGGTCCTTCTGAGTTAGCTATTTAGGAGGCTGCATCGGAGCTTGCTCGCTATGCTCAAATTTCCCAGGAATATGGTCTTGTGCCCATCATGGAACCTGAGGTGCTATTGGATGGTAATTATGGTACTGACTAGACTCTGGAAGTAGTAGAGAAGGTCGGGAATGAGGTGTTCTACTTCCTCGCCGAGAACAATGTGGTTTATGAAGGTATCCTCTTGAAGCCAAGCATGGTGACCCTTGCAGCAGATTGCATGGACAGGCTGTTTTAGCCTTTGCTAAAACTGAGAAGGGTAATTGGAGTTCGAGATTATAATGTATGCAATCCAGAATGGATGCAATAATGTGTTCCCTGCCAACATAGTATGATTCCTCATGACCCTCCCTCCAGCCCCACCACCCTACCTCTCTCTCCATGTTTCTTTTGGCCACCTCAAATTTCCCTTTAGCGATCTCACTCATTGCTCTGATGTCACATAAAGACTTCAAAAGGAGGGGGTAACTATGTGAAGGACGTAATCATATCCAATAACTTGTGAGGAATATATATAAATGCCAGCTAATTGAGCTAATTGAGGGTTGTTGGATGCTGATAAGGAATTCAAGTACTATTGTATGAGGGGTTGGGGCATCTTAGCATTTAAATTATTCTTGGAATCACCATCCATCAAATGTAAGGGATGTGCTTCTTAGGCTCATTCAAATATCATGGGCGGCATAAAATGGGGATCTCAACTTGCATACAAAAAGGTCAGTAAAAGTGTAAAGGGTAAAAGTGGAAGAGGAAAAATGACTATTGCCACCAACCATTCATGACGATTGCCTATTTTTGAGGATCCAATTCAAGATTGGTGGAATATTTGATCTACCCCCCAATTTTGGGCAATCAATCGGCGCATGATCAGTGGACGTGAGGAATCGGCAAGGCCTTCTTGGCCTATTGGAGCCTATAAAAGCAATGGATTTGTGTTCATTTGGGATACATTCAGATACACACATTTCCATATGTACGTACAGAGGTCCAAGCCTATTGTAGGAAGTCACTCTGTGGTGTGGATATAGAGCGTGGGCTTCCCAGTGGAGGGCTAATAGCACTATAGTGTGAAGAGAGTGGCTTGGTTTTGTCATTCCGTGTGAGTCAGTGGTATTTTCATGCTCTTTCCCTTAAAGCAAGTCTTCATACTTTGTATTGATCAGTACTAGTCTGCATCTAGTTGTGATCATTATACGGAGTGGAAGAGTCTCTTACATTGAGGTTGTTTAGTTCTGGAGTGGCATATTAGCCTAGAGCATCAGCATTTGTAGCATTTCTTGGCTTACATTGTAATCATCTGTTCGAACTAAGGAATGGTTTGGGTCTCCCAATATTGTTGTTTGTTCTTAATCTTTTCTCTAAGAAGCTACAATTCTGTGCAATCATTGTTATCAGGCTGCTCACAGAAGTGTTAAAGGGTATACTTCCCTAAGGAGAACCTCCCTTGAGTAGGTGACGTATTGGAAGTGCTTATTCGCTGCTCTTGTTAAAAGTGGATACCCCGGTATCAACAAAGATTTTTAAGTACAAATAGTTGGAATTACCTGTGATGTCAATGCCTTCAATGGGGAATAGATTGATGTAGTGGTTGTTTTTCCAAAAGGAAGCTTGACAATTCCTACTCTCCCAAACTTTAATTAATAGAATGAACAAATGTGCAAGTGAATGGGCCTAGCACCCATGGGAACCCCCAAATCCCACAAAGCAGGGTTTGCTTATATTTTTCTAGAAAGCATTACAAAGAAGGTTGATAACCCTTTCCTCCCCCTCATTGGGGGTCCGCTTACTTTTGATCTTTTTACTCTCGAGGAAAAACACTCTATGATGTCTAAATAGAAGAAGCTTCTTAAATTTGGAAATTCTTTTGTCTAAAAGTAAAACAGATTTCTCGATCAACCATTCTTTAGGAGGGCTACCAAAGTTGGTGGCACATCTCTCTTTTGAGATCTTTGAGAGGATCTCACCTCTTATAGAATTCCACCATTAGGGTAAAAAATGAACCCTGCATGGGCTTTGTAAGGATCCCTAATTTTTAGGGATTAAGCTTAATTCTGTTCTTCTTTGAGTGGACAAAGTGCATTTAGTAGGAAAATTTTTAGTAGGCTAGAGTAGGCTTTTTTTAGGTTTTACTAGGCTCCTCTCTTTCTTCTTCTAGAGAGAGAGTAAGAGCACATCATCAAAATCGTGCATGTATTTGAATAAAAAATGTCTTTTTTAAAGTCTCACTTTGTGTATATTTATTTAAAGGGGCCTACTTTTTAATATATATGTCATAAGTCACTTTTTTTAATCATTCTTTAAAGTTTCTTCTAGAAAATGTATAATTTTCAAACTCCCTCCAAAAGTAAGTGCCACATCACCAAATCCATAATGATGCTTCCCCCCCAAAAAAAGAAGAATTTTTTCAAAGTTCATTTTTTTCAGCCATACACAATTGAAAGAGACACTTTAATCCATCCACATACAAGGTGAAAAGACATTTTTTTAGCAAAACATATGCTTTAGAGTCCCTTCCAACTAGTTTCCCACTTTCTTTTTTTATGTTTTTTGTCATTAGCAAAGATGGTGTTGGCATGTGTTACAAACTTCACACTAGAACGTCCTCATGCTCCAACATCAACAAGTGTCCATGTTCGTGTGCCTAAAGAGTTTTGTCCAAATATACAATGCAACAATGATGTAGATTCTCATAATGAATGTCATGCAATTGGAGAAATGAGAATTGATCTTTGGACTCATGGTTCACTATATCAACATCATCCAATATCTTCTTACCATCCTACATTCCATAACGTCTCAACTTTACTTCAATTCATTAGTGCGGATGAAGCTAGACTATTAGGTTACTAGAGGGAAATATCTACACATTCACATGGTAGTGCTTAGTATTGGCTCTAACAATATCAATTCTATCATATGAGGGTGGTCACTTTAGAAAACACACACACAAACAATCATATCTTATACAAAAACAACTTGCAGAGTTTGAACAAGATATGGAAGCAAAGAACAACATAGTTGCAAAGTTAAATTCCGATCTTTAGTAGCTCAAAGCAACTCCACTTGGTACAAGATATAGGAAAAGATCATTATCATCCTTTGAAGCTCTTTCAATAGGTAGTGGAGAATGCAAATGGCATATTTATTCAACTAGGTGAGTGTTTGTTTACTTTTATTTGTTTTAATGAAGGTTTGAAATTGAGTCTTTCATTTTATAGGTCATTTATTCAAGACATAAGTGCTTCATCAAAACACAAGACCAATTCAAGTTGATGAATAGTTGTATAAATAACAAAGAAATCACGTTTGCCATAGACACACCCATAGGAAAGTACATTAGAGTTGTTGTTCAAGATGAGCTCTCATAGAAGTTAAAAAACCTTATCAAAGTGCAAGAAGTGCAGGCAATATGTGATGGAGTGGGCATCAATAGAAATGGGTACACTTCAATGTACAACCTTCCAAGATAAGCCTTACAAGCATAGGGTATTTCTCAAAGTATATTTCCATGCCCATATAAAGTTCCTATCAAGAAAAAAACTTCTAATGAGGATGTGGCTTGTACTGTTGGAAAACATTATTCATAGATGACACTATGCCTACCTCTCTTTATCATCCAAATATTCCCAAGAAGCAATTAAAGATTCTATCTACACAAGGATTTACTTACACTAAACTCATCAATATATTTGTGGATCTTGAGAAGCTTCAACAAGCAATGGTTCACTTTTATAGTTGAACTACAAAAGGTGTCCCTACTACATTTTATATGGCGTTGAAGCCTAATTACATTCAAGTGTTAAATTAAGGTAATTTTTACTCTTTTGCGTAGAATGTAATGTTAAATTAAAGTTCATATGAAAGATTGATGAGGGCCAAATTATAAAGGGTTTGTTATTCAAAAGGTTGAGTGTGACACTAATGAATGAAGCTACGGACCATGCAATGGGTGATAAATCTTTAGGATCCACTTCCCATTTTACTTACAGTGTCCAATCAGAGAGAGATATCTGGTTAAGTGCTAGAGAAGTTCCCAAAGAAACAAACAATGTTATTTTGTGGATTTTTAGTAGGACTCCATGGATTACAGAAGTAATTTCTTATCAAATACATGGGCAAAAGCTTTTTGTAGATGGTATAGGTGATCTTGAGGTAGAATGGTATTTGGGTGGAGACCTTAAGAGTATAAAATGCATGTTAGGTTGTAAACAAGGAGCATCATCTCTCTATCCTTGCCTAGATAGTACAAAATGTTACAAAGGATCTAAGAGATTGTCTAAACATGCAAGGGCATTGATGAGAGTCGACGACTCTGAAGAGATATATGACATAGAATCATGGAATAATAGGGAATGGGATATATCTCTTTTGAGTTGTCCAATGTTAGAAGAATCGAACCTTGAAGAAACAACCAATGATTGGAACCCCATTATTCCATTTCCATTGATCAATATTCACTTTTGTACTTTACACGCATTCATGGGGATCTTTGATAGGCTTTTGAAGCTCCATGTTGAATATGAATTTGCAATGAAACCATTATAGAGGTCTACATTAGCAATCAAAAAAATAAAAGATCTTCTAAATTCTATTGGTGTCATGGTGGCCATGTATTTGTAGCTATTAAGAAGCATGGTGAGCCCCAAAAGATTTTACAACAAGTTTCAATCACTAGGAAGAAGGCAAGATGTTTCTTTAAAAGAGATGTGAATAGTCAAGAGGATGGGAAGTGGGAGCTTTGGAAAGACATATGTTCTATTATGGTAGATAATGAGACTCAAGTTGATCTCATTAATAATCAAAAGTTTTGGTCATCGGTGATGGAGAATGTTAATCTCCAAAAGAACAACTTACTCTTGTGATTAGAGCACCTCTATACCAAGAGTAAGTCAAACACTTCACTAATTTAGAGGATCAATTGCTAACTTATCAGAAATTAACAAATCTGTGAAGAAGATGATACACAGAAAAGTCTGCTGCATTGTTCACTCACATTGACCTATCAAATCTGTAAAGTTTTTTATGAAACTTTGTACGAATCATCTCCTAGAGATTGCGCATCTACTCCAAGTTGAATCACTTCAAAAGGTTAAGTATAACTTGAGAAATTGATTTCACAAGTTACCTATGTCAGAAACTGTTATCAAAAACAGTCGACTTTACACCTGTAACTTTTAAGACTTGGTTCTCCTTGAATAGAACCCGTTTTACAAAATGCTTCTAGACATGAGTAGCTTATCTTCCAACTTAAAGATTAAGCCCTCACTCATGCAAAACTTTAAACTGTGCTAGGAGAAATGATCAAAACATTGACTTCAAAATCTGCGCCTGTTTTAGGAACTAGTGAACATGCTTCACATATGAATGTTCCTACACTTAATTCACTCAGCCTGATTGCAATTGGAAGCTAAAACTTTGCACAGAGGTCAAGCAACTCTCAACTTAGACTTGTACAAAAGCATTTCACAATTGATCCACTGTAGAAGGAGAACACGCAGAAACATCGGGCGCAAAACTTTTCATTTACTCAGAGAAATTACAGCTGAGTGATGAGAGCTAACTCAAATTCACTTTCCTCTATCTCATGACTTCTATCTCCCTCATTCTTGACATCTAACTATTGTCACATATGCTCTCATACATGCCCCGACTTTTCTCAAAGTATTTATAGATAATTTGTACATGATTCTTACTAAACAAAAGATCTAAGTCATCTATGACTATGCTAATGTACATATGTGTACACTTCTCTTGTCCTCTAAATGTGATCTTCTTCCACTCTTTAGGAATTGATTCTTCCTTCATCATTTGATCTTCCAAGCCTTCAATTGATGATTGGTCTGCACCAACAGCTCCCCCTCAATCATTAATTGAGGTTTTCTCTGTCTTCTTTATACTTGCCATATCTCTGAACCTTTGTAACTTAGGTCCATCCAAACTCTTTGTCATCATATCTGCCACTTGTTCTTTTGTTGGAGTGTACATCACTTCAATCTCTTTATCTAGTACCTTTTCCCTCAAGAAATGATACTGAATCTCTATATGCTTAGTCCTGGCATGAAAAACAGGGTTAGCTGCCAAATACAAAGAACTCATATTGTCTCCAAAAATTATTGGAGTACTATGATCAAACTCAAAACTCTTCATCAAGGTCTTCAACCATATCACTTCTTTTGCAGCTTCTACCATTCCTTTATACTCAGCTTCTGTGGATGATAAAGCAACTGTATGTTGCTTCTTTGAACACCAAGATACTAACTTATCTCCAACATAACATAGATATCCATGAGTAGACCTTCTATCATCTGAGTCACCTGCCCAATCTGCATCACTAAACACTTTGATTCTTGTGTCAGAAGTGAAACCATAATACAAACCTTCACTTAGGGTTCCCTTGATATATCTGAGTACCCTTTGGGCTGCAATCCAATGAGTCTTCTTTGGACAATGCATGAATTGTGACAACACACCTACTGCATATGATAGATCTGGCCTTGTCAAGGTAGCATAGATTAAACTACCTACTAAACTCTGATATTTCTTCATATCATTGAACTCTTCACCTCCATACCTGCTTAATTTATGATTTACCTCCAATGGTGTAGTTGAGGTCCTGCAACCTTCCATGTTAAACTTGACTAGAAGATTCTTCAAGTATCTCTCTTGTGAAACATATACTCCATGTTGAGTATACACAATCTGCATTCCTAGAAAATAAGATAAGTTTCCCAAATCACTTATCTTAAACTCCTTCTCTATTTGCTTCTTGAGTTCATTGATTCCTTGAGCATCTGTTCCTGTAACAATAATATCATCAACATAAATGCACATGTAAATGTATCCATTTTCACTTGCCTTCACTAGCAAGCTACTATCTGCCTTTGATGCTTGAAATCCACATTCATTCAAGAACTTGACCAATCTATAATTCCAAGCTCTTGGGGCTTGCTTCAACCCATATAAAGCTCTCTTGAGCTTACACACATAATCTGATCCAATTGATTCCATAAAGCCTTCTGGTTGCTCCATATATACTTCATCTGCAATGTAACCATTAAGAAATGCATTCTTCACATCCAATTGTGATAATTTCCATCCCTTGCAAGTAGCAATAGCAATCAATGTCCTAATTGTAGACATCTTAGCAACAGGACTAAAGGTTTCATCATAATCTACCCCATAAGTTTGGGCATAACCTTTAACCACAAGTCTAGCCTTATATCTAGACACCTTACCATCTGCAAACCTCTTTGTTTTATATACCCACTTGCATCCAATGACTTTCTGATTCTTTGGTCTTGGTACTAATTCCCAAGTTTCATTTTCAAGTAGAGCATCATACTCTTCTTGCATTGCCTTCTCCCAATTCTGTTTACCTTTGGCTTCTTCATAAGTGGTTGGATCTTCTTCTGTTTTCACAATGTAGGCATAATCTTTTGTTGTTAGGAAAGATGTATCATAACTATACCTTATAGGCTCTTTCCTTTCTCTTGTAGATCTCCTGATTTCTGCACTTCTTGAAGTTTCAGCCTCATTTGATTCTGGATCAAATCTTGGCCCTTCTTCTACATGATCCTGCACTCTACATCTAGAGTCAACTTCATCAACAATTTCTTCACAAACTTTTACCTTTGCCTTTCCTTTCCTTTGAATTTCTTCAACACCTGTATACTCATTTGGTGATCCTGTATACCACATGTTTTGCTCATCAAATGTTACATCTTTAGTAACAAGAAATTGCTTTGTGGATGGACTCCACAACCTGTAACCCATCTGTCTATCATCATATCCAATAAACACATACTTCTCTGCTTTTGGTTCTAGCTTATGTCTTAATTGTGAAGGAACATAAGCATATGCAATACATCCAAATACTTTACAATGATCAAGACTAGGCTTCTTACCCCACCATGCTTCATAAGGGGTTCCTCCATCCAAAGCTTTGCAAGGCAACCTATTCACAAGGTATGTTGCAGTGTTAATGGCTTCTGCCCATAAGTAATTTGGACAATTCTTTTCCTTCATCATGGCTCTTGCAAACTCTACAAGAGTCCTATTCCTCCTTTCTGCTACTCCATTTTGTTGAGGGGAGTACCTGCAAGTCACTTCTCTTTTGATACCTGCATTCCACAAATAATCATCAAACTCTTTTGAGAAATACTCTCCCCCTCCATCTGATCTTAACCTCTTTAGCTTTTGTCCTGTGATCCTTTCTGCATAGACATGAAAATGTTTGAATGTCTTGAAAACTTCTTATTTATCCTTGATTACATACAAAGTAATCCACCTGGTTGCATCATCAACAAACAACACATAATATCTGGATCCATTTATGCTATAGTCCCTTGAGGGACCCCATACATCTGTATGAACCAATTCAAGCATATTTGAATACTTGTACCCTGATTTGTTATAAGAACTCTTATGTGCTTTACCTAATTGACAAGCTTCACACTTGTACACCATATGTTGCCCTTCAATGTTTGGCAATCCAAGCACCACCTGATTCTTTGACATCTCCTTTATAGCTCTCTCATTGAAATGACCTAGCCTTTTATGCCATAGGTCTAATTCAGACACCTTTTGACCTCCATAGGTAAACAATGCATGTCCCACATTACCTTGGACTTTGAGAGTGAACAATCTTCCTTCCTTTTTACCTGCAATTATGGTTCTATATCCCTGATTTGGATCTTGTACATAAACACCATCATTTGTGAATCTTACCTCATATCCTTTCTCCACAATTTGCCCTACACTTATCAAATTTTTAGGAATAGTAGGAACATAAAGTACCTTGCTCAGAAGTGTACTTCCACTCTTTGTCTTCACTGATCCAATGCTCTCCACTTTATGTTTGGTATTGTCACCTGTTTGAACTGTATGTCCATTCACCCTTGCTTCCATATCAGTCATCAAGGATAGATTCCCACTCAGATGGTTGCTGCACCCTGAGTCAATATAAAACACTCTTTGATCTTCTCCCATTGATTCATGAGTTGCATTCAAGATAAGAGTCATGTCATCCTTCTGATCTGATGCATAATTGTAATAATTATTGTTGTAGGACTGAGATTGGAAGTTTCTTCCACCTCCTCTACCATATGATGTCCTACCACCTCTTCCTCTGAAATTGCCTCTTTGGTTTCTGCCTCCTCTACCTCTTTGATTATAACTCTGATTGTTGTATCCTCCACTTTGATTGTTATACCAACAATCATTTGCCAAATGATTTGTTCTGCCACAAATCCAACAAGCTTTAGCATTATCTTTGTTCTTACCTCCTCTTCCTTTACCTCTGAAATTTGTCTTCCCTTTTGTGAAGTTAGCTTGATTTGAATTCCCTTCATCATCATTTGATTGCTTTCCCTTGCCATTCTTTTTCTTGTCCTTGGAGTACATGGCTTGACTTGTACTTCTATCATTGTCTCCTTTAAGATCCTGCTCAAAGGTTAGCATATGTCCTAGCAATTGATTAAGATCAGGAGTAAAGTGATCAAGTGATAATTCTATGGACAAGATAAAAGGCTTCCACTTCTCATCACCTCTTAGACCTGTAAGTATTTGTCTTACCAACTTTTCTTCTTCAATATCTTCATCCACTGCTCCCAAGCTATCTGCAATATCTTTCATCCTTGCCACATAATCTGAAATTGATTGTGAGCTCTTCTTCTTGAAAGTTGTGAACTCAGCCCATAGTGAGGACTTCCTTGACTTAGTTGTATTTTGGAAATGCTCTTCCAAGGCATTCCAAACATCTGTGGCACTTTCCAAACCTCTGATGTGAGGTAAAAGGTAATCATTTACAGACATGTAGATGATACTCCTTGCTTGAGCATCCTTTCTCATCCAAGTCTTCAACATTGCAAGTTCTTCCCTAGTAGGAATACTTGGATCTGCAAACTCTGGTTTTTCTTCATCTCCTGTAATAAATGATATAAGATCTTTGCTCATGAGGTGTGCTTCCATCCTCATGGACCATGCTGGATAGTTCTCCCTATCTAGCTTATCAATCTGCAAGCTTTCTCCCATCTTGTGTCCACCTGTGTATTGAAATCTTCAAGCTTTACAAACAATGTATGTACCTTTACTTTGAATTGAACTCCTTTTGCCTTTCTTGATGTCAAATAATCTTCTCCTCAAGCTTTGACTCCAAGCTTTCACTTCTTGGTCCTTCAAGTGTTGAATTTCTTGAATCTGCAGCAGTCGGGATCCTCCTTTTCTTCAAATTGATGTCTCCTGCTCTGATACCACTGATGGAGAATGTTAATCTCCAAAAGAACAACTTACTCTTGTGATTAGAGCACCTCTATACCAAGAGTAAGTCAAACACTTCACTAATTTAGAGGATCAATTGCTAACTTATCAGAAATTAACAAATCTGTGAAGAAGATGATACACAGAAAAGTCTGCTGCATTGTTCACTCACATTGACCTATCAAATCTGTAAAGTTTTTTATGAAACTTTGTACGAATCATCTCCTAGAGATTGCGCATCTACTCCAAGTTGAATCACTTCAAAAGGTTAAGTATAACTTGAGAAATTGATTTCACAAGTTACCTATGTCAGAAACTGTTATAAAAAACAGTCGACTTTACACCTGTAACTTTTAAGACTTGGTTCTCCTTGAATAGAACCCGTTTTACAAAATTCTTCTAGACATGAGTAGCTTATCTTCCAACTTAAAGATTAAGCCCTCACTCATGCAAAACTTTAAACTGTGCTAGGAGAAATGATCAAAACATTGACTTCGAAATCTGCGCCTGTTTTAGGAACTAGTGAACATGCTTCACATATGAATGTTCCTACACTTAATTCACTCAGCCTGATTGCAATTGGAAGCTAAAACTTTGCACAGAGGTCAAGCAACTCTCAACTTAGACTTGTACAAAAGCATTTCACAATTGATCCACTGTAGAAGGAGAACACGCAGAAACATCGGGCGCAAAACTTTTCATTTACTCAGAGAAATTACAGCTGAGTGATGAGAGCTAACTCAAATTCACTTTCCTCTATCTCATGACTTCTATCTCCCTCATTCTTGACATCTAACTATTGTCACATATGCTCTCATACATGCCCCGACTTTTCTCAAAGTATTTATAGATAATTTGTACATGATTCTTACTAAACAAAAGATCTAAGTCATCTATGACTATGCTAATGTACATATGTGTACACTTCTCTTGTCCTCTAAATGTGATCTTCTTCCACTCTTTAGGAATTGATTCTTCCTTCATCATTTGATCTTCCAAGCCTTCAATTGATGATTGGTCTGCACCAACAATCGGTAGATCAATTGTTACATTTGATGGGTTTGGTTCCACTAATGCTTCACAATGAGAATTATTCCAAGTGACTTTGAAGACCACAAGCCACCTTTCTAGACAAAACTCGAGTACATGCATACACTCTAGAAGCATTCAATCATGGGGGGATGAAGCCTCACAACAAAAGAGATATGTAACATAAGAAATGAAACCTTCCCCTCCTATATCTAATGATGAGCCCCCACCTAAGACATCATTCAACACAAGGCCTAAACAACAAGGATGAAGACGAATCATAATGGAGTCAACGTCAAATTTAGAGGATTCCTCCCATGAAGAAAGTGTTAATGAGCCACCATGGAACCATGATCATATCCAAGTGAACCTTTGAGTAACACAAGGAGGCAAGACATTGCCTACATCACAAGGGCAAAGACCAACTGATGAAGAAAGAGAATAAAGTCAACATGCATATATGGTAGAGCATGTAAATGATGAGGTAGGACCATCTAGGTGTTCTCCAAGAAGAAAGAAGAAATATCAACCACGTCATAGACCACAACCCAACATCCCTCCAAATACAAGAGCACACACATAGAAAGCAAACTAGAGCCTTTGTAGTGATTCAGCATTATAAATTGTCTTCGGAGCTTCTTATTCCACGAAGGGCATTGAAAAGTGTTATTAGGAAAGATCTCCAAAGTTATTGTGTCGGACTTTGTAATCAAGGGATAGTTATTGAGGCACTCCAAGAAGCTACAGAGCCATATCTAATATGAATGTTGGAAGAGTCTAACCTGTATGCTATCCATGCAAAGAGCGTGACAATTCAACCTAAAGATATGCAGCTCGCTAGAAGGATCAGGGGGAATAACCTTTAACATTTGTAAACTCTCTTGTTCATAGAACTTTTTGTATATCCCAAATGATTAATATGATCTTCTTCTTATTGAATTTGTTCTCCAAAGTGTTTATCTCTTAGTCTACATGTTTTGAAGTCTATATATCTCCTAAGTATCTAAACATGTCTCCATGTCTTTGCACATGAGTATCCTAGTCTTCCACATTGTTTATGAGGCTAAGAAAATATTTCATGTACATGAAGTGTGTATTTTGTGCTTAAATTTCTTACACTCTCAAAGAAAAGACAAAAAATACTTGCCACAAAAACATGGGATTAGGCCTTGCAAAAGTTTGCAAGACCCAATTTTGCATTTCTGTGGTAGGTCTTTTTTGGCTATTCTTGGCCATCAAATCATAAGGCATGATGATTCGAGCATATGGTTTGCCTTATGTGAGGTGCAATTTGTTGATATGTTTAGGTAGTGATGTGTGTGAACCCACTAGGATTGCGGAGGCACTTTTTTCCCTCATTAGGAGAATTTTTCCCCCGGCTTGTATATATGTGGAGAAGAGGAATCAAGCAAAAAGAGAAGAAGAAGAAAATCAAAGAATAAAGTCGCTCAATAGGGAATAAAGGTTATCAAGAAAAAAGAACAACTCTCTGCCCAAAGCCCCGCAGGGGTACGCATTGTTGGAGATAGATGTCTGCGGAAGCACGCGAACAACACAAGGAAGAAGAAGAAGCTTGGAGCACAAACACACAATATATAATGTATTACTAGAGAATGTAAAAAGATAAGTAGCCCATTAGGGCAATAGGCGTATATATAAGCCGAGGGAAAAAAACCTCCTAAAGAGGGAAAAAAGTGCCCCGATGGTCCTAGTGTGTTCACACACATCACTACCTAAATATATCAACAAATCCCCCCTGGGAGTGATGTGGTGAACAAGGAGCCGGCACTCATGTATAAGGAAGTGCCAAGCTATGTGGAAATCACTCCACAAAAGGAAGTAAGCCCAAAGCTTTGCGGAAATCTTCAAACTTCTCCCTAGGCAAAGCCTTCGTGAAAAGGTCTGCTATGTTCTCCTACGTGGGCACATATGCCAAGTTGATCTCCCCAGTAGAGAACCTCTCCCTGACATAGTGATAATGCACCTCAATGTGCTTAGTGCGAGCATGGAACACAGGGTTCCTCGCAACTGCCAATGCGCTTTGACTGTCAATGAAGATGGTGGTGGCAGAAGACTAGCCAACACCCAAATCAGCCATAAGGCATCTGAGCCACACACACTCAACAGTCGCTGTGAAAGCTGCCCTATACTCAGCCTCACAACTAGAAGTGGCCACAATAGGCTGCTTCTTGCTCAACCAATATATACATGAGCTACCAAGCATGAAGCAAAAACCACTAGTGGACACACGAGTAGCAACCAGCCCAATCTAAGTCAGAAAAAGCATGCAAATCTGGCGGTAGTGATCCCACCTTGGGATAAAACAACCCAAGTAGTCGAGTACCACTCAAGTAGCGAAAGATGCGCTTAACCGCCTTCCAATGCGTGACTCCTGGGCAATGCATAAACCTGCTCATTTGTGAGACAGCAAACTGAATATCTAGTCGAGTAATGCATAAGTAAATCAAGCATCCAATAGCTTGCTGATAGAGAATAGCATCAAATGCATCTACAGCATCATGAAGACTCAATTGTAAACATGTCTATGTAGGAGTGGGAATAGGTTTACATTCTTCAAGGCCAAAACGCTGCAATAATGTGTCAATATATTTCGTTTG
Source organism: Ceratopteris richardii (assembly GCA_020310875.1). Classification (NCBI taxonomy): domain Eukaryota; kingdom Viridiplantae; phylum Streptophyta; class Polypodiopsida; order Polypodiales; family Pteridaceae; genus Ceratopteris; species Ceratopteris richardii. The sequence goes on from CM035421.1 coordinate 94,680,418, forward strand.
AAACAAATCCATTCCACCATCAACTTGCATAAACTGAATGCCCAAATAGTGATGCAAATGCCCCAAATCAGACATCTCAAATGAGGCATGCAAATCAGCCTTGAAATCAGCAATATGCTTCTCAATAGGACCAGTGAGCAGCATGTCGTCAACATAGACAACAATGATCAGAAGCACATCATTAGCACGCTTAACATATAAGGTGCTTTCAGTTGGAGTGTTCTCAAAACCATGTGCAACTAGATAGGCATGTATCTTCTCATACCAAGCACGTGGTGCTTGCTTTAAACCATAGAATGCCTTCTTTAACCTGCATACCTGGTTTTCATGCCCTTTCTACACAAAGCCACGGGGCTAAAAAACATACACTTCTTCATGCAAATCACCATTCAAAATGTTGTTTTAATGTCCAACTGATGTACATTCCAACCATGATGGGCTGCAAGTGCACAAATGCTCCAAACAGTAGTCATACGACATGTGGGTGCAAAGGTCTCATCAAAGTCAATGCTTCTTTCCTCTGCATAACCCTTTGCAACGAGCCTAGCCTTATACCTGTCAACTGTACCATCAGGTTTACGCTTCAGCTTGTATACCCACTTAGTGCCAATGGTCTTCTTTCCAGGAGGCAAGTCACATAAAGACCATGTACCATTCTTCATTATAACATCATATTCAGATTACATAGCAGCCATCCAATTTTCTGAATTTTGTGCTTCATCAAAAGAAACAGGCTCATTCTCATCACATAGACTAGACGCAGCCATAGCATAACAATCTGATGCAAAGGAGGCACTATGAGAGCCTGAACGAGTACGATATGACAAAGGTGCATCTAATTTGCTATCACACAAAGTATGCACCAGCCATTTTGGCATAGTTTTTGCCTCCTCAATATCAGCTATCTCATCAACAAGTGGATCATGTAAATCTGCATCAGAAATGGAATAATCTGCATCATCATATGAAACCTGCAAAGGTTGAGAAGTTGCCTCATTAGGACCAGCACTAGATTGTCCACCTGTAAAAAGAGGCATCAAAGTATCATACATGTCTTTGGAGCTAACAGATGTCTCCTTAGTACATGAACGCAATGGTTGAATAGCATCTTCCAGAAAGACAACATCACGGCTAACCAGAATGCGTTTAGTCTGTGGATGATACAGACGATAGCCTTTACTTTCAGAACTGTACCCAACAAAAATACATTTTACTGCCTTATCATCCAATTTTTTGCAATATTGTTCAGGCACTAGTGCATATGCCAAACAACCAAAAACACGCAAATGAGCAACAGATGGCTTGCAGTCATGCCAAGCCTCATATGAAGTGATAGACTGTAGCGCTTTAGTGGGACACCTATTCAGTACATATGCTGCACACATGACAGCCTCAAGCCAGAAACTATGTGGTAAAGCCTGACTCTTGACCATGCACCTCGCCATCTCCATCAGTGACCTGTTCTTTTGTTCAGCAACTCCATTCTCTTGAGGTGTATACGGCATTGTACACTGGTGTTTTATCCCACATTCAACCAGAAATGCATTAAAATCAGAAGACATATATTCCCCCCCTCGATCAGAACAGAGGGTGCCCATTTTATATGCTGACAGATTTTCAGCGAATACCAAAAACTATTTAAAGCACATGAACACTTCGGACTTTGCTTTGAGTGGATATACCCATGCATGCTTGGAAAAATCATCAATGAAAGTCACGAAGTAAAGGTAATTTCCAAAAGAGGGTGTCCGCATAGGACTACAGACATCACTATGTACAAGCTGCAATTTCTGTGTAGCCCGAACTGAACCATCTTTTGGAAAGGAGGAACGCTGCATTTTGCCCAAAATACAGCCTTCAGAAACATGTTTTCTAGGTGCATCAAGTTTGGGCAAAGAGGACACCATTTCAGATTTCTGTAGGCGTAGCAAACTAGCAAAATTCAGATGACCAAAGCGTGCATGCCAAAGCTTTGCATCTAACATAGCCTGAGAATCATTTACTGCACATGCCAAATCATTTTCAGATCTTTCATAGTTTATGAGCTTGTACAGCCCACGACATAAAATGCCAGAAGCAATAATAACATCGCCATTTGAGAGATCATGAACTGCACATCTGTCATCAACCAATTTCACAACCAAGCCAATCTTCTCTAATGCAGAAACTGATAACAGATTCTTCTTGATCCCTAGCACAAATAAAGCATCTGATAAAGTGAAAGAACTACCATCAGCAGTAGTCAAAATGATCTTACCAACTCCCATAACAGGATCAGAGGAGTTGTTGGTGCATGTAACAGTATTCCCTGTAGGGGCAGGCTCGAGTGAAGAGAAGAAACTACGCTGCGAGGTAATATGTTTGGTCACCCCACTGTCAAAATACCAAACATCTGAGTCTACTTCAGACATGCACTGCTCATGAGAAGATGGGTCAAAACTATAGACAGTAGTAAACACCCATTCTTCTTCCTGCACAAGATTTGCAGACTCTGTTTTTGGTGTAGAGGCCTCTGCAACAACCATTCCAGCCTCTTTCTTCTTTGCCTCTTTTGCAGCCAGTTTTGGATAGTTCTTTATGGTATGATCATTCCCTTTTCAGTACTTACAAAACAATTTCTGCTTTTTTTATTTTTTCTCATCTTTGTCTTGGTTCTTCGAATGTGCAGCATTTGCAGATTTCTGCTTAATAGTAGAAGAACTCCATTTTCCTTTGCCCTTCTGACTAGCCAAGAAAGCTTGATCTGCAACACGCATCATGGACCTGTTCTGCCTGGACTGATCTTCCTGCAATAGAACAGAGACTAACTCCTCAAATGACAAGGCATTTGGATTGCCTTTCATCATCAACCAAAGAGTAGAAGCAAAACTATGATATGAATCAGGAAGACCATTCAGAACGGTCTGCACAAGTGAGCTATCTGGTATAACCTCATCAGCAAAAATTAATTGTTCCTTCAAGTCTTTGATCTTTTTTAGGAAACTGTCCATAGAATCACCTTCATTCATGTGCTCACTCTCCAACTGTTTTTGGAGGTAAGCAACAAGAGCCTCATTCCTAGCTTGGTACAATGTGGTAAGTGTATCCCAAACATCCTTAGCTGTTCTGCAAGAGCGAATATGAGATATAATGGCACGTTTGACGGACAAAGCTATCAATGCATATGCCTGGGCATCTCTTCCATCCCAACAAATCTGCTCTGCAGTAGGTGCAACAGAAACAGCAGCACGAACAGGAATCGGCACTCTATCATCTTCGACACCATCTTCATCAGCTCCAGCACCTGTATTTGTAGTACCTGTTGTTACAGGTGTAATAGGACGTCTTTCAACACCCTGCACAATGTTCCACAATCCTTTTGCAACCAATACATGTCACATCATATAAGCCCATAATGGGTAGTTGGTACCATCCAACTTATCCTCAACAGCCAACATACCGAATACATCACTGCTTTCAGCCATGGCCAGTGACTAAAATACCTTGATGCAGAAAATTGACTGTATCTCAAAAAGTTGAACAGAACTGCCCAGACAAATTCTGCTAGACCTGTAGTAGACTTCGAGACCCTTATATTGGCGAACAGAAATTGGTATATATCTTTGGCACAAAAAGACAAAATAGCCTACACAAGCACTGCAATAGTGCGTTCAGAGGCTGAAACGAGCTTAGATCGCAATTTCGGTACCACACAACGAAGCTGTTTTGATCTCGGAAACACCCTGAGTATGCTCACCAAATTTCGTGCGAATCTGAGACTGCAAACGAATGAGTGTCGACGGCGCCCTAGATAAAGCGACGACCTGCTTTGATACCAATTGTTGGAGATAGATGTCTGCGGAAGCACGTGAACAAAACAAGGAAGAAGAAGAAGCTTGGAGCACAAACACATAATACAGAATGTATTACTAGAGAATATACAAAGATAAGTAGCCCATTAGGGCAATAGGCGTATATACAAGCTAGGGTGAAAAAACCTACTAAAGAGGGAAAAACGTACCCCAGTGGTCCTAGTGTGTTCACACACATCACTACCTAAATATATCAACACGCATCGGGCAACAACACCAAAGGCCGAGGTCCTGAGGAGTGGAATGAAAGAAAGATAACAACCAGGACATTTCATGGGAGGTTGCACACAGCTTCCTCATCCACTAGGAGCAGGCGGTGAAGAGAAACAAGCTGAGGAGAGAGACAACACACAAAGGACTCTGCATCGGATAAGATAACCAATTGCTTGAAGGTCCTAGGTGTCTCCTCATCCACTGGATGCGTGCGGTGAGAAGAAATGGAACAGGTCCTGAAGGATGACAGAGAAGATTCAAAATTAGGACCTCTAAAACGTAATGCTCTCTTAAAAGAGAGTAGAGGTCAGCAAATTAAGGCGTGCGGTGGCAGAAGGTAAAGAGGCTCAAGACAATACAACGAGGAAAGGTATGTAAGTGACAAGGGTAGATCAAGGTCAATAAGTATCCATGAAGAAGTGTAAGAAGATATCTGAAAAATCCTAATCCTTCCACTGATGGCGTGCACGACAGCCCGGCTTAATACAGCAACCCAGATTTGTGATGTACGGAATACCAAGGGGCAAACAGAAGCAAAGGACATACCTCGGATAAAGTAACAAATTGCATGATAGTCCTTATCGCTTCTTGGACCACTAGTTGCATGTATTCAGAAGCCTTAGACAAGCTATAAACGAGAAGCAAAAGCCTGTCAAGGGACGACAGAGACAAAGAGGGGGAGAGTGTTGCAGAGCAAAGAGGCACAAAAGGGGAGCCTCAAAATTTTCAAATTAATGGGCATATTTTTCTTCTTCAAAATCTTAGGAATTCCCTAAAAATCCATGTAAATGCACTAGAGGAGTCCTCTATATGCATAATCCCAAGTCATTGTAATATATTTCTTGTAAAATAGTAGGAGAATAGAGATTAGTCAATAAAGTGCCGGTCACTTGCGTGAAAGGACCATTTTAGGGCACATGTATATAAGTCACTTTGTGACTCTTTATAAAGACTTTTTGCCATTGTGAAGAAGGAGAGCTCCTGAATTTCGAATCTGCTTCTTTCCTACAGATTTTCATCTTCTCTATGATCTTTTGTGTGTGTGTGTGAAGCTTGGAATGTGTGTGTAGGACTGTTGTCTACCTCTCCCCATCACTTTTGAGTTGCTGAAGTGTGTGTGTGAGTAAGCACGAGTTGCGGAGTGAGTGTGTGTGTTTCTTGCCATTCACTATTTCTATCATAACTTGAAGTAGGGTTGTCAAAATCGCCTTCCATAGAAGTGTCTCATCGAGAGCTTCGAAAGGAACCCGCTATTGGCCATATTCGGAGTTCTGAGCTGGGAGATATCCTCGATTTAGTGAAAACTATTGTAAGTGGTATCGTGGCAGACACTTTCAGTAGTTAAGTGAGTTAGAGAGGTAGTTTAGTCTTTTCTCATGCATGTGAGTTGAACCACTTGATTTTCCATCATGTGTGCACACGTCATCATACGTTTGGTTTGGTCGATTCGTCGGATTGACAATTAAACGTGTGTCAATTCCCCACTATACACACTTGTGTGGCAAACAAGATTTAGTCTCTTTGGCACAAGTCCCTAAGGCATTGTGACTTAGGTACACACGTTTTTGGTGCCGTTGCTGGCGAACACACTCGACCAAGGTGCCTTCGTGATGGTTATAGTTCTAGAGCGATGAAATCGTACTTGTAGGAGTAAATTCGTTGAGTGGCAAGTAGTCCGACGCTTCAACACTTAGTACTTCACATCTCGGAGGTGTGTGTAATGAGTTTTTAGGTTTAGGGTTTGGAGAGAGAGAGAGAGAGGAGAAAGAGTTAGGGTTTGGCTAGGAAGAGAAGTGGAGTAGGAGTAAGTCAAAATTATCAAGAAAACTTTCTAAAAAATTGCCAAATTGGTGTAGTTAGGCTTCAATCATTGAAAACTATAAAAACCAAAACATAGAAGTTCATTTGACACTTGCTTTAATTTGGTATCCTTTGAGAGCAGCGATTGGTATCGTCGGTTTGGTATCGTGCAAATAGGGCCCCTACACTTACCTAGTGAGCTCAAGGCTTAAGCACAACAACCTAAAGGTAAGTTACATTCAAACCTTAATCCCAAAAAATCTAAAAATTTGCACTTACACATGATTAAAGTCCCGGACGGTATCGCCAGGTTGGACAGAGTGTTTTGAGGAATTCTCTTTGTGAAACAAGGTTGCAAGAGTAAAGAGGGGTGAGAGAAGAGCCACGACATGAAAATATTTTTGAATTTGGAGGTTATTTGGCTGGAGTATCGTGATCGATTGAGCTTTTGGTATCGTGATACCAAAAATTCCCTTGTATCGCGATACTTGCCGAAGTATCGTATCGCCGGTTGCCAACTGTGGTATCGCGATACCATTTTTGGTATCGTATTGCCTAGTTGGTATCGCGATCACGATTTACCAAGTGGTATCATATCCCGGTCCACATTGGTATTGTATCGTCTCAGTCACGGTATTGTATCATTTGTAACAAGTCTCCTAAACTTGAGTCACAATCTCACACAGAATAATGGGTTTCGACACCACAAGATATAAAGAAGGCAAACAGAGTATACGCAGAACAAGAAGAGAGAGAATCTTATTATCTGTGCAGATTTACAAGTAGTTCTGATCTGCGTTACAAAATCTATCAGATTGCTTCAATGTGAAGCCTCATCCACCCGACCACCCTCGAGCTGATCTCAATCCCAATCTCAATCACAATCACAATCTCAATCTCAATCTCAATCACAATCACAATCTCAATCTCAATCTCAATCTCAATCTAAATCTCAATCTCAATCTCAATCTCAATCTCAATCGCAATTCCAGAAGCTGAAAAAACGATCGTAATGATTGTAACCATCATCCTTTTCTATCTCTCAGTCTTCGTCTTTTTGGGATCTCCGCCTTTCGCCAGCGCACGACCAATCACGCCTTCCTAGACCCGCACTTTTAGAATCTGCATGCTCCAAGATAGCGTCTTTTCGCATGTCTCATGCAAGACTTCCGGACCACCCATGCATCTACTTTTCATGTCCACCATCAAGAATCGTACCTGCAAAAATAGAGGTAATCCCTGCAACGCACTCACACACACGTCAATCACCCAAAAATAACCCATATACCCATGTGCGTTTTCTAAATCCGTGAACATGAATAACATGAATGAATGAAGGCTTCTCTCTTTTTTTTTTTTTGTTTTCTAGTGTTGGAAAACGCACTTTTCAAAACCCTGTAACTCAAAAACAGTGAGGAATCAGCTTGAGCTTGTGAGAGACAAAAATATTCAGTTCTTAAATCTGTACAATAATGTTAGAGACACCTTAGGTCCAAATCTGCTTCTAGATATCACTTTTGGGCCCTACAAAATAAAAAATTCTAGAGAGAGATGAAAAAACATGAAAAATCTCTTCATTAACCTATCTTCATGGAACCAAATGAGACATAAAACATAGGAACTACAAAAAGATCAATCAGGTAAAGTTTTTCTACTAAGAATACTCTACCTTTCTCTCATACAACACTTTTTCAGATTCCTTCATCTTCATGCTCGAAATTAACATACAAATTTCATGCGACAACTTTCTAGAGAGAGAATGTACAAACTTATTGCTACAAAATTTTGCAAACATGATCAAAATATCCTAAACATAAAATTTCATTATTACCTACACATCTTTTTTTTTTCCAGGTGGAAAATCAACGTGGCATCTTACAATTCTCCCCCTCTTTAAAGAACTCTGTCCTCAGAGTTGGAAAGAAGGATAATGTTCCATAAACTCATCTAAACCAACCCATGTTGAATATTCAATAGGATATGCAAACCACTTTACTAAAATTTCCACTATTTCACGATTCCTAAGATGTCTAACTCTCCTATCCAATATAACTTCTGGTGCAAGTTCAAAAGTGGCATCTTCCTTCAACTTAGATTTGTCCTGCAAAACATGATCAGCATTAGGAACATACTTTTTAAGTAATCCAACATGGAAGACTGGATGAATTTTCAAAGTATTAGGTAGGTCAAGTAAATATGCAACAGAACCAATTTTCTTTAAGATTTTGAAAGGACCAGCATAACGAGGAGACAATCGACGATCTTTGCCTAAAACCAGATTTGATTTAGAAGGACTCACTTTCAAAAAAACCAGATCATTTGTTCTAAATTCCAAGGGCCTCTTTTTGAGATCATGATATAATTTTTGACGTTTCTGTGCATCTTTCATGTTTTTCCTTACCTTATTTAGCTCCAAATCCATGTTTTCAAGCATCTATTTGGATATTTCAACCTGATTCTATGAATTAAAAAGTGAATGCAGCAGCAAGCAATTATAACCATACATTGCTTCAAAAGGTGTCATCTTAATAGAGGAATGTCATGCACTATTATATGCATACTCAACCAAGGGCAAATATTCAGTCCAATTGTTTTGCTTATCATTCACGTACATGCGTAACATATCCTCAAGCACCCTGTTAACCCTCTCGGTCTCACCATCGGTTTGAGGATGAAATGCAGTACTCATGCGTAATTATGTTCCTATGGATTGAAATGTTGCTTTCCAAAAATTAGATGTGAACCTTGCATCCCTATCAGAAATTATACTTTTGGGTATACCATGTAACCTAAAAATTTCTTTTATGAAAAGTTTAGCAACATGTAAAGTTGTATCAGTTTTCCTCATGGGAAGAAAATGTGCCATCTTTATAAGACGGTCCATGACAACAAAGATGGTATCATGCCCACTTCTGGTCACAGGCAACTTTGTTATGAAATCCATAGAGATGGATTCCCATTTTTTATCAGGCACATCTAATGGTTGTAACATGCCAGGACTCCTTTTAAATTCGGCCTTAACCTGTTGACATTTCACACATTCTTCGACATACCTCTTAATATCATATTTCATACGTGGCCAGTAATATGAAGCTTTCACTTTTGCATAAGTTCTAGAAAAACCAAGGTATGCAAAGAAAGGTGCATCATGACAGTCATGCAGGATCTTTTCTTTCAAAACAGATTCTGAAGAAATACATAAACGAGAATTACAATACAAATCATTATTTCTCAAATGAAATTTTCCCTGAAACATAGAACCTGGATGCATACCCAAAAATTCCAAGATTGCTGCATAAAATAAATCTTCTTTTAATTCTTTTCCAATATCAAAATCAGAGGATAAAATAGAAATTGAACTGCATAGGGGTTTACGACTCAAAGCATCGGCCACCTTGTTTTCTTTTCCTGCTAAGTATTTAATATCAAAATCATATTCACTTAGCAATTGGATCCATCGTTTTTGTCTATTGTTAAGTAAAGGTTGAGTAAATATGTATTTAAGGCTCTGATGATCTGTTCTTAATTCAAACTTTACTCCTAGCAATAAGTGTCTCCAATGTTTAAGTGTGTGAACAACTGCAAGCATTTCTAAATCATGTGTTGTATAATTTAGTTCATGTTTCCTTAATTTCCTTGACTCATAAGCCACTACCCTCCCTTCTTGTGAAAGAACACATCCGATTTGGCTTCCACTAGCATCACATGCAACAATAAAAGGTTTCCCTAACTCAGGTATCTTTAGCACACAATTTTCGATAACTTTCTGTTTTAATTCCTCAAACGCCTTTTGACACTCATCGTTCCATGTGAACTCTCTATTTTTCTTCGTCAATTCTATAAGAGGATTTGCAATTCGAGAAAACTCCCTAATGTGTGCCCTCTCATATTATGCCAAACCAAGGAAGCTTCTCACATCCCTCACACATTTGGGTGTAGGCCAGTCAACTATGCTTTTAACTTTCTCAGGATCTATATGAATCCCTTCCTTAGAAACAACTCTCCCCAAATAAGTCACTTACCCTTTTGCAAAAAAACATTTACTCATCTTACCATATAGTTTATGCTCTCTTAGTTTTTGTAAAGTCTTCCTGAGATGCAATGCATATTCATCATCATCCTTAAAATACACAAAAATATCGTCAAGAAAAACTAATATAAATTCATCGAGATATTCATGAAACACATTACTCATCAAACACATAAATGTTGCAGGAGCATTTGTTAATCCAAAAGGCAAAACTGTGAACTCGTAATGACGATATCGTGTTCTAAAAGCGGTTTTGGGTATGTCCTTAGACTTTACGCTGATTTGATGATATCCCGATCTTAAGTCAATTTTAGTGAATACTGTGGCACCACTCAATTGACTCAGCAGTTCATCTATGTGTGGCATTGGATACTTGTTCTTAATGGTTTTCTTGTTCAATCCCCTAGTATAGTCAGTACAAAGTCTGTATGAACCATCTTTCTTTTTCTTAAACAAAACAGGTGCTCCCCAAGGTGAAACACTAGGTCTTATCAACTCCTTCTTCAATAGATCATCCAATTGGAGCCTCAACTCTTTCAATTCATCAATATTGAACTTATAAGGTGCTCTAGAATAAGGCTCACTTCCTGGATAAAGGTCTATAGCATGGTCAATTTTCCTAGGAGGAGGCATGTCCGGTAGATCATCAGGAAATACATCTGCGTACTCATCTAAAAGTTTTTTAACATATTCCGGTATTTCCTCTTCTTTCTTCTTCTCCTGAAGGTCATGCACATAAACCAAATATGTCTCACAACCCTATCGAATACCCCTAATCAACTTTATTGCAGAAATAGGAGAAAAACTTGAATTACACTTGCCTGCAAGACGATGTTCCTTCCCTTCTATTTTCAAAGTAAGGATCCCGCTTTCACAATCAATCACGACACTGTTATGAACTAACCAGTCCATTCCGATGATTACATCTCATTCTCTCATTTCAATTACATGGAAGGTACCCAAAAACTTATGTTCTCCTAACATAAAATCAAGATTCTCAATACAGCCTCGAGTATAGTGTATCCTACCATTAGCCATCTGTACAGGTCTTTTAGTCTGCATCTCAATATGCAACCCTAAAGCTTCTGCCATCTTAAGTGAAAGGAAACAATTTGTACTACCCGAATCAATCAAGAAACTAACCTTACGTGAGGATATGTCCCCCATAATCCTAATCACCGATGCCCTTGAATGAGAAGAAGTTTTCATGCATTGAAGTCTAGGGCTAGAACACTTACCTTGATCATCCGCTTCCTCAATTGTCATGTTTTCTTCTTGTAGATGAGCTATCTTCGCTTGCATAGAACGGTTGATGGCCTTGTTTGGACATTCAAAAGTGCGATGTCCTTGTTCTCCACATCGAAAACAAAGTCCCAGCCTCTTAGCCCGCTCTAGGAAATCAGAATCACGTTGCCAGTGCATAACTTCTTGCTTCTTAGGTGTATCTGTTTGCTTCGGCTTTGGTCTTCCTCCTTGACCCTTAATAGAGTTAGTCGATCTCTGTCCATTTTGATTTATTGAAATAGGTCTTTGGGGTCGATGTCCTGTTGAGATAAACCTTGATTTGAATGCCTTTTTCGTGGTAAACTTCTCCATCTTCTCAAAGTTTTCTGCTTTTGCAACCGAATCAAGAAAATCTACACATCCGGATCCCTTTACTTGATAGCGAAGCTCTTCCCGCAAACCCTCAATAAACTTGCTTTTCATTGCATCTCCAGAAACTTCTAGTGCATACTTATGTAAACGCAAAAATTTCTCCTTATATTCTTCAACATACAAGTTATATCTATCATCCTCATGCTGCTTGAAAGAGTAGAATTCCATTTTCTTTTCCATCCGATAATGTGGAGAACAATAACGATTCTCTGCTTGCTCTCAAAATTCTTTCCAGAGGATCGGACCTTCACGTGTTCTTGTCTGTATATAAGATTTCCACCACAGTTTTGCGACTCCTCGTAGATGCAGAATTGCCACTTTTGCTTTTGATTCCTCACTAACTTCTCACCATCAAATTCATTTAATTTTGCTATTTTGAACACTTGCTTGAGTGCAGATTCACCTGCATCATCGTCCTCTTCAGGTTCACGTTGCCGTCTAGTTCTACGTGCGTTTGATGTGCCCGCACCATTACCACCTTCAGCATTGAGGTCCATGAAAGCATTTGCAGTAGCCTCTTTTTGTTTGTTGGATCTTTCTTTATGTAATTTTGCATTCAATCTACGGATAAGCTCCTCTTGTTCTTCTATCTTCTTCTTCAAAGCCTGCATCTTGTCCCGGAATCCAACTCTGCTCTGAGAGCACCTGTAACAAGTCCCTTAAACTTGAGTCACAATCTCACACAGAATAATGGGTTTCGACACCACAAGATATAAAGAAGGCAAACAGAGTATACGTAGAACAAGAAGAGAGAGAATTTTATTATCTCTGCAGATTTACAATTAGTTCTGATCTGTGTTACAAAATCTATCAGATTGCTTCAATGTGAAGCCTCATCCACCCGACCACCCCCGAGCTGATCTCAATCCCAATCTCAATCACAATCACAATCTCAATCCCAATCTCAATCACAATCACAATCTCAATCTCAATCTCAATCTCAATCTCAATCTCAATCTCAATCTCAATCTCAATCTCAATCTCAATCTCAATCTCAATATCAATCTCAATCTCAATCTCAATCGCAATTCCAGAAGCCGAAAAAACGATCGTAATGACTGTACGACCATCATCCTTTTCTATCTCTCAGTCTTCGTCTTTTTGGGATCTCCGCCTTTCGCCAGCACACGACCAATCACGCCTTCCTAGACCCGCACTTTTAGAATCTGCATGCTCCAAGATAGCGTCTTTTTGCATGTCTCATGCAAGACTTCCGGACCACCCATGCATCTACTTTTCATGTCCACCATCAAGAATCGTACCTGCAAAAATAGAGGTAATCCCTGCAACGCACTCACACACACGTCAATCACCCAAAAATAACCCATATACCCATGTGCGTTTTCTAAATCCGCGAACATGAAAAAGATGAATGAATGAAGGCTTCTCTTTTTTTTTTTTTTTAGTGTTGGAAAACGGCACTTTTCAAAACCCTATAACTCAAAAACAGTGAGGAATCGGCTTGAGCTTATGAGAGACAAAAATATTCAGTTCTTAAATCTGTACAATAATGTTAGAGACGCCTCAGGTCCAAATCTGCTTCCAGATATCACTTTTGGGCCCTCCAAAATCGAAAGTTCTAGAGAGAGATGAAAAAACATGAAAAATCTCTTCATTAACCTATCTTCATGGAACCAAATGAGACATAAAACATAGGAACTACAAAAAATTCAATCAGGTAAAGTTTTTCTACTAAGAATACTCTACCTTTCTCTCATACAACACTTTTTCAGATTCCTTCATCTTCATGCTCGAAATTAACATACAAATTTCATGCGACATCTTTCTAGAGAGAGAATGTAAAAACTTATTGCTAAAAAATTTTGCAGACATGATCAAAATATCCTAAACATAAAATTTCATTATTGCCTACACATCTTTTTTTTTTCCAGGTGGAAAATCAACATGGCATCTTACAATTCTCCCCCTCTTTAAAGAACTCTGTCCTCAGAGTTGGAAAGAAGGATAATGTTCCATAAACTCATCTAAAACAACCCATGTTGAATCTTCAATAGGATATGCAAACCACTTTACTAAAATTTCCACTATTTAACGATTCCTAAGATGTCTAACTCTCCTATCCAATATAACTTCTGGTTCAAGTTCAAAAGTGGCATCTTCCTTCAACTCAGATTTGTCCTGCAAAACATGATCAGCATTAGGAACATACTTCTTAAGTAATCCAACATGGAAGACTGGATGAATTTTCAAAGTATTAGGAAGGTCAAGTAAATATGCAACAGAACCAATTTTCGTTAAGATTTTGAAAGGACCAGCATAACGAGGAGACAATCGACGATCTTTGCCTAAAACCAGATTTGATTTAGGAGGACTCACTTTCAAAAAAACCAGATCATTTGTTCTAAATTCCAAGGGCCTCTTTTTGAGATCATGATATAATTTCTGATGTTTCTGTGCATCTTTCATGTTTTTCCTTACCTTATTTAGCTCCAAATCCATGTTTTCAAGCATCTATTTGGATATTTCAACCTGATTCTGTGAATTAAAAAGTGAATGCGGCAGCAAGCAATTATAACCATACATTGCTTCAAAAGGTGTCATCTTAATAGAGGAATGCCATGCACTATTATATGCATACTCAACCAAGGGCAAATATTCAGTCCAATTGTTTTGCTTATCATTCACGTACATGCGTAACATATCCTCAAGCACCCTGTTAACCCTCTCGGTCTCACCATCGGTTTGAGGATGAAATGCAGTACTCATGCGTAATTCTGTTCCTATGGATTGAAATGTTGCTTTCCAAAAATTAGATGTGAACCTTGCATCCCAATCAGAAATTATACTTTTGGGTATACCATGTAACCTAAAAATTTCTTTTATGAAAAGTTTAGCAACATGTAAAGCTGTATCAGTTTTCCTCATGGGAAGAAAATGTGCCATCTTTGTAAGATGGTCCATGACAACAAAGATGGTATCATGCCCACTTCTGGTCACAGGCAACTTTCTTATGAAATCCATAGAGATGGATTCCCATTTTTTATCAGGCACATCTAATGGTTGTAACATGCCAGGACTCCTTTTAAATTCGGCCTTAACCTGTTGACATTTCAGACATTCTTCGACATACCTCATAATATCATATTTCATACGTGGCCAGTAATATGAAGCTTTCACTTTTGCATAAGTTCTAGAAAAACCAGGGTGTGCAGAGAAAGGTGCACCATGATAGTCATGCAGGATCTTTTCTTTCAAAACAGATTCTGAAGAAATACATAAACGAGAATTACAATACAAATCATTATTTCTCAAATGAATTTCTCCCTGAAACATAGAACCTGGATTCATACCCAAAAATTCCAAGATTGCTGCATAAAATAAATCTTCTTTTAATTCTTTTCCAATATCAAAATCAGAGGATAAAATAGAAATTGAACTGCATAGGGGTTTACGACTCAAAGCATCGGCCACCTTGTTTTCTTTTCCTGCTAAGTATTTAATATCAAAATCATATTCACTTAGCAATTGGATCCATTGTTTTTGTCTATTGTTAAGTAAAGGTTGAGTAAATATGTATTTAAGGCTCTGATGATCTGTTCTTAATTCAAACTTTACTCCTAGCAATAAGTGTCTCCAATGTTTAAGTGCGTGAACAACTGCAAGCATTTCTAAATCATGTGTTGTATAATTTAGTTCATGTTTCCTTAATTTCCTTGACTCATAAGCCACTACCCTCCCTTCTTGTGAAAGAACGCATCCGATTTGGCTTCCACTAGCATCACATGCAACAATAAAAGGCTTCCCTAACTCAGGTATCTTTAGCACACAATTTTCGATAACTTTCTATTTTAATTCCTCAAACGCCTTTTGACACTCATCGTTCCATGTGAACTCTCTATTTTTCTTTGTCAATTCTGTAAGAGGATTTGCAATTCTAGAAAACTCCCTAATGTGTGCCCTCTCATATTGTGCCAAACCAAGGAAGCTTCTCACATCCCTCACACATTTGGGTGTAGGCCAGTCAACTATGCTTTTAACTTTCTCAGGATCTATATGAGTCCCTTCCTTAGAAACAACTCTCCCCAAATAAGTCACTTCCCCTTTTGCAAAAAAACATTTACTCATCTTACCATATAGTTTATGCTCTCTTAGTTTTTGTAAATTCTTCCTGAGATGCAATGCATGTTCATCATCATCCTTAGAATACACAAAAATATCGTCAAGAAAAACTAATATAAATTCATCGAGATATTCATGAAACACATTATTCATCAAAACATAAATGTTGCAGGAGCATTTGTTAATCCAAAAGGCAAAACTGTGAACTCGTAATGACCATATCGTGTTCTAAAAGCGGTTTTGGATATGTCCTCAAACTTTACTCTAATTTGATGATATCCCGATCTTAAGTCAATTTTAGTGAATACTGTGGCATCACTCAATTGACTCAGCAGTTCATCTATGTGTGGCAGTGGATACTTGTTTTTAATGGTTTTCTTATTCAATCCCCTATAGTCAATACAAAGTCTGTATGAACCATCTTTCTTTTTCTGAAACAAAACAGGTGCTCCCCAAGGTGAAACACTAGGTCTTATCAACTCCTTCTTCAATAGATCATCCAATTGGAGCTTCAACTCTTTCAATTCATCAATATTGAACCTATAAGGTGCTCTAGAATAAGGCTCACTTCCTGGATAAAGGTCTATAGCATGGTCAATTTTCCTAGGAGGAGGCATGTCCGGTAGATCATCAGGAAATACATCTGCGTACTCATCTAAAAGTTTTTTAACATATTCCGGTATTTCCTCTTCTTTCTTCTTCTCCTGAAGGTCATGCACATAAACCAAATATGTCTCACAACCCTATCGAATACCCCTAATCAACTTTATTGCAGAAATAGGAGAAAAACTTGAATTACACTTGCCTGCAAGACGATGTTCCTTCCCTTCTATTTTCAAAGTAAGGATCCCGCTTTCACAATCAATCACGACATTGTTATGAACTAACTAGTCCATTCCGATGATTACATCACATTCTCTCATTTCAATTACATGGAAGGTACCCAAAAACTTATGTTCTCCTAACATAAAATCAAGATTCTCAATACAGCCTCGAGTATAGTGTATCCTACCATTAGCCATCTGTACAGGTCTTTTAGTCTGCATCTCAATATGCAACCCTAAAGCTTCTGCCATCTTAAGTGAAAGGAAACAATTTGTACTACCCAAATCAATCAAGAAACTAACCTTACGTGAGGATATGTCCCCCATAATCCTAATCATCGATGCCCTTGAATGAGAATAAGTTTTCATGCATTGAAGTCTAGGGCTAGAACACTTACCTTGATCATCCGCTTCCTCAATTGTCATGTTTTCTTCTTGTAGATGACCTATCTTCGCTTGCATAGAACGGTTGATGGCCTTGTTTGGACATTCAAAAGTGCGATGTCCTTGTTCTCCACATCGAAAACAAAGTCCCAGCCTCTTAGCCCGCTCTAGGAAATCAGAATCACGTTGCCAGTGCATAACTTCTTGCTTCTTAGGTGTATCCGTTTGCTTCGACTTTGGTCTTCCTCCTTCACCGTTAATAGAGTTAGTCGATCTCTATCCATTTTGATTTATTGAAATAGGTCTTTGGGGTCGATGTCCTGTTGAGATAAACCTTGATTTGAATGCCTTTTTCGTGGTAAACTTCTCCATCTTCTCAAAGTTTTTTGCTTTTGCAACCGAATCAAGAAAATCTACACATCCGGATCCCTTTACTTGATAGCGAAGCTCTTCCCGCAAACCCTCAATAAACTTGCTTTTCAGTGCATCTCCAGAAACTTCTAGTGCATACTTATGTAAACGCAAAAATTTCTCCTTATATTCTTCAACAGACAAGTTATATCTATCATCCTCATGCTGCTTCAAAGAGTAGAATTCCATTTTCTTTTCCATCCGATAATGTGGAGAACAATAACGATTCTCTGCTTGCTCTCGAAATTCTTTCCAGAGGATCGGACCTTCACGTGTTCTTGTCTATATATAAGATTTCCACCACAGTTTTGCGACTCCTCGTAGATGCAGAATTGCCACCTTTGCTTTTGATTCCTCACTAAATACGCAGAGGTCAAAGAAATCTTCAAGTTCCTCAATCCATGCTTCAAGATCCTCTCCAGTTTTCTTCTCACCATAAAATTCATTTAATTTTGCTCTTTTGAACACTTGCTTGAGTGCAGATTCACCTGCATCATCGTCCTCTTCAGGTTCACGTTGCCGTCTAGCTCTATGTGCGTTTGATGTGCCCGCACCATTACCACCTTTAGCATTGAGGTCCATGAAAGCATTTGCAGTAGCCTCTTTTTGTTTGTTGGATCTTTCTTTATGTAATTCTACATTCAATCTACGGATAAGCTCCTCTTGTTCTTCTATCTTCTTCTTCAAAGCGTGCATCTTGTCCCGGAATCCAAATCTGCTCTGAGAGCACTTGTAACAAGTCTCCTAAACTTGAGTCACAATCTCACACAGAATAATGGGTTTCGACACCACAAGATATAAAGAAGGCAAACAGAGCATACGCAGAACAAGAAGAGAGAGAATTTTATTATCTGTGCAGATTTACAAGTAGTTCTGATCTGCGTTACAAAATCTATCGGATTGCTTCAATGTGAAGCCTCATCCACCCGAACACCCCCGAGCTGATCTCAATCCCAATCTCAATCAGAATCACAACCTCCATCCCAATCTCAATCTTAATCACAATCTTAATCTCAATCTCAATCTCAATCTCAATCTCAATCTCAATCTCAATCTCAATCGCAATTCCAGAAGCCGAAAAAATGATCGTAATGATTGTACGACCATCATCCTTTTCTATCTCTCAGTCTTCATCTTTTTGGGATCTCCGCCTTTCGCTAGCGCACGACCAGTCACGCCTTCCTAGACCCACACTTTTATAATCTGCATGCTCCAAGATATTGTCTTTTCGCATGTCTCATGCAAGACTTCCGGACCACCCATGCATCTACTTTTCATGTCCACCATCAAGAATCATACCTACAAAAATAGAGATAATCCCTGCAACGCACGCACACACACGTCAATCACCCAAAAATAACCCATATATCCATGTGCGTTTTCTAAATCCGCGAACATGAATAGGATGAATGAATGAAGGCTTCTCTTTTTTTTTTTCTTTTTTTAGTGTTGGAAAACGGCACTTTTCAATACGTTGTAACTCAAAAATAGTGAGGAATCAGCTTGAGCTTGTGAGAGACAAAAATATTGAGTTCTTAAATCTGTACAATAATGTTAGAGACGCCTCAGGTCCAAATCTGCTTCCAGATATCACTTTTGGGCCCTCCAAAATCGAAAATTCTAGAGAGAGATGAAAAAACATGAAAAATCTCTTCATTAACCTATCTTCATGGAACCAAATGAGACATAAAACATAGGAACTACAAAAAATTCAATCAGGTAAAGTTTTTCTACTAAGAATACTCTACCTTTCTCTCATACAACTCTTTTTCAGATTCCTTCATCTTCATGCTCGAAATTAACATACAAATTTCATGCGACAACTTTCTAGAGAGAGAATGTAAAAAATTATTGCTACAAAATTTTGCAGACATGATCAAAATATCCTAAACATAAAATTTCATTATTACCTACACATCTTTTTTTTTTTCCAGGTGGAAAATCAACGTGGCATCTTACATCATTGACCTAGCGGTATCGTATCGCCTCATTTGCGACCTTTCTGGTATCGTATCGAGAAAAATTTTAGTATCATATCGCGACCTTTCAAGTATCATATCGTGGAAAAGTTTAGTATCGTATCGCGACCTTTCGGGTATCATATCGTGGAAAAGTTTAGTATCGTATCGCGACTTTTCTGGTATCCTATCACGGAAAAGTTTAGTATCGTATCGTCCAAAAAGTGGTATCGTATCGTGAGAGTTCCAGTATTGTATCGTGCCCTACAGTAGTATCATATCGTCACTTTGGGTGGTATCGTATCGCTTGCTACCCATAGTATCGTATCCTGAGCATATTTGGTATCGTATCGTCAGAGAGCATAGTATGGTATCGTGTCCTGAACTGGTATCGTATCGTCGACAACCTGGTATCACCTAGTGCAGTATCACCAAAGTGGTATCGTCCAGAACACTTTGTGCATTTCCAAGGGTAAATTTGAGGCATTTGAGGAGCCTCATAGGGAGAGTTTTAGAGGCCAAGATAGCCAAGGAGGGTGAATGAACTTGAGGTCCAGAAGGGTTCTAAGTAGCCGGAGAAGTGTCATATCATCCGTAGGAAGTACCGCTCAGGTCAATCACCGCTCTGTCTATTCAGATACCTCTAGTGACTCCGAGGAGGAGATACCCATGGCCTCAAAAGACATGTAGGGTCCTACTCCAGGGAGAAACTTCAAGACTACTATAGAAGGAGAATACCACACCTCTTTGCAGTACGTTTCTACTAATGCCCAGGAGATTCCCATCTACTTGGACAGTTTAAACAGATCTGTGGCTAAGATGGTGACTTCCTTAGACTCAACAATTGAACCCAGACCTGCTGTCAAGTATGAAGGTGGAGCATACATGGACAAGTTGGGTCACATCTACATAGTGACTGAATATCCTGATTTGATCAGTGAAAGGGGAGAGTTAGTTGGACCAGAAAACTTAGGGAGACCAAACCCTGAGGAGTTAGTGACTACCCCTAGAGGCAAGTCAATAGTGACATGAGTCTTGAGAGGGGACTTGATACCTCAAGACGACTACTTACTAGAAGTCTATTTGATCCATGGATCAGACTTGTTACTTCAAACTGACTCACCGACTCAAGGAAGAGAAGAAAGTACGATGACATTTTACGAGCTAAAAGATGCAGAAGACGAGTCTAGAGTAACATACCTAGACAAGAACCAAAGAAGGTATTGGCTGGTGGATGCCATAGACAGATCTCGACTAAAGTATATGGGTTTGCCTGTATTCCCTCAAAGAGAGCAGGCAACCACCTCTCAGAACCCCTTCGGAACATAACAAGAGGCAGAGCATACAATGTCGGGACAAACAAGCCAATAGAGTGTTCCAAACCAAACTCATGTGCAATTCGCAACACTCGGAGTGCAAACACACAATCAGACCCACCCTAGAGTAGGTAATCAATACCGACCACCAATAAGGCCATGACCACCAATAGGAGTGCAGCCCAGAATACCCCTAATTAGACCAGCAATCCCCACCTTCCCAGTAATGCCTAGACAGCCAAAACCCATGAGAATATTAAGACCTATTCAGGTGGCCAAATGTGTGAGGAATCATTATGATGGATTGGGAGAACCCTACGACCACATTGCCGAATTTAAACAAGTCCTAAGAGCTGAACAAGTGGATGACTTCTTTGTGCCATATGAGTCTTTTGGACTCACCCTCACAGGAACGGCTCTGACTTGGTTTCAGCCATTAGGCCCAAACCAATTTGGAAATATGGAGCAATTCTTTCAAGAATTCATAGGGGAATTCACTAAAAGAGGGATTACACACAATTCTTTGTCTTTAATCCATAGTTTTAAATAGAACCGTAATGAAACCCTGAAAACAGCTGCCGGAAGATTCAACTAGTATGTGGATAGATGTCTTGTAGCAGAAAGACCTACGCAGCAAAAAATAATATCATTGTTTTTGGATGGATTAACGAATGGGACTCTAAGAACGCTAGTCTATGTGAAGAGGTTACAGACACCAAGTGAATGTCTTCAAGAGTGTATCGACCTAGAAGACAACCTAGCGAAGGATCTCAAGAGCACACCCACTCCCATGAAATCAGAAGACTCTCGGAGTATGATTACATCCAACTCCAGTAATGTAGAAGAATTAGCTGAGCTAGTAGCAGAGAAATTGGGAGTCCAAGGACAAAGAAGCTACCAGCACCCATCTTTAAGGGTACCTATGCTATGGAGATTTACCCTCTATGGGAGAGAACATCCAACTCACATGTGTATATGAGGAGGAACGAGAGTACCACAGGCCTACCCCTACAATAGACAACCTTATTAGGGAATTGCTCTGTATTTCCATATAGAACAGAAATATACCAACCACACCAGAGAACTGCCCATACAATAAGCAAACACGACTGGTAAACCAACCAAGTATCGGCCATATGCATACCCTCCTAGAGAACCAGGATGGGAGATTCCTAGGTATAACCCTTACCCACGACCAGTGGGAGCACCTAGGGCATATGAGCCAGCACAATTTGGAAACACTCAACCGGTGTTAGGACCACAACCGCCACTTCCTCAACACGTGGTACGTGTGAGGTACACCCAGGCAGAAGAAAACTTGGAAAGAGCCATGGAGCTAGCCTCAATGATGACCAGTGTGGAATCAGCAAGTCCAGGATACAAGCTGTCCCAAGGAGAGTACTATCTCTATGATGCTAACATGTCTGAGTACGAACAAACTTATGATCCATACTACTACGGGTACGAAGGGTATGATAATGTCTATGGACCAGAGGAGGCGACACTAATGTACACCGCACCTAAGGCTCAGGCACCCTTAAGACCACCCCTCAGACCACCTATGACAAGAGGACCATGTTATAGATGTGGAGGAGACCACTTCATCAGAGAATGCACTCGGCCATACAACCAACCACCTCTTAGGAGATGGGAAGGATATTGTAGTGATTGTGGAAAAGAACATCTCTTCAGAGATTGTCCTAAAAGTCCTAATAAGACCTAGGACACAACACCTATTAATGTGATCAAATTCATAGAAGCATCAGGAAGTGACAAGGAATACACAGTACCATTGAAGGCGATCACACGAGCACAAACAAAAGAGCAGGAAAAACCACGAGCAAAACAGGAACAAAGGAAGGGTAAAAACCTAGAACCCAGAATTCAAGTTGTGGAAGATTCAGAGGACCCACATGAGAATACTGAAGCAAAGAAGAGTCAAAAGTGGAAAGAAAGGAGAGAAAGACTTAAGGAAAAATGGATGAAAAACAAAAACAAGGAAGACAAGAGACATACACGCAACAATAAGACATAAAAAGAACCTGAGATTCAAGAAGAAGTTTCTATTCCACCACAATCATGAGAGCCAGAGAAACTAGAATCAATTCTAGCTGACCCCAAACCCAATGATTTAGACATGTGGTTGAAAGCTTACCAAGCTAGAATCAAGAATGGACCAAACTTAGAACAACATGAAAAACTTTACCCACAAGGGAAACTAGAAAAGGAGAGGCTGGCCATTTGCAGAAAACTCATAGAGGTAGCTCATGCCACCCTAGAGAAGACCATCCCGGCCCTCCCTAAAACAAGAATGCCTGAAACTCAATATCAGAGTTGTATGGAAGCCAAAGACCTGGAACGAGAAGAGAGGAGTGAAGGGAAAGAACTACCCAATACACTGGGAAAAGCTATGTCCACCATCCCAGACTTAGAAGCGGATTGGCCCAAAGAACTGTGGAATAGAATTTGGGAAGATCAATGGAAAAAGAATGGAGTTGTAAAACCCCCTTTCGAGGAGTTAGACATGGAAGATTATCAAACCCAACCGAACTTAGAGGAAATATATGAAGAAGTTTCGAAACTAGACCAAAACAGAGAGGAGACATAGCATTTCCACCTTACCTAACTACACGGGAGAATACGAAAAAGAGTCATTAATCTTCCATGCACCCACGGTACGAGGAAAAGGAAAAGGAATCTCAGATAAGAGTTCACATAACTTAACCGAACTAAACAAGGCCAAAGTACAATGCCACTTGACTGTGGAGGAACTACTTCGTGTTAAACCACACTTATGGAAACAAATAGCGGGACCATTGGAGTTAAATGAGGAGAAGAATGAGAAGGAAAACAAGGGAAAGGAAAGCCCACCTAACGTACAAATCCATGTGGATAAGATCGGAGAATTTAGTGAAGGAGATAAAGGTAACATGTGTCTCCCTGTCACTTACAATGGCTATATGACCAAAGCCATATTAGACACTAGAGTAGGAGTAGGTATCACCACCAAGGAAATTTGGAAGAAATTGGGGAAACCTGCTCTACGACACACTTGTATGAAGCTTCAATTAGCAGATGTCCATGTTGAGAAACCCTTGGGAATATTAGAAAAGATCAAGCTAACCACCTGTGGAGTTGAATTTGAACATACCCTAGCTATCTGTCAATTTGGAAAAGCAAATAACTATGAGATGATATTAGGACGACCCTTCATGAGACAAATTAGGGTAGTACAAAATTGGGGAAGAGACTCAATATACCTTCAACATCAAGGAGATACCACTAAGATAAACTTGCATACATTTGCATACCGAGATGCACCCCCCTACAATGGAACCCCAAACACAAGGAAGAGGACAATTTCTCTATCCATAGTGTTGGATCAAGTGATCAATCTTGGATGCATGAGGATGCCCAATTATGGATGTGTGAAGAAGCAAAAAAAGAAGAGAACAAGAGGCAGGCATGGCCCCTGGGACATCCAAACTATCGACCAATAGAAGACCCAATGTACATGCCTCAAATCTTTCCTGATGAAACATTTGAACCCCACGGATGGATGGAGATCCTAGCAACCTTAGATGTATGTGTGAATGAGGAAGTTCTAACGATGAATGAATGTGTGGATGA
Source organism: Ceratopteris richardii (assembly GCA_020310875.1). Lineage (NCBI taxonomy): Eukaryota > Viridiplantae > Streptophyta > Polypodiopsida > Polypodiales > Pteridaceae > Ceratopteris > Ceratopteris richardii. The sequence continues at coordinate 94,704,571 of CM035421.1, forward strand.
AGAAGGTTAAGACGTGAACTTGCATATGGTGGTCTTACAAGAAGTCGAAGCAGGAGAAATATTGGAAAAGGAGTGGAAAGAAGAATATGAGAGCATAGATATGGAGCCACAGTTTGATTCAGAAGAATGTTACTTAGAAGCCATTCAAACCGAAGATAAGCAAGAAATGACCAAAGTTTTAGCAATAGAAGTTTTGGAGAATTCCTCTCCTATTCGCAGTGGAAAGTATAGAAGACCTTCTAAGGATCAAGACTATTGCCAATAGCTGAACCTTCAAATGAAAACTGGTACCAACTCAAAAATGCAATGAACTTAAAACTTTGGTCACTCAAACTAGACACCTATAGCTTACAAATGAGCTATCAAACACTCAATTTGGAGTAGATTTGGGTTGGAAACTCTTTGATACAAAACTGGCTACCTGTCCACTCAGTTAGGCTAAAAACTAGACTTCAGTAAAACCTGAATAACTCACAGAACACAAAGAATTTGATAAAATTGTCTTAGACAAAGGAAGTACTCAAGATAAGATTTACAAAGAATGTTTAAACACTAAAATTGGATACATATATTGAGAGATATGACTCTCACAAGTAGACTACCCAAAAATGGGTGTGCGGCTGGACATACTCTATGAGAGTGAACTGAACGAAATGACTAAAAAAAAATGAAGTAGCTACAAGGGGGCTTCCACGCCTTCTTCCTCTATTCTTGCATGTCCTCCCTTGCCTCTTTTGTAGCCAAGTGACCAAAAACTCTCATGATGAGTTTGAGAGCTCTTCTCCATCATTTCTCCACTACTTTGGACAGCCACTCCTCTTACAGTTCAGTTTTTGGATTTGATTCTCTTTTGATTGATTCTTTTTTGGCCTCCACTACTTGCTGAAGTAAATGCTTCTATTTTTTATTTTGTATTTTCCTTCTACTTGAAGAAAATCCTTTTTGCAAAAATATATACGAGCTTACTTCTTTATTTTTAACACTCCCCCTCAAGCTCACATGTGAGCTTGCACCTTCAGCCATATCCTGCAAGTTGATGTCGTCCTTGAACTTCTTTAGCTTAGAAGCATCTAGGGTCTTTGTAAGCATGTATGCAACTTGGTCATTAGTTCCAATGAACTTTATATCCACATCCTTGCTCAAAACTTTTTCTCGAACATAATGATAATGCACTTCTATGTGCTTGCTTTGTGCATGAAACATTGGATTGTTTGTCAAGTGAATGCTTGACATGTTGTCACCATAAATTGGAATGGTCTCCACGTGCACATCAAGATCAGCCAAGAGCTTCTTAATCCACATAGCTTCAGAAGTTGCAAATGCTAAACCTCTATATTCAGCTTCTATAGATGATAGTGCAACAGTAGGTTGCTTCTTTGAGCTCCATGTGATAGGTTTGCTACCTATCATGAACACATAATCTGAAGTGGATCTTCTATCTTCCTTCGAACCAGCCCAATCAGCATCACTGAAGCCCTTTACCTGCAGTTCTTCATCATATCTATAAAACAATGCATGATTGACAGTGTGCTTCACATATCTTAGCACTCGTTTGGCTGAATTTAAATGTTCACTTGTTGGAGCTTGCATAAACTGAGAAAGAACTCCAACAATATAACACAAATCCAGTCTTGTGATCATAGCATAGATCAATGAACCTATAATACTCCTGTATGTAGTTACATCATGTAACTTCTCTCCATCATTTGAGCATAGCTTCACATTTGTGTCCATAGGTTGAATGCGTGGTTTGCATTCACTCATTCCAAATCTGAAAAGAACATCAAATAGGTACTTTCTTTGCATCAAGTAAATGCCATCTTTCCCATAGACTATCTCAATGCCTAAAAATTATTTCAGCTCACCAAGATCTTGAATTTCAAACTCCTTACCGAGTTTTCTTTTTATCTCTTGTATTCTTGTAACATTGCTTCCTGTTATGATGAGATCATCAACATATATGAAAATATATACTTGCTTGCCTTCTTCTTTCTCCATGTAGAGAGAGGGATCTGCATTACTTGGGCTATACCCACACCTTGTGAGGTACTCGACCAATCTTTGATTCCAAGCACGTGGTGCTTGCTTCAGCCCATACAAAGCTTTCTTCAATCTACAAACAAAATTTGGATGCTTTCTATCTTCAAATCCAATCGGTTGACTCATGTATACCTCTTCTTTCAATTCACCATTGAGGAAAGCATTTTTTATGTCAAGTTGGTATAATGGCCATCTCCTTGCTACACTCATTGCAATCAAGGTTCTAATTGTTCCCATCTTTGCAACCGGGCTGAAAGTCTCTTCATAGTCGATGCCGTGAGTTTGCTTGAATCCTTTTGCTACTAGTCTAGCTTTATGCCTAGCTAGAGAACCATCATCATTTCTCTTTATTTTAAACACCCATTTGTTTGGAACAATCTTCATACCTTCAGCCTTTGGAACTAGCTCCCATGTGTGATTGTCCTTGAGAGCTTTTATCTCTTCTTGCATAGCTTCTTGCCATTCTTTTTGTGTATATGCTTCTTCATATGCATCCGGTTCTTTGTCTTTGACCACCTGTGTCATATATGCAAAATGCTTTGCAATAAAACTATCATAGCTCACCCTTTCAATTGGATAACTTGCTCTTTAAGACCTCCTTTCATTTCCTCTTGAACATTGCTTCTTCAACCGGTTCAACTTTACCTTTGGTGTGATCATCTCTTCATACTCTTCTTCACTTGCATTTGAATCACTATTTTGGGCAGCACTTTCAGCTTTAGATCTTTCATAAGGTGATGTTGGTGATGAGGAATGACTCCTTAGCCTCCCCTTCCATGTTGAGCTTTCTCCAAGTGATGTAGAAGCTTCTGGACATGACATTTGAGTGCTTGTCTGCTGAAATTCTTCTTGGATAGCACCTCCATCATCTTTGCAATCTTCTTCAAGAATCTTCTCTTTCCCTTTGTCTCCAAACCATGGTCTTAGCTCATCAAATACCACATCTCATGAGACTTGTAGCTCCTTTGTCATCGGATTGTAGCACCTATATCCCTTTTACTCCGATGAATATCCAATAAAAATACATTTTTCGGACTTTGCCTCCATCTTTGTCCTTAGTTCTTGAGAGATGTGAACATAACACACACATCCAAAAACTTTGAGATGTGTAAGGTCAGGTTTCTTACCGGAATAAACCTCCTCGGGAGTTAGATTATGCACTCCAGCTGTTGTGCACTTGTTCATCAAATAAACACCCGTACTAGCTGCTTCAGCCCAATAGTTTAGTGGCACCTTCATCTCGTTGAGCATGCACCTTGCAACTTCTATGAAATGTCTATTTTTCCTTTCAGCTATTCCATTCTGTTGAGGTGTGTACCTACATGTAAATTGTCACTTGATGCCATTTTCATAAAGAAAATCTGAAAATTCTTTGGAGAAATATTCTCCTCCTCCATCGGACCTCAAGGTCTTTATGTAGCATCCTGTTTCCTTTTCTACCTGTGCTTTAAATCTCTTGAACATGGAGAACATATCTGATTTTTGTTTTATGCAAAACATCCATACTTTTCTTGAATGATCATTGATAAAAGTGACAAAATATCTATAACCAGCCACTGATGGTTGTTGTGATGGTCCCCATACATCCGTGTGTATCAAGTCGAGGACATTCCTTGCCACATAGTTGCTCTTCTTGAATGGTTGTGGAGTTTGCTTTCCTAGTTGGCATGCTTCATAAAACTCATGTAGTCTGGCATCATTGAATCTTGGAAGACCTCTTACCACTTCATGTTTGCTCATGGCCTAGAGCTTGGGAATGTTGATATGTGCCACAAATCGATTTTAGAAATCCTCTTGTTTCCAAACTGAATATACATCACCTTTCCATGTGGTTGTTGAATGTCCAAAGTGAACATCCTTCCTTCTTTCCTTCCTTGAGCAATGACCTTGAATCCTTCTTTTGGATTCTTTATAAAGAAGCCCTTTTCATTGAAGATAACATGATATCCTTTCTCTACCATTTGTCCTACTGAAATCAAATTATTTGCAATAGTAGGAACATGAAGAACATCAGCCAATACCTTTCTATCTCCAAGCTTGATATCTCCAACATGCTCAATTGCATGTTGAGTTTCATCGCCGGTCTCCACACGTCCTTTTCCGCTTGGAGCTTGTAGCTTTGTGAATAAATCTCCTTGCATGTCATATGGTTGCTGCAACCTCAATCTCTGAACCATTTTTGGTCATCACTTCTCGAGTTGTTGTAGTCATGCTTCATGGCAAGCATGGTTTGCTTGTCTCCTTCACTTGATGTACTCGCATAGTTATTTTGGCTCCTTTGGTTGCCTCCATTCAGCCTTCCATTCTTTTGCCAACAATCATTTGCATAATGTCATAGTTTACCACAATGATAACATGTTATACCTCAAGTGATGAATATGTTGCAGCCTACCTTACATGATCCATTGGTGCCAAAGGCTAGAGTCATGGATGCAGTAGGTGAATGGGTCATCATCCAATTCACGCATGATCTAATAAAAGAAGCTTTTGGATGGGAAAAGGATGGAACCACGGTATTGAAGGAAGAAAGTCTAGGATCAAAGACCCACACCTTCAATGACATTAACCGCATTGATATTGAGGACGAAGTGGGACTCATCCATTAACACTTCTGTTTTCCAAAAATGCATAGGTACACCACTCCCCAAAAGATAGTCGTGCAAATGCTGTCACATGTTATTAAGCAAATCGGGAATCAAGTCAATATGACTCCCTATATCCAAGAAAAACTATTTGAGGCTAAGAAGTAGTGGGGTCATAAAAAGTTTTTGAATGACAGTAGCACCTTAGCTGTTAATATATCATGCATTGGGCATTAGAGAGCATTTGCAAGAAATGCCATCATCAAAAGCCATGGCCAAATATGCAAAGTTTGCTATCGTCCCAAAAAAAAAGGGGTCAAGATCATTGAGGAGGCAGAAACTAGCTCCCAACCTAAAATGAGAGGTACAAAAAGACTGAGAGAAATGATGCAAGCAGAAGCAGAAGTCCCCAGCCACCAAAAGGGCACATGTGCTTCCAAAGACAAGAATTGAAGACCATCGCCCGATTACCGAAGAGGAATTGACAAGAGTCCTAGAAGAGACACATCAATATACTGAAGGTCAAGTAAATCTATCAGTGCAAGGGCACCATTACCAGCAAGCCCACCAAGATATGGAACAAAAAAAGAGGCTAATCAAGGTGCATCGATACAGGGAAATAGGGTTGGTAAATTCAAGCCCATCCTCAGATGCATAAGAGGAACCAGACACCTCCTTATCAAATGTGGACATTGGAAGTGAATCCAAAGACGATGGACAATGGGAGGAGTTAAATGAAGTGAACAAGAGGGTGGAAGAGGAATGCACCTCACTGGATCGAACGCCCATCAGCGCTAGCTGAGATAGAGCAGAAAAGGAGGCCTCCCAAGAAAGAGCACATGTCATCAAATTAAATGGAACATCTAACATTCAAATCCAAGAGACTAGGCTTGCAGGAGAGGGATCATTCAAAAATCCCAAAGAAGAACGTGAAGATACTACGGTGGAAGAGTCAGAACCCTTCACACCAATAAGGGTAGTGGCAGAACCCTCCCCTATGGATGTTACATTTCAAGGGAGTGCCATGAAGGTTGCTAATATAGAAGACGAAAACAGAGAACAAGAAGTGCAGCTTCAAATCCGACAACCACATAATGAAACTATACATGTAGAGCATAGAAACGATGTCCTAATAGGAGAAGCTCCTAGCATTCCCAAAACGTGGTTGAATGTAGACCTCGCTCAACTCAAGCCAGTGGTTCAACATATGATCAAAACTACTATGGATACGCAACAGTTAATGCTTGAGGCTGATGTTGACTATGATAAAGCAATGCAGGAAAAACATCAACTTCACGAAATGGGTAAGAACCTTTCTGCCCAATTGATTCAAGCTCAAATGAACATAGCAGATAAAGAGAAGGAAGTCCAAGAAGCCAAGCAACAATGCAACACCCTAGAGACAGAAAATCAGAAATTGAAAGACCAACTACAGGAGTTACTCAAGAAATATGAAGCTAGCGAGGCCGAGAAAACACGGATGAATGCAAGAAGCAAGATCTTTGAATCACAAATAAAAATTTACATGGAAGAAGCAGAGAACTTAAGGAATAGAAACAAGGAGCTGATGACAGCTCTTCTATGTAATCAGCCTATAGAAACTCCTGAAGTACCCGCAAAGGACACAAAGGCATTGGAGGAAAAGTTGGCTAATTATGAAGATCAGCTCAAGCAAGAGCATACCATTATTGCGGAATGGGACGAGAGGTATATGGATGATACTGCGGCACTCAGGAAGAAGTGGAAATTGGCATAAAATCGATTATTGGAACAATGCAAGGAAGATGCAGACCAACTTGCGGAAATAGGAGAAGAGATCCTCAAGAATAAATAAGAGTTACAAGAGTAACAACAACAATGACAGAAAAGGATGAGTTAATCAAGCAATTGCAAGATCAACTTGCAAAGCACGTAAAAGAGGGGACACCAATAGTTCCACACTCCACAACCGCTAGTGAGGAGATTGAGGTACATCCTCTCTCTCCCCCCTTACATCATTCGCCGATAAGGGAGGAAACAGAGATCCACTCTAAACATACTCATCGGGATATTGCAGAACTGAGCCGAAATGAGAGGGCACTACTAGTGTCCCAACTTACAGCAGATTTTGAAGATCAAGTGGTAAAAGTCAGGAAGGAAGCGAAGATCGACAGCAAGAATCTGGAACAAATATTGAGACCCTTCAACGTACCATATGGTTTACTTAAAGAACAAACACGGAAATATATAAAGAACACAACCAACTAAGAGCCCGATTACAACCTCCAGTTTAGCATGCAAACATTCACCTACACTCAAGAGGAATTTGACAAAGGCGATCCCATATGGAGGAGGAAGTTCTTGGAGAAAAATCTGACCCTAAGGGTATACTGGGAATCCTCACCATAGATACTTCAGGTAAATCCATCCTTTTGCCCAGTACCCAGACAACACTCTTGGACGCAATTTTGGGAAGGTCAGCGCCAAGGATGCATCAATAATCAGTGGCTCAACTATCCACTACTACCGAGTCCACCTCGAGATTATTTAACGACAAAAGAATACATGATCAAAACAATCAAATTTTGGATAGCTTCTTATGCCACTGTACCAGATATAGACATTAAGATGACCAATAAGATCTTGAACATGTTACTTACAGTTATTAAAGTGTTTCAGCACGCTCAGTATACTTTTTTGAACTTCATCGGCATTAATCAGGGACCTGATGCCCTCATTTTTTATCGGTCAACTATACGGAGCTGATAAGCACTCATGGCCATATATTCTAGGCTTATGTTTTTGCCAAGCACTTACATGCAAACTTTTGAAGAAGCCTTCTTTATACGATTTTTTGAAATAGACTCCGAAATTTTTGTAAAAATGTCTTCCAATCTTAATGAGTTTCTTTGCTGACCATAGACAAGCGCCACAAGACGGGGTTAAATCAAATCAATGGAAAGAGCTACGAATTGAGTTTCTTTGCTGACCATAGACAAGCGCCACAAGACGGGGTTAAATCAAATCAATGGAAAGAGTTCGTGATATGTCACACCAATCTACTTAATCAATGAGAGCAAGCTTCAATTTAAATGTACTCGCGTCGCCTCAAGAAGCCTGTCAAGGATGACAGAGTTTAGGAGGAGGGACGTGGAGAAGGGGAATCAAGCAAAAACAGAGAAAGAAGAAAATCAAAGAATAAAGTCACTCAATAGGGAATAAAGGTTATCTTGATAACAACGAGGATATTTCATGGGAGGTTGCACACAACTTCCTCATCCACTAGGAGCAAGCGGTGAAGAGAAACAAGCTGAGGAGAGAGACAACACACAAAGGACTCTACATCGGATAAGATGACCAATTGTCTGAAGGTCCTAGGTGTCTCCTCATCCACTGGATACGTGCGGTGAGAAGAAATGGAATAGGTCCTGAAGGATGACAAAGAAGATTCAGAAATAGGACCTCTAAAACGTAATGCTCTCTTAAAAGAGAGTAGAGGTCAGCAAATTAAGGTGTGCGATGGTAGAAGGTAAACAGGCTCAGATAACCAATTGTCTGAAGGTCCTAGGTGTCTCCTCATCCACTGGATGCATGCCGTGAGAAGAAATGGAACAGGTCCTAAAGGATGAGAAAGAAGATTCAGAAATAGGACCTCTAAAACGTAATGCTCTCTTAAAAGAGAGTAGAGGTCAGCAAATTAAGGCGTGTGGTGGCAGAAGGTAAACAAGCTCAAGACAAGACAATGAGGAAAGGTATGTAAGTGACAAGGGTGGATCAAGGTCAATAAGTATCCATGAAGAAGTGCAAGAAGATATCTGGCAGATCCTAATCCTTCCATTGATGGCGTGTGCGGTAGCCCGAATTAATACAGCAACCCAAATTTGTGATGTACAGAATATCAAGGGGCAGACAGAAGCAAAGGACATACCTCGGATAAAGTAACAAATTGCCTGACAGTCCTTATCGCTTCTTGGACCACTGGTTGTGTGTATTCAGAATCCTTAGACAAGCTATAAACAAGAAGCAAAAGACTATCAAGGGACGACAGAGACAAAGAGGGGGAGAGTGTTGCAGAGCAAAGAGGCACAAAAGGGGAGCCCCAAAATTTTCAAATTAATGGACATATTTTTCTACTCAAAATCTTAGGAATTCCCTAAAAAGCCATGTTAATGCACTAGAGGAGTCCTCTAGATGCATGATCCCAAGTCATTATAATATATTTCTTGTAAAATAGTAGGAGAACAGAGATTAGTCAATAAAGTGCCGGTCATTTGTGTGAAACGACCATTTTTAGGGCACATGTATATGAGTCACTTTGTGACTCTTTGTAAAGACTTTTTGCCATTGTGAAGAAGGAGAGCTCCTGAATTTTGAATTTGCTTCTTTCTTGGAGAGTTTCATCTTCTCAATGATCTTTTCTGTGTGTGTGAAGCTTGGAATGAGTGTGTAGGGCTGTTGTCTACCCCTCCCCATCACTTTTGAGCTACTGTAGTGTGTGCGTGAGTAAGCACGAGTTACGCAGTGAGTGTATGTGTTTCCTGCCATTCACTATTTCTATCATAACTTGAAGCACGGTTGTTAGAATCAAGTGAGAACATTCAATAGAAGCGTCTTGTCGAGAGTTTCGAATGGAACCCGCGCTTCGCCATATTCTGAGTTCTAAGCTGGGAGATATCCTCGATTTAGTGAAAACTACTGTAAGTGGTATCGTGGCAGACTCTTTCAGTAGTTAACTGAGTTAGAGAGGTACGTTAGTCTTTTCTCATGCATGCGAGTTGAACCACTTCATTTTCCATCATGTGTGCACACGTCATCATACATTTGGTTAGGTCGGTTCATCCGATTGACAATTAAGCGTGTGTCAATTCCCTACTATATGCACTTGTGTGGCAAACGAGATTTAGTCTCTTTGGCACAAGTCCTTAAGGCATTGTGACTTAGGTACACAATATGCCTATAGCCCTAACGGGTTACTTATCTTTATATATTCTAGTGGTAATACATTCAATATTGTGTGTTGTGCTCCAAGCTTCTTAACTTTTGTGATATTTTCATGCTTCCGTAGATGTCTAACTCCAACAATTGGTATTAGAGCAGGTCGTCGCTTCATCTAGGGTGTCGTCAGTGCCCCTCTAGTCACACTTTCAAAATTGCACACAATTTGGAGAGCATACTCAAGGTGATTAGGAGATGAAAACAACTTTGCTATATGGTGCTGAAATCACGGTTTGAGCTCGTTTCAGCCTCCGAATGCACTATCACATCCCTTGTGCATGCTATATCGTCTTTTTGTGCCAAAAATATATAGAGATTTCAATTCGCCCGTACAAGCGTCACAAAGTATGCTACATGTCTAGCAAAACTCGTCAGGGTAGTTCTGTTCAATGTTTTTAGATACAATAATTTCTCTACATTAGGGTATTTTAGTCAGTGGCCATGGCTCAAAGCATTGATGTATTTTGTATGTTGGCTATTGAGGATAAGTTGGATGGTACCAATTACCCATTGTGGGCTTATATGATGTGACACATATTGGTTGAAAAAGGATTGTGGAACATTGTGCAGGGTGTTGAAAAACGTCCTATTACACCTGCAAATACAGGTATTGAAGCTGATACAGATGACATTGAAGATGATGATATTCTTCAAATTCCTGTTCATGCTGTGGTTTCTCCTGTAGCTACTGCAAACCAAATTTGTTGGGATGGCAGAGATGCTCAGGCACATGCATTGATAGCCTTGTCTATCAAATGTTCCATTATTCCTCACATTAACTCTTGCAGAACAGGTAAGGATGCTTGGGATACACTTACCACATTGTACCAAGCTAGGAATGAGGCTTGTGTTGCTTACCTTTGAAAACAATTGGAGAGTGAGCATATGAATGAAGGTGAATCTATGGACAATTTTCTGACAAAGATCAAGGATATGAAGGAAGAGTTGATTTTTGCTAATGAGGACATACTAGATAGCTCACTTGTATAGACCGTTCTGAATGGTCTTCCTGATTCATATCAAAGCTTTGCTTCTAATCTTCGTTTGATGATGAAAGGCAATCCAAATGCCCTATCATTTAAAGAGTAAGGTTTGTATTCTGTTGCAGGAAGATTCTTCTAGGTAGAATAGGTACATTATGCGTGTTGGAGATCAAGCTTTCTTGGCTGATCAGAAGGGCAAAGGCAAATGGAGCTCATCTACTAGTAAGCAGAAATCTGAACTCCTGCACATTCCAAGAAAGAAGACAAAGATGAGAAGAAATTAGAAAAGCAAAATTTGTTTTGCAAATATTGTAAAGCAAATGATCATGTCATTAAGAGCTGCCCAAAACTTGTTGTTGAAGAGGCAAAGAAGAAAGAGGTCGGAATGGTTGTTGTAGAGGCCTCTACACCGAAAATAGAGTTTGCTAATCTTGTGTAGAATGAAGAATGGGCATTTACTACTGTTTGCAATTTCGACCCATCTTCTCACTGCAGTAGACTCAGATGTTTGGTATTTTGATAGTGGGGCAACCAAACATATTACCTTGCAATGCAGTTGCTTCACCTCATTTGAGCATGCCCTTATAGGGAATACTATCACATGTGCCAACAATGCCTCTTATCTTGTTATGGGAGTTGGTAAGATCATTCTCACTAATATTGATGATAGTTCTTTCAATCTATCCGATGCTTTATTTGTGCCAAGGATCAAGAAAAATCTATTATCAGTTTCTACATTAGTCACGGTTGGCTTGGTTATGAAATTTGTTGCTCACAAATGTATACTTCATGATCTGTCAAATTTCGACATGATGATTGCTTCTGGCATTTTATGATGTGGGCTGTTTAAGCTCATAGACTATGAAAACTCTATGACCGATTCAGCATCTGCAGTACATGATTCTAAGGCTATGTCACGTAAAGCTTTGGCATGCATGCTTTCGACATATGAATTTTGCTAGTTTGCTACACCTGCAAAAATCTGATATGGTGTCCTCTTTGCCCAAACTTGAGGCAGCTAGTAAACATGTTTGTAAAGGTTGTATTTTGGGAAAAATGCAACGTTCCTCCTTTCCAAAAGATGGTTCAATTTGAGCGACTCAAAAATTGTAGCTTGTTCATAGTGGTGTTTGTGGTCCTATGCACACACCCTCTTTTGGAAACTATCCTTACTTCCTGACTTTCATTGATGATTTTTCCATGCATGCATGGGTATATCCACCCAAAGCAAAGTCCAAAGTGTTTATGTGCTTCAAAAAGTTTTTGGTTATGCTAAAAATCTGTCAGCATGTAAAATGGGCACCCTCCATTCTAAGAGAGGGGGGAATAATATGTCTTCTGATTTTAATGCATTTTTGGCTAAAACATCAATGTAGAGTGCCATATACACCTCAAGAGAACGGAGTTGCTGAATGCAAGAACAAGTTACACATGGAGATGGCGAGGTGTATGGTCAAGAGTCAGGCTTTACCACATAGTCTGGCTTGAGGCTGTCATGTGTGCAAATATGTACTTAAGAGGTGTCCCACTAAAGCACTACAGTCAATCACTCCATATGAGCCTTGGCATGCTCACAAGCCATCTGTTGCTCACCTGCACGTTTTTGGTTGTTTCGCATATGCGTTAGCGCATGAACAACATTATAGGAAATTAGATGATAAAGTAGCAAAATAACTTTTTGTTGGGTACAATTATGAAAGCAAAGGCTATCATCTATATCATCCATAGACTAAACGCATTTTAGTTAACCCTGATGTTGTTTTTGTGGAAGATGCTATTCAACCTTTACTTTCATGTATAAAGGAGACATATGTTAGCTCAAAAGACATGTATGATACTTTGCTACCTTATAGGTGGACAGTCTAGTGCTGGTCCTAATAAGGCAACGTCTCACCCATTGCGGGTTTCATGTGATGATGTAGATCATTCCATTTCTGATGCAGATTTGCATGATGCACTTCGTACCGTACTCGTTGAGGCTCTCATAGTGCCTCTTTTGCATCAAATTGCTATGCTATGGCTGCATCTAGTCTCTCTGATGAGACTGAACCTGCTTTGTTTGATGAAGCACAAAATTATGAACATTGGATGGTTGCAGTGCAATTTGAATATGATGTTATCATGAAAAATGGTACCTGGACTTTATGTGACTTGCCTCCTAGAAAGAAGGCCATTGGCACTAAGTGGGTATACAAGCTAAAGCATAAACCTGATGGAACAATGGACAGGTATAATGCTAGGCTTGTTGCAAAGGGTTACACATAGGAGAGCATTGTAGAACTTTTCACGAACGCTCTACCTAGGGAGAAGTTTGAAGCTTTCCATGAAGCTTTGGGCTTACTTCCTTTTTTGGATTGATTCCACATAGCTTGGCTCCTCCTTATACATGAGTGCCACCTTCTTGTTCACCGCATCACTCCTAGGGGAATTTGTTGATATATTTAGGTAGTGATGTGTGTGACCACACTAGGACCGTCGGGGCACTTTTTTCCCTCTTTAGGAGGTTTTTTCCCCCATATTGTATATATGCCTATCGCCCTAATGGTTACTTATCCTTGTATATGCTAGTGGTAATACATTCCATATTGTGTGTTGTGCTCCAAGCTTCTTCTTCTTCCTTGTGTTGTTCGCGTGCTTCCATAGACGTCTAACTCAAAGAAAATTCATGCAAACCATTTGTACAAGAGAGCAATAAACGTGATGCTTATTACATGGTCTTATACCTTTATGCATGTTTATATGCACCCATAGGAGTCCAAATGTGCTCTAGTGCACTCAAGAAGGCTTATATACAAAAAGAAGGTGTACCACAAAAATATGGGAATGGGCCTTGAAAAAACTTTATAGGGGCCATGCCCATGTTTCTATGGCAACCCTTTTTTTGGTATTTCTAAGCCTTCATAAACCATTTGCACAATATAAAATTCAAAGAAACATTGATTTAACTATCCAACACATATGAAGTATGTTGTCACATACATAAAGGCATAATACCAATTCGAATGCACATGGGAATTGAAAAAAACATAATCTCTATTTTAAGTGCTTACAATTGGCTCTTGGCCATTAGCCTCTCCACTACATTCTTTCTTGTTTGGAATGATTGTGGCAATTGGTAATTCAAAAGTGATTGGGATATTACATGGGGGCTTGTCAATCAAAGACCCAAAGTAATTGCTATTTGACCTAATATTTTGTTGATATATTTAGGTAGTGATGTGTGTGAACATACTAGGACCACTAGGGCACTTTTTTCCCTCTTTAGGATTTTTTTTCTCCTACTTGTATATACACCTATAGCCCTAACGGGTTACTTATCTTTGTACATTCTAGTGGTAATACATTAGTATCATGTGTTGTGCTCCAAGCTTCTTCTTCTTCCTTGTGCTATTTGCATGCTTTCGCAAACATCTAACTCCAACAATTGGTATCAGAGCAGGTCACCGCTTCATCTAGGGCGTTGTCGATTCTCCTTTGATCATAGTCTCAAAATTGCAAGAAATTTGGCGAGCATACTCAGAATCGCATGAAATCACGAGCTGTGCTTGTTTCAGCCTCCGAACGCACTATCGTAGTGCTTGTGTATGCTATTTCATCTTTTTGTGCTAAAGATATATATATATGTTTCAGTTCGCTAGTATAAGCATCTCCAAGTATGCTACAAGTCTAGTAGAACATGTCAAGGTATTTCTGTTCAACATTTTCAAATACACCCAATTTTTTCGCATCAGGGTATTTTAGTTAGTGGCCATGGCTGAAAGTAGTGATGTATTCCATATGTTGGTTGTTGAGGATAAGTTCGATGGCACCAATTACCCATTGTGGGATTATATGATGCGACATATATTGGTTGCAAAAGGACTATGGAACATTGTGTAGGGTGTTGAAAAAGGTCCTATTACACCTGCAAATAGAGGTATTCAAGCTGATCCACATGGCATTGAAGATGTTGATTCTTCATATTCCTGTTCGTGCTACGGTTTCTATTGTGCCTATTGCAAAGAAAATTCATTGGGATGGCAGAGATGCTCAAGCACATGCATTGATAACCTTGTCTATCAAACGTGCCATTATTCCTCACATTCGTTCTTGCAGAACAACTAAGGAGGCTTGGGATACACTTACCACATTATACCAGGCTAGGAATGAGGCGTGTTGCTTACCTCCCATAACCGTTGGAGAGTGAGCATACGAATGAAGGTGCTTCTATGGACAATTTTCTGACAAAGATCAAGGATTTGAAGGAATAGTTGATTTCTATTGATGAAGTTATACCAGATAGCTCACTTGTGTAGACTGTTCTGAATAGTCTTCCTGATTCATATCAGAGTTTTTCTACTTCTCTTTGGTTGATGATGAAAGGCAATCCAAATGCCCTATCATTTGAAGAGTTTGTGTTTCTGCTACAGGAAGATCAATCTAAGCAGAACAGCTCCATTATGTGTGTTGCCGATCAAGCTTTCCTTGCTAGTTAGAAGGGCAAAGGTAAATGTAGCTCATCTACTAGTAAGCAAAAATCTACAAATGATGTACATTGGAAGAAGGAAAACAAAGATGAGAAGAAATTAGAAAAGTAGAAATTGTTTTGCAAATACTGCAAAGCAAATGATCATGTCATTAAGAGCTACCTAAAACTGGCTGCTAAAGAGGCAAAGAAGAAAGAGGCCGGAATGGCTGTTGCAGAGGCCTCTACATTGAAAACAGAGGTTGCTAATCTTGTGCAGAATTAAGAATGGGCGTTTATTACTGTTTGTAGTTTTGACCCATCTTCTCATGAGCAGTATATGTCTGTAGTAGACTCACACATTTGGTGTTTTCATAGTGAAGCAATCAAACGTATTACCTCGCAATGAAGTTTCTTCACTTCACTTGAGCTTCCCCTACAAAGAATACTGTCACATGTGCCAACAAATCCTCTTATCATGTTATGGGAGTTGGTAAGATCATTCTGACTACTCGTGATGCTAGTTCTTTCACTTTGTCGTACGCTTTATTTGTGCTAGGGATCAAGAAAAGTCTGTTATCAATTTTTGCATTAGCCAAGATTGGCTTGGTTGTGAAATTTGTTGATGACAAATGTATAGTTCATGACCTATCAAATGGTGACATGATTATTGCTTCTAGGATTTTATGTCATGGGCTATGTTAGATGCAAAGCTTTGGCATGCACGCTTTGGTCATTTGAATTTTGCTAGTTTGCTACGCCTACAGAAATCTAAAATGGTGTCCTCTTTTCCCAAACTTGAGGCACCTGAAAAACATGTCTATGAAGGCTGTATTTTGGGCAAAATGCAGCGTTCCTCCTTTCCAAAAGATGGTTCGATTGGGGCTACTAAAAAATTGTAGCTTGTACATAGTGATGTCTGTTGTTCTATGTAGACACCTTTTGGAAACTATCTTTACTTCGTGAATTTGATTGATGATTTTTCCAAGCATGCATGGGTATATCCACTCAAAGCAAAGTTTGAAGTTTTTATGTGCTTCAAACAATTTTTGGTTATGGCTAAAAATCTATCCCTCCATTTTGATCGAGCGAGGGAATATATGTGTTGTGACTTTAATGCATTTTTGGTTGAATGTGGGGTAAAACATCAGTGGATAGTGCTGTATACACCTCAATAGAATGGAGTTGCTAAACAGAAGAAGAGGTCACTCATAGACATGGCAAGGTGTATGGTCAAGAGTCAGGCTTTACCACATAGTTTCTAGCTTGAGGCTATCATGTGTGCAGCATATGTACTTAACATGTGTCCCACTAAAGCACTGCAATCTATCACTCCATATGAGGCTTGGCATGGTTGCAAGCCATCTCTTGCTCATCTGCATGTTTTTGGTTGTCTAGCATATGCATTAGTGCCTGAACAACATTGCAGGAAATCCGATGATAAAGCTATAAAATGTATTTTTGTTGGGTACAGTTCTGAAAGCAAAGGCTATCCTCTGTATCATCCACAGACTAAATGCATTTTGGTTAGCCATTATGTTGTTTTTATGGAAGATGATATTAAGCCTTTACTTTCATGTAGGAAGGAGACATCTATTAGCTCCAAAGACATGTATGATACTTTGCTGCCTCTTTTTAGAGGTGGAAAATCTAGTGCACCCCCTAATGAGGCAACCTCTAAGGCATTGTAGGTGTCATGTGATGATGCAGATCATTCCATTTCTGATGTAGATTTGCATGATGTACTTGTTCATGAGAGAGCTCATATTGAGGATGCAAAAACTATGCCAAAATGGCTACTATAGACTTTGTGTGACAGCAAGTTAGATGCACCTCTGTCATACAGTACTCGTTCATGCTCTCATAGTGCTTTGTTTGCATCAGATTGCTATGCTATGGATGCCTCTAGTTTGTGTGATGAGACTCCACTTGTTTTGTTTGATGAAGCATAAAATTCTAAACATTGGATGGCTGCAATGCAATCTTAATATGATGCTATCATGAAAAATGGTACCTAATCTTTATGTGACTTGCCCCTCGGCAAGAAGGCCATTGGCACTAAGTGGGTATACAAGCTGAAGTGTAAACTTGATGGAGTAGCTAAGAGGTATAAGGTTAGGCTTGTTGCAAAGGGTTATGCACATGAAAGAGGCATTGGTTTTGATGAAACCTTTGCACCTTCATGCCAAATGACTACTATTTGTAGAATTTGTGCACTTGCAACTTATCATGGTTGGAATGTACATGAGTTGAACATTAAAACAACATTTTTGAATGATGACTTGCATGAAGAAGTGTATGTTTTTTTATCCCCGTGGCTTTGTACAGAAAGGGCATGAAAACCAGGTAGCAAGTTAAAGAAGGAATTATATGGTTTAAATCAAGCACCACGTGCTTGGTATGAAAAGATAAATGCCTATCTGATTGCACATGGTTTTGGGAACAATGCAACTGAAAGCACCTTATATGTTAAGCATGCTAACGATGCACTTCTGATCATTGTTGTGTATGTTGAAGACATGCTCCTCATTGGTCCTCATGAGAAGCATATTGCTGATTTTAAGGCTGATGTGCCTGCCTCATTCGAGATTTCTGATTTGGGGCATTTGCATCATTATTTGGGCATTCAGTTAATGCAAGTTGATGATGGAATAGCTTTGTGTCAAATGAAATATATTGACACACTATTGCAATATTTTGGCCTTGAAGACAGCAAACCAATTGCCACTCCTATGGAGACATGTTTACAATTGAGTCTTCATGATGCTAGAGATGTATTTCATGCTGTTCTCTATCAGCAAGCTGTTGGATGCTTGATTTACTTATGCATTACTCGATCATATATTCAGTTTGTTGTCTCACAAATATGCACATTTATGCATTGCTGAGCTGTCAAGCATTGGGAGGCGGTCAAGCACATCTTTTGATACTTGAGTGGTCCCCAGCTACTTGGATTGTTTTATCCCAAGGAGAGATCACTACGGGTAGATTTTCATGCTTTTTCTGACTTTGACTGGGTTGGTTGATATGACACGTGTCCACTAGTGGTTTTTGCTTCATGCTTGGTAGCTCATGCATATCTTGGCTGAGCAAGAAGCAGCCTATTATGGCCACTTCCAGTTGTGAAGCTGAGTATAGGGCAACTTTCACAGCGACTGTTGAGTGTGTGTGGCTCAGCCGCCTCATGGCTGATTTGGGAGTTGATCAGTCTTCTACCACCACCATCTTCACTAACAGTCAGCACATTGGAAGTTGCAAGGAACCGTGTGTTCCATGCTCGCACTAAGCACATTGAGGTGCATTATCATTATGTCAGGGAGAGGTTCTCTACTTGAGAGATCAGCTTGGTATATGTGCCCACGCAAGAGAACATTGCAGACCTTTTCACGAAGGCTCTGCCTAGGGAGAACTTTGAAGCTTTTCGCAAAGCTTTGGGCTAACTTTATTTTGTGGATTGATTCCACATAGCTTGGCACTTTCTTATACATGAGTGCTAGCTCCTTGTCCATTGCATCACTCCTAGGGGGGATTTATTGATATACTTAGGTAATGATGTGTGTTAACACACTAGGACTTCTGAGGCACTTTTTTCCCTCTTTAGAAGGTTTTTTTTCCCAGGCTTGTATATATGCCTATAGCCCTAATGGGTTACTTACTTTTGTACATTCTAGTAGTAATACATTCAGTATCATGTGTTGTGCTCCAAGCTTCTTCTTCTTCCTTATGCAATTTGCATGCTGCCACAGACGTCTAACTCCAACATATTTTTCCTCTAAAGCTAACTCTTATGGTAGTAAGTGCAAATGACTTCCTCATCAAAATTACATAGTTCATCCCTTGCATTATTGTAGATAGGCATAAAATTTTGATAACACCTTCAAACACCAGGTCATTAAGTGCCCTTGAGGGGAATAGTCCTTGTGGATAATAAGAAAATATTCCTTTGGTAATTTTCCAACATTGTTTGCCAAGGAGTAGCCATTGCCATGGGCAACCCCGTCACCACCACTCCTTGCTCTCAATTTATCATCTTCAATTGCTTCTTGCACATAGACATTTAATGAGTACAAATATGAAACATACTCAATCATAAATGTCATTAGATACTTACCTCTTGCAGCCTATCTTCATTTTCTCCTATTTCCATTGCATCTATAGAATGGAAGAATGAGCCATGCCGATTTCCTTCACAACAAGGTATGTTGCAATTTTCTTCTCCAAAATTCATTCCATTGCTACTGCCAATTCCTCTTCAATGGCATTTTGGTTGGCATCACTCAAAATGTCCTTGCACACAAAGGCAAGAGTGTCTACAACTGAATCACCAAATAGAATGGTTGATTTTTTAATTCTCTTGGAAGAGTTGTCCATGGGAACATCAGAGGTTGAGACAAAAAATGCTAAGGCATTCGTTGAGTCATAAACCAAATTCCTTCTCATTATCATGTAATAATGAAGCTCTTGTATATCTAGAAGCACCATGGAAAAGATTTCCATCTCTACCTCCAGTAGAGTGGGCTCCAAGGGCTCCAAGTTGGAGGTTGACCGAGCTTCTAAAGTACAGGATTCATTCAATTTTTCCTCTATGCCATGAAGAGATTGTCTCATTATTTTTTCACTCTCTTCTAATAAGTTGAGAGCTTCTATTTGAGGTTCCTTTTTATCATCTACAAAACCCCTACTAACAAGATGGGGTAGTTCCATGGGTGTAGGTTCAAGCTACTCATTGACAAAGAAAACGGTTGTTGAAATGTAGGATAAACATTTTCTTCCCATCTTCCTCTTCTTATTTAATTGCTAGATTAATGACACTATGTGATGTTGATCGAATCTCGTAGATGCAGGTACACGAAGGATAGTACAGAATGAAATCTCACAAAAGCATAACAAAATAGAAAGAGATAAGAGACTTGACACAAGATTGGGTACAATCTCCCCCCCACATACTCTGATGGATGAGTGTATCAGAGTATGTGTATATATAGGTATTTTTCATTACATTAGAAGATACATGAGGATGGCACTTCAAAAGATTCTACTTTTTTTATAAAATTATTGCTTTTCAAGCAATCTACTATGTTTACAAAAATGTTGCTTTCTAAAGCGATTTGTTAGTTTTACAAAAATAACTAAAATACTATCTTCTGAATATTCTTTTGAATATCTTCAAAAATATCTAAACAAGTCCACATGTGTTCACACCTTCATGAGTCTTCATCTGCTAAATCAAAACCTCCCAATTGACGAGCAATTGACCTTAGTTGATAAAAATTAAATAGACATGGATGGCCAGTCACATGTCCCATCCCTAAATAGTCATAAGCATGTCCATGTAAAAACACATGCATGGAATTGGAAAACTAGAATTTAATGTGACAGTGAATGATATGTAGAGATCAAATGATCATAGTGTGGAGTTAGTGATGTTTTATGAATCCATTGCGATTCTTTAAGTGAGTTATTATTGTATTTAACTAAATATCTATGATATTGGTTACTTGTGCATGTAGTGGTAGCATCATAATCAAATATTTTCTCTAGAACTAAAATTTGAGCATCCTCTTCAAGGAAAGGAGGATCATCTAAAATAGGAGTGAGTGGTAATGTTCCTTTAAATTTTTTCAATAAACTAATATGAAAAGAACTATGTATATTCCAATGAGAAGGTATATCTAATCTAAAGCATTCTCATTAATTTTCTGAATAATATGAAAAGTTCCATAATAACGTGGTGCAAGTTTAACCTTAGGATGTTGTGAAATATTTTCCAAATGTCTTTTAATTATTTGTAATCATACAAAGCCATTTTCATTGAACTGTCTAGATACTCATTTCTTATCAACATGCATGTAATGTTATTGAATCTTCATAATGTGCTCATGAACCTGTAGAAATATGATTGTGTGCAAAACAATCAACCGTAGGCATATCAATTTGAGTGAGAGTCATGGGAAGTTTTTACCATAAACAATTTCATATGGTGCACATCCAGTAGTGCTATGTGTTGTGTTGTTATATGCAAATTGTAGTAAAGGAATCTTCTCATCCCAATTACTTGGATTATCTAAATAATAACAACATAATAAATCTGAAATAGTACTATTCATAGCTTCACGTTTCCCATTACTTTCATGATGAAATGCAGAGCTAAAGTCTATTTTAGAAACTAAATTTTGAAATAATGCAATCCAAAAGTGATTAGAGAAACAAACATCTGGATCTGAAAGAATAACTTTTGGGAAACCATAATGCAGAAGAATACATTTTATAAATAACTTAGGAGCTTGAGGTGCAAAAAGAGTCTTTTTACAAGGAATAAAATATGACTGTTTACTAAACCTATTAACAATTGTCCAAATTATATCATTAGGAGATGAAGCTAGGTAGACTAGTAATAAAATCCATTGAAATTTGCTCCCATGGTCCATTAGGTATGGGAATTGGCATTAATAATCCAAATGCTTTACCATGATGTCATTTCACACGTTGAAACACAATGCAATGGGAAACATATTGTGCAATATCCTTTTCCATATTTGGACAAAAGAAAATTCTTTACATGTAGAAACAATACTTTGTATGCCTCTATGACCAATATACAATTTTATGCATCTCTTTCATAACAATTTCTTTAAAACCTTGTGTGATGCATAACTTCTCTTGAAAATATAAGAATCCATTATGAAAAGTGTAGTGATCCTCACTAGATGTTGTCGAGTTATTGAAAGCTTTCCATGTTTGTGAAAAATACAAATCATATCTATAAGTAGGAATCATGCCATGAAATGAATGAATATGAATAGCACAAATATTATTGATTGAAACAATATTTGTTTGTGGAGATGGGAAAGGACTAAGGGCATCAACTACAACATAAGCTTTGACAAGTTGATATTGAATCATAGGCTGACAATTTTGTATGAATTAAGCTCATTTAATGTGTGTGTCAGAAATCAATTGCTGATTTAATAAATGCTTAATAGCCTATTGGTCTTTTCTTGTTACAATTTCAAAACCCATGAGGTAATGTTTCCAGATTTTTAAAGCATGCACAATAGCTACAAGTTCCTTATCATATGTACTATAATTCTTCTCAGAAGGTTTAAGTTTCCTACTTTCAAATGCAATAGGATGGTCATTTTGCATACACATGCATACACATATGTACATGCTTTAGGTCTAGGTCTTTAGGATTATATTTTTAGGGTTTTTACACTTGCATACATACATATACACATAAACACACACAATACATATACACCTACACGTAAATATACACATGCATACACACATATACATGTTTTAGATCTAGATCTGTAGGCTTAGGATTTTAGGATTTTTACACATGCATATACACACATAATACATACATACATACACACACACACACACACACACACACACACACACATATATATATATATATATATATATATATATATATATATATATATATATATATATATATATATATATATATATATATATATATATATATATATATATATATATATATATATCGGAGCCACATTATCGCTACTGGAACTTGAATCCCCTACTAGGCCTACTACATTAATGGGTGTAGCCTTTGGTGCACTAGAGGGATGTCTGGGACAATCTCTCAGGAGTTGTTCTTGTTGAAAAAAAAAAGACTACTCCTATTCTACTCACATTCACAAATATAACAAGCTAAGGAGGAAGGAACAAAAGATAACAAAACATTATGACTGAATTAAAATGGAAATGGAAATGACTTACAATAGATGCTCTATGAGCATGGAGACTCCATGAGGAGTGGAAGCACACTCTTGGCAATGGTCTAGAGTGAATGAGCTTGTGTGGAGTTAAGGGAGGCCTTGCTTATATGGAGTTTGGGAGAATTCCCTTGCATGTGGGATAAGTGTGCTTACATGAGAATGAAAGTAAGTTGGGACAAAAGGGTGGAGCATGGAACTCTCAACACCCCCCCTCCATGTGATGACCCTTTTGTTTTTAATAGGGGGACTAGTGACATATGGGATCACTTAGTCCATTGATTTTTAGGATCTAAGGACATATGGGATCCTTAGACATAACTTGGACATATGGGATCCAAGTATAGGACATATGGCATCCATGGGATCTTGGGACATATGGGATACCAAGACATATTCTTGGACATTTGAGATCCAAGTGGTTTTGTTGGGATCTAGGGACAAATGGGATCCCTAGACATGTAAAAGGTTTTACATCATGGGGTAGGTAGTGCTTATGGAACAATTTTCCACCTTTGATCTTGATGTTGATGAAGCTTCTTTGTGATCCATTGATGGGATCTTCGGATGGGTCCTCTTCCTTCTTGTACTTTGTTTTGTTGAAGTAGAAGACTTTTTCTTCTTCTCGACTTCTTGATGTGGATGCCTTGGTGCGCTTTCTTAGCATGTGTAATGCCTTGGATGTGTAGAGCTCGGTTATTGATGTAAAACCCCATAGCCTAATCATTGTATATGGCATTTGGAAGGTCCTACTATGCTTAAGCATAGTGGTGTGTCTAATCCCATTACAAGAAAGCCATGTAAAAACTTTTGTTTATGCACACATTTGAATTCTCTTACTACATAGAAAAACATACCTCGAGTATAGAGATACTCTCTATCACTCATCCCATCAATCTATGGAATTCATATGAATGAACCTAAACATAGACGTCAATATATCATGCACGCAAGTTTCTATCAATTATGCCTCCATGAGTGGCGTTAGCCATGTGGATAAACTGCACGATTTATTTTGTAGTTGTGTATGGAGGGGTTGATCTCATCATCATTGATGTAAGCATCACCTCTCCAATGCGCTTTTCTCTCTACAAGGTGGCCTCTTCCGTATAGACTCAGCCCTTTTTCTCTATGGGCAGTAGCATAGGCAACAAGTTCAATGGATTGGAATGTGTTTCCAGAAGCAATTCAATGCATTCAACTATGGTGGTCACGTTCTCTCCCTGATTTGGTGGGGATTCCAATCTCTCTGTGGATGTGTTTTCTCCAATTGGCTTCGCCCTCTTGGCTCGACAGTGGTTTGGTACATGCTCTCTCTCTATCTCTCCTCGTTCCTTACTCTATTCATTACTAGCACAAACAGTAATGATTCTCAAGTATCCACTTTCCCTGCCGACGTTCGCATTCTGCTTATCTCTTCTTGGGCAACCAGAAGTAATGCTTCAACATCCGTCCAGCCATGACAACTGCATCCTCTCTTTCTATGGCGCAACAATAGTTTTTTCTTGACCATAGCTTCTTCATTCCTCTGTCGGGCTTCGCTCCATAGCTTCTCCATTCCTTTGTAGATCTTTGTTGTAGTCTTGAACAGACACTAGAAAGTCATCCGAACTACACTTATGACATACCTCTTTTGTAGGAAAACTCCAGGCTTGACTCTCAGCAACAGACTTTCGAGGCAAGTTATCAGCTTTGCATCACTTCGCCCATGAGGTTTCCACAGTACTAGAGATTTTCTTCACATGCACATTCTTCTAAGGAAAGATTTCTGAGTCAGAGCACATTGGATCATCTTCTACTTGCTGTGTAAAAGTTTTTCCGTGCAGAAGTAGTGAGACAAAACTCTGATATTATTGCTTTGATCTTTGTGCTAGGCTCCAATCAATTCTTCTATTTGTGTCAGCTGCTTGGAGACCTCCTCCATCCATTAGTGCTATGCAAAAGCCTAATCTTTTTTGCTTCAATGCAGTCACGCTGAGTCTGAATATGTTTCCTATGACCATCCTCCTCATAATGATCTTTTCATGAGCCATGGAGAAATGGGAGCATTCATGCAAAGAAAGAAAAACATCATGCTATTCGATAAAAGTAGTGTTGAAACTACTTTTATTCCTTATGAAAGTAGTGTCCATAAGCACTTACATAAAAGAAGAGAGAAACAACTAAAATCATGAAGAATGAAAGTAGTGCTAAAAAGCACTTTTTATTGGGAACGATGCAAAATGGGAGGGAGGGAGGGATGAAAAGTATGAAACATGCTAATGAAGGAAATAAAAGAAAAATTCAAAAGGAAATGCTATCTATGCAATACCTATGCTCTGATACCATGTTGAAATGAAATAACAAAGACTACACCTATTCTACTCACATTCACAAATATAACAAGCTAAGGAGGAAGGAACAAAAGATAACAAAACAT
Source organism: Ceratopteris richardii (assembly GCA_020310875.1). Lineage (NCBI taxonomy): Eukaryota > Viridiplantae > Streptophyta > Polypodiopsida > Polypodiales > Pteridaceae > Ceratopteris > Ceratopteris richardii. The sequence continues at coordinate 94,729,767 of CM035421.1, forward strand.
TATGATTGAATTAAATGGAAATGGAAATGACTTACAATAGATGCTCTATGAGCATGGAGACTCCATGAGGAGTGGAAGCACACTCTTGGCAATGGGCTAGAGTGAATGAGCTCGTGTGGAGTGAAGGGAGGCCTTGCTTATATGGAGTTTGGGAGAATTCCCTTGCATGTGGGATAAGTGTGCTTACATGAGAATGAAACTAAGTTGGGACAAAAGGGTGGAGCATGGAACTCTCAACAGTTCTTTGCCACACTCAAGACAAATGACTTTTATTGTGATTTTCAACTCTTGTATCAGAGCTAGTGAGTGGGGTGGTTGTTGTCCTGGTATAGGTTGAGGTTGGCTATATCCTCCATGTTCATATGGTCTAGTTGCTCCTTGTGGTCTTGGACATGGGTTATACCTAGGAACTTCTCTGCCTTGTTCTCTAAGAGGGTACCCATATGGTCTACATTGGGGTGGTACAAACGATCGTGGTTGTCTATTCATTGGATAGTTTTCGGTTTCGTAGTTGATGTAGTTCTGCTCACTATAAGAGTACATATTAGGCTCCTGAGTTGGTTGTCTATCATAAGGGTAAGGTTGTGATAACCCTAATCCTTCTCTAGTGCAGACATGAGATGGATGATCTCCACCGCAACGTGTGTAGCTTCCTAACATTGGCACTCTCAATGAAGAGTTCTGGTAGTTCCTTTGTCCTTGTACCCCTAATTTCTTGGCCACTAACTCTCCCACTTCCTCCACATAACTCAAACTAGAAGTTTCATTGCTCCTTGTAAACTCTGACTTGGTAGGATCTTGTGTGGTTTTGAGATCCTCAGCCAAGTTGTCTTCCAAATCTATGCACTCCTGAAGAGACTCACTTAGGGTTTGCAGTCGTTTTACATATACGAAGATTCTCAATGTTCCATTGGTTAGACCTTCTAAAAATAGGGATATCATTTTTTGCTGAGAAGGTCTCTCTGTCACAGGGCATCGCGCTACGTATTGAGTAAATCTTCGTGCTCCATTTTTTACTGTCTCATTAGGATCTTGTTTGAAACTATGTATTAAGGATGACAAATTGTGCTTGATTCCTCGCTTAGTGGATTCCCAAATACGTTCTTGAAAGAATTGTTTGATATGGCCAAAGAAATTTGGATCCAAGGATTGAAACCAAGTTAAGGCTATTCTTGTGAGGGTTAGCCCAAAGGATTCATATTGTAGGAAAAAGTCATCCACTTGCTCTGCTCGCAACACCTGCTTGAATTCTGCAATGTGGTCATAGGGCTCTCGTATGCCATCGTAACGAATTGGCATACATTTGGCCAATTGGATTGGTCTCAGTATTTTGTCGGGCTCTGGGTGTCGACTTACGATGGGAAAAATGGGTTTTACTGGGTGTATTCAAGCTCCTACACCTTAGGGTGGTTTTGCCCTAAAGGTGGTTCTATTCATATTTCCCATTCCTTGGCTAGGTTGTCTGTGTGGGTTAATTCCTGGCATGGTGAATTGTACCTGTGGTTTGTTGGGTATACTACCTTGGTTCATTTGTCCTAACATCTCATGTCTGTTCTTTGCTGGGTCTCAAATGCATTTTGTGAGGTAGTTGCCTGATCTTGAGCAGGGAATATAGGCAAATCCGTGTACTTTAGTCTCGATCCATATACTTCGTCTACAGGCCAATATCGCCTTTGACTTTGGTCTAGGTATGTAACTCGAGATGGATTTTTTGGATCCCTTAACTTGTATATAGTTGTTGGGTTGATGCTTTCTCCTTGTGCCAGTGAATAAGTTTGGAGGACTAGGTCAGACCCATAGATCAGGTATATGTCTAGCAGGTAATCATCTTGAGGTATCAAATCCCCTCTCAAGACTTGAGTCACCACAGACTGGCCCCTTCGGGTAGTCACCAGTTCTTCTTGGTTAGATTTTTCAGAAGTTCCTTGTCCCTCTAATTCTCCTCTATCATTAATTTGATGAGGGTTTTCGGTTACTACATAGATATGGCCCATCTTGTCCATGTAAACTCCACCTTCATACTTGACAGTTGGTCTTGGAACTATTTCAAATTCTGTAGTGTTTATCATTCTTGCTACTGACCTGTATAGAACATCGAGGTAGATGGGTATTCCTTGCAAGTTAGTGGATATGTATTAAAGAGACATCTGATATTTCCCTTCCACTTTAGACATAAAACCTTCCCTATGTACTGAACTATGAATGTCTTCAGAAGCCAAGAGTCTCTCCGAGTTAAATGACATTTCTGACTCACTTGTCTGTGAACTCAGCACATAGTGCTAACCACTGAGTTTTGAGTCCCCGACTTGGTTGTGTGGTTGATACTAGCCTTGGATGATTTGGTATTTTATCTATCTCTTAAGTGTCTACTTGATCTTAGGTTTATAAGCCTTGTCTACCAGTCCAAAATTGTCCTTTGTATTGCTCAAAATCTTGTGGAACCCCTTGCTTCCTAGTCCAACCTGAGGGTCAACTTCAAAATACTATATCTAATAATCCATGTATTAGTTTTACCGTACGAATTGAGTTTTTTTGTACTCCCAAGGAGCTTTCCAACGAACCCAAAATCATAACAAAGGATTTCATATGAGAAAGTTATGCCAGTTTAGGGTTTTGGGGGTTAAAAGAGGGAAACAGGACCTCTCTGGGATTGCTTCAAAACAGGCGACACACGACACTTAGTAAGTATCGGTGATACTTGGAAGTAGACGATACTTGACACTAGGAATTCCTTGATACATGACACTTGGACTAGACAACACATGACACTTAGCAGATGTCGTGACACTTGGAGGTCACAGATATCGCGACACTTGGCCCTGAACATGACACTCAACACCTGAGGAATGTCGCGACACTTGGCCTTGACCACAACACTCGACACCTAAGGAATGTCACAACACTTGGCCCTGACCATGACACTCGACACCTTGTAGATGTCCTGACACTTGATGTCCATGACACTCGACACCTGAGGGATATCGTGACACTTGAAAGTCACAGATATCGTGACACTTGGTCAGCTTCAGATATCAGTACACTTGGTTATGGCAGATATTGCGACACTTGGTTATGGCAGATATCGCGACACTTTCTTCAAACGACACATGATACTTGGGGGATCACGACACACGACACCTATTGTTGAGCCCATAAAAGTCATAATGGTCAAAGTCAGCTATAGTCAAAGTCAACCACAATCAAAGTCAAAAGGTCAAAGTCAAATTGGTCAAAGTTAACAAAGTCAAGGTCAAAGTCAATTGGTGCAAAGTCAAAGTGCTAAGGTGCAGGTGTCAAATTGCACAGTTAGTGCACAATTAATTGTCCACAAAGGATAAAATTGGAGAAAGTGGGTTGCTGGTTGCAGAGGTATTTCTCTAATTTCCCTAAGGTTCAAAGTGTTTTTAAAGTATTTTGGAAGGTTCAGGTGAACCCTCTCTTATGTGCAAAAGTGAAGACTTAAAAGGAAATGTGAAGGTATGTGAAGCGGCAACGTACACAGAAGTGAAAGTATGGCCCCCCAATTAAAATTTTTTGGTTTTAATGTAAAGTCACTACAAGACAAAATAGGGAGTCGTTGGCTGCCACTTGTGAAGACAATCTTGGGACATCAAAGTGAGCACCAAGATACTATTGCACTTAGGAGCGTACGTGAATCGACACACTCAAATCAAGGCAAGGACCATTCTTGGACAATCCTAAGTGTAAGCAAGAGTGGGCATAGTCTAGGTGGAGCAAGAGAGAGAAGCGCAAGAGACACATAGTGTGTGACGCAGAGAAGTGAAGTGCAAGGTGTGCATGAAGAGTGACCAAGGAAGTGTGCAGAGGAGTGCTAAGCTTGTCCCCCAAGGATCCCAAGGACTTACTGAAGTGTGCGCGCGCCGACAGAAGGTATCCATCCCTCCCCCTTAGTGGAAGCTTGGTGCAAGGTGTGCACAAGACCAGGCTTGTAGAAGGTGGAGGTTTGGTGCAAAGGAGGCTGGCAGGAACAAGTCCCTTGGGTATTTGGTATTTGTAATTGAGCACTCTGTTGGATTTTGCACAGAAGCATTGGCTGTATTGTGCTTCAACCTTGTATTTGTCTTAGTGTGATCAATCGACAAGGGCTTCCAGTCTATATTTTCTTTTCTTTCCTTTCCCTTTTCTCCTACAAACACTCAAATCCCTTCTTGTCTAAGAATCCCCCAAACAAAATTTATTTTTTTATACTTTATAGGTTTATATATATATATATATATATATATATATATATATATATATATATATATATATATATATATATATATATATATATATATATATATATATATATATATATATATATATATATATATATATATATATATATCCATGCTCAAAGCTTTTGGCTCTGGATCGCGCCTCGGTTTGCCTTTTTTTTTTTAAACTGGAGTCATTTTCATGTTTTTTGGCACCTCTAGACTCAGTTTTTGGCTTTATTTTTCCAAATTCCAACCTTTTCTCTATGTTTTGGTCAAAACCCTCAAGTTTTGAGCACATTTATGACTGGGTTTTAATTATACACATGGTCCACATTGTCTATTCTCACCTCATTTCCACATACGTTGCACATTTTTTCATATGCCCCCTCTGTAGCTCTTCTTTTTTATCAATTTTAACCCTCTCCAGACCCCATAATCATGACCCCCATCACTCCCTTTACCAATCTGCCCAGCCACATCCTTAACCCTCCCAAACCCTTCCATCTCTGCCCCTCAGCCCTCCCCTCCACCTCCTTTCTACCCTCCCATTGCCCCCCTTTGCTTTTCCATAAAAAAATCCCACTCTTGGTTCTCCTCTGGTGCTTGTTCTGGTGGAATTGGTTACTGCTCAAGTGCACTTTTCAAGATTATGCAGCTCCAGAATCATGGTGTCCTCTCTCCTCAGAGTTTTGGCTATAGCTCTCCAAGACGGAGAGCACATTAGGTGGTGGGCAACTGTTGAGCCCATAAATGTCATAATGGTCAAAGTGAAGTGTAGTCAAAGTCAACCACAATCAATGTCAAAAGGTCAAAGTCAAACTAGTCAAAGTCAACAAAGTCAAGGTCAAAGTCAACTGGTGCAAAGTCAAAGTCCTAAGGTGCAGGTGTCAAAGTATACAAGTAGTGCACAATTAATTGTCCACAAAGGGTAAAATTGGAGAAAGTGGGTTGTAGGTTGCAGAGGTATTTCACTAACTTCCCTAAGGTTCAAAGTGTTTTTAAAGTATTTTGGAAGGTTCAGGTGAACCCTCTCTTATGTGCAAAAGTGAAGACTTAAAAGGAAATGTGAAGGTATGTGCAGCGGTAGTGTACGCAGAATTGAAAGTATGGCCCCCCAATTAAAATTTTTGGTTTTAGTCTAAATTCACTACAAGACAAAACAGGGAGTCATTGGTTGCCACTTGTGAAGAAAATCTTGGGACATCAAAGTGAGCACCAAGATACTATTGCAGTTAGGAGCATACGTAAATCAACACACTCAAATCAAGGCAAGGACCATTCTTGGACAATCCTAAGTGTAAGCAAGAGTGAGCATAGTCTAGGTGGAGCAAGAGAGAGAAGTGCAAGAGACACACAGTGTGCGACGCAGAGAAGTGAAGTGCAAGGTGTGCATGAAGAGTGACCAAGGAAGTGTGCAGAGGAGTGCTAAGCTTGTCCCCCAAGGATCCCAAGGACTTACTGAAGTGTGCACGCGCTGACAGAAGGTATCCATCCCTCCCCCTTATTGGAAGCTTCGTGCAAGGTGTGCACAAGAGCAGGCTTGTAGAAGGTGGAGGTTTGGTGTAGAGGAGGCCGGCAACAACAAGTCCCTTGGGTATTTGGTATTTGTAATTGAGCACTCTCTCGGATTTTGCACAGAAGCATTGGTTGTATTGTGCTTCAACCTTGTATTTGTCTTACTATAATCAATCGACAGAGGCTTCGAGTGTGTATTTTCTCTTCTTTCCTTTCCCTTTTCTCCTACAAGGTAATCATCTTGAGGTATCAAATCCTCAAGACTTTGTGGTATTTTGGAAATGCTCCTCCAAAGCATTCCATATATCACTTGCACTTTCAAGACCACAAGGATGCCTCCCTAGAATTTGTGGTATTTTGGAAATGCTCCTCCAAAGCATTCCATATATCACTTGCACTTTCAAGACCTCTAATTTGAGGTAGCAAGTAATCATTGACTGCCATATAGATAATGCTCCTAGCTTGAGCATCTCTCCTCATCCAATTCTTCAAATCTGATAATTCCTCCCTAGTTGGAACACTAGGATCTCTGAATTGAGGCTTTTCTTCTTCACCTGTAAAGTAAGCTATCAAGTCTTTGCTCATTAGATGAGCTTCCATCCTCATTGACCATGCTGGATAGTTCTCTCTATCCAATTTCTCTATCTGAAGAGAATCTCCCATCCTTTCTTCACTTGTATATTAAATTCTTCAATCTTTATGAGTAATAGATGTACTTTACTTCGAATAATACTCCTTTTGTCTTCCTTGGTGTGGTATGACCTTTTTCTCAAGCTTTATCCTCAAGCTTTCACCTTTTGAACCTTCAGATGTTGAATTCTTTGCACCTGCAGCAGTCGAGGTCCTCCTTCCTTCAATTCTGATGCTTCCTGCTCTGATACCACTGATGGAGAGTGTTAATATCCAAAAGAACAAGTTACTCTTGTATTTAGAGCACCTCTATAACACGAATAGCTCAGATCTTCACCAATTTTAGAAGATCAATACTCAATTGTCAAATTTTCTTAACAAACTGTGAAGAAGAAGAATGCACAGAAAGTGTGTTGCACATAATTCACTCATTGCCTTATCAAATATGTAAAGGTTTTTATAAAACTTTGTATGAGGTGTCGCCTATAGATTGCGCACCTTCTCCAAGTTGAATCACTCCAAAAGATTCAGTAGAACTTGAGAAATGATCTCAACAACTTACTTATGTCTAAAACTGTTCTTCTGAGAAGTCGATTTAGACACCTATGACTTTAAACCTTTGGTTCTCTCAATCTAGAACCCATTTCTACAAATGCTTTTAGCCACAAATAGCTTACCTTCCAACTTAAAGATTGAGTGTCTGCTTGCTCAAAACTTTACATTGTGGAAGAAGAATTGATCAAAATTTTTGTACCGAATTTTGCACCTTCTGTAACTTGACTTCTTCTCATTTACATATGCAAATGTTCCTACACTCAATTCTCTCAGCCTGATCACAATTGGAAGCTAAAAATTTTTACAGAGGTGGATTACCTATAGACTTAGACTTGTACAAAAGCATTTCACAAAAGATCTAACATAGAAGGAGAAAACTCAAAAATATCGGGTGCAACATTTTCTTCATTTCTGAGAAAATTACAATTGAGTGATGAGAGAGTCTTGACTCACTTCTAAGATGTCTAATGACACATACAACTTCTGATTACTCTATTCTCATGCTCTCTCATACTTGCCCCAACATTTTCCATAGTATAAATAGACAAAAACTTACAAGCTTATGACTACTCAAAGATATAAGTGAACTATCTCTGAAATAATGTACATATGTGTACACATCTTCACCTTCTGAATGTATTCTTCCTTCATGCTTCACAACTTGAATCTTTCCTTCTAACCATGACTTCAACTCTTCATCAAAACATCAATTGTTGATTGTCTTGCACCAACAATATCTATGTAGTAACCGAAAACCCTGATCAAATTAATGATAGAGGAGAATTAGAGGGACAAGGAACTTCCGAAAAATCTAACCAAGAAGAACTGGTGACTACCCCTAGGGGCAAGTCTGTGGTGACCCAAGTCTTGAGAGGGGATTTGATACCTCAAGATGATTACTTGTTAGACATATACCTGATCCATGGGTCTGACCTTGTCCTCCAAACTTATTCTGTGACACAAGGAGAAAGCATAAGCCCAACAACTATATACGAGTTAAGGGATCCGAAAAATCCATCTCGAGTTACATACCTAGACCAAAGTCAAAGGAGATATTGGCTTGTAGATGAAGTTTATGGATCGAGACTAAAGTACACGGATTTGCCTATATTCCCTCTTCGAGATCAGGCAACTACCTCACAAAATGCATTTGAGACCCAACAAAGAAGGGACAGTGAGATGTTAGGACAAATGAACCAAGGTAGTATACCCAACAGACCACAGGTACAATTCACCATGCCAGGAATTAACCCACACACACAACCTAGCCAAGGAATGGGAAATATGAATAGAACCACCTTTAGGGCAGAACCACCCCAAGGTGTAGGAGCTGGAATACACCTAGTAAAACCCACTTTTCCCATCGTAAGTCGACCCCTAGAGCTCGAAAAAATACTGAGACCAATCCAATTGGCCAAATGTATGCGAAATCGTTACGATGGCATAGGAGAGCCCTATGACCACATTGCATAATTCAAGCAAGTGTTGCGAGCGGAGCAAGTGGATGACTTTTTCATGCAATATGAATCCTTTGGGCTAACCCTCACAAGAATAGCCTTAACTTGGTTTCAATCCTTGGATCCAAATTGCTTTGGCCATATCGAACAATTCTTCCAAGAACTTATTTGGGAATTCACTAAGCGAGGGACCAAGCACAATTTGTCATCCTTAATACATTGTTTCAAACACGATCCTAATGAGACAGTAAAAAATGCAGCACCAAGATTTACTCAATACGTAGCCCGATGCCTTGTGACAGAGAGACCTTCTCAGCAAAAAATGATATCCCTATTTTTAGAAGGTCTAACCAATGGAACATTGAGAATCTTAGTATACATAAAACGACTGCAAACCCTAAGTGAGTCTCTTCAGGAGTGCATAGATTTGGAAGACAACTTAGCTGAGGATCTCAAAACCACACAAGATCCTACCAAGTGAGAGGATACAAGCAGCAATGAAACTTCTAGTTTGAGTTATGTGGAGGAAGTGGGAGAGTTATTGGCCAAGAAATTAGGGGTACAAGGATAAAGGAACTACCAGAACTCTTCATTGAGAGTGTCAATGTTAGGAAGTTGCTCACGTTGCGATGGAGATCATCCATCTCATGTCTGCACTAGAGAAGGATTACCGTTATCACAACCTTACCCTTACGATAGACAACCAACTCAAGAACCTAACATGTACTCTTATAGTGAGCAGAACTACATCAACTACGACACCAAAAACTATCCAATGACTAGACAACCACGATCGTTTGTACCACCCCAATGTAGACCATACAGGTACCCTCTTAGAGAACAAGGCAGAGAAGTTAATAGGTATAACCCATGTCCAAGACCACAAGGAGCAACTAGACCATATGAACATGGAGGATATAGCCAGCCTCAACCTATACCAAGACAACAGCCACCCCACTCACTAGCTCTGATACACGAGCAGAACATCACAATACAAGTCGTTTGTCTTGAGGGTGGCAAAGAACAATTGAGAGTTCCATGCTCCACCCTTTTGTCCCAACCTAGTTTCATTCTCATGTAAGCACACTTATCCCACATGCAAGGGAATTCTTCCAAACTCCATATAAGCAAGGCCTCCCTTCACTCCACACAAGCTCATTCACTCTAGCCCATTGCCAAGAGTGTGCTTCCACTCCTCATGGAGTCTCCATGCTCATAGAGCATCTATTGTAAGTCATTTCCATTTCCATTTTAATTCAGTCATAGTGTTTTGTTATCTTTTGTTCCTTCTTCCTTAGCTTGTTATATTTGTGAATGTAAGTAGAATAAGAGTTTGCTTGACATATTATCTCCAAATAGAGTGAACTCTTTGAACTCCACATCCAAGTCTTTGAAGAGCTTATTGAGCCACATGATCTCACATGTAGCAAGTGCCAAAGCTCTATACTCAACCTTAGTAGATGATAATGCAACTATAGGTTGCTTCTTGGACATCCATGAAATTACTCTTTGACCTAGCATAAAGACATAGCCAGATGCGCTCCTTCTATCCTCCTTTGAACCAGACCAATCAGCATCACTAAAGCCTTGAGGTTGTAATCCATCTCCATAAGGGTAGTACAACCCTTGGTTGATAGTGTGCTTCATGTACCTAAGAACTCTCTTGGTTTCATTCATATGAACATCAGTTGGTGAATATAGAAATTGAGAAAGAACGCCTGCAACATAAGACAAGTCAGGTCTTGTGATGGTAGCATAATTAAGGCTTCCAATTATGCTTCTATATGCTGAAATATCTTCAAGAGGTTTTCCTTCACCTGCACATAACTTAGTGTTTGGATCCATAGGTTGTGTGAGTGGCTTACATCCACTCATACCATACTTATAAAGTAGATCTAGCAAGTATTTCCTTGGAGCAAGCTAAATACCATTTTCCACATAAATAACTTCAATCCCAAGAAAGTATTTAAGAACTCCAAGATCTGAAATCTTTAATTCATTTCCAAGCTTGACCTTGATCCATGTGATACCTACATCATCACTTCCTGTTATAATCAAGTCATCCACATATATGCATACATAGACAACTAGTCCTCCTTCCTTCTTGATGTATAAGGAAGGATCTCCATCACTTGGCTTGTATCCACACCTGCGCAAATACTCCACAAGCCTTTGATTCCATGCCCTAGGAGCTTGCTTTAAACCATACAATGATTTTCTAAGTTTACAAACAAAATCTGAATATTTAGGGTTCGCAAACCCTAATGGTTGAGTCTCCTATAAATCTCCATTAAGAAAAGTATTCTTTACATCCAATTGATATATTTTCCACCTCCTAGATGTGGCAACCCCAATGGTTTCCCTAATTGTGGTCATCTTTGCAACCGGGTTGAATGTTTCTTCATAGTGAATCCCATAGGAGCGAGCAAACCCTTTTGCCACAAGCCTTGCTTTGTACCTAGCAACTAAACCATAAGAACTTCTCTTCACTTTATAGAACCACTTTTTGCCAATTACCTTCATCCCTTCTTGCCTTGGAACAAGACTCCATGTGTTGTTGTCTTCAAGGGCTTTGTACTCTTCTTCCATAGCTTCTCGCCACTCCTTTGTGTCTTTGGCCTCTTCATAGGTAGAAGGTTCATGATCTTTGATAACCTTAGTCATGAAAGAATAATGCCTAGCAATATAACTATCATAAAAAATCCTTGAGATTGGATGTTTTACCCTTGTTGACCTCCTTTCTTCTCCTTTTAGTGGAATGAACCTTCTTTGCCTTTGTGCCCTGATCTTTGCTTTTGATGTAGCTCCCCCTTCTAACATAGGTTCTTCAAAGTCTTCAACTTCATGTCCATCTTCATCAAGCTCTACCAATCTTGCCTTTCCTTTATCTAGTGATTGATGGGCTGAATCCATGCTTGAACTCCTTTGCATGCTTGGACCACTGATTTCCAAGCTATCTTGAAAACTAGCTTCATATATTCTCTCTGCCTCTTCAATATCTTCATCCTACAATGGAACTTTGGAAGCATACCATGGTTTGAGTTCATCAAACACTACATCTCTAGATACCTTTAACTCCTTTGTATTAGGATTGTAGCACCTATAACCTTCTTGCTCCATAGCGTAACCAATAAACATACATCTTCAGCCCTTGCATCCATCTTACCTCTCAACTCTTGTGGCACGTGTCTGTAGCATACACAACCAAAGATTCTAATGTGTTAAAGGTCTGGTTTCCTTCCACTCCATGCCTCCTCAAGTGTCATGTCATGTATCCCTAATGTGGGACACCTATTCATCAAGTACACAACAATAGATACAACATCTGCCCAATATGTTAAAGGCACATTCATTTCATTTAACATACTCCTAGCAATTTCAGCAATATACCTATTCTTCCTCTCTCCCACCCCATTTTGTTGGGCAGTATACTTGCAAGTGATTTGCCTCTTTATACCTTGGTCCTGCAAGAAATCACAAAAAGCATGGGAGAACTATTCTCCCCCTCCATTGGAACTTAGGATTTTGATGTAGCAACCTATCTCCTTTTCAACTTGTGCCTTGAATCTTTTGAATACATCAAACACTTCTGATTTTTGCTTTATACAATACAACCATACTTTTCTTGAGTAGTCACCTATGAAGGTTACAAAGTACCTATTACCTGCAAGAGAGGGCTCTTTGGTTGGCCCCCACACATTTGTGTGCACAAGGTCTAACACACCATGTGTGTTGACACTCAAGCTTAAGGACAAAGCATGGAAGCGCATCAAGGAAGTGGACACACAAGAAGAAGGAGCATGTAGTGAGCTCCAAGAAACACATGTCAAATTTTCAGAAGAAATCCCTATAAAAATAGTGATTTTTATCACTAAGAACCATTTTAAATACCATTTTCCATTTTTGTAACTCCACTTTCTTTCAAGCCAAGGATTCCTTGAGCTTGAGGAGTATTAGAATTATCATCCTACCAATTTTCATAATTTTTAGACTCCATTTGAGTCCCCAAATAAGCCTTGGAACCTAATTTTTAACTAGGTCGAACACTAGGTCTGGACAAGGCGAAAACCATTCAAAAAACTATAAAAACGGCTGGAGAGCTCATTTTGGGGGTTAGCTTGTTGTAGATTTGAGCTTCTGTAATAGATTTTCTTTTGTAATTGAAGTCCTTCCATTGTTCCACTCTTTGCTCTTACCTTGTGCGTGTGTGTGTATGTGTGTGCATGCTTGTGTGCTTTCACTCACGCACTTGTGCGCTTCACTTGCTCTTGTTCTTCATACTGGTCCTCACGTCTCCACGGATTGACATTTATGAGGTGAAGCTCCTCACGTTGGTACTTTCCATTGTGCTAGAGTTACACCAAATTTGGCGACGTTGCCGAGCAAAGAGCTTGGAGGACGAGCCTATGATGGTAAGACATAGAGTAGCGACGTTGGAAGGTAAAAAAATCACCATTTTCAGTTCAGTTTTTGAGTTTTTCTTCTCCTTCATCTTCATCATCATCACCATCTTCTCTCACCTTCATCCTCTCTAATTTTTTCAGTTTTTGCCCGTACATTCACGTCATTTTCACTTGTGGTTGTGAGAAAGAACCTTAGAGAGGGTGTGAAATGCTAAAGAAATACACCTCAATATACCCAAAAATTGAGTGAACTATTGTTGGAACAGAAGGACTCACAAGGCAAGGAAGCGCACGAAGGGAGTCAGAGAGAAGAGAAAGCACAAGCAGACAGAGCAGTCAACGACGATCTGGCAAGTAGGCCAATATTTTTTTCAGGACACTAATGCATATCAGAGAGGTGGACACACAAGGAGAAGGAGCAAGTAGGGAACTCCAGGAAATGTATGTCCAAATGTTAGTAGAATCCCTACAAAAATAGTGATTTTCATCACTAACAATCATTGTAAATATCATTTCCTATTTTTGTAGCTCCATTTTGTGCAAGCCAAGGAGTCCTTGAGCTTGAGGAGCTTTAGGAGTACCTACCTGTCAGTTTTCACATTTTTTAGACTTCGTTTGAACCTCCAAATAGGGTAGAGAACCTAATTTTTAACTAGGCCGGACACTAGGTCTGGACAGGGCCAAAACCTAGTCAAAAACTATAAATAGAGCTAGAGAGCTCATTTTTGAGGTTAGATTGTAATTGAAATGAACTTGTAAGAGCTTTTTGAAAGTAATCTAAGAACTCCATTGCTTCTCACTCTTTGTCTTGCCGTGTGTGCACGTGTGTGTGTATGTGTGTGCATGTTTGTGTGCTTCTCACTCACGCACTTGTGCCTCCTCTTGCTCGAGGTCTTCATACCATCCTCACATCTTCCCAGATTGACATTAAAGGAGGTGCTACTCATCACTGAGCTACACCAAATTTTGGTGCCGTTGCTGGGGATCAAGCTTTGAGGACGAGCGTGTGATGGTAAGACGTAGAGTTGTGACGTTGGCGTTGTAGGTAATTTCTTTACTTTTCCTTACTTTTCTCATCCTTACTTCATCATCATCATCACCATCATCATCCTCATCATCTTCCACCTCCATCTCCATCATCGCAAAAATTTCAGTTTTTTGACTATATCTCCTTCCTCCTTTCATTTCCCTCATTTCACTTGTGAGAGAGAGCGATCTTGTGTGCACTGTTTTTGCATGTTTTTTGAGTTTACTTGCAGGTATTGGCCATCCCATCATCTCCAGCACGTTGCACAGGTACGGAAATGTGCAGATCTGTCTCTGTGTCGCAAGCTTCTGTCCATCGCGATTGATAGAAAATTTCATCTATTGGTAAAATTAAGTGTACCACAGTAGACTAGAGACCTTGCACATCACAAATCCACAAAAATTTTTGGAAAATTTGCATTTTTTCAGCCCATCGCGATTGATAGCCAGTCAATCGCGATTGACACTGTCCATCGCGACGGACAGCCAGTCCATCACGATTGACAGACCCCGACGGACACGTGTCCATCACGACGGACACCCCTGTCCATCACGACAGATACCTATCCATCGCGACTGACACCAGTCCATCGCGACGGATACCTGTCCATCGCGACTGACACCTGTCCATCGCAACTGACACCAGTCCATCGCGATTGACACCAGTCCATCGTGATTGACACCAGTCCATCGCGATTGACACCAGTCCATCGCGATTGACACCAGTCCATCGTGACTGACACCAGTCCATCGCGATTGACACCAGTCCATCGTGATTGACACCAGTCCATCGCGATTGATACCAGTCCATCGCGATTGACACCTGTCCATCGCGATTGACAGCCCAGTCGATCGCGATTGACAGCCATTTTCGGCCATTTTTTAGGGTTTATTAAATTGAGGATTTTGGCTAATTTTGGACATGGATCATGGACTCTAGAGCACATAAGGAGGCTATAGGAAAATAACCCGAGGAAAACCTATTGCCCTGTTGGCCTGTTTGAACCCTGTTTTAATCCCTGAAGCCTGAATTGACATAACTTCCTCATACAAAATCCGTTTGCGGTGATTTTTGTTTTGTTGGAAAGCTCGTGAGGAGTACAACCAAAACTTCCACTGGTTATGTGAAAATTAATATCAGGATTATTAGATAGGGTATTTTGAAGTTGACCATACCCCGAGGTAGGAAAACTGAGGGATGCTTGGGATTGTTTTCCATAAAGGCAAAGGATAATTTGGTCTGTGAGTTACATGCATGAAAGTGGTTTATTGTGTCATTTGAATCTAAGTCTTGAGATAACCGTGGGACTTTTACAGGTCCAGTAAGAGCACTTGAGGGCATTCAAGCAAGAGTAAGTGCAAGCTTGGGAACACACGTCCTGGGCACACCAGGGCAACCAAGAAGGAAACAAAAGGTTGGAAATTCTCAACTCCCATTGTCAATTCCTAGCTTAGGCTAAGAACGACTAGTGATAGGAGTAAGCCAGGGCGGCGATAGGCATTTATCAAGTTGAAGACTACCTAAATACTCAAGTTCAAGCTAACGACATAATATTTGCACGGTCGAGAACTCTAAAGGAAAAGAACCTAACGGGGAACGATCAACTTACAGTGCGAAAATTAACTCAAATATTCTTGACGATGTGATTTCTGACAAGAGCATAAACACGATAATCGACTAAAAAAGAATCAAGTGACTGATACAAAAGAACTCAGCAACGAGGTTGTACTTGGGCAAATTTGGCCTATTCAATTAGGCTTATGAACCTTAGATCAGGGCGACATCTAGGGAGAGATAGACAAAGTCTTAGGTCTTCAGAGGCTAGTGTCAACCACACTGCTAGGTCTTGGGCCCAGCAGTTGAGCCACCACTCATACTACCCTAGCTCTGAGACTTGTGAATCAGAGATGTCTCAAGACATGGATCAACCTACGGGAAGTTCAGGAGTGCCATACTTGCACAGGGTAGAAGGCCCCTACAAGACGCAGCTGGAATACCTTAGGACCAACCGATTAGGTGCTAGCATCTATGAGGATGGCCTAGGAAGATCTGTGGTCCAAATCAAAAACCCAGACCAATCTATTGGGCTAGAGCACCCTGCTGTCAAGTTTGAAAATGGTGCATACCTTGATAAAGAGGGAAGAGGGAACCATATACGTGGTCACTAGTCACCCGGAGAGGATAGATGAATTCGGGAATGTGATCCCTGAGACGGACATAGAGGACCTAGAACAAGGAAACATGGGTGTAGAGCCCAAGACCCCTCGAGGGAAATCTGTTCTTACAAGAATTCTCACTCCTGAGTGGATTCCCCAAGACAACAAGAGCATAGATCTGCTTCTGAACCGAGAGAATGATGAAGCCTTTTGGAGGTATAAATCTGATCGACCAAATGATATAGGAACAATCATGATCTATGAGTTTAAAGATCCAGATAGCCCAGGCAGAGTGACCTACTTAGATCACGCTTCACAGAGGATCTTTGTGGTTACAGAACATGATAGACATGCTTACACTTGGAAGGGTGAATTCGTTTTCCCCCAACCAAGATCGAATGTGTCCTATGGTCATCCTGGAGCTGGAACATCCCAAGCTCATGGAATTCAAAGAGACAGAAGTAGAGATAGGCCAGAAGTAAGCTTTGCCAACCCAGGGGGCAGAGAAAGAACGAGGACGGAAACAAACAGAGTAGAACCTGAGGTACTTAGAACTCCCAGGAATCAAAGAAATGTGGATGAGTTCCCTCTACCACGACCTAGAGAGCACACAAGGACTCTGAGACCGACTCAGCTAGTTAAGTCCATGAAGAACTACTTCGATGGCACTGGAGATCCATACGATCATGTGGCTAAGTTTAGGCAAGTCTTGAGAGCTGAACAAGTGGAAGATCTGTTCACGCAATACAATGCCTTTGGTCTAACCCTTAGGAACACTGCCCTGACATGGTTTCAGCCACTAAAC
The DNA here is from genome assembly GCA_020310875.1 of Ceratopteris richardii. Lineage (NCBI taxonomy): Eukaryota > Viridiplantae > Streptophyta > Polypodiopsida > Polypodiales > Pteridaceae > Ceratopteris > Ceratopteris richardii. Next base: position 94,746,535 of record CM035421.1, read on the forward strand.
GAGAGGCAGTTCAGGAGCATAGACCAACTTCTAGAGGCATTCATTATCGAATTCTCTAAAAGTGGCATAAGACATAATACCTCCTCACTGATTCATAGCTTCAAGCAAACCCCTCAAGAAACCGTGAGACTTGCAGGAAGAAGATTTAGGCAATACTTAGAAAGATGCCCTGTTTCGGAGCTACCCACACCAGCTAAGCAAGTGGCTTTATTCTTGGATGGATTGCTAAGTACCAAATTGAGATCCTATGTGTACTTGAAGGACCCTAGGACCATAGAAGAGTGTGTACGCATGTGCATTGACATCGAGGATAACCTAGGGGAGGAGTTAGAGCTTTCCAAGGTATACAAAGATTCAGATAGTGCCTCTAGCCTCTCTTCCACGCAATCCACATCAATTGAGGAACTTGCAGAGAAAGTAGCTCAGAAATTAGGTGTCACTAGCAAACAGATCCCAAGGTTAGCCCCTGTGAAAAGATGCTATACTTGTGGTGGCGACCACATGGCGAATGTATGTCCCATTATGGCTCAACCCCAAGTAAATCCTAGTAGCCAGTAGTGAACCATAGAACGGAGGTACACCAATCACACCGTGCAAGATTGCCCCTACAATAAGCAAGCCGTTAGGCAGAGGTACCCACAACCATACCCTCAAAAAGGAAGATATTAGAACCAGTACCCACCTCAGCAGTATGCGAGGCCTCAACAAACCTACCAACCCTACCAAAACCAACAAAGGCCTCAGCCTGTGCTAGCACAACAACCCCCTGCTCCAACTAATGTGATTCCGGTAAAGTATGCTGCTGCAGAAGAAAACCTGAATAGAGCTATAGTCCCTGTAACACCAGTGCTTTCAGAAAGTGATCCCAGTGACCATAGCTTCGATTCTACACATGTTGATAGTCCTCATGCTTACTACATGCAATCTCCTGAACATGGTGAGTCCTACTATAGTGAAGAGCCAAATGAACCTAGTTGGGAGTTAGATTACACAAATGTCATGTATGCAAACCCCAACCCTAGACCTCAACCTAGACAAGTAAGACCCCCATTCCCTAGAGGACCATGCTATAGATGTCAGGGAGATCATCTCATTCGTGATTGCCCCATGCCTGCACCTACCCAAACCCAATCAGTGACGATCCAGGGCTTTTGCCAAGACTGTGGAAAGGAGCATCTCTTACGAGATTGCCCAAAGAACCCCAATAATATGCCAAAAATCACTCCTATCAACGTTATTGGGTTAGTTGTAGACTCCACAGGGAGTGTGACTTCCACTGCACCAGTACAAGTAATCACTAGAGCCCAAGCCTTGCAACAGAACCAAAGCGTAGGCCAGGAAAAGAGCCCAGATGTTAGTGAAACAGAGAACATGACAAAGAAGAGGACTAGAGCTTGGAGAGATAGTCGTGAAAGAATGAAAAGGCAATTGGCAAAAAAGATGAGTGAACTCGAGGAAAGCCTCAGAGAAACAAAGGCCCAGATAATTGAACTCACATCTCAAACTCCCTCTCACACTACCCCACCTCCACCATTCCCAACTCCATCCGAACCGCCACCTTCCAACCCGCCTCACCTAAACCCACCACCCCCAAGAGTAGGATCAGTCCTAGCAGATCCCACTCCCGAGGACCTAAAAATGATGCTTAAAGCATATCAGGCCAGAATCCAAGAAGGGCCAAACGTAACTGATCATGAAAAGTGTTACCCTAGAGTAGAACTAGAGCTAGAATGAACCAAAATTTGTGCTAAGATGGTGGAATTGGCTCAGACCATGTTTGAAGCCAGTCGCATATTTAACATCTCTAGTTCAGCGAAGACACAATTACACTTTGATGGACTGCTAGAAAGAATAGAGAAGCTGATTGCACAATCAGAAAAGGAACCCGCCTCTCAACATAAGGACAAGGCAAGTGAAGGAGCAAGTCTTCCTACCCAGGAAGCCTATGTGCCTGAAGCCTATGTGCCTAACTCTACGGAGCCAGATACATCTTCTTCTCTGAATCGGTTTACACCAGAATTCCTACGAGAGATTCAAGAAGACAAATGGGCTAAAGAAAGTGAAGTCCCTCCTCCCATTGAACTTGTGGATGACGCACATGACCAATTCCCACAAGACATCCCATCCATTTATGAGGAGCAAGAGAGCACCCAATCTCAGGAAAGATTAGACTTTGAGTCTAACTCTCTACAAGAATTACCCCACTTCACAGGCCCATGGGAAGCTAAGTCTACTTGTATGAGAGCACCCACAGTCATGGTACGAAACGAGGACTCAGTCATACCTAGGAACACAGAGGTAGTGAAAAACACTAAAGTACAATGCAACCTCACCTTAGAAGAGCTACTCAAAGTAAGGCGAGAGCTATGGAAACATGTAGCCAAACAAGTACCAGAGATAGCAAAACCTCCTTCCCAGGTAGGATCCCAGAGAACAGTGCCCGAAATACCATTGGACAAGATAGGAGATATGAGTGAAGGTGAAGAAGGAAACACCTATCTTCCCATTACCCATCAGGGGTACACAACCAAGGCAATCCTCGACTCTAGCGCAGGTGTTGCAATTGCTACCACTTCCCTTTGGAAGCGTTGGGGCAAGCCAGCACTCAGACCGAAGAGAATGAAATTGCAGATGGCCGATGGTCATATTGAGAGGCCCTTGGGATTGTTAGAAGGCATAACTCTCACTACATGTGGTGTTGAGTTTGAGCATACATTTGCTATATGTGATTTTAGCAAAAATCATGCCTATGAGATGATTTTGGGAAGACCCTTTATGCGACAGTTGCAAGTGGTACAAGACTGGGGAACCAATTCCTTGTACCTGCAACATTTAGGTGTTATGACCAAAGTGAATCTCAAAGATTACTCTCATAGAGATGTCCCTCCTATCCAATGGAATCCCATCCATAGAACCAAAGATGATACGGAATCGGTGCATTCCATAGGATCAGGATCCTCATGGATGCATGAAGACACCCACTTATGGATGTGCAAAGTAGCAGTAGAAGAAGAGAAGAGAGAAAAAGCCAGAGAGGTAGGTGCAAAAGAAACACATAGATCAATTCAAGACCCAGCCTATGCACCGGTAGTCTTTCCTGACGAGGAATTTGAACCCCACGGCTGGGCAGAAATCCTAGCAACAATGGATGTAGCCATCAATGAAGAACAATGGACACCTCACTGTGATGAAGATGGCTATGACATTTCAGTCTTCTCCATAGAGCCAATCATGGGAGAGGCAGTTCTAGAAGAATGTGAACCTAGCCCTGATGCATTTGAAGATGCGAGCGACTCCGATCTAGAGTCAATCATTATGGATCCACCTTTTGCATCAGATGAAGAATATTTCTATGAAGTAGAATTTCAACCCCAAAGGCACGGAGAGCTTACAAATGATGTAAGGCTAGCCACACATGTGACCCCGAAGGAAGAAGGGAAGAAAAGAAAGAAGAGAGCAGTCACACCAGAAGAGGAAGACTCTTTGTTTGAGGTCCCGGAAAACTTTAAAAAGTATGAGATAGATGACAGAAGAGTCATGATCAGAATGCCTAAACGAGAGGCACAATCAGGAGAGGCCTATGATAACAAAGAAACCACCAAAAAAATAGTAGTGGCCCTAGAAGAAGGAGAGGAGAGATGCACGTACATAGGCCATGACCTGACAGCAGACGAAGAGCACGAATTGATAGCCTTGCTAAGAGAATACAGAGATGTGTTCGCTTGGAGTTACAAGGATTTGAAGGGTGTTGATCCAGACATATGCTCACACACTATCCCCATGACCTCAGATGCTAGGCCCTCTAAGCAAAAGCCATACACATACAATGACAACTATGCGGCCAAGATAAAGGAAGAGATAGATAGACTGGTTGAAGCTGGATTCATCTATGAAATTGAGCAAACTGAGTGGGTATCCCCCATCGTAGTGGTGCCCAAGAAAAATGGAAAGCTGCATGTGTGCATTAACTTGAAGAAGGTTAATGCAGCCACAATTCGAGATAACTATCCGCTTCCTATCACAGAGCATCTCTTAGAAAGAGTAGCAGGCAAAGAAGTGTACAGCTTCCTCGATGGATTTTCGGGCTACAATCAAGTAGCCATAGCTCCAGAAGATCAACATAAGACGGCATTTGCCACTGAATGGGGCATTTTTGCCTTTAGAGTAATGCCATTTGGGCTTACCAATGCACCAGCTACCTTCCAAAGGCTGATGTGCCATGTGTTTAAAGAGTTCCTGAGGAAGAACTTAGAAGTCTATGTTGATGATCTTTGTGCTCATTCCAACATTAGGCAAACCCATATTCCCGAACTCAAACAAATCTTTGACAAATGTAGAGAATATCAAGTCTGCCTGAACCCAGAAAAGTGCGTCTTTATGGTCAGGCAAGGCAAGATTCTAGGACACATAGTGTCAAAGAATGACATATCCACTGATGAAGAGAAAGTGAGAGCCATAGCAGAGCTACCTAGGCCAAGGAATGTCAAGGAAGTACAAGCTTTCATGGGGCATTGTGGTTACTACCGCCGGTTCATTCACATGTATGCTGTCATTGCAAAGCCCATGTACAGACTTCTGACTAACTTTGAGTGGACTGATGAATGTGAGAATTCCTTCAATGAGCTTAAACGGCGATTATGTTCAGCACCAATCTTGACCACACCAGATTGGAACAAGCCATTCCATGTTCATGTGGATGCATCCAATTACGCTATTGGATGTGTACTCGCACAACCTACTGGTGAAGGTAATATGGATCTCCCAATTGCCTATGCCAGTAGACAATTGAATGCAGCTGAACAAAATTACACCACTACTGAACGAGAAGGCTTAGGAATGGTATATGCAATTAAAAAGTTTAGACATTATTTGCTTGCAAATAAGTTTAAATTTTTTACTGACCATCAGGCACTGCTATATCTCGTGAACAAGCCATGCAATACAGGTAGATTAGTAAGATGGTTTCTCTTACTAATGGAATACAACTTTGAGGTTGTGGTAAGGAAAGGTAGGACTCATTTGAGAGCAGACCATCTCTCTAGGCTCACATCTGGAGAAGCCCCACAAGGAGTGTCAGATGACCTTCCTGATGCTTACTTGTTTAATTTGGAAGTGGTGCCGCAGTGGGCTAAGTCATTAGTGCCAGTATTGACATACGGGCCTAACCACCCAGTAGTAAACACACAGGATAGAGAGGTAGTAAAAGCTCAAAAGTATCACATCATGGCAGGAAGTATGTACAAACACACAGATCAAGGGATCTTGGCTTGTTGTGTGGAAGAGGATGAGTACGCTAAATGGTTGCAATTAGCACATGTAGGTGCATTAGAGCAACACCACTCAAAGCAACGAACCCTACAAACACTAAGGAGACTCGGAGTGCATTGGCCGACTATGGAAGCTGATGTCCAAAAGTTGTGCAAGGAATACCCAATCTGCTGCACTAAACCACCTGTGGAACATGCCACTCTTTATCAAGTATCCATAGTGCCAGATTGGAGTGAAACATTAGTATCCTTCCTGAGTACGAAAGCCTTCCCTCCAGACATGACTCTGGCTCGGAAAAGAAGTCTAGAACAAGAAGCCCAAGAATACTCACTCATTGGGGATAATCTATAAAAGCGTGGTAAGGATGGTTACCTGAGACTATGTGTCCATGAAAGTGATTATCTCAAGATCTTGGAAACTGCTCACCAAGGTGTAGCAGGAGGACACTTTGGACCAGATCGGGTGATCAAGGCAATACTATTTGCGGGCTTCTGGTGGCCGACCCTTCACATGGATGCACATACCTATGTGGAACGGTGTGATGTCTGTCAGCGAGCTCAACCTCCTATACGCAAAGATGAGATGCCATTGAAACCCATGATGGGTGGACGTGCATTGTCTAAGTGGGGAATAGACTTTGTAGGTCCTATTAATCCCCTAGCTAAGGGTTCTCATGTGGAATACATCATTGTGGCGACAGACTATCTGACAAAGTGGGTAGAGGTAAAAGCCACAACGAGGAACGATGCTCAGACAACTGCTAAATTCTTGTTTGAGAATGTATTCACAAGATATGGGCTACCTATAGAGCTAGTAAGTGATAGGGGCACTCACTTCTTGAATGAAGTGATTGAAAATCTGCTCCAAGAATTCTTAGTAGTTCATAAGAAGTTTGCCCCCTACCACCCTCAAGCTAATGGGCAAGCCGAAAGCACAAATAAGATTCTGTGCAATGTGTTGACCAAACTAATGAATAATAAATGCTCTGATTGGGACAAACAGCTACACCATGCTGTTTGGGCATACCGAGTCGCCTACAAAACGGTACTCCAAGCCACCCCCTTTCAGATGGTGTTTGGCCAAAATGCAGTGTTACCATTAAACTTGTTAATACCAACACTGAAAGTAGCACAAGAGCATGAATGGACGGGTCATGAACTCTCCTCTAGACTATTTGACCTCGAACGATTAGGAGAAACAAGACAGAGGGCGGCTGCAGGGATATATGCAGCTAAGAAACGACAGAAGGCATACTTTGATGCCCACGTTAAGGATAAAGGTTTGAAGGCAGGCGACCTAGTACTAGTCTACACTTTGAAACAACACGCGAGAAAACTAGAGAAAAGAGGCTACGGACCTATGATCATAAATAGGATCTCCACAAGTGGAGCAGTACAACTAGCCACTTTAGAGGGTGATGTTCTCCCGAGCTACATTAGCGGATGCAGAATCAAGTTATATCAGGAACCTCTCACAGAGGAAATGCTAAGTCGACTCAATATTGCTAAGAAACGCAAAGAAGAAGAAAAGCAAATTCGAGAAGAAGCTCAAGCAGAAGCTTTAGAGCGCATATGGAGAATGAAATTAAGAAGACAAGGCAGAGAGCAACCTAGGCTAGGTGCATATGCAGACCAAGGATATCACGTGGCTATGTGTGAAGTTTCAGGTATCAGCTCTCATAGGATAATTGATCGACATCCTTTTATAACCTTAGATATAGGACAAGGAAAGGGTGCAAGGACTGTAAGAGCCTTGATTGACTCACGTGCAGCCACTAGTGTTGTTAAATTGTCTTACTGTCAAGAGTTGAAATTAACTGTCAATCCTATTGAAGCATATCTCATAGGATTGGGAGGTGTGGAAACCCCTTGCATGGGCGAGGTGGAACTTCCCCTCTATATTCAAGACGAAGCAATGACAGTCAAAGTACTAGTGTGTCAAGATGAGGACCTCACTGAGCCTCTTGTCTTGGGTCAGGACTGGATCTATGATCATGTAGTCAACCTAAACCTAAGAAGCGGACTTCTTCAGGTATGGGTAAATCATAGTCTAATTACAATTGAATTGGAAAATGAGGCACTCAAGGAACTAGGTAAGGCACGAACTCATGGTCCTTCCAGGGGTGCACATGAAGTTGACAATGCTATTCTTGTCCAAAAATGTATGATGTAGAAAGAGGATTGTCTCAACAACGGAGTCAAGGATAAGAAGGCACTCCCTTCTGTTCCAAAGGCCAGAAGGATGCAGCAGCCAACGGCATATCAAATACAGAAGAAGCAGAACACTACCTATACTGGAGGCCAAAAAAAGGAGGAAAGCAGATTGTTTCAGCCGATGAAACAAGTATGGAGGCAAAAAGGCGAACACCCTGTTCCGACCACGCCAACACCACGGCCAAAACCTCTTATTAGTAATCAACAACACGACACTAATAAGAAGTCCTTCATAAATTCTTCTGCGAAAGTGAAGTCTATTTGGGTACCCAAGAAGTCAATGAAGGCCAGCCCACAATCACGACAAATCTGGGTGCCTAAGGCTTGCTTGCGGGCTCAAATAGCTACACCAAGGCCAAACCCTGTACAACATGTTTCACTCACGCGAACATCTGAGGCCCAGTCTTACACATCACGCACGAACACGTATTCTTCCATGAGCACAAGTAGAATCACTTGTAAATGGGTCCCTAAAAAGCCCCATTTTTCAAGTAAATACCCTATCACACTCTCCAGAGTCTCCACAAAGTCAAGATCAAAACCTATCCATTGCATTTGGCAACCTAAAACTTGTAATAAACCCCCAGACCCCAATTGTAAATCCATGTTCACCTACTAACTACGTCACTCTCACACTACATCATTCCGCTTAGTTCTTAGGTCTACCCAATTCCTAACTACACACACAAGCACCGAGCACTTATTGACCCCCTAACCTCTCCCGAACCTCATGTTAATGTTGTAATGGGGACACAGTGTCATTTTTTGTGTCCATTGCAATGTTAACATTTATTCATATATTCTCACAGAACCGGTTGCGAATTTTTCAACATGGCTGAGGCAGCAGGAACTAGCTCTCAAACAGAAACGAGCCAGCAAGTGGTGGACTTAGACAGTTTACCCGTGTTGCCTGAGACAAATGAAAGACCAGAAGAATTGCAGGCCATCAAAATCATACCTATAGCGGACCCTCCTAGTGGCCATACCATGCCCGTAGGAAAAACTTCCCACTGGTTTAGTGAAGTGGCAGGACCCTTGGGAGAGGGAACATACCTATGGGAATCAGAGTTGGACTTCAATGGGAAGCAAGGTAAATACCATTTCTTTACAAGAGAATTCGAGAAGTTACAAAATGCAGAAGGTCTACGTTCGATATGGGAGAAGGCAGGATTGGAGGCATATTTCAGTGCACGGCTCCCAAAGCCTGACTTCATGCGATGCTACTATCTCATCAACACCTTGACTCCAAACAAGAACCCAAAAGGTGCAAGCTCATTTGTGATTCCATCTCTGACAAAGGGGAATGAGCTCAAGAGGTTCAGGCTATCAAACAACTTGGTGAGAGAGGCCCTAGATATGCACGGAATGCATATTCCTACAGAGAAGGAAACCCTAGTGCCGGATTACATGAAGAATCCAAGCCTCACCAAACTCAAGGACATGGTGTCCATGACGCCTAATATTGCAATACACCTTCGCATGTGCATGCAACACTTTGCTTTTCCTGCCCAAGATAGATTCACCATGCTGCCCAAAAAGATTTGGTTTAGTTTGTATCTGGCAGAGACACAGAGCCTCACCATCAACTTACCCCACTGGATAATTGATCAGATACACCTAGCTCACAAACGATGGCCGCGGAAACAAGTTTTATATGGATGCTGTGCTCTGACGAGAATCATTTATAGGTGTTTGGCTTATGACATCCCTATTCAACGGGCCCTAATGTGGAATCGTGTAGAGCAGTTTAGAGGCAGGACATCCACTGGACCCCCTTCTAAGAAGATGAGAGGTATTGTCCAAGTCCCTTGTGCTCAACCACGTGGAGCCACCCTAACACCAGACGTCACCCCTCCACCCCGAAGAGTCCGACCATTCACACTCCGACTTCCAAGACGCAGCACCGATGGTCCTAACTTGATATTCCCTCCCATCCCAACCGATCTTGAATTTCCCAGTGGTGCACCTTTGGAAGAACTCACGAATGAAGACTTCGAACAATTATTACAAGATGTAGAGCTGGAGGCAGAAGAGGCACAACAAGTGGAGAATGTGCAAACGCAAGCAAAAACCTCCCAAGTACCTGTCACCACAGTTGAAGTGGATGAAGAGGATAATGAAGAAGAAGAACAGGAGGAAGATGAGGAGGATTATGATCAAGAGCATCATGATGAGCAACAAGAAGTGCCAGAAATTGTAGGTGCACCTGCATATACAGCTCAACTACAAAGGTTATACGACACAATCAAAGCAGTGCAAGAAAGGCATCAACTCTCTCTTGTGTCAGGTCAAGCTTTGATGCAAGAAATGCTATCAGATGATGGGGTGGATCAACATTTCATTGACACCCTCAAATTAGTGTCAGAGTCTTTAGGAGTTCCAGAGGCTGTCCACATTGCAGTCCGTCAGTCCGTGAGGTATGACAAACGCAGAGTCGACACATTACCACAAGCAGGTAAGACTATCAGGATGCCCGTCACAGAACAAGAGGTAACCGTTGAAGCCACAGCTACCCCCACCACCACCATTGACCTCTCTGTTGAAACCTTCATTCAGACATCACCCATCTCACCCCAGCATCCCCCATCACCACCTTCTCCACCCCCACCACCACCTCCCACCATGGAAGAAACGCCAGTCATCACCTCTACCTTCACTTATAACCCACCCTCAATCACATCATTTTCCTTTCGAGAACCCACCTCACAAGACACCCTCTTCTCTTTCTTCACCAATCCCTTGTACACTTCAAACCTTCTATCCTCCGAACCCATAATGGGTCATCCCATAATTCCAAGTGTGGTTGGAAACCCTGCACCCACAGAAGGCACCCTGTGTTTCCCAGCCTATCCCCCAATACGGATACCTCCATTCCATGACCCTCACTTCCCATCTGGCCCCTACGCCTCTTTCAACCTAACCTCACCACCCCAATACTCGTCCTTTGTGGAGCAGTTCATCCGCTCTCCAATGTTTTAGAGGCACATTTCCCCGATGTTCGCAACGACATCAATTTACACGAACACCACACTCACTTCACCTACCATACCCACCTACATGGTAGCCCCTGTACACACCACTCTATCTGACCCAATGGATATTTCACCCACCACAACACCTCTCCCCACAATTCCACCCTCTTCCCCTCCACTACCCCCCACCTCACCACTCACCACATCATTGGCACACACAGCATTCACTACCCCCCTCCCCAATCCCACCCTCCCCTGCATTTCAAACTTTTCCCCTTGCATCTCATAATGTAAATAGCACGTTCAATACATTACTTCAGTGTGCACATCTGTTGAAGCTCAAAGTCAAGGACAAAGCATGGAAGCACATCAAAAGGTGGACACACAAGGAAAGGGAGCAAGTAGGGAGCTCCAAGAAGTGTATGTCAAATTTTCAGAAGAATCCCCTACAAAAATAGTGATTTTCATCACTAAAAACCATTATAAATACCATTATCTATTTTTAGTAACTCCATTTTGTTCAAGCCGAGGAGTCCTCGAGCTTGAGGAGTATTAGAAGTACCATCGTACCAATTTTCATATTTTTTAGATCTCGTTTGAGCCCTCAAATAAGCCCTGGAACCTAATTTTTAACTAGGCCGGACACTAGGTCTGAACAGGGCCAAAGCTAGTCAAAAACTATAAAAAGAGCGAGAGAGCTCATTTTTGAGGTTAGCTTGTAATTGAAACGAACTTGTAAGAGCTTCTGAAAGTAATCTAAGAACTCCATTGATTCTCCCTCTTTGTCTTGTCGTGTGTGCGCGTGTGTGTGTATGTGTGTGCATGCTAGTGTGCTTCTCACTCATGCACTTGTGCCGCCACTTGCTCGAGGTCTTCATACCATCCTCACGTCTTCCCGGATTGACATTAAAGGAGGTGCTACTCATCACTGAGCTACACCAAATTTTGGCGCCGTTGCCGGGGATCGAGCTTTGAGGACGAGTGTGTGATGGTAAGACGTAGAGTTGACGCGTTGGAGTTGTAGGTATTTTCTTCACTTTCATCTATTTTCTTGTTTTTTCTTCACCATCATCATCACCATCTTCCTCATCACCATCTTCCACCTCCATTTTCATCATCGCGAAAATTTCAGTTTTTTGACTATATCCCCATCTCCACCTCATTTCCCTCATTTCACTTGTGAGAGAGAGCGATATTGCATGTGTGTTTTCTTGCATGTTTCTTGAGCTTTTTGCAGGACCTTGCTGAATCACCATCCCCAGCTTCCTGCGCAGGTACGAAACTCGTCGAAACTGTCTCGCAGTCGCCGACTCCTGTCGATCGCGATTGACAGAAATTCTCACCTTTTGGTAAATCTGAGTGTACCACAGTGGACTAGAGACCCTGCACATCAGCTTTCCATCAAAATTTTTGAAAATCTTGCAAAATTTTCAGTCCATCGCGATTGATTGCTCTGTCCATCGCGATTGACAGCTCTGTCCATCGCGATTGACTGCCTGTCCATCGTGACCGACTGAAGCTCTGTCCATCGCGATTGACTGCCTGTCCATCGCGACCGACTGAACCTCTGTCCATCGCGACCGACTGAAGCTCTGTCCATCGCGATTGATTGAGTGTCCATCGCAATTGACTGAACCCTCTGTCCATCGCAACCGACTGAACCCTCTGTCCATCGCGATTGATTGAGTGTCCATCGTGATTGACTGAACCCTCTGTCCATCGCGATTGACTGAACTCCTGTCCATCGCGATTGACAGCCCTGTCCATCGCGATTGACAGCCAATTTTAGCCAAATTTTTTAGGGTTTGTTAATTGAAGAGTTGGGCTAATTTTGGGGTATAAACATTTTACTCTAGAGCACATTAGGAAGCCTTAGGAAAACAACTTGGGGAAAACCTGTTGCACAGTGATCCTGTTTGAACCCTGTCTTAACCCTAGAACCCTGAACGGTCACAACTTTTTCATACGAAATCCATTTTTTGAGCTCTAGGGCTTGTTGGAAAGCTTGTGGCATATACTACACGCCCTCAACTGTTTTTTATGAAGATAATGCGTTGATTTTTAGCTAGGGTATTTTTAAGTTGACCATACCCAGGGGGAATAAAATTCAGGGATCTCTAGAGTTGTGTCCAAAAAAGTCATAGTGCAAATTGGTGAAGTGTTACATGAATGGAAGTGATTGGTTCTGTCTTGTGAATTTAAATCTTTAAGCTAACTTTGGAACCCTTACAGATCCATTGAGAGCAACGAAAGGCGTTCTAAGCAAGTGTAAGTGCAAGCTTGGGAACACACTTCCTGGGCACTCAAGGGCAACCAAGCAGGAAACAAAAGGTTGGAAACTTTTAACCCCTCTGTCAATTCATAGTTTAGGCTAAGAACGACGAGAGGTAGGAGTAAGTCAGGGCGACGATAGGCAGGTATCAAGTTGAAGACTACCTAAAAACTCAAGTTCAAGCTAAAAATCTAACCTCTGTATTGTCGATAACATAAAGGAAAAGAACCTAACGTGGAACGATCAACCTGAAAGCACGAAGAACATTCAAGTATTCCTGAAGGACACATAATACCTTGATCCTGAAATGGATGGTTCCTTGCTACGTCCCCAAACATCTGTATGCACCAATTCCAGATAGTCTTCATGCATAAAACTTTTCTTTGAATAGGGCAACCTGTGTGACTTACCAAACTGACAAGCTCCACACTTGTAAATCATGTGTTGCTTGGATACATTAGGTATCCCAAGCACACATTGATCCTTGCACATTTGCTTTAAGGTCCTTTCACCTATGTGACCTAACCTCTTGTGCCATATTTCTAATTCTGAAAGTGTTTGATCCTTGTAATTGTATAAAGCAATGTTCTTTGTGTCCTCTAGCTCAAAAGTAAACAATCTACCTGATTTTTCTCCCTTGGCTATCCTTCTGAATCCATGTCTTGGGTCCTCCACATATGCTCCATGTTGATTGAACCTGACCTGTAAACCTTTTTCCACAATCTGACCTACACTCATTAAGTTCTTGGTGATTGTTGGGACATAAAGTACTCTGCTCAATAAGTTCTGATTACCATCACTAGTCTTTACATTACCAATCTTTACAACAGAATGCTTAGTATCATCACCTGTCTGCACTTGATGTTTGCCTTTGGGTTCTTCCAAATCAAAAAGTAGTCCCACATTGCCAGCTACATGATTAGAACATCCTGAATCAATATAGAATAAGTGATCATCATTGATACCTGACTTAGAAGTCATATTCATGATCAATAGGGAGTCATCTTGCTCCTCTATGTAGTTGTTGTAATCCCTTCTATTTTTGAATCCACCTTGGTAGTTATTATTGTGGTTGTGGTTGTAATTGTTGTTGTACTGATTGTTGTATCCATTGTAGCCTTGGTGTTGGTTAAACCTGCCTCTACCTTGAGAGTATCTGCCTCTTTGATAGCCTCTTCCTCTCTGATTCTTATAGTTTCTGTAACACTCATGTGTGGTATGGTTAGACAATCCACAAATGTTGCATGGTGATGAGTTGTAGGGTCTCCCCCTACCTGACTTACCTCCTCTGCCTCTACCTCTTGAAGATCTACCTCTCCCTGCATAGTTAGCTTGGGAGGTAGAGCCTTCTTCTTCTTGCTTCTTCCCTTTACTTTTATCCTTAATCTTCTTATCAGTATATAGAGCAGAGGGGTTGTTACCTTTTGATTGATCTCTAGCCTTTGTAAACTTTGCTTCATGTGTGAATAGTTGGCCCATGAGAGTTGTGAGATCTGGGGTGTGCATGTCCATGTAGAGATCCATTGCAGTGGTGAAGCTTTCCCACTTATCATCTGCCTTGAGTCCATTTGTTATTTGCCTTACTATTTGTTCCTCTTCAATCTCCTCTCCAATGCTTGCTAATTGGTCTACCACATCTTTAATCTTGG
>CM035421.1:94778408-94800908 GCA_020310875.1 Ceratopteris richardii
TGTATGTAGATGTACATGCACATGTGTATGTAGATGTACATGCACATGTGTATGTACATGTACATGCACATGTGTATGTACATGTACATGCACATGTCTATGTACATGTACATGCACATGTCTATGTACATGTACATGCACATGTCTATGTACATGTACATGTACATGTCTATGTCCATGTACATGTCTATGTCCATGTACATGTGCATGTGTATGTACATGTGCATGTACATGGGTATGTCCATGTTTCTTCATCACTTGTATTAATATTAATTGTACCTGCATACCAAGTACCTTGCTCATCAAATGTAACATCTTTTGATACAAGAAATTGTTTTGTGGATTGACTCCACAACCTATATCCCATCTGCTTATCATCGGGTGATTGCTACACCCTGAGCCAATGTAGAAGAATCTTTGTTCTTCACTTTGCCTTTCACAAGTTGCATTCATTATCAATGTTGAATCCTCCTTCTGATTTGAAGCATAATTGTAGTAGGTATTATTGTATTGTTGACTTTGGAATCCTCTACCTGCATTTCTTCCAAAGTAACCCCTACTACCTCTTCCATCTGAAGTTACCTCTTTGATTTTTGCCAACTCTTCCTCTTGAATTAAGATTCTTATTATATCCACCATTACTCTGATTATTATGCCAACAATCATTAGCTAAGTGATTTGTCTTACCACAAATCTAGGAAGCTTTGACTCCATCTTTATTATTCCTGCCTCTTCCTCTACCTTTGCCACCTCCTCTTCCTCTTAGGAAGTTGGCTTGACTAGTTATGCCTTCATCTTCATTTGCTTGTTGCTTCCCTTTGCTATTTTTCTTCTTATCCTTTGAGTACATTGCATGACCTGTACTCTTGTCACCTTCACCTTTGACATCCTGCTCAAAGGTTAACATATGTCCTAACAACTGATTTAAGTCAGAAGTAAAATGATCAAGTGATAATTCAGTAGACAAAATGAATGGCTTTCATTTGTCATCACCTCTCAAACCTGTGAGGATTTGCCTTACCAATTTATCCTCTTCAATGTCTTCATCAACAGATCCTAATGCATCTGCAACGTCCTTCATTCTCGTTACATAATCTGAGATTGATTGAGAGGCCTTCTTCTTGAATGTGGTAAATTCTGCTCACAAGGATGCCTTCCTAGACTTTTTGGTATTTTGGAAATGCTCCTCCAAAGCATTCCATATATCACTTGCACTTTCAAGACCTCTAATGTGAGGTAGCAAGTAATCATTGACTGCCATATAGATAATGCTCCTGGCTTGAGCATCTCTCCTCATCCAATTCTTCAAATCTGATAATTCCTCCCTAGTTGGAACACTAGGATCTCTGAATTGAGGCTTTTCTTCTTCACCTGTAAAGTAAGCTATCAAGTTTTTGCTCATTAGATGAGCTTCCATCCTCATTGACCATGTTGGATAGTTCTCTCTATCCAATTTCTCTATCTGAAGAGAATCTCCCATCCTTTCTTCACCTGTATATTGAATTCTTCAATCTTTATGAGTAATAGATGTACCTTTACTTCGAATAATACTCCTTTTGTCTTCCTTGGTGTTGTATGACCTTCTTTTCAAGCTTTATCATGAAGCTTTCACCTTTTGAACCTTCAGATGTTGAATTCTTTGCACCTGCAGCAGTCGAGGTCCTCCTTCCTTCAATTCTGATGCTTCCTGCTCTGATACCACCGATGGAGAGTGTTAATCTCCAAAAGAACAAGTTACTCTGGTATTTAGAGCACCTCTATAACAAGAATAACTCAGATCTTCACCAATTTTAGAAGATCAATACTTAATTGTTAAATTTTCTGAACAAACTGTGAAGAAGAAGAATTCACACAAAGTCTGTTTCGCATAATTCACTCATTGCCTTATCAAATATGTAACGTTTTTTATAAAACTTTGTATGAGGTGTTGCCTATAGATTGGGCACCTTGTCCAAGTTGAATCACTCCAAAAAATTTAGTAGAACTTGAGAAATGATCTCAACAACTCACTTATGTCTAAAACTGTTCTTCTGAGAAGTCAATTTAGACACTTATGACTTTAAACCTTTGGTTCTCTCAATCTAGAACCCGTTTCTACAAAGGCTTTTAGCCATAAACAGCTTACCTTCCAACTTAAAGATTGAGTTCTTGCTTGCTCAAAAATTTACACTGTGGAAGAAGAATTGATCAAAACATTTGTATCGAATTTTGCACCTTCTGTAACTTCACTTCTTCTCATTTACATATGCAAATGTTCCTACACTCAATTCTCTCAGCCTGATCACAATTGGAAGCTGAAAATTTGTATAGAGGTCAATTACCTATAGACTTAGACTTGTACAAAAGCATTTCACAAAAGATCTAACACAGAATGAGAAAACTCAGAAATATCGGGCGCAACATTTTCTTCATTTTTGAGAAAATTACAACTGAGTGATGAGAGGGTCTTGACTCACTTCTAAGATGTCTAATGACACATACAACTTCTGATTACTCTATTCTCATGCTCTCTCATACTTTCCCCAACATTTTCCATAGTATATATAGACAAAAATTTACAAGCTTATGACTACTCAAAGATATAAGTGAACTATCTCTGAAATAATGTACATATGTGTACACATCTTCACCTTCTGAATGTATTCTTCCTTCATGCTTCAAAACTTGAATCTTTCCTTCTAACCTTGACTTCAACTCTTCATCAAAACATCAATTGTTGATTGTCTTGCACCAACGGCTCCCCCTCAATCATCGATTGAGGTTTTCTCTATCTTCTTTATGCCTGCCATGTCTTTGAATCTCTGTAGCTTTGGTCCATCCAAGCTTTTGGTAAGCATATCAGCTATCTGATCTTTTGTTGAAGTATGTATGACTCCAATCTCTTTATCCATCACCTTCTCTCTCAGAAACTGATACTGAATCTCAATGTGTTTAGTCCTTGCATGAAACATAGGATTAGCAGCTAAATACAATGAACTCATGTTATCTCCATAAATGATACGTTTACTCTGTATGGTATCAAAACTCTTCATGAGAGTCTTAAGCCATATCACTTCGTTTGCAGCTTCAACCATACCTTTGTACTCAGCTTCTGTAGATGATAAAGCAACTGTGTGTTGCTTCTTTGAACACCAAGAGATTAACTTATCTCCCACATAACAAAAGTATCCATATGTTGATCTTCTATCATCAAGATTACCTGCCCAATCTGCATCACTATATATTTTGATGTTTGTATCTGATGTAAAAACATAATACAAACCCTCTTTGAGTGTACCCTTAATGTACCTCAACACTCTTTGACCTGCAATCCAATTTTCTTTCCTAGGACAATGCATGAATTGAGACAAAACTCCAACTGCATATGATAAATCAGGCTAGTTAATGTAGGATAGATAAGACTACCAACCAAACTCTCATATAGCTTCATATCCTTGAATTCTTCTCCACCATATCTGCTGAATTTGTGATTCACATCCATTGGAGTAGGTGCTACCCTGCAATCATTCACTTTAAACTTGATTAATAAGTTTCTCAAATACCTTTCTTGAGTCACATACACTCCATGTTGAGTGTATGAAATCTCCATGCCCAAGAAATACGACAAGTCTCCCAAGTCACTGATTTTGAACTCTTCCTCCATTTTCTTCTTTAGGCTTTGAATGCCTTTCTCATCTGTACCTGTAAGAATTATATCATCAACATATATGCACATGTAAATGAACCCATCATCACTTGCTTTAACAAGCAAGCTACTATCTGCCTTAGATACTTGAAATCCAAGTTCTTTCAAGAACTTCACAAGTCTATAATTCCATGCCCTTGGGGCGTGCTTCAAACCATACAAAGCTCTCTTGAGCTTACATACATGATCTGGATACCTTCCATCTCTCAATCCTTGAGGTTTCTCCATGAAAACATCATCTGAAATGTAACCATTTTAAAAAGCATTCTTCACATCTAATTGACATAATTTCGAACCTTTACATGCAGCAAATGGCTATGAGTGTCCTGATGGTTGTCATCTTTGCCACAGGACTATAGGTCTCATCATAATCAATACCATATGTTTGAGCAAACCCTTTCACAACAAGTCTAGCTTTATACCTAGACACACTTCCATCTGCAAACCTCTTAGTCTTGTAGACCCATTTGCATCCAATAATATTTTCACTATTTGGTTTAGGAACCAAATCCCATGTCTGATTCTCCAATAATGCATCAAATTCTTCCTGCATAGCTTTCTCCCAATTTTCCTTACCTTTTGCCTCTTCATATGTGGAAGGGTCTTCATCTGCCTTTATCATGTAAACATAATCTTTGGTAGCCAAAAAGGAAGTGTCATAGCTATACCTTGTAGGTAGCCACTTGTGTCTTGATGACCTTCTAAGTTCTCCATTACTTGAGGTTTCTGGTTCTTCACACTCAGGATCAAATCTTGATATTTCTTCAACTTCAACCTGCACTTCATTATTCTCCTCTCCATCAAATTCTGAACCTTTGATTGACCTTTCTTTTGACTCACAACTTCTTCATCACCTGTATTAATATTAATTGTACCTGCATACCAAGTACCTTGCTCGTCAAATGTAACATCTTTTGATACAAGAAATTGTTTTGTGGATGGACTTCACACCCTATATCCCATCTGCTCATCATCATAACCAATGAATACATACTTTTTAGCTTTAGGTTCTAACTTGTGTCTTAATTGTGATGGCACATATGCATATGCCAATCATCCAAATACTTTGCAATGATCCAAGGTAGGTCTCTTACCCCACCATGCCTCATCTGGTGTCATACCTTGCAAAGCTTTACATGGTAGCCTACTAACCAAATAAGTAGCTGTATTTACAGCCTCAGCCCATAAATAATTTGGGCAATTTTTCTCCTTCATCATTGACCTTGCAAACTCAACAAGAGTTCTATTTCTTCTCTCTGCTACACCATTTTGTTGAGGAGAGTACCTGCAAGTGAATTACCTTTTTATACGTGCATTCCACAAGTAATCAGTGAACTCATTAGAAAAATACTCTCCCCCTCCATCTGACCTTAGTCTCTTCAATTTATGGCCTATAATTCTTTCTCCATACACATGATAATGTTTGAATCTATTGAATACCTCTGACTTATCTTTGATCACATAGATAGTGATCCATCTGGTAGCATCATCAACATAAATCACATAGTACCTTAAACCATTTATACTGAAATCCTTTGATGGTCCCCACACATCTGTGTGTAACAACTCAAGCTTCTCTGAATACATAAAACCATGCTTGGAATAAGATTGCTTATGAGTCTTACCTAATTGACATGCCTCACATCTGTATGTCACATGTTCACCTGCAACATTAGGCAATCCAAGCACTGAACCATTGTTAATCATATCTTTGATATGTCCTCCATAAGTGAACAAGGCATGACCAACATTACCTTGAATCTTTAATGTGAACAACCTTCCTTCTTTCTTCCCTGAAACAATTTGTTTATACCCATTGCTAGGGTCTTCCACAAACACTCCTTCATTAGTGAATCTAACTTCATAACCTTTTTCAACAATTTGTCCTACACTTATCAGATTCTTAGGAATTGTAGGAACATACAAGACCTTACTCAAGAGAGTACTTCCATCCTTGGCCTTCACTGATCCAATTGACTTCACATTGTGCTTTGTATTGTCACCTGTTTGAACAACATGATTAGATACCTTATTTTCCAAATCAGTCATCAATGCTACACCCTGAGTCAATTAAGAAGACTCTTTGGTCTTCACTTTGCCTTTCACAAGTTGCATTCATCATATGTTGAATCCTCCTTCTGATCTGAAGCATAATTGTAGTAGGTATTATTGTATTGTTGACTTTGGAATCCCCTACCTGCATTTCTTCCAAAGTAACCCCTACTACCTCTTCCTCTGAAGTTACTTCTTTGATTTCTGCCACCTCTTCCTCTTGAATTAAAATTCTGATTATATCCACCATTACTCTGATTATTATTCCAACAATCATTAGCTAAGTGATTTGTCTTACCACAAATCTAGCAAGCTTTGACTCCATCTTTATTATTCCTTCCTCTTCCTCTACCTTTGCCACCTCCTCTTCCTCTTAGGAAGTTGGCTTGACTAGTTGTGCCTTCATCTTCATTTGCTTGTTGCTTCCCTTTGCTATTTTTCTTCTTATCCTTTGAGTACATTGCATGACCTGTACTCTTGTCACCTTCACCTTTGACATCCTGCTCAAAGGTTAACATATGTCCTAGCAACTGATTTAAGTCAGGAGTAAAATGATCAAGTGATAATTCAGTAGACAAAATGAATGGCTTCCATTTGTCATCACCTCTCAAACCTGTGAGGATTTGCCTTACCAATTTATCCTCCTCAATGTCTTCATCAACAACTCCTAATGTGATTGCAGGTCTTGTGATGTCTGGGATAGTTGTAGCTCAGTGATGAGTAGCACCTCCTTTAATGTCAATCCGGGAAGACATGAGGATGGTATGAAGACCTCGAGCAAGAGGAGGCACAAGTGCGTGAGTGAGAAGCACACAAACATGCACACACATACACACACACACGCACACACACGGCAAGACAAAGAGTGAGAAGCAATGGAGTTCTTAGATTACTTTCAAAAAGCTCTTACAAGTTCATTTCAATTACAATCTAACCTCAAAAATGAGCTCTCTAGCTCTATTTATAGTTTTTGACTAGGTTTTGGCCCTATCCAGACCTAGTGTCCGGCCTAGTTAAAAATTAGGTTCTCTACCCTATTTGGAGGTTCAAACGAAGTCTAAAAAAATGACAGGTAGGTACTCCTAAATCTCCTCAAGCTCAAGGACTCCTTCGCTTGCACAAAATGGAGCTACAAAAATAGGAAATGATATTTACAATGATTGTTAGTGATGAAAATCACTATTTTTGTAGGGATTCTACTAACATTTGGACATACATTTCCTGGAGTTCCCTACTTGCTCCTTCTCCTTGTGTGTCCACCTCTCTGATATGCGTTAGTATCCTGAAAAAAATATTGGCCTACCTGCCAGATTGTCGTTGACTGCTCTGTCTGCTTGTGCTTTCTCTTCTCTCTGACTCCCTTCGTGCGCTTCCTTGCCTTGTGAGTCCTTCAGTTCCAACACCCCCCCCTCTCTCGCGTCTGTCGTCCCTGACAGACCCTTGTTGCTGGGAGTGTTGGGTGTAATATTCCACAACCTGAGTGGCAAGCTGATGTTCTTGTATGCGTAGTCCTCTGGCCAAATCTGTCATCATACGATCCCAATCAATTGGTCCTGGAATGTCCGGATGTGGCAAACGTAACTGATCTGCATGGATCGCTTGTTCTACTGCGAATAGATGTAGCAAATGGGTCGGTCTGGGAATGAAAATTTTTGAATGATATTCCCAGAATCCCGTAGAGAACATTTCCTCAAATGTCTGCTTGAAGCATGCAGGTAAGTACTTTATTCGTGCATGCCAGGCAAAGATTATAGTGACTGAGGGAGTCTGGCTCATGTCGTAGACTAAATCCTTGTTACCTTGAGAGAATCCAGGGGCAGAGATGTATGGAGCTTGTACCATCCAAAAGGTTTTGAAGACAATGGTCATGAGCTCAAATATTTTCATACACATTTTCGCTGCTATGTCAGGTACATTATTCAGACGTGTAGATCAGTGCCGAATTGTTGATATCATGTAGGCTACGGTTGGGATCCCTCAAGGTGGAGCAAAATATGGATAGTTAACCCAAGCCGAACATTCTTTATTGTTGCGTACCTTGATCGCAAATGCTTGCCATGATCCGCGATGTACCATTGGGCAATAACATGGATTATACTTGATATACAGTGGCATGGTTGCCCAGGTGCTCATCATCTCAGGGTAATCGGTTAGTAGACGTGCACGCCAATTAGGCTGGAAGATCGAGCCAGCACGTGCATCTGTCGGTAAGTCCTCTGGCTCAAATTGAGTGGCAAATGTGGGCTCCTTCCCTGTATGTCTTTTAACTTCTGCATTATAATCATGTAGCAAGACAAAATAAGGCATGTATTGCGACTCTGATGTTGTGATTAACCGTTGGTGGGATAGGTTCTGAAAGTAAGAAGACCGAAGGATAGTTTCTTCCAGATTTGTGAGAGATTGCATTTGCACAGCAACGCGATCATCATTTGTCTTACCCACTTTCTCGACCCTTTTGACCCAATCTGGAACTTGAATTTCTAAAGTGTCATGTCCTTCCTCTGTAGTCCGACCACCGGGTGTTGGCATTGGCTCGTACGGCTCTTCATAGCTGTCATCGATGGGGATTTCTACTACTGTTTCAGGTTCTGGTTCTTCATTGGGCGAGGGTGGCCTTTCATATGGTAAGAGGCGTGCTTGGAGTTCTGCCACCTGCTTCCGGAGGGTCTCTACTTCTTCTGTAGAATGTTGCAAGATTATCGGCTCCTATTGAGCTGTGGGGGCACTGGCTATCTGTTTCTTTAGGTCTGCACATTCAGTCTCTAACTTTTCATATGACTCCAAGAAATTTGCATGCTCCTCAAGTAAGATACGAATGTCTTCCGATGGGACTGCTCTATACTTGGTAGGGCTAATGGTTGCTCCTACAGTTCCTTCCATAGCCGCTTCAAAGTTGTCTTGGTTTTGTTGTTGAAGCCTCTTGTTCTCTTCTAGTGCTGCTGCCATATGCTTCCTTAATAGCCCAAGGTTGCGTCTGAGTCTAGCATTAGATATCATTTGCGCTTGGAGCACTGTTTCTAGTTCCTTGACTGCTTGATCATCTACTGTCGATGTCTTTGATTCCAATTCGGAGTGAGCCTGCTGTAAGGTGGTATGCTTGGTTAGGAGCGTTTGGTAATCAGCTTCAAGAGTGTTGAATCTAGCTTGCAGACGCTAAGATTCTGCCTGGAGGGCAGCAGTGCGTTCTTCCAATTGATGGTATTCTTGTTGTAGTTGATGTTGTAGCTCAGTGATGAGTAGCACCTCCTTTAATGTCAATCCGGGAAGACGTGAGGATGGTATGAAGACCTCGAGCAAGTGGCGGCACAAGTGCGTGAGTGAGAAGCACACTAGCATGCACACACATACACGCGCACACACGGCAAGACAAAGAGGGAGAATCAATGGAGTTCTTAGATTACTTTCAGAAGCTCTTACAAGTTCGTTTCAATTACAAGCTAACCTCAAAAATGAGCTCTCTCGCTCTTTTTATAGTTTTTGACTAGCTTTGGCCCTGTTCAGACCTAGTGTCCGGCCTAGTTAAAAATTAGGTTCCAGGGCTTATTTGAGGGCTCAAACGAGATCTAAAAAATGTGAAAATTGGTATGATGGTACTTCTAATACTCCTCAAGCTCGAGGACTCCTCAGCTTCAACAAAATGGAGTTACTAAAAATAGATAATGGTATTTACAATGGTTTTTAGTGATGAAAATCACTATTTTTGTAGGGGATTCTTCTGAAAATTTGACATACACTTCTTGGAGCTCCCTACTTGCTCCCTTTCCTTGTGTGTCCACCTTTTGATGTGCTTCCATGCTTTGTCCTTGACTTTGAGCTTCAACACTCCCCCCCCTCTCGAGTCTGTCGTCCCTGACAGACCCTTGTTGGAAGGGCTGTTCTATGTAGTGCTTTGAGAGGTGGTGTCCATCCGTTGTATGAGCTGGTTCCTTGGATTCCAGCAAGAATGTGTCATTGTGAGCTTTCAAAACTGCAAGTTGCTCAAAAGAGGTTGTCAAGAGTGATTTGGAGCAACTACTGGCTTCAATTTGCTTCCGAGATATGGATGTTGTTCCCATGACGTCCGCTAGCTCTTCCAAAGATGATGTTGAGAGCAGTCATGCCAACTACTCATAACCTATAATGAATGATGGGTAAGTGTGTTCGTGCCTGGGTTCAAAAAAGTATGTGCCTTGTGCAAGGCCTGGTAATGTAGCCCTACGCATGCTTACTTGGAAAATGCATTGGAAGAAGTATGGTGCAAAAATTGCGGGTCTTGAGCTAAGTGCTCAAGGGTATGCTGACGAAGAGGTTTCCTAAACTATCATGGTTATGGTGTTTCCAGAGTAAAGATACTTACCATGGAGAAGGTTGATGGATGTTTGTCTCTTCGTGTTGTACACTCGGCCTTTGGGATGGAACATTGTTGACGAATGTCCATGTTGATTGTCCACTGATGAGATCTTTTGAGTGGTGGATCCTCTCTCCTCTTCTCAAAACAACATTTGTCAAATAGTGAGAATTGAATTGCTTGATATTCCTTGGCAAGCAACATCGGGTAACTACACCAAGCTGAGTTTCACATATTCTCTTTAGCTCACCATATGCAGGAGTCTTCTCCTCCAGAACTACCTTTTGCAGATATCTCCTTGGATGCTCAGATAAGGCAGCAATAATCTCACTGCTGGACGAGACACACTTCTATCCAAATTGATAAATGCCTAGTAATCAACAGTTCCACCTTCAACTAAGCATGACTCATTCATGTTTCATAAGCCAAACCTGGGAACAAGCTCTCTCCCGCTTTTTTTTTCCTTTTTTTTTTTTTTTTTTTTGGAGGAAAAGGATATCACAAAACAAGAACACAAAAGTTAGTATCAATAGAAATATTTGACATATGTCACTGTGCTCTTGTGCGTGGGATTCTCAAGTGTGTCTATGCACGGCCGTGTAATGTGGCCCTATATTAATGCATACTTTGGAAATGCATGACTTGAATGGTGCAAAAGACAGGGTTATGCAAGGAGCACATGGTTGTTGCTTGTTCGAGGCTTTCGATGTCATTTGTGGAGGTTGATGCCGACCTTGGTGGAGGTATCCATTGAGTCTCGAACTGATGTGATCCTCCTTATTGGAATCCATTTTAGAACATCATTTGGCACTGTAGAGGTCACTTGAGGCGTCTTTCTCTTTGGATGCTTTCTGAACTGTGGTATCCAGTGTGGTTGACGCTTTGGTTCGGTGGAGACTACTTGCACCTTTGGCTTCCAAACCCATATCCTTTTTGCATGTCTTCCTACTAATGTTGAAGAGCTGATTTGATCTTCCTTTGGTCTCTGTACGTGGTTCTTACCCTTTTCTCTTTTTGGCTTCTTTGTTGAAACCTTTTGCATGTGGGAGAACAAAGGTTGTTGTGGATGTAGGAGCTTCTTAGGTACCCACATCTGTAACTGCCCTTGTTGAGCTGCAGCTAACTTCTTAGGCACCCAAACTTGTTGGATACCTTGTGATTGAGCTTGTCTGAGCTGCTTCCTTCGTCTTCTGGCCTGGTTGGTTTGCATGGATGGAATTTGTGGGGGCAAGGTTGGTGGTTGCTCTCCTTTGCGTACCCATATCTGCTTCATCGGTTGAGTTGTTCTGCTTCGCGCGTTCTTTTGGTCTCTCGTCCGGAGAGTCTTTAGTGATTGATCTGCCCTTAGTTGCTGCCTCCTTCTGGCCTTTGGAAAAGAAGGGAGTTCCATTGTGGTTCTGACTCTTTGTTTGAGATCTTCATTCTTCTGCATCACATAGCCTTGGACAAGAACAACATGGTCAACTTCATGTGCACCCCTGGAGGGACCAGGAGTCTGTGCCTTTCCTAGTTCCTTGAGTGCTCCATTATCTAACTCTACTGTAATTCGACTATGATTGACCCATACCTGAAGAAGTCCACTTCTTAGGTTTAAGTTGACTGCTTGGTCATAGATCCAGTCTTGACCCAAGACAAGAGGTTTAGTGAGATCCTCGTCTTGACACACTAGTACTTTAACTGTCATTGCCTCATCATGAATGTAGAGGGGAAGTTCCACCTCGCCCATGCAAGGGGTTTCCACGCCTCCCAATCCTATGAGATATGCTTCCACAGGATTGACAGTTAACTGCAACTCTTGACAGTAAGACAATTTAACGGCACTAGTGGCTGCACCTGAGTCAATCAAGGCTCTTACGGTCCTTGCACTCTCTCCTTGTCCTATATCTAAGGTTATGAAAGGACGTCGATCAGTTATCCTATGTGAGCTTGTTCCTACGACTTCACACATTGCCATATGATATCCTTGATCTGCATAGTCATTTGTTCTAGGCTGATCTCTACCTTGCCTTCGTAATTTCATCCTTCTGATGCGTTCTAAAGCTTCTGCTTGAGCTTCTTCTCGAATTCGCTTTTCTTCCTCTTTGCGTTTCTTAGCATGTTGAGTCGATTGAGCATGTCCTCCGTGAGGGGTTCCTGATACAACTTGACTCTGCAACCGCTAATATAGTTTGGGAGAACATCACCCTCTAACGTGGCTAGTTGTACTGCTCCACTCGTGGAGATCCTATTGATGATCATAGGTCCGTAGCCTCTCTTTTCTAGCTTCCTCGCGTGTTGTTTCAGTGTGTAGACTAAAACTAGATCTCCTGCTTTCAAACCCTTATCCTTCACATGGGCATCAAAGTATGCCTTCTGTCTCTTCTTGGCTGCATATATTCCTGCAGCGGCTCTCAGTCTTGTTTCCCCTAATCGTTCAAGGTCAAAGATCCTAGAGGAGAGCTCATGACCTGTCCATTCGTGCTCCTGTGCTACTCTCAATGTAGGTATTAAGAAGTCCAAGGGTAGCACTGCGTTTTGGCCAAATACCAACTGAAAGGGAGTGGCTTGGAGTACCGTTTTGTAGGCAACTCGGTATGCCCAAACAGCATGGTGAAGCTGTTTGTCCCAATCAGAGCGTTTAGTGTTCACTAATTTTGTCAGTACATTGCATAAGATCTTATTAGTGCTCTCAGCTTGTCCATTAGCCTGAGGGTGATAGGGGGAAGACTTCTTGTGTATTACCAAGAATTCTTGGAGTAGATTTTCAATCACTTCGTTCAAGAAATGAGTGCCTCTATCACTTACAAGCTCTATAGGTAGCCCATATCTTGTGAACACATTCTCAAACAAGAATTTAGCAGTTGTCTGAGCGTCATTCTTTGTCGTAGCCTTTACCTCTACCCACTTAGTTAGATAGTCTGTTGCAACAATGATGTATTCCGCATGAGAACCCTTAGCTGGGGGATTAATAGGACCTACGAAGTCTATTCCCCACTTAGAGAACGCACGTCCACCCATCATAGGTTTCAGTGGCATCTCATCTTTTCGTATAGGATACTGAGTTCTCTGACAGACATCACAGCG
Source organism: Ceratopteris richardii (assembly GCA_020310875.1). Taxonomy (NCBI): domain Eukaryota; kingdom Viridiplantae; phylum Streptophyta; class Polypodiopsida; order Polypodiales; family Pteridaceae; genus Ceratopteris; species Ceratopteris richardii. The sequence continues at coordinate 94,791,536 of CM035421.1, forward strand.
TTTCACATAGGTATGTGCATCCATGTGAAGGGTAGGCCACCAAAAGCCTGCAAATAATATTGCCTTGATCACCCGATTCGGTCCAAAGTGTCCTCCTGCTACACCTTGGTGAGCAGCTTCCAAGATCTTGAGATATTCACTTTCATGGACACATAGCCTCAGGTAACCATCTTTACCACGCTTATATAGATTATCACCAATGAGTGAGTAATCCTGGGCTTCTTGTTCTAAACTCCTTTTCCTAACTAGAGTCATGTCTGGAGGGAATGCTTTCGTCCTCAGGAAGGATACTAGTAGTTCACTCCAATCTGGCACTATGGATACTTGATAAAGAGTAGCGTGTTCCATAGGTGGTTTAGTGCAGCAGATTGGGCATTCCTTGCACAACTTTTGGACATCAGCTTCCATAGTTGGCCAATGTACTCCGAGTCTCTTTAGAGTCTGTAAAGTTCGTTGCTTTGAGTAGTGTTGCTCTAACGCACCTACATGTGCTAAATGCAACCATTTATTGTACTCGTCCTCTTCTACGCAACACGCCAAGATCCCTTGATCTGTGTGCTTGTACATACTTCCAGCCATGATGTGGTACTTTTGGGCTTTAACAACCTCTCTATTCCGTGTGTTCACCATTGGATGATTAGGCCCGTATGTCAATACTGGTACCAATGGCTTAGCCCACTGCGGTACAACTTCCAAATTAAACAAGTAAGCATCAGGAAGGTCATCCGATACTCCTTGTGGGGCTTCTCCCGATGTGAGCCTAGAGAGGTGATCTGCTCTCAAATGAGTCCTCCCTTTCCTCACCACTACCTCAAAATCATATTCCATTAGCAAGAGAAACCATCTCACTAATCTTCCTGTATTGCATGGCTTGTTTACGAGGTATAGCAATGTCTGATGATCACTAAAAAATTTAAACTTATTTGCAAGCAAATAGTGTCTAAATTTCTTAACTGCATATACCATGCCTAATCCTTCTCGCTCTGTAGTGGTGTAATTCCGTTCAGCCGCATTCAATTGTCTACTAGCATAGGCAATTGGAAGATCCATATTACCTTCACCAGTAGGTTGAGCAAGTACACACCCAATGGCATAATTGGATGCATCCACGTGAACATGGAATGGCTTATTCCAATCTGGCGTGGTCAAGATTGGTGCTGAACATAATCTTCGTTTAAGCTCCTGGAAGGAATTCTCACATTCATCCGTCCACTCAAAGTTAGTCAGAAGTCCGTACATGGGCTTTGCAATGACAGCATACATGTGTATAAATCGTCGGTAATACCCACAATGCCCCATGAAAGCTTGTACTTCCTTGACATTCTTTGGCCTAGGTAGCTCTGCTATAGCTCTCACTTTCTCTTCATCAGTGGATATGCCATTCTTTGACACTATGTGTCCTAGAATCTTGCCTTGCCTGACCATAAAAACGCACTTTTCTGGGTTCAGGCAGACTTGATATTCTCTACATTTGTCAAAGATTTGTCTGAGTTCAGGGATATGGGTTTGTCTAATGTTGGAATGATCACAAAGATCATCAACATAGACTTCTAAGTTTTTCCTCAGGAACTCCTTAAATACATGGCACATTAGTCTCTGGAAAGTAGCTGGTGCGTTGGTAAGCCCAAATGGCATTACTCTAAAAGCAAAAATGCCCCATTCAGTGGCAAAGGCAGTCTTATGCTGATCCTCTGGAGCTATGGCTACTTGATTGTAACCCGAAAATCCATCAAGGAAGCTGTACACTTCCTTGCCTGCCACTCTTTCTAAGAGATGTTCTGTGATGGGAAGCGGATAGTTATCCTGAATTGTGGCTGCATTAACCTTCTTCAAGTTAATGCACACACGCAGCTTGCCATTCTTCTTGGGCACCACTACGATGGGGGATACCCACTCAGTGTGCTCAATTTCATAGATAAATCCAGCTTCAACCAGTCTATCTATCTCTTCTTTGATCTTAGCAGCGTAATTATCGTTATATGTGTAGGGCTTTTGCTTAGAGGGTTTAGCATCTGAGGTCATGGGGATGGTGTGTGAGCATATGTCCGGGTCAACACCTTTCAAATCCTTGTAACGCATGCTCTTCTTCCTCTGTTAGGTCATGACCTATGTACGTACATCTCTGCTCTCCTTCTTCTAGGGCCACTACTATTTTCTTGGTAGTTTCTTTGTTATCATAGGCCTCTCCTGATTGTGCCTCTCATTTACGCATTCTTATCATGACTCTCCTGTCGTCTATCTCATACTTCTTAAAATTTTCTGGAACCTCAAACAAAGATTCTTCCTCTTCTGGTGAGGCTTCTCTCTTCTTTCGTTTCTTTCCTTCTTCCTTTGGGGTCACATGTGTGGCTAATCTTACATCATTTGTAAGTTCTCCATGCCTCTGGGGTTGAAATTCTACTTCATGGAAGTATTCTTCATCTGATGCAAATGGTGGGTCCATAATGATTAACTCTAGATCGGAGTCGCTTGCATCCTCAAATGCATCAGAGCCAGGTTCGCATTCTTCTAGAACTGCCTCTCCCATGATTGGCTCTATGGAGAAGACTGAAATGTCATAGCCATCCTCATCACAGTGAGGTGTCCATTGTTCCTCATTGATGGCTACATCCATTGTTGCTAAGATTTCTGCCCAACCGTGAGGTTCAAATTCTTCGTCTGGAAAAACTACAGGTGCATAGGCTGGGTCTTGGATTGATCTATGGGTTTCTTTCGCACCTACCTCTCTGGCTTTCTCTCTCTTCTCTTCCTCGACTACTACCTTGCACATCCATAAGTGGGTGTCTTCATGCATCCAAGAGGATCCTGACCCTATGGAATGCACCGATTCTGTATCATCTTTGGTTGTATGGATGGGATTCCATTGGATAGGAGGAACATCTCTATGAGAGTAATCCTTGAGATTGACTTTGGTCGTAACACCTAAGTGTTGCAGGTACAAAGAATTGGTTCCCCAGTCCTGTACCACTTGCAACTGTCGCATGAATGGTCTTCCCAAAATCATCTCATAGGCATGATTTTTGCTAAAATCACATATAGCAAATGTATGCTCGAACTCGACACCACAGGTGGTGAGAGTTATTCCTTCTAGCAATCCTAAGGGTCTCTCAATATGACCATCTGCCATCTGCAATTTCATTCTCGTTGGCCTCAGTGCTAGCTTGCCCCAACGCTTCCATAGGGAAGTAGTGGCAATTGCAACTCTTGCACCTGAGTCCAAAATTGCCTTGGTGGTGTACTCCTGGTAGGTGATGGGAAGATAGGTGTTCCCTTCTTCGCCTTCACACATATCTCCTATCTTATCCAAGGGGATTTCTGGCACCGTCCTATGGGATCCTACCTGGGAACGAGGTTTTGCAAGTTCAGTTACTTGACTGGCTACATATTTCCGCGCTTTTGGTCTATCCTTAGGCAGTTCTTCCAAAGTGAGATCGCGCTGCACCTTGGTGTTCTTTACTACCTCCGTGTTCCTAGGTATGACTGAATCTTCGTTTCTTACCATGACTGTAGGTGTTCTCATACAGGTGGACTTAGCTTCCCATGGGCCTGTGAAGTGGGGTAGCTCTTGTATGGAATTAGACTCAAAGTCCAATCTCTCGTGAGATTGAATACTCTCATGTTCCCCGTAAATAGATGGGATGTCTTGTGGGAATTGGTCGTGTGCATCATCCACAAGTTCAAAGGGAGGGGCGACTTTGCTTTCGTTATCCCATTTATCTTCTTGAATCTCTCGTAGGAAGTCTGGTGCAAACCGATTCATAGAAGAAGAAGTGTCTGGCTCCGTAGAATTAGGCACATAAGCAACCTGGGAAGGAGGGCTTATTCTATCGTTGGCTCTTTCCTCGCTCTCATAGATGTTTGGAGCACAAGCTTCCTGGGGAGGATTACTTATTCTATTACTTTTCCGAACAGGCTCATACGCTCCCTGAGAAGGAATGTAGGCCACCTGTGGAGGTACGTAGGCTTTCGAGGGAGGCTCATCTGCCTTTTGGGGGGAAGGATAAGCTTCTTGAGGACGCACATGGGCTTCCTGAAGAGGCTGGCTTATCCGTTCTCTTGCCCTTTCCTTTCTTTGAGGGGCAGGTTCCTTTTCTGATTGTGCAATTAGCCTCTCTATTCTTTCCAGCAGCCCTTCAAAATGTAACTGCGTCTTAGCTGAGCTAGAGATGTTAAAGAGGCGGCTAGCTTCGAACATGGCTTGAGCCAATTCCACCATCTTAGCACAAATTTTAGTTCGTTCAAGCTCTAGCTCGGCTCTAGGGTAGCATTTTTCATGATCGGTTATGGTTGGTCCTTCTTGGATTCTAGCCTGATATGCTTTAAGCATCATGTTTAGGTCCTCGGGAGTGGGATCTGCTAGGTCTGATCCTACTTTGGGGGGTGGTGGAGTCGTATGAGGCGGGTTGGAAGGTGGTGGGTCGGATGGCGATGGGAATGGTGGTGGTGGGGTAGTGTGAGAGGGAGTTTGAGTTGTGAGTTCGGTTATTCTGGCTCTTGTTTCTCTTACACTTTCCTCGAGTTCACTCATCTTTTTAGCCCATTGTCTTTTCATTCTTTCCCTACTATCTTTCCAAGCTCTAGTCCTTTTCTTGGTTATGCTCTCAGTTTCACTCGCCTCTGGGCCCTTTTCCTGGCTTGCCTCTTGGTTTTGCTGCAATGCCTGAGCTCTAGTGACTACCTGTACTGGTGCAGTGGAAGTGACACTTCCTGAGGAATCTACAACCAACCCAATCACATTGATAGGAGTGATTTTTGGCATATTATTAGGATTCTTAGGGCAATCTCGTAAGAGATGCTCCTTTCCACACTCTTGGCAATAGCCCTGTATTGTCACTGACTGAGTTTGTGTGGGTGGAGGTAAAGGGCAATCACGAATGAGGTGATCTCCTTGGCATCTGCAGCACGGTCCTCTAGGAAATGGTGGTCATACCTGCCTAGGTTGGGGTCTAGGGTTGGGGTTTGTATACATGACGTTTGTATAATCTGACTCCCAACTAGGTTCATTTGGCTCTTCGCTGTAATAGGACTCACCATGTTCTGGAGACTGCATGTAGTACGCCTGGGGACTATCAACATGTATAGAATCAAAACTATGGTCACTCGGGTCACTTTCAAAAATCAAGGGTGTTACAGGGACTATAGCTCTATTCAGGTTTTCTTCTGCAACAGCATACTTTACCGGAATCACATTAGCTGGGGCAGGTGGTTGTTGAGCTAACACTGGCTGAGGCCTTTGTTGGCTTTGGTAGGGTTGCTGATAAGGTTGCTGTGGCCTGCCATATGGCTGTAGAGGGTACGGGTTCTGGTATCTTCCTTGCTGAGGGTATGGCTGAGGGTAGGGTTGCCTAACTGTCTGCTTGTTGTATGGGCAATCTTGTGCGGTGTGATTGGTGTATCTCCGTTCTATGGTGGAGTACTGGCTACTAGGATTTACTTGGGGCTGAGCCATAATTGGGCAGACATTCGCCATGTGGTCACCACCACACGTATAGCACCTTTTCACAGGGGCAAAACTTGGAATTTGTTTGCTAGAGACGCCTAGTTTTTGGGCCACTTTCTCTGCGAGTTCCTCAATTGATGTGGATTGCGTGGAAGAGTGACTAGATGCACTATCTGAATCTTTGTAGATTTTGGAAAGCTCTAGTTCTTCCCCTAGGTTATCTTCAATGTCAATGCACATGCGTACACACTCTTCTATAGTCCTAGGGTCCTTCAGATACACATAGGATCTCAATTTCGTACTCAGCAATCCATCAAGGAATAAGGCTACTTGTTTGGCAGATGTGGGTAGCTCCGAAACAGGGCACCTTTCAAGATATTGTCTAAATCTTCTTCTTGCCAACCTTACAGTCTCTTGGGGAGTCTGTTTGAAGCTATGAATCAAAGAGGAGGTATTGTGTCTTATTCCACTCTTAGAGAACTCTACAATGAAAGCTTCTAGGAGTTGGTCTATACACCTGAATTGTCGCTCATCCAATGGCTGAAACCATGTAAGTGCTGTGTTCCTAAGGGTTAGACCGAAGGCATTGTACTGCGTGAATAGATCCTCCACTTGTTCAGCTCTCAAGACTTGCTTGAACTCTGCCACATGATCATACGGATCTCCTGTACCATCAAAGTAATTCTTCATGGACTTAACGAGCTAGGTCGGTCTCAAAGTTCTTGTGTGCTCTCTAGGTCTCGGTAGAGGGAATCCATCCACATTTCTTTGGTTCCTGTGAGCTCTAAGTATCTCAGGTTCTACCCTATTCGTCTCCGTCCTCGTTCTTTCTCTGCCCACTGGGTTGGCAAAGCTTACTTCTGGTCTATCTCTACTTCTGTCTCTTTGAGTTCCATGAGCTTGGGATGTTCCAGCTCCAAGGTGACCATAGGATACATTCGATCTTGGTTGGGGGAAAATGAATTCACCCTTCCAAGTGTACGCATGCCTATCATTTTTTGTCACCACAAAGATCCTTTCTGAAGTGTGATCTAAGTAGGTCACTCTACCTGGGCTATCTGGATCCTTAAACTCATAGATCATGATAGTTCCTATATCAGTTGGCTGATTAGATTTATACCTCCAAAAGGCTTCGTCAGTTTCTCGATTGAGGAGCAACTCTATGCTCTTGTTGTCTTGGGGAACCCACTCAGGCGTGATAATCCTAGTGAGAACAGATTTGCCTTGGGGGGTTCTAGGTTCCGCACCCATGTTTCCTTGTTCCAAGTCACCTAAGTCCGCCTCTGAGATTACATTCCCAAATTCATCTGTCCTGTCTGGGTGACTGGTGACTACGTATATGGTTCCTTCTTTGTCCAGGTATGCACCATTTTCAAACTTGACTGCTGGGTGCTCTAGTCCAATGGATTGATCAGGATTCTTAATCTGTATCACAGATCTTCCTAAGCCGTCCTCATAGATGCTGGCACCTAGTCGGTTGGTCCTAAGGTACTCCAGCTGTGTTTTGTAAGGGCCTTCTACCCTGTACAAGTAAGGCACTCCTGAACTTCCCGTAGGTCTGTCCATGCCTTGAGACATCTCTGACTCACTGGTCTCAAAGCTAGGGTAGTACGAGTGGTGGCTCAACTGCTGGGCCCAAGACCTAGCAGTGTGGTTAACACTAGCCTCTGAAGATCTAAGGCTTTGTCTCTCCCTTACTAGATTTCGTCCTGATCTAAGGTTCATATGCCTATCTAAGTAGCCCAATTCTTTGCCAAGAGTACAACCTCGTTGCTGGTTACTTTATATTAGTCGCTTGGTTCTTTTTAGTTATTTCCCTCACAGGTAAGGGGAAAGCTAGACCCTAAAGCTGAAAAATGTATCTTCATTGGTTATGATTTGAATCAGAAAGGGTACAGATTCTACAACCCAACAAACAAAGGCTTCAAGGTAAGCAGAGATGTCATCTTTGATGAGAATGACTCATGGTATGAGAATGAATGCAGGAAGGTTAGTCTACCTTATGATTTGGAAGAGGAGTTTCCAAAGCTAATCAAAGTGGAACCAAACAAAGAAGAAAACTCAAGTTCAGAGGATGATGACACAATCAACCTTGAAGAATTCAAAGCATGGAAGTCCAAAGGAAAGATGAAGATGAAGCAACTAGAGGATATTCCAGAATCCTCAAATCAGTCAATCAGGAGATCTAAGAGAGAAAGCAAAAAACCAATCAGATTTGGGTATGATACATCTCTTATAACTAAGCATTCTGTATACCTTGCAAAGGATGTGTTGAATGAAGAACCAGGTACATATGAAGAGGCAATCACCAAACCAGAATGGAAAGGAGCTATGGATGAAGAAATGGAAGCTCTCAAGGAGAGTGACACATGGGACTTAGTACCAAAGAAGGAATCTATGAAGGTGATAGGATCCAGATGGATCTACAAGCTGAAGAGGAACTCTGATGGAACAATCAACAGGTACAAAGCTAGGTTGGTAGCCAAGGGTTTTGCACAAACCCAAGGCATTGATTATGAGGAGACATTTTCACCTGTGGCTAAGATGCCAACAATTAGAATTTTGGTGAGTGTAGCTGCATCCAAGAATTGGAACATGTACCAATTAGATGTCAAGAATGCTTTCCTGAATGGATGGATATCTGAAGAAGTCTACATGTCACAACCACCTGGCTATGAAGATCCCAAGAAGGTAAATTATGTTTGTAAATTGAAGAAGGCTCTGTATGGTTTGAAGCAGGCACCTAGAGCATGGAATTACAGGTTGACAACCTATCTCCAAGACCAAGGATTTATAATGAGCAAGGCAGATACATCATTGTTTATCAAAAGGAACAATTCAGAGGTAATCTATCTCTGTGTTTATGTTGATGTTAATGGATGGATATCTGAAGAAGTCTACATGTCACAACCACCTGGCTATGAAGATCCCAAGAAGGTAAATTATGTTTGTAAATTGAAGAAGGCTCTATATGGTTTGAAGCAGGCACCTAGAGCATGGAATTACAGGTTGACAACCTATCTCCAAGACCAAGGATTTATAATGAGCAAGGCAGATACATCATTGTTTATCAAAAGGAACAATTCAGAGGTAATCTATCTCTGTGTTTATGTTGATGACATCATCATTATAGGCAATGATGTCAGTGGGATCAGACACATCAAAGGACAGATGATGAAGGAATTCAAGATCAATGATCTTGGATTATTAAAGTACTTCTTAGGTCTTGAATTGATTTATACAAATTCAGGTATCTTTATCACTCAGAAGAAGTATATTCAAGACATGTTGAAGAGGTTTAGTTTGCAGGATGCTTAAGTCTCAAGCACTCCAATGGAGGTCAACCTAAAGCTTAGTGCTCATGAAGGTGATGAAGTCCAAGACATTACAGGATACCAAAGTATGGTAGGAAGTTTGAATTATGCTACCTTAACCAGAATTGACATAGCATATGGAGTTAGTGTGCTAAGCCAATTCATGCACAAACCAAGGGTACCTCACCTAGAGGCAGCAAAGAAGATTTTGAAGTATCTAAAGGGAACTCACAACCATGGTTTGTACTTTCCTTATACATCAGATATTGATATTAAAGTATATTCAGATGCAGATTGGGCAGGATGCAAGGATGATAGGAGAAGCACATCAGGATACATATGTTTTGCAGGTGATAAACCTATTTCTTGGTCAGCCAAGAAACAACCTACAATAGCTTTGTCATCTACTGAAGCAGAGTATAGAGGGCTAGCCAATGCCACTCAAGAAGCTATCTGGTTGAAGCTTTTGTATACAGAGTTATGCCTATACACAAGGCCTCCAATTATCTTTGGAGCTAACACAAGTTCACTTCACCTAGCAGCTAATCCAATATATCATGCTAGGACAAAACACATAGAGGTTCATTACCACTATGTGAGAGAAAAGTTGCGAAGCAAA
>CM035421.1:94805908-94850908 GCA_020310875.1 Ceratopteris richardii
TAGTGCACTTCAATATGCTTGGTTCTAGCATGATAGACAGTTTTCGATGCTAGATGAATGCTACTCATATTGTCACAAAAAATTGGATATGTGTCAACCTGCAAATTAAGCTCCATAAATAACTTCTTAATCCACATTAGCTCACATGTGACTTGAGCCAAAGCTCTATACTCAGCCTCGGTGGAAGATAATGCCACCGTGGGTTGCTTCTTTGAAATCCATGAGATGATCTTGCTACCTAGCATGACTAGGTAACCACTTGTACTTCTTCTATCCTCCTTGGAACCGGCCCAATTGGCATCAGAATAAGCTTTGACCTGCATATCATCATCAAATGAATAGAACAATCGTTCATTTATAGTGGCCTTGAGATATCGTAACATTCTTCTTGCAGCTTGCAAGTGTGTAGTCCTTGGACTATGCATAAATTGTGATAACACTCCAACTCCATATGCTATGTCAGGCCTAGTTATTGTGGCATAATTGAAAGAGCCTACAATAGAGCGATAAAAAGTTACATCCTTTAATGGCTCTCCATCAATGGAGCTTAGCTTTACATTAACTTCCATGGGATTTGAAATAGGCTTGCAATGTAGCATCCCAAACCTCTCAAGTAGGTCTAGAATATACTTCCTTTGTATGAGCATAATACCTTCTTCTTTGTATACAACTTCAATGCCAAGAAAATACCTAAGATCTCCAAGATCAGATATCCTAAACTCCTTTCCAAGCTTTGCCTTGATCTCCTCAATGCCCTTTGTATCATTACCTGTAATGATAAGATCATCTACATACACACACATGTAGACTACAAGTCCTCCTCTTTGTTTGATGAAGAGAGATGAATCCGCCTTGCATTGATTGTAACCACATTTGATCAAATAGTCCACCAATCTTTGGTTCCAAGCCCTTGGAGCTTGCTTTAGGCCATAAAGTGCCTTCTTCAACCTACAAACATGATGTGGAAACTCTTTATGAACAAAACCTAGTGGTTGCTCCATGTATACCTCTTCTTCCAAGTCTCCATTGAGAAAGGCATTCTTGATATCCAATTGGAAAAGCTTCCATCCTTTGCTAGCAGCCATTGCAATGAGTGTCCTAATGGTGCTCATCTTTGCCACGGGGCTGAATGTCTCTTCAAAGTCCACTCCATAGGTTTGTGCAAAACCCTTGGCCACCAATCTTGCTTTGAACCTAGAAATAGATCCATCTGAATTCCTCTTTACTTTATACACCCACTTATTACCTATTACCTTCATGTTCTCCTTCTTGGGCAGTAGAGTCCATGTTTGATTTTCCTCAAGTGCATCGATCTCTTCTTGCATTGCCTCTTTCCATTCGGTGTACCTGCTTGCATCTTCATAGCAATCGGGCTCATGATCTTCTACTACTTTGTTCATATATGCATAATGTGTTGCCATGTATGAATCATAAGTAAACCTTTGAGTTGGATACTTAACTCTAGAAGACTTCCTTTCTTCACCTTTTGGAGGAATAAACCTCCTTTGCCTTGGGAACTTGATCTCTTTCTTTGACGTACTTCTTTCTCATCATGTGTCCTTCATCATCTTCAACTTCATTACCTTCTTCATCCAACTCCACCAATGTTGCTTTGCCTTTGTTGATTGATTGTGCTCCATAGCTTGATGAAGATCTCCCCCTCCATGGTGAGTTCATGCTTGAACTATCTTTATTGATGGAACACCTTGGGCCGCTTAGCTCTAGGTCGATTTGTTCTTCATCATGTCCATGCTTTTCTTCTTCATAGTCCTGCATACAATCATACTTCTTATACCAAGGGAGTAGCTCATCAAATGCTACATCCCTTGATATCCTCAATTCCTTTGTGTTTGGGTTGAAGCACCTGTAACCTTTATGATCATTTGAATATCCTAGAAACACACACTTTTCTGCCTTTGGTTGTAGCTTGTGCCTCAATTCACTTGGCACATGTACATAACAAGTACATCCAAATATCTTCAAGTGGAAAAGATCAAGTTTCTTACCATAATAGGCTTGATATGGTGTCAAGCCATGGATCCCTCAGGTAGGAGCCCTATTCATAAAATACACGGCGGTATTTGCTGCATCACTCCAAAACATGTTAGGTACATTCATCTCATTAAGCATTGCTCTAGCGATCTCGGCAATGTATCTATTCTTTATCTCTGCTACTCCATTTTGTTGGGGTGTGTACCTGCATGTTACTTGCCTCTTGATGCCTTGATCCATTAAAAAATCAGAAAATGCATTGGAGAAATATTCTCCCCCTCCATCGGACCTTAGCTTCTTGATATATGTACCTCTTTCCTTTTCTACCATTGCCTTGAATGCTTTGAAACATGTAAACACATCTGATTTGTTTTTGATGAAATAAACCCAAACCATCCTTGTGCAATCATCTATAAAAGTGACAAAGTACTTGTTACCTCCAATGGATTGCTCTTTGGTTGGCCCCCACACATCTGTATGTATCAACTCCAATGGATGTTGGCTTATGTAGCCACTCTTCTTGAATGGAAGTCTCGCTTGCTTCCCTAGTTGACAAGATTCACATAAATGCTTCATACCTTGTCCTTGGAAGTTGGGAAGACCTTCAACCAGCCTCTTTAATTGCATTTCCTTCATTCTTTGTATGTTGATGTGACCTATCCTCTTGTGCCACAAGTCCAACTCCGAAATCCTCTTGTTTCCATATGTGAAGTAGACATGTTGAGTGGAATGAGAATTTACCTCCAAAGTGAAGAGTCTCCCTTGCTTCTTTCCTCTTGCTATGACCTTGTAACCTTGCTTAGGGTTCTCCACAAAGCATCCACCTTTGTTGAACCTTACTTGATAGCCTCTTTCAACCATTTGCCCAACGGACACCAAGTTCTTTGTGATGGTAGGTACATGCAAGACATCCTTGAGACATCTTCCTTCCTCCTTGTCATCCAAAGCTACATCTCCAACATGGGAGATCTCATGGGCTATATCATCACCTGTTTCTACATGTCCTTTACCTTTGGGAACATGTAGATTAGTAAACCAAGAAGAATTGCAACTCATATGGTTGCTACATCCACTATCAATATACCAAGTGTTATCTACTTTGCTTGAATTCCCATTCATGTGCATCATCAAGAGATTGTCATTTTCTGAACTTGTAGAAGCATAATTACCTTGACCTTTGTATGAAGAACCTTGATTATAGCTCCTTTGGTTTCGTCCTTGGTAGCAATCTCTAGCATAGTGGCCAAACTTGCCACATATGTAACATCCTTCACCATCTTGATTCATGTTTTGTTTATGTCGTCCTCCTCTTCCTCTTGTTCTTCCTCTCCCTCTTTGTGATGAGGTGCCTTGGTCATGTCCTTGATTGCTTGAGTGGCCTTGCCTTCCTCCAAACCTTCCTTTGCCCCTTCCTTGTCCTCGTCTTCCTTTTCCCCTTTGATTACCTGCATAGAAAACTTGTGCATCCTTGCTTTTAGTTGAACTTTCACCTATGTTCATTTCTTCGGTGACCATGAGAGCAACCAATTGCTCAAAATCGAGAAGATTATCCCTTACATAAACTGAAGTGGTAAAGGGTTTACACTTCTCATCATCTCTCAAACCATTGAGAGTATAAGCCACAAGATCATCATCATCTACGTGGCTTCCAATGGATCTCAATGCATCTGATAACTCCTGGACCTTAAGTATGTAGTCATTTATGCTACTCCCTGAGCTCTTCCTAAGGTTGTTGAGCTCATTCTTGAGCTGGATCTTCCTTGCTTTGGTGCTTGTTGAATAAAGCCTTTCTAGTGTCTCCCATACCTTCATGCTTGAATCCAAGTCTTGGATATGGCCGATCATGCTATTGCTAATGTGTTGGGAAAGGATAAAGATAACCCTCTTGTCTCTTTCATTCCATTCCCTAAAGGCCCTTCTCTGGTCATTGGTTGGATTCTCATCCAACCTAGGTCTTGGTTCACTTCCACTAATCAACCCCCAAAGGCCCTTGCCCATAAGATAGTTGGAGACCCTAAATCTCCATGGTCGATAGTTCCCTTTGTCTAGCTTTTCAATTTGAGTGTTGAAGTCTCCCATATCTAGTCTTTGATACTTGACCTAGCCCTTTGCTAATGCTCCAATGTGTGTAAAATGAAAATGAGGCTCTGAGGTTACCTCAATCCAAAGCTTTCCTTAAATGGACACCTTGTGCTCTTGAAACTTTGAGTAGAATAGCTCCCCCTTGATGTGAGCTACCTCCAAGAAGCTTTTGTTGATGCAAATCTTCAACCACCAACTCCAAGAGGTCTTCTTGCTTGTATTTGATACCTCCAAGATGCCCAAATGCTCTGATACCACTCATGGGGGAAGTATCTCAACCCCTAAGCAACGACGAAGCGCGAATGACCTCCACAGGTATCCTTCTTTGACCTCTGCACACCAAAGGTGCTCTTACTCAGAGCTTATGCAGAGAACTCCAGTGAGCTTCTGTAGACCTGTAGTAGACACCAAGAGCTTTCCAACAAGACAAATTTTACTTCAAATGGATGCTTACACAAAGAGAAACAATGTCTACAACATGAGCTAGTTGAATGCTCACAACTGCTAGTCAAGCAGAGACCTCACTTCACTCCAGCAAGCTTTTCTCCGAGATTATACAGCGAATGAATCTCAAACTTTAGTCAACTTTAGAGCACTCTAATAGCTACCCAATGACACCAAAATCATAGCAAATGGATAAATAGAGAAGGAGAACCAGCCCTTACAACAGAAAGCAAAATATTTCCATCAGAGCCTACACAGAGAGAGAGATATCAACCACACAACTTCACTAAAATGAATGTTGCTCCCAGATTACTCAGAGAATGCTCCAGAGAATTTGTGAGCATAAAATAGACTCTAATAGCTATCCAATGAGACAAGAATTACATCAAATGGATACAATATGAGGGAGAACCAATGCTAACAACTCAGGGGTAGAGAGTTGCAACACTGCCTGCGCACACACATAGATATGCCTACTAAAAGAAAACAAACAAGCAAGCAAGGGGCTTGCTTATCACAACTTCAGCACTTAGTGCTCACTTTACATGAGCTAAAAATCCAAGAATATGGCCCAAAAGAAGTCGGGATACATGCTCCTTTTATAGTGAGAAGTGTGCCCCTAAAATCTAGGAACTACCTTTCCAAATCAGCCTCCTAACTTGGAGGATTTAGTTGAGATGAATTGGGGAGTGGTTGAGTGACTTTTCTTGATGGAATCTCGTGGCTTTTGGCTTCCTTTGATTGCTCCACATGTCCATAAAAGATTCTCCACGAATTTGTAGCTTGAAGCTTGACTTTTAACATACATATGCATATACGTATACATATGCATATACGTATACATATACATATACGTATACATATACACATACGTATACATATACGTATACGTATACATATACGTATACGTATATATATACGTATACGTATACGTACACATATAGGTATACATATACATATACCTATACATATACATATACGTATACATATACATATACGTATACATATACATATACGTCTACATGTACATATACATCTACATGTACATATACGTCTACATATACGTCTACATGTACATATATGTCTACATGAACATATACGTCTACATGTACATATACGTCTACATGTACATATTCGTATACATGTACATATACGTATACATATACATATATGTATACATGTACATATAAGTATACAGATACACATACAGATACATATACATCTTCATATACATATTCTTATACATTTACAAATACATATATAGATACATATACATATACATATACATATACATATACATATACATATACATATACATACACATATACATATACATATACATATACATATACATATACATACACATATACATATACATATACATATACATATACATATACATATACATATACATATACATATACATATACATATATGTAGCTCAGTGATGAGTAGCACCTCCTTTAATGTCAATCCGGGAAGACGTGAGGATGGTATGATGACCTCGAGCAAGTGAAGGCACAAGTGCGTGAGTGAGAAGCACACTAACATGCACACACACACACACGCGCACACACAGCAAGACAAAGAGTGAGAAGCAATGGAGTTCTTAGATTACTTTCAAAAAGCTCTTACAAGTTCAAATCACTTACAAGCTACCCCCAAAAATGAGCTCTCTAGCTCTATTTATAGTTTTTGACTAGGTTTTGGCCCTGTCCAGACCTAGTGTCCAACCTAGTTAAAAATTAGGTTCCAGGGCCAATTTGAGGGCTTAAACGGAGTCTAAAAAATACGAAACTTGATATGTAGGTACTTCTAAGGCTCCTCAAGCTCAAGGACTCCTTGGCTTGCACAAAATGGAGCTACAAAAATATGAAATGGTATTTACAATGATTGTTAGTGATAAGAATCACTGTTATAAAGATGTTGATTTGGAAAAATTTGAAGGGCCTATCTGCCAGATTTGCGTCGACTGCTTTGTCTACTTAATCCTTCACCTCGCTCTGACTCTCTCCGCTGGCTTCCTTGTCTAGTCAGTCCTTGGGTGCCCATACTGCTCTCAACACCCCCCCTCTCTCGCGTCTGTCGTCCCTGACAGACCCTTGTTGCTGGGAGTGTTGGATGTAATATTCCACAACCTGAGTGGCAAGCTGATGTTCTTGTATGTGTAGTCCTCTGGCCAAGTCTATCATCATACGATCCCAATCAATTGGTCTTGGAATGTCCGGATGTGGCAGACGTAACTGATCTGCATGGATCGCTTGTTCTACTGTGAATAGATGTAGCAAATGTGTGGGTCTGGGAATGAAAATTTCTTAATGATATTCCCAGAATCTCGTAGAGAACATTTCCTCAAATGTCTGCTTGAGGCATGCGGGTAAGTACTTTATTCGTGCATGCCAGGCAAAGATTATAGTGATCGAGGGAGTCTGGCTCATGTCGTAGACTAAATCCTTGTTACCTTGGGAGAATCCAGGGGCAGAGATGTATGGAGCTTGTACCATCCGAAAGGTTTTGAAGACAATGTTCATGAGCTCGAATATTTTCATACACATTTTCGCTGCTATGTCGGGTACATTATTTAGACGTGTAGACCAGTGCCGAATTGTTGATACCATGTAGGCTATGGTTGGGGTCCCTCGAGGTGGAGCAAAATATGGATAGTTAACCCAAGCCGAGCATGCTTTATTGTTGCGTACCTTGATCGCAAATGCTTTCCATGATCTACGACGTACCATTGGGCAATAACATGGATTATACTTGATGTACAATGGCATGGTTGCCTAGGTGCTCATCATCTCAGGGTAATCGGTTAGTAGACGTGCACGCCAATTAGGCTGGAAGATCGAGCCAGCACGCGCATCTGCCGGTAAGTCCTCTGGCTCAAATTGAGTGGCAAATGTGGGCTCCTTCCCTGTATGTCTTTTAACTTCTGCATTATAATCATGTAGCAAGACAAAATAAGGCATGTATTGTGACTCTGATGTTGTGATTAACCGTTGGTGGGATAGGTTCTGAAAGCAAGAAGACCGAAGGACAGTTTCTTCCAGATTTGTGAGAGATTGCATTTGCACGGCAACGCGATCATCATGTGTCTTACCCACTTTCTCGACCCTTTTGACCCAATCTGGAACTTGAATTTCTAAAGTGTCCTGTCCTTCCTCTGTAGTCCGACCACCGGGTGTTGGCATTGGCTCGTACGGCTCTTCATAGCTGTCATCGACGGGGATTTCCACTATTGTTTCAGGTTCTGGTTCTTCAGTGGGCGAGGGTGGCCTTTCATATGGTAAGAGGCGTGCTTGGAGTTGTTCCACCTGTTTTTGGAGGGTCTCTACTTCTTCTGTAGAGTGTTGCAAGATTACCGGCTCCTATTGAGCTGTGGGGGCACTGGCTATCTGTTTCTTTAGGTCTGCACATTCAGTCTCTAACTTTTCATATGACTCCAAGAAATTTGCATGCTCCTCAAGTAAGATGCGAATGTCTTCCAATGGGATTGCTCTATACTTGGTAGGGCTAATGGTTGCTCCTGCAGTTCCTTCCATAGCCGCTTCAAAGTTGTCTTGGTTTTGCTGTTGAAGCCTCTTGTTCTCTTCTAGTGCTGCTTCCATATGCTTCCTTAATAGCCCAAGGTTGCGTCTGAGTGTAGCACTAGATATCATTTGTGCTTGGAGCACTGTTTCTAGTTCCTTGACTACTTGATCATTGTTAGCTCAGTAAAGGGCCGGTTTTTATGCCCTACCATGTTTCTATTTGGCAGAGAATCTACTTGATTGCAGGGAATATGAGCATGTTCAAGATGCAATCACTTGTTTTGAGTGGATATAGCTTGAGGGAATCCATGCAAATTCTCGTACTTTTGTTCATGTCTGGAATGCTTGTTGACATGCAAGCTTGGGATTTGTGTGTTCAAGTAAGAAAGGCTATTGATGGTGAAGGCTTCGATTTGGAGAGATTGATAAGGAATGGGGAAAGGAAAATTATGCCCTCTACGAGAAGCATCGTTGTGAGTAATGGCCGTTTGGACGAGACACTCATAAAACATTTGTTGAAATGATTGATCTCAGAATCTGCACGGCATCATAATAGCATTACTTTATTCCTACCTATGTACTATGCACCTGGTGTAATTTGTGTGAAAGACGAACGGGCCATGGCCTGGTGGAAATGAAGAAAAAAAAAAAAAAGAATTCCCGTAGTCAGCTATTTGTGGAGGTGAGGAATCTAGGACCACAACTGTTGTGGTGCTGGGCACTAGCGCAAATTGATGGAACACTTTGGATAAGGCCATCCTTTGACTGTGATTGAGTGGATGAAAAGGAATTAACGGGGGATACAAGAAGGATACGAGCAACAAAAAAGGGTGTCTCGGGGCATCTGTTCATGTTCGTGAAGAGAGGGGATGAATGGTTCAGAACAGTATGGGTGAGCATGTGAAATTTTTTGAGTTCAGTAGTTCGTGGAGATCCATCCGAGGAGAGTCCAACAGCAACCATTAGGACTGAAGATAGAGGGGTATCTTGTGAGGATGGGGTGCAAGTTCGAAAGAAAAGTAAAAGGATTTCTAACCTGTGAATGATAGTGCAACCAAGAAAAGGGGGAAAAAGGTGCAGGTATTAGCAGGTTTGGCATCAGGCAGAGAAGGACATTTCGACGTAGAATGTTTTTGCGATGAAAATACAAAGAAGAAGGTTGATACATGGGGAATAGGGACAATATGCTTCATGTTATTTACATGTGATCATCTGTTCTCACGAAAAAGACTGGGTCTGAATTGTTTGGGTGCTCATTCAAGGCAGTGGGAGCTTGCTTGTGGATTTGAGGAGTTGTGGTCTCTGACCTCGAGGCCTGAAAGGTAGCAAATATACATAGAGAGGAGCTCTGGAAGGGATGAAGTCGGAGGGAAGTTCTGTCAAAAGCCCCTAATTCGTTCAGCCTATTCGACCCTTGACGGAGACATAGTCAGGCCAGTAGGTACATACAAAGGGTCCAAGATCAGCCACCAGGTGGCTATTGGAGGATAGAAAGAAGGGAATCCAACTATGAGTATTCTGAGGATGCAGAAGCCTTCTGCTCAGATGATTGTCATTACATGGAGTTAGAAAGCTTTTGTTATGAACTCGAATAATTGGGGCAGTTACTAGAAGCTCACATTTTCCAGGCCAACCTTCGTGGACTGTTAAAGGATGAGGTGAAAGAGCAGGAGGCTTTCGTTCATTCAAATAGGAGCTTAGTGTTGCTACGAATTCTGGGGCAGGCTGCTCAAACTAACTCAGTGGATGAGAGTTTTGATGTCATAGGAAATCTTGATTACTTCAGTTTTTTTCATCTTTCGAGGATGTGCATGCTTCAGTAGGACTTGTACCAAGCGGCGTGCTTGTGTCCTTTTTGCAGTGGGGAGAACGCTACGATTCGAGAACTGTAGTTGTTTGCAATATCAAAGAGATTCAGAGATTTCCATCAGTGTTCATAACTTTTATGGCATGGTCCTTGATTGAGGTCATTTGTTACCTGCAATATGCATTGATCACAATTGGACTTTGTCCAAGATGGTTGAGTTGGCTTAGATACACAGCTTTTATACCCTTGTATCCCATTGGAGCTTGGTGTGGGGAAGTATTGCTCTGCTATCAAGCCTTGCCATATATAAAGAAGTCAAATCTCTTTCGCAGTTTTTTGATAAGCTCCCATTTAGCTACTATAACTTCATTGTGGCTAGGCTCGTTTTGTGTCCATTCTTATGGTGGAGACTATACATGCACATGCTCGGAAAATTAACCCAGGAGGTACACACTTTGCTGCTGCCGGAGGTGTCTGAGAAGGGGGGAACGGGTGTTCGCAGAGTGAGGAGCTCTTGGCATACGGGCTGGAGGAAGCTTTGGAATGTTGAATCTTGCAGACGATCATTATTTGGTTCTGATAGTCCCTTCGAGTACAGAGGAAAGAGTACTCAAAGGGTGGGTTCTCTCGGGCTTCTCTTAGTTGGGGCTCCTGTTCATTTCCCTGCAGACCGAAGATACTCACAGAGTGTAGAAAGTGAAGGGGCAAATCCTTCTGCTGATCTCGACTGTTAACACCTGGATCGAAGCAAAATTGTGCGGTACAGTCGAAAGGTCGACATCAGTACAAAGAATTACCAGGTGATAAAAGCGAAGTCTTTTATAGTCTGGAATGATATAGACATAGATAACCCTTGAGCATCGTTTGCTTGACGTCCTCTTAGCGTAAATGTTGCTCTGAAGTATTGTTAACAAAACAAGAGATTTCTGGACCTCCTTTTTACTCACTCTTGACATTATAGAGCATGTGATGATACTACACTCACCCACAACATGAGGGTGCTTCATATGTGCATGAGTTTGTAGGGTTCGGGTGTAGGACTAACAGGTGATGTGACTAAGTATAAGCTCTGAAATACGAAAGAAGAACCATCATCATCTTCAATTAATGTGCAAGAACATGTACTGTAAGAAAATGGGAGGTAAAGAGAACTGAATTTGTTTGCGGCTGCAATTTTCCTTGCTGCGTTTGGTGGGTGGGAGAGTGATTAATGACCTTGGGTGGTTGATGTTCCATGCCTATAGAGTGTGCAAGAGGTAAAAGGGAAAAGTGTGAGGAAAAGATAATGCATGAGAGAAGGGTTAGAAGTATGTGTGTGTAGATGAGCGTATGAGAGTAAGAGGGGTTGGGAGAGCGATAGCACGTACGCACGAGTCTGTATGAAATAGTGAGATTAAAGGTACAGTTGAGGTTCAAGCAATACAAGTCGATTAATTTGAGGTGATTTGAGCATACCATAAACGCTTCTCGGCCTCCTTTCCCTTGGACTAAGAGGCTATTCATTTGGTGCGTTTGCCGGGAATTTATGAGCTAGTGCATAGCCATAAGAAGAGTCCATTTCAAGATAATTGCGGGCTCTAAGTAATCCAAGTAGACCGATTGCGAGGGGTTTGCGCAAAAATAAAGGCTTTCACAATCATCTTTTCCGTGGGCTTTAGAGCTATACATTTTGGTGCGTTTGCCGGGAATTGGCTTAGCACATCTCATAGAGATTGCTACAAGTTTGCTTGGTGCCCCAATTGTGTGGCACAGCCAAGCCCCGGATTGGTTGCTTTGGTCTTGGTAGAGAGATGGCACAAAGTACACAAGTTGTAGATGTTCGAGAAATTAGCTCAAGAATGATGACTCTGAGAGGGATTAGAAGTCGAAGCGGATTTGGGCACCCAATGAGAAATCATGCATATGAATGTTGCCGGGTTGGCCCAATCTCGAATTACATTCGGTGTTGGTGTTGCGAAAAGATAGGGCACATCGCAAAATTTTACCCTCGTGTGTGCACCCCATTGGACTTCGTCCCTAGATGCGTGGAATGCGGGAAAAAGAGACTATGCGAGCACGTGTGTGGCTCAAAAGAGGTGATTGACCTAAAGGTCGCAACGAATGAATCTGATAGGTGCTTATCCTCCTTGTATGTGGAAGTTGACAAAGGTGGAGTTACTTCATCGACGGAAACTGCGAGAGCAAGTGGAAACAAGGACACTGGATCTCATGATCGAGACTTGGTAGAACTTGTGAAGAGATTGGAATGTCAAGTCAATTGGTTGCATGTGGAGCGAGATAACGAGAGGATCAAAATAGAAAAATTAGAGGAAAATCAAGAGAAAATGGCCGAGGTCCTAGAAACTTGGGAAAAGCAAGTACGCGTGTTGAAAAATGAAAACAAGGAAAGGAAAAGAGTAAACAAAAGCTGGAGGCAGAATCTTGTGAAACCCGAGAGTGAAAACGTGGTCTGGGACTTGAGATCCGGCTTGATGGTAGCCGACTGCTTTGGAGTTGCGATCGAAGAAGAGCTCTCAAGAGAGGAGGATGACCTGATGAGGAGAGTCGAAGGAATGGAGCATGAAATTGAGAAGGTACAAAGCATAATCCGTCGATACAGTGATCAAGCGGGTAAGGCATGTGACGAGTTCCACCTGGAGTTAGAAAGAATGAAAAGTGCCCAAGCGGAGAGTGATGAGAAAGTGAGACGAGTAGAGAAAGAGAATGCAAAGCTGAGTAGCAAGCTCGGTAGGTGGATGAATCGGAAAGACGACGAGATGCGAGGATAGGTGGAGGATCCGAGAGCGAGGAAAATGGAGGAAGAGCTGAAAGCGGTGTTGGATAGGTTGGATGCGTTCGGAACAGAGTTAGAAAGGACGAAGAATGAATTGTCGAAGAAGGTAGATGACCTGGATGAAGAAAATATGAGTAGGATTTGGGAGGAGAGGTCGATTCGAGAAGAGGTTGAAAAGTTGTCTGGCCAAGTCGGGAGGAGGGAGGAGGTTCCTTTGGAAATAGAAAGAAAGATGAGCCATTTAGAAGAGGAGAAGAAGAAAATGTGGGTTCGGTTCCATCAAGTGGATGATGAGATTTTTCGACTCCAAGGCAGTGATGAGCGAAAAGAAGAAGGGATAAGGGATTTAGCTTTGAAGCTCGAGGCATTAAGAGGTGTAGTAATGAATGGTGGCCTTCCAGACCGTATCGCTTGGCTAGAGGACAATATCAGCAAGCTGTCGAATCATGTGGAATCTCTGCGAGGCAGAGGATGGAGATGAAAAAGAAAAAGATGATATGATGGATGCCGGTTAGGACGGCTTGAGTCTGATCAGGGTTTGCTTTGCGGATTGCGAGTCAGAGATGTGAGGACGGATGGATCAAGTTGGTTGTACACTTAGGACTGAAGTGACACTTTTTGAGGTTTTAGGTCGGCAAAGTAATTAGTGTGTGCGGGTTTTGCGAGGACGGGTTGACCATGGCATTAGTGGCTGGATTTCGGCTTGAGTGGCAGCAGAGAGGAGATATGTCTCATTGGGATGTCCACGGGGGGATATATGTATGTGTGTTGTGATTGGTTGGGTTGGGAAAAGATCCTTTCTTTTGTTTCCTAATTCTCGAGATGCGGGAATGAAAAAAAAAAATATATGTTTGTGTATGTGTGCATGTGGCTATGCGCCTATGTGGGCTGATAGGTGGGTGGACCCACTTTGGCCGGGTGGTCAAAGCCACGAACCAACGTCGGTTTCGCATAGGGCTAGCTGTCTGTGTGTCGTGCGCTGCGTTGGGTTGGTAGATGGGTGGAACAAACTTGATCGGGTGGTCGAGTCCACGAGTCGCATCCAGCTTCAGCGTAGGCCGGCAAGTGTGAGTAAATATGTGAAAAAAAAAATGATGAAAAAAAAAAAGAAAAAAATTGTGAAAAAATGAATGAGAAAAATTCCTCGCTCGAGGGGGGACATAAGAGAGGTGAGAGAGCATGATGCTCGAATGGGAATATATGTGTTTGTGTTGTGGGGATTTGGGTTATGTGTGGGCTCCCGATGAAACATGTCAAATTGAAGCTTAAGCTCGGCTAGGGTTTTGGTTGCGATGTGTCTATGGAAAGCTTGGACTTGAGGGATCCAATCGTGCTAGTTGCATTGTTTGTCTGCAAACCTTCCGGAAGTGTTCAGTTTGGCTCTTAGGTGGTATGACAACTTGAGAAGTCCTGAATCGCGTCGACGATGAGTGATCTTGTTAGAGCGAGTTCCTGTTAGGCTTGAGTGGTCTTTGTCGTGTGTCCATCAAGTTAGGAGAGGTGGTGGTGACCTAGCATCTGATCTAGTCGACGAGCAAGAAAAACAGAGAGATAGACAGGAAGGCAAGTGGGAATAGGAACCCTAGGTTGAAGAGGCATGAAAAATAAACAGGAGGACTCGATTGGAAACGGAAGAAGAATTGGGAGGAGGTGGCGGTATAGCCTCGAAGGTAGGAAAAATGAAATTCAAGGATGGTACTTGCTTACATATATAAGCAGTGTGTAGAAAGTGTGTTGATATGTGGAATAAAGATGTGTGACGTGTTGAATGAGTAGTCGAGAAGAGTGACGAAGAGCGAATGTGCACATGTCTTCTGTTTGCATGTATGTATGTTGTGTGTGTTGAGTATATATGTGTGATGTGGATGATTGTCTTTCCATTTTGGTTGAAGATATTATTGTGATTTGATGACGAAAAGTTCTAATGTTTTAATGAAGTTTGCAGATAGGTGGACATGTCAATGAAGATGCGAGAAGATGGACAAAGATGGTAAGTGGAATGATGGGATTTTGGTACTGACAAATGATTGTATGAGTATGATTTCAGGTGCTTCATTGAGGAAGAAAAGAATAGACTTGGCTCGTCGAGTACGACTTCGCAATTAAGAAGAGGGGAGTATGTTAGCTCAGTAAAGGGCCGGTTTTTTGCCCTACCATGTTTCTATTTGGCAAAGAATCTACTTGATTGCAGGGAATATGAGCATGTTCAAGATGCAATCACTTGTTTTGAGTGGATATAGCTTGAGGGAATCCATGCAAATTCTCGTACTTTTGTTCATGTCTGGAATGCTTGTTGACATGCAAGCTTGGGATTTGTGTGTTCAAGCAAGAAAGGCTATTGATGGTGAAGGCTTCGATTTGGAGAGATTGATAAGGAATGGGGAAAGGAAAATTATGCCCTCTACGAGAAGCATCGTTGTGAGTAATGGCCGTTTGCACGAGACACTCATAAAAATTTGTTGAAATGATTGATCTCAAAATCTGCACGGCATCATAATAGCATTACTTTATTCCTACCTATGTACTATGCACCTGGTGTAATTTGTGTGAAAGACGAACGGGCCATGGCCTGGTGGAAATGAAAAAAAAAAAAAAAGAATTCCCGTAGTTAGCTATTTGTGGAGGTGAGGAATCTGGGACCACAACTGTTGTGGTGCTGGGCACTAGCGCAAATTGATGGAACACTCTGGATAAGGCCATCCTTTGACCATGATTGAGTGGATGAAAAGGAATTAACGGGGGATACAAGAAGGATACGAGCAACAAAAAAGGGTGTCTCGGGGCATCTGTTCATGTTCGTGAAGAGAGGGGATGAATGGTTCAGAACAGTATGGGTGAGCATGTGAAATTTTTTGAGTTCAGTAGCTCGTGGAGATCCGTCCGAGGAGAGTCCAACAACAACCATTAGGACTGAAGATAGAGGGGTATCTTGTGAGGATGGGGTGCAAGTTCGAAAGAAAAGTAAAAGGATTTCTAACCTGTGAATGATAGTGCAACCAAGAAAAGGGGGAAAAAGGTGCAGGTATTAGCAGGTTTGGCATCAGGCAGAGAAGGACATTTCGGCGGAGAATGTTTTTGCGATGAAAATACAAAGAAGAAGGTTGATACATGGGGAATAGGGACAATATGCTTCATGTTATTTACATGTGATCATCTGTTCTCACGAAAAAGACTGGGTCTGAATTGTTTGGGTGCTCATTCAAGGCAGTGGGAGCTTGCTTGTGGATTTGAGGAGTTGTGGTATCTGACCTCGAGGCCTCAAAAGGTAGCAAATATTCATAGAGAGGAGCTCTGGAAGGGATGAAGTTGGAGGGAAGCTCTGTCAAAAGTGTTGGTGCATGACAATCATCAATTGAAGGATTATGGAGAAATGAAGTCAAGGAGTCAAGAAGGAAACAAAGTCAGATGGTTGAAGGAAGGACATTTTCAGAAAACTCAAAGATATGTACACATATGTACATTAGCTGACTTATACTCTTGTTTAAGTCATACACTTGTATATATTCATCTATAAATATGTTTGAAAATGTCGGGCAAGCAGAGCAGAAGAAGATTTGAGAATAGGGAGAGAGGAATTAGTGTCATTAGACACATGAAGAGTGAGTGAATTGTCCATTCTCACTTAGATGTAAATTTTCTGAAAAATCGAGAATTTTTGCGCCCGATATTTTGCTGTCTGCTCCTTCTGTGTTTAATCTTTTGAGAAATCCTTTTGCACGTATCTAAGTCCATAGCTAATCTATCTATGGCTAGAATTTGAGAGGTTAATTGTAATCAGGCTGTGAGAATTTTGATTAAGAACATTCATATGTAAGAATGTTCTAACAGTCGAGAAATCTGGCGCACATTTCATCTTCAATGAAATGATCATTGCTCTGTCTACAGTGTAAAGTTTTACACAAATGAGGGCTTAAAATTTAAGTTGGAAGATAAGCCATCTATGGCTAGAAGATCTTGATCAAACGGGTTCAGAGTTGAGAGAACCAGTGTTAAGAAGTTGCAGGTGTCAAAGTCGCCATTGCAGAGAAGCACTTTCAGACATAGGTAAAGTGTTTCACACATTTCTCAGTGTATGGTTAATCTTTTTGAGAGATTTAACTTGGCAAAGTTGCGCAACCTCAAGGCGAAGTGTTGTGCAAAGTTTTATCAAAACTTTACAGGATTGATTAGTCAATGAGTGATTAATCTGCAGCAGACTTTCTGAAGAAGTTGAATTTTTCAGAACTTTCAATTTTTCTGATAATTTGATGAATGGTCTCTAAATTTGGTGGAGTCTAAGGTTAACCTTGACATAGAGGTGATCTAACTTCAAGGTTAACTTGTTCTTTTGGAGATTAACACTCTCCATCAGTGGTATCAGAGCAGGTTGTGTCAAAATTGAAGTAAAGAAGACTCCGACTATTGCAGAAGTACAAAACTTTACATCTTGAAGGTGCAGAAGGGTAAAGGTTGAAGAAAGATCAAAGGAAGACATACAAAGAGCATCAAAAGGATCAGAAGGAGCAACATTCGAAGTAAAGGTACATTCATTATCTGTAAAGGTTAAAGATTTGAAGCTACAGGTGAAGTAAAGATGGGAGATAGTCTCCAAATTGAAAAGTTGGATAGAGAGAACTATCCTGCATGGTCTATGAGGATGGAAGCTCACCTTATGAGCAAAGATTTGATAGGATATATCACAGGAGATGAAGAAAAGCCAGAATTCAGAGATCCTAGTGTTCCAACTAGGGAGGAGCTTGCAGATTTGAAGAATTGGATGAAGAAGGATGCTCAAGCAAGAAGCATCATCTACATGGCAGTCAATGACTATTTGCTTCCTCACATTAGAGGACTTGAAAGTGCTTGTGACATTTGGAATGCTTTGGAAGAGCATTTCCAAAATACAACCAAGTCAAGGAAGGCTTCACTATGGGCAGAGTTTACTACCTTCAAGAAGAAGGCCTCACAATCAATTTCTGATTATGTGACAAAGATGAAGGACATTGCAGATTCTTTAGGTGCAGTTGATGAAGATATTGAAGAAGACAAATTGGTAAGACAAATACTCACAGGACTAAGAGGAGATGAGAAATGGAAGCCTTTCATTTTATCTACAGAACTTTCATTAGATCACTTTACTCCTGATTTGAATCAATTGTTAGGTCATATGCTAACTTTTGAGAATGATATCAAAGGAGATGTTGATAAGAGTGCAGGTCATGCAATGTATTCTAAAGACAAGAAGAAAGCCAACAAAGGGAAGCAACAATCAGGTGAAGAAGAAGGTACATCAAACCAAGCAAACTTCATAAGAGGAAGAGGAAATGGCAGGAGTAGAGGAAGAGGCAGAAACAACAAAGAGAATGCAAGAGCTTGTTGGATATGTGGTAAGACCAATCATCTATCTCATGATTGTTGGCACAATAATCAAAACAATGGTAATTATCAGAACTTTAATCAAAGAGCAAGAGGTGGTAGATTTCAGAGAGGAAATTTCAGAGGTAGAGGTGGTAGGAATTCTTTTGGAAGAGGTGGAGGAAGAAGCTTCCAAAATCAATCCTATAATAACACCTACTACAACTATGCATCAGATCAAAAGGAGGACTCGACTCTCATTATGAATACATGTGAAACTTCACATGAGGACATGAGAGTGTTTTATATTGATTCAGGATGTAGTAATCATTTGAGTGGAAATATTGCTTTGATGACTGACCTAGATCATAATGCAATTAATCATACAGTTCAGACAGGTGATAATACAAAGTGTTGGCATACAAAGCAGTAAAGGAGTCATGCACAATACGGCAACAAGGCCAGATCATTTTTTCCCATAGATTATGTACAACCCAAGTGATTTTAATCACTACACAAACATTGTAAATCCCGTTTTTGGTAGATTAGACTCCATTTTGTGCAAGCCGAGGAGTCCTCGAGCTTGAGGAGTATTAGAAGTACCATCGTACCAAATTTCATAATTTTTAGACTTCGTTTGAGCCCTCAAATAAGCCCTGGAACCTAATTTTTAACTAGGCCGGACACTAGGTCTGGACAGGGCCAAAAGCTAGTCAAAAACTATAAAAAGAGCTAGAGAGCTCATTTTTGAGGTTAGATTGTAATCGAAACGAACTTGTAAGAGCATTTTGAAAGTAATCTAAAAAGCTCCATTGATTCTCACTCTTTGTCTTGCCTTGTGTGCGCGTGTGCGTGTATGTGTGTGCATGCTTGTGTGCTTCTCACTCACGCACTTGTGCCGCCACTTGCTCGAGGTCTTCATACCATCCTCACGTCTTCCCGGATTGACATTAAAGGAGGTGCTACTCATCATTGAGCTACACCAAATTTTGGCGCCGTTGCCGGGGATCGAGCTTTGAGGACGAGCGTGTGATGGTAAGACGTAGAGTTGACGCGTTGGAGTTGTAGGTACTTTCTTCACTCTCATCGATTTTCTTTTACTTTCTTCACCATCATCATCATCACCATCTCCCACGTCCATCTCCATCATCGCGAAAATTTCAGTTTTTTGACTATATCCCCACCTCCACTTCATTTCCCTCATTTCACTTGTGAGAGAGAGCGAGAGAGCGAACTTGCATGTGCTGTTTTTGCATGTTTTCTGAGCTATTTTGCAGGTTTTTTGCTGTACCATCATCCCCAGCAGTGTGCGCAGGTACGACAGGCTCTGCACAGGTCCCGGGACGACAGTCTCTGTCTATCGCGACAGACAGAAAATCTTAACATTTTGTGAATGCATGATTACCACTGTAACCTACACCTTGTGGGCACTCTAGATCACTAGAAGTTTTTCAAAAATTTGCATTTTTTCAGTCTATCGCGACAGACACCGTCTATCGCGACAGACACCGTCTATCGCGACAGACACCGTCTATCGCGACAGACACCGTCTATCGCGACAGACAGAAATCCACGATAGACACCGTCTATCGCGACAGACACCGTCTATCGCGACAGACAGAAATCCACGATAGACACCGTCTATCGCGACAGACACCGTCTATCGCGACAGACAGAAATCCACGATAGACACCGTCTATCGCGACAGACACCGTCTATCGCGACAGACAGAAATCCACGATAGACACCGTCTATCGCGACAGACACCGTCTATCGCGACAGACAGAAATCCACGATAGACCCCGTCTATCGCGATAGACACCGTCTATCGCGACAGACAGAAATCCACGATAGACACCGTCTATCGCGACAGACAGAAATCCACGATAGACACCGTCTATCGCGACAGACAGAAATCCACGATAGACACCGTCTATCGCGACAGACACCGTCTATCGCGATAGACAGGCATTTTCGGCAAAAATTAAGGGTGAATTTTTGGTGAAATTAGGCTAAATTTTGGGCATATTTGCACTTTCATGTACTCATCTACTTACAAAGGCCTTAGAAAATGCATTAAAATCCCTGATAGTATCTGTTTGTCTATTTAACCCCCTAAACCCTGAACGGTCATAACTTTTTCATACGAAATCCATTTTCTGAGCTCTAGGGCTTGTCGGAAAGCTCGTGACATATACTACACGCCCTCAACTGTTTTTTATAAGAATAATGCGTTGATTTGCAGATAGGATATTTGGAAATTGACATACTGAGGGGTAGGAACACCAAGGGAGCTCTAGAGTAAATTTCTAACAATGCAAAAGGGGGAATAAGGGTCATTAAAAAAGTGTCTGAAATAAATTGTCTGTCAATTGAAAGGTCTGCTTGGAGCTAATCTTGAGATTTATGCAGGCCAATTGAGAAGCAATTGAGAGTATCCAAGCAAGGGTGTGGCACACGCTTGAGAATCAACTTCTCGAGCACTAAAGAGCAAGGTTCGGCAAGAAAGGTCGGAATATTCTCAACTCCTCTTCGTCAATTCCTAGCCTAGGCTAAGAGCGATTAGAAGTAGGAGTAAGTCAAGGCGACGATAGGCCACTATCAAGTTGAAGACTACCTAAAAACTCAAGTTCAAGCTAAAAACTTAATCTCTGTACTGTCGACAACATAAAGGAAAGAACCTAACGTGGAACGATCAACCTGAGAGTACGAAGAACATTCAAGTATTCCTGACGACGTAATAGCAGACAAGACCTTAAACACGAGGAATAACTAAAAAGAATCAAGTGACTGGTACCAATTGATCGGCAACGAGGTTGTACTCTGGAAAAAAAATTTGGGCTAATCAGTTAGGCATATGAACCTTAGATCAGGACGGCACCTAGCAAGAGAAAGACAAAGCCTTAGGTCTTCAGAGGCTAGTGTCAACCACACTGCAAGGTCTTGGGCCCAGCAGTTGAGTCGCCACTCTCATTACCCTAGCTCTGATACCAGTGAGTCAGAGATGTCTCAAGGCATGGACAGACCTACGGGAAGTTCAGGTGTGCCTTATTTGTACAGGGTAGAAGGCCCTTACAAAACACAGTTGGAATACCTTAGGACCAACCGATTAGGTGCTAGCATCTATGAGGATGGCCTAGGAAGATCTGTGGTCCAGATTAAAAACCCTGACCAATCCATAGGACTAGAGCACCCAGCTGTCAAATTTGAAAACGGTGCATACCTGGACAAGGAAGGAACCATATACGTAGTCACCAGTCATCCAGATAGGACAGATGAATTTGGAAATGTAATTTCAGAAGCGGACTTAGGTGACTTGGAACAAGGAAACATGGGAGTGGAACCTAGAACCCCTCGAGGTAAATCAGTTCTCACTAGGATTATCACGCCTGAGTGGGTTCCCCAAGATAACAAGTGCATAGATTTGCTTCTCAATCGAGAAACGGACGAAGCCTTTTGGAGGTATAAACCGGATCACCCAATTGATATAGGAACAATCATGATCTATGAGTTTAAGGATCCGGATAGCCCAGGCAGAGTGACCTACCTAGATCATGCTTCAGAACGGATCTTTGTGGTGACAGAAAATGATAGGCATGCTTACACTTGGAAGGGTGAATTTATTTTCCCCCAACCAAGATCAAATGTATCCTATGGTCACCCTGGGGCTGGAACTTCCCAAGCTCATGGTACGCAAAGAGACAGAAGTAGAGATAGACCAGAAGTAAGTTTTGCCAACCCAGTGGGCAGAGAAAGAACGAGAACAGAGACGAATAGGGTAGAACCTGAGATGCATAGAGCCCACAGGAACCAGAGAAATGTAGATGGATTCCCTCTGCCGAGGCCTAGAGAGCACACAAGAACTTTGAGACCCACCCAGCTAGTTAAGTCCATGAAGAATTACTTTGACGGCACGGGAGATCCCTATGATCATGTGGCAGAGTTCAAGCAAGTCTTGAGAGCTGAACAAGTGGAAGATCTGTTCACACAGTACAATGCCTTCGGTCTAACCCTTAGGAACACGGCACTTACATGGTTTCAGCCATTAGATGAGCGTCAGTTCAGGAGCATAGACCAACTCCTAGAGGCATTCATTGTAGAGTTCTCCAAGAGTGGCATAAGACACAACACCTCCTCACTGATTCACAGCTTCAAGCAAACCCCTCAAGAGACTGTGAGGCTTGCAAGAAGAAGATTTAGACAATATCTTGAAAGGTGCCCTATTTCGGAGCTACCCACATCTGCTAAACAAGTAGCCTTATTCCTTGATGGACTACTGAGTCCAAAATTGAGATCCTACGTGTATCTGAAAGACCCTAGGACCATAGAAGAGTGTGTACGTATATGCATTGACATCGAAGATAACCTAGGAGAAGAGCTAGAGCTGTCCAAAATTTACAAAGATTCAGACAGTGCATCTAGTCACTCTTCCACGCAATCCACATCAATTGAGGAACTCGCAGAGAAAGTGGCCCAGAAATTAGGAGTAACTAGCAAACAAATCCCAAGGTTTGCCCCAGTGAAAAGATGCTATACATGCGGTGGTGACCACATGGCGAATGTCTGTCCCATTATGGCTCAACCCCAAGTGAATCCTAGTAGCCAGTACTGCACCATAGAACGGAGATACACCAACCACACCGCACAAGATTGCCCATACAACAAGCAGGCGGTTAGGCAACCCTACCCTCAGCCCTACCAACAAGGCAGATACCAGAACCAGTACCCTCCACAACCATATGGCAGGCCACAACAAAATTTCCAACCTCAATATCAAAACCAACAAAGGCCTCAGCCTGTGCTAGCACAACAAACCCCAGCCCCAGCTAATGTGATCCCGGTAAAGTATACTGCTGCAGAAGAGAACCTGAATAGAGCTATAGTCCCAGTAACACCCTTGATCTCTGAAAATGACCCAAGTGATCATAGCTTTGATTCTACCCATGTTGATAGCCCCCAGGCCTACTACATGCAGTCTCCTGAGCATGGTGAGTCCTACTATGGTGAAGAGCCAAACGAACCTAGTTGGGAGTCAGATTACACGAACGTCATGTATGCAAACCCCAATTCTAGGCCTCAACCTAGACAGGTACGACCACCAATTCCTAGAGGACCATGCTACCGATGTCAGGGGGATCACTTCATTCGTGATTGTCCCTTGCCTCCGCCCACACAACCTCAGTCCGTGACTATCCAAGGCTTTTGCCAAGATTGTGGAAAAGAGCATCTCTTACGAGATTGCCCAAAGAACCCCAATAATATGCCAAAAATCACGCCTATCAATGTTATTGAGTTAGTGGTAGATTCCAGCGGAAGTGTTACTTCCACTGCACCCGTACAGGTAGTCACGAGAGCTCAAGCAGTGCAACAAAACCAAGGGGTAGGCAAGGAAAAGAACCCAGACGCTAGCGATACTGAGAGCCAAAATAAAAAGAGAACAAGAGCTTGGAGAGATAGCCGTGAACGCATGAAAAGGCAATGGGCAAAGAAGATGAGTGAACTTGAGGAAAGTCTACGAGAAACCAAGGCTAAAATCATAGAGATCACATCTCAACCGCACTCTCACACATTCCCACCGCTACCATCCCCATCACCCTCCATCCCTTCACCCTCTAAGACACCCCACGTAACCCACCCACCACCCCAAACAGGATCAGTATTAGCTGATCCCACTCCCGAAGACATAGACATGATGCTTAAGGCATATCAGGCCAGAATCCAAGAAGGGCCAAACGTCACGGATCATGACAAGTGCTATCCTAGAGCTGACCTAGAGATAGAAAGAACCAAACTGTGTGCGAAAATGGTCGCACTGGCTCAGACTATGTTTGAAGCCAGTCGCCTTTTCAATTACTCGGGCTCAGCCAAAACGCAATTACACTTGGATGGATTCCTAGAGAAATTAGAGAGAATAATTGCAAGATCTGCCAAGGACGAAAAAAATCAAGAGAGAGAGAAATCAAGCAAAAACATGAACCATTACCCATCGGAAGTTTATGCGGCCAATTCCACTAATCCAGACAACTTCCCCTCCTTAGAAGGAATAGAGAGGCTAATTGCACAGTCAGAAAAGGAACCTACCCCTCAAAGAAAGGAAAGGGCAAGAGAACGGATAAGCCCGCCTCTTCAGGAAGCCCATGTGCCTCCTCAAGAAGCTTATCTTCCCCCCCAAAAGGCAGATGAGCCTCCCTCGGAAGCTCACGTACCTCCACAGTCTGCCTACATTCCTTCTCAGGGAGTGTATGAGCCTGCTCGAAAGAGTAATAGAATAAGCAATCCTCCCCAAGAAGCTTGTGCTCCAGCCATTTATGAGAGCAAGGAGAGAGCCAACGATAGAACAAGCCCTCCTTCCCAGGTTGCTTATGCGCCTAATTCTACTGAGCCAGACACTTCTTCTTCTATGAATCGGTTTGCACCAGACTTCCTACGAGAGATTCAAGAAGACAAATGGGATAACGAAAGTGAAGTCGACCCTCCCTTTGAACTTGTGGATGATGCACACGACCAATTCCCACAAGACATCCCATCTATTTACGGGGAGCATGAGAGTGTTCAGTCTCACGAGAGATTAGACTTTGAGTCGAATTCCATACAAGAGCTACCCCACTTCACAGGCCCTTGGGAAGCAAAGTCCACATGTATGAGAGCACCCACAGTCATGGTAAGGAACGACGACTCAGTCATACCTAGGAACACAGAGGTAGTGAAGAACACTAACGTGCAATGTAATCTCAAGTTAGAAGAGCTACTCAAGGTTAGACCTGAATTATGGAAACATGTAGCCAAACAAGTACCAGAGATAGCAAAACCTCGTTCCCAGGTAGGATCCCATAGGACAGTGCCAGAAATTCCCTTAGATAAGATAGGGGATATGTGTGAAGGCGAAGAAGGGAACACCTATCTTCCCATCACCTACCAAGAGTACACCACCAAGGCAATTTTAGACTCAGGTGCAGGAGTTGCAATTGCCACTACTTCCCTTTGGAAGCGTTGGGGCAAGCCGGCACTCAGGCCGACGAGAATGAAATTGCAAATGGCCGATGGTCACATAGAGAGACCCCTAGGATTGCTGGAAGGAATAACTCTCACCACTTGTGGTGTTGAGTTTGAGCATAGCTTTGCTATATGTGACTTCAGCAAAAATCATGCTTATGAGATGATTTTAGGAAGACCATTTATGCGACAGTTGCAAGTGGTACAGGATTGGGGAACCAACTCCTTGTATTTGCAACACTTGGGTGTTACGACCAAAGTCAATCTCAAGGATTATTCTCATAGAGATGTCCCTCCTATCCAGTGGAATCCCATCCATAGAGCTAAAGATGACACCGAATCTGTGCATTCCATAGAATCTGGATCCTCATGGATGCATGAAGACACCCACTTATGGATGTGCAAGGTAGCAGTAGAGGAAGAGAAGAGAGAAAAGGCCAGAGAGGTAGGTGCGAAAGAAACCCATAGATCAATCCAAGACCCAGCCTATGCACCTGTAGTTTTTCCAGACGAAGAATTTGAACCTCACGGTTGGGCAGAAATCTTAGCAACAATGGACGTAGCCATCAACGAAGAACAATGGACACCTCACTGTGATGAGGATGGCTATGATATTTCAGTCTTCTCCATAGAACCAATCATGGGAGAGGCAGTCCTAGAAGAATGCGAACCTAGCCCTGAGGCATTTGAGGATGCAAGTGACTCCGATCTAGAGTCAATCATTATGGACCCACCATTTGCATCAGATGAAGAATATTTCCATGAAGTGGAATTTCAACCCCAGAGGCATGGAGAGGTTACAAATGATGTAAGATTAGCAACACATATGACCCCGAAGGAAGAAGGAAAGAAACGAAAGAAGAAAGAAGTCTCACCAGAAGAGGAAGAATCTTTGTTTGAGGTCCCCGAAAATTTTAAGAAGTATGAGATAGATGACAGGAGAGTCATGATAAGAATGCCTAAACGAGAGGCACAATCAGGAGAGGCCTATGATAACAAAGAAACTACCAAGAAAATCGTAGTGGCCCTAGAAGAAGGAGAGGAGAGATGCACGTATATAGGCCATGACCTGACAGAAGAAGAAGAGCACGAATTGATTGCCTTGCTAAGAGAATACAGAGATGTATTCGCTTGGAGTTACAAGGATTTGAAAGGGGTTGACCCAGACATATGCTCGCACACCATCCCCATGACTTCAGATGCTAAACCCTCTAAGCAAAAGCCTTATACATATAACGATAATTATGCAGCTAAGATCAAAGAAGAGATAGATAGATTGGTCGAAGCTGGATTTATCTATGAAATTGAGCACACTGAATGGGTATCCCCCATCGTAGTGGTGCCCAAGAAGAATGGCAAGCTGCGTGTGTGCATTAACTTGAAAAAGGTTAATGCCGCCACAATTCGAGATAACTATCCGCTTCCCATAACAGAGCATCTCTTAGAAAGAGTGGCAGGCAAGGAAGTGTACAGCTTCCTTGATGGATTTTCTGGCTACAATCAAGTAGCCATAGCTCCAGAGGATCAGCACAAGACAGCCTTTGCCACAGAATGGGGCATTTTTGCTTTTAGAGTAATGCCATTTGGGCTTACCAATGCACCAGCTACCTTCCAAAGGCTGATGTGCCATGTGTTTAAGGAGTTCCTAAGGAAGAGTTTAGAAGTCTATGTTGATGATCTTTGTGCTCATTCCAACGTTAGGCAAACCCATATTCCTGAACTCAGACAAATCTTTGACAAATGTAGAGAATATCAAGTCTGCCTAAACCCAGAAAAGTGCGTTTTTATGGTCAGGCAAGGCAAGATTCTAGGACACATAGTGTCAAAGAATGGCATATCTACCGATGAAGAAAAAGTGAAAGCCATAGCAGAGCTACCTAGGCCAAAGAATGTCAAGGAAGTACAAGCTTTCATGGGGCATTGTGGTTATTATCGACGATTTATACACATGTATGCTGTCATTGCAAAGCCCATGTACGGACTTCTGACAAACTTTGAGTGGACGGATGAATGTGAGAATTCCTTCCAAGAGCTTAAACGAAGATTGTGTTCAGCACCAATCTTGACCACACCAGATTGGAATAAGCCATTCCATGTTCACGTGGATGCATCCAATTATGCTATTGGATGTGTGCTCGCACAACCTACTGGTGAAGGTAATATGGATCTTCCAATTGCCTATGCCAGTAGACAATTGAATGCGGCTGAACGAAATTATACCACTACTGAACGAGAAGGATTAGGCATGGTATATGCAGTTAAAAAGTTTAGACATTATTTGCTTGCAAATAAGTTTAAATTTTTTACAGACCATCAGGCATTGTTGTACTTAGTAAACAAGCCATGCAATACGGGAAGATTAGTAAGATGGTTTCTCCTGCTAATGGAATATGATTTTGAGGTTGTGGTAAGAAAAGGTAGAACCCACTTGAGAGCAGATCATCTCTCTAGGCTCACATCGGGAGAAGCCCCACAAGGAGTGTCAGATGACCTTCCTGATGCTTACTTGTTTAATTTGGAAGTGGTGCCGCAGTGGGCCAAGCCAATAGTACCAGTATTGACATTCGGGCCTAATCATCCAGTGGTGAACACACGGAATAGAGAGATCGTAAAAGCCCAAAAGTACCATATCATGGCAGGAAGCATGTACAAGCACACAGATCAAGGGATCTTGGCTTGTTGCGTAGAAGAAGATGAGTACGCTAAATGGTTGCAATTAGCACATGTAGGTGCGTTAGAGCAACACCATTCAAAGCAAAGAACTTTGCAGACTCTAAAGAGATTCGGAGTACATTGGCCAACTATGGAAGCTGATGTCCAAAAGTTGTGCAAGGAATGCCCAATCTGTTGCACTAAACCACCAGTGGAACATGCCACTCTTTATCAAGTATCCATTGTGCCAGATTGGAGCGAACCACTAGTATCATTCCTGAGGACAAACACATTCCCTCCAGACATGACTCTGGCTAGGAAAAGGAGTTTAGAACAAGAAGCCTTGGATTACTCACTCATTGGTGATAATCTATACAAACGCGGTAAGGATGGTTACCTGAGACTGTGTGTCCATGAGAGTGAATATCTTAAGATCTTGGAAACTGCTCACCAAGGTGTAGCAGGAGGACACTTTGGACCAGATCGGGTGATCAAGGCGATATTATTTGCGGGCTTCTGGTGGCCTACCCTTCACATGGATGCACATACCTATGTGAAACGGTGTGATGTCTGTCAGAGGACTCAGTATCCTATACGCAAAGATGAGATGCCACTGAAACCTATGATGGGTGGACGTGCATTCTCTAAGTGGGGAATAGACTTCGTAGGTCCTATTAATCCCCCAGCTAAGGGTTCTCATGCGGAATACATCATTGTGGCAACAGATTATCTCACCAAGTGGGTTGAGGTAAAAGCTACAACCAAGAACGATGCTCAAACAACTGCCAAATTTTTGTTTGAGAATGTATTCACGAGATATGGGCTACCCATAGAGCTTGTAAGTGATAGAGGCACTCATTTCTTGAACGAAGTGATTGAAAATCTACTCCAAGAATTCTTGGTAATACACAAGAAGTCTGCCCCTTATCACCCTCAAGCTAATGGACAAGCTGAGAGCACTAATAAGATTTTATGCAATGTACTGACGAAATTAGTGAACACTAAACGCTCTGATTGGGACAAACAGCTACACCATGCTGTTTGGGCATACCGAGTTGCCTACAAAACGGTACTCCAAGCCACCCCCTTTCAGATGGTATTCGGTCAAAACGCTGTGTTACCTTTGGACTTCTTGATCCCTACATTGAAAGTAGCACAAGAGCACGAATGGACAGGTCATGAGCTCTCCTCTAGGATCTTTGACCTTGAACGATTAGGGGAAACAAGACTGAGAGCCGCTGCAGGAATATATGCAGCCAAGAAGAGACAGAAGGCATATTTTGATGCCCATGTGAAGGATAAGGGCTTGAAAGCAGGAGATTTAGTTTTAGTCTATACACTAAAACAACACGCGAGGAAGTTAGAAAAGAGAGGCTACGGACCTATGATCATCAATAGAATCTCCACAAGTGGAGCAGTGCAATTGGCCACACTAGAGGGTGATGTTCTCCCAAATTATATTAGCGGTTGCAGAGTCAAGTTGTATCAGGAACCCCTCACGGAGGAAATGCTTAGCCGACTCAACACTGCTAAGAAACGCAAAGAGGAAGAAAAGCGAGTTCGAGAAGAAGCTCAAGCTGAAGCTTTAGAACGCATCAGAAGGATGAAATTACGAAGGCAAGGTAGAGATCAGCCTGGAGCGAATGACTATGCAGACCAAGGATTTCCTATGGCCATGTGTGAAGTCGCGGGAACAAGCTCGCATAGGATAATTGATAGACGTCCTTTCGTAACCTTAGATATAGGACATGGAAAGAGTGCAAGGACCGTAAGAGCCTTGATTGACTCAGGAGCAGCCACTAGTGCTGTTAAATTGTCGTACTGCCAAGAATTACAATTGACTGTCAATCCGGTGGAAGCATATCTTATAGGATTGGGGGGAGTGGAAACCCCTTGCATGGGCGAGGCGGAACTTCCCCTTTACATTCATGATGAGGCAATGACAGTTAAAGTACTGGTGTGTCAAGATGAAGATCTCACTGAACCTCTAATCTTGGGTCAAGATTGGATCTATGACCAAGCAATTAACTTAAACCTAAGAAGTGGACTTCTCCAGGTTTGGGTCAATCATAGTCGAGTTACAGTAGAATTAGACAATGGAACACTCAAGGAACTAGGAAAGGCACAGACTCCTGGTCCTTCCAGGGGTACACATGAAGATGACCATGCTGTTCTTGTTCAAAACCCTGTATTGCAGAGGAATGACATTTGCAAACAAGGAGTCAGGGATACAACGGATCTCCCTTCTTTTCCAAAGGCCCGAAGGAGGCAGCAACCAAAGGCGGATCACAAGCAGAAGAGGCATAGTACTACCTATGTCCGAGATCAAAAGTACCGGCGCAGCAGAATGCCCCAGAAACTCAACCAGGTGTGGGTGCGGAAAGGCGAACGACCAGCTGCACCACCGTCAACTACACGGACAAGGCTTCTTATTAGTAACCAGCAACACAACGCTAAAAAGAAGTCTTTCAGAAATTCTTCTGCTAAAGTAAAATTTATTTGGGTGCCCAAGAAGTCGATGAAGGCAAGCCCACAATCTAGACAAATTTGGGTGTCTAAGGCTTGCTTGAGGGCACAAGTAGTTACGCCAAGGCCACAACCTATGCAGCATCGCCCAACTATGAGTACAACCAGAATTTCCTCGTGCTCAACACTTAGGAACACACCAAGACCCAGGAGCATGCATGTAATCACTTATAAGTGGGTCCCTAAAAGGCCCCACTCCCAAACAGCGACACCGACACAGCTCTCTGGTGTCTCTACAAAACCGAAAGCAAAGCCCATCCACTGCATTTGGCAGTCTAAGATCTGTAATAAACCCCCCGACCCAGATTTGTAAATTCACCCCACTTACTAACGGCATTAGTCTCCTAGGAATACACAAACGTTAACTACACTCACTGTCTTCGTGCACTTACTAACCACTAACTCACCATCTACCTCATGTTAATGTTGTAACGGGGACAATAACGGATTTATTTTGTCCATTACGATGTTAACACATGACTCTATATTCTCACAGAATCAGAAAGCAAGAAGAGAAATGGCAGAAGCGACAGGTTCGGGCTCACAAGCAGGGATACTTACTGCAGGAATTGATGTGGATAGCCTACCTGTGGACGTGCCTCCGACTGAACGACCAGTGGAGATGCAACACCTTCAGCAACTCCCGGTGCCGGATCCACCTACAGGCATCACGGAAAGAGTTCATGCGAATTCTCATTGGTTCAATGGCATGCCCGGTCCATTAGGCGAGGCCAAGTATATCTGGGAGTCTAAATGCGAGTATGACAGATCATGGGTGCGATTCCAATTTTTCTCCAAAGAGTTCGAGACTTTACAGAACACAGAAGATCTACAGATCATATGGCAACGAGCAGGATTGGCGGAATATTTTGAAGCCCCACTACCTAAACCCGATCTCCTCCGATGTTACTATTTGGTCTCCACATTACAAGCTAATGAAGATAAGGACCAACCCGGATCATTTGTTCTCCCTTCATTGCTGGGCAACAACGAGTTGAAGAGGTTTGAGCTTACTGTGGAGTTGGTAAGTGATGCTTTAAATATGCATGGCACGCATGTACCCTCAGAAAAAGATGCTCTCGTTCCCACCAACATGAAGGACAGGAAAGTAGTGAAGCTGAAAGACATGGCAGCCCTCACCCCAAATGTGTCCATCCCTCTCCGCATGTGCATGCAACATTTCGCCTTCCCCGGTCAAGACCGATTCACGCAACCACACAAGAAGATCTGGTTTGCTCTCTACTTGGCGGCAGCAGGTGCGTTACCTATTAAGCTACCAGTGTGGATTATAGATCAGTTGTATGAAGCAAACAAACGGGCATCTAGGAAATTAGTGGTGAACGGATGCTGCGCACTCACACGCATCATTTACCGATGCTTGGCATATGATGTCCCCATTGAGCGTGCCTTAACTTGTGCACAATTACAAATGTTCAAAAGGCTCAAGACATCCACACATCAGTCCAAGCGCATGAGGGGCGCGATCCCGTGTGTCCAAACAAGGGAAGTCCTGACTACTCCTGAGGCATCACCATTAAGAGAGGGCACTGTACCCCCCTTTACCATTAGGATACCCAGGTCGGAATCTGACACTACGGCGCAACCTACCCCATCGGCTCCTCCTGTTACACCTGAATTCGAATTTGCTGCCACTGGAGAGGCTGAAGGACTGGACCCCCAGGATTTCGAAGCATTCCTACAAAGCACACAATTCTCTGATGTGGAGTTTTATTCAGAGGCAGAGGAGCAGGGCACATCCTCACGAAGAAGACGAAGGTCTACAGACGGTAGACATGTCCATTGGAGTGACGCTCAGCAAAGTCAACAACACGGACACCCGGAAGAAGAAGAAGCGTATGAAGAAGAGACCACTGAAGCCCCAGCATATACAGCAGAACTCCGAAGGCTGTATCAGATTATGGAAAGAGTACGATCGCAGCAATTACTCACTGAACAGAGCAGCAGAGTACTTATGACTCAGTTGTTGGAAGAAGCGGGAGTTGACTCAGAGTACAGGGAAGGTCTCTTATTAATGGCAGAAACATATGGAGTTGTAGAAGCTGTGCGCACTGCCATTCAGAGGCCTTCAGTTCAATATGACCCACGAAGGTTCCAGACACGACCTCGCCCAGGTAAAAATATACAAATTCCCGTTACAGTTGCAGAAGAGCCGACTACTACACCTGAAACTATCAGAACAACCTCCCAGACAGCTAGCCAACAGCACCCAGCCACCCATGAGGAGTCCACCGAACCACTACCACCTACTCCCCCGCCATCACCTCCTAGAGGAGAAACAGTAGAAACCACATCGACTAATCAACCCACCGACCCCACCTTCATCTTCCGTACTCCGATCTCCAGTGCCACCCTATTCTCTACCACGGATAATCCTATCTTCGAAGGCAACACCAACACTACACAATCCGCCGAACCCCTCCTAGACCCTGCCCTAGGGCAACCATCCCCAACGCCCTCAGCCACGGGTCATCCTGACCCTAGATCCACATTCATGGGCTTCCCTGCTACCACGCAACCCTTTCAGCCCTCCTCAACTTTACGACCCCAACCCCCGATATCCCTCTCTCCATTTCTACAATCCCTCCAGGACATCTTTGCTAGGGCTTTTCAACCAGGCCCTCAACCATTCCCTGTCTTTTCAGCTCCTCACCCCACTTCACATCTATTCACCACTTCCACACACACACCACCTACCATACCAGTGTATATGGCAGGTCCCACACTAACACCCACTCCTGAAGGAATGGACATTTCACCACCCACGGCACCTCCACCCACGAGTTCACCTCCTCCCATTCCCCCTCCACCAATTACACCCACACACACAACTTTCGTAGACACATCATTCACTGTCTCCCTTCCCCAATTCCCTTCCCATGCATCTTCCACGGTAAACACCCCCCACTCATCTATAGGTAATGCATTGGACACCATGTTGGCCTGTATATCAAATTTAAGAACAGATTACATTCAGCTCCAGCAACAAAACGCACGCCTGCAAGAGCACTCAGCGACACTACAGCTCCGCCTTGCGGTACTAGAAGAGGAGAACACTCGCCTCCACACACAGTTCCACACCCTCCAAGAAGCCCACAATATATTGGAGGTACAGCTACAGAACGTAGATCAGGAAGCAGTGCAGGTGGTAGAAGGTCACCTACGGACACAACTGGAACGCAACTCCAAACTTCAGCGGAATATGGCACTACTCAAACGCCACCTTGCGGCTGCTCAGGAAGAAAATAGACGCCTACAAATACAAAATCAAGAGAACCTGGAGGCAGCTATTGAGAGCACACCGGGGGCACCCATCAGCCCATCCAAGTTTCAAGCAGTGACCCCCGATAATATCAAGATTATATTGGAAGATTATGCCATGCTACTCGAAGCACATGATAAGCTATCGGAGGAGCTAGGACAACTGAAGCAGGAACACCAACAAGGCCCAACAGCTGCCCCTCCAACCACCCCCTCTGCAGCTTCGCTTCCCTCCGACGCAGAGGCCATAAAAGATCTCCAGCAACAGGTAACTGAATTGCAGACACGCCTACTACAATATGAGAGGCCATCTTTCCCTCCGGAGGCTCCCACGGATGAAGAAGTTGTGCAAATTCCTGTGGAACAAACGTTTGATGAAGAATATGATCCGCAACCATTCCCAGGGGGCCAACAAACAGAAGAAGCGCAGGACACGTTCGAGGCACCACGGCCGCCATGGTTACGACAAGTGGAGGAAATAGGGACCTCGCATGAAGAGCGCACCGTAGTGCAAAATCAGGCTATGAGGGTCATAGAGGAG
Organism: Ceratopteris richardii; assembly: GCA_020310875.1. NCBI lineage: Eukaryota > Viridiplantae > Streptophyta > Polypodiopsida > Polypodiales > Pteridaceae > Ceratopteris > Ceratopteris richardii. The sequence goes on from CM035421.1 coordinate 94,839,862, forward strand.
ACTGTTTTACAATCAGATTACTTCAAGAACTTGTCATCGAGACGCCTGATTCTCTCATCGGAACTCCAATACAGGCCATATTATATTATCTTGGCTGATTATAATGCAGAAATACAAAGAGTCACAGGTCAGATTCCTACTTTTGCGACCCAATTTCAACCCGAAGACCTTCCTCCAGAGGTGCAAAAAGGCAAGATTCGTCAACCAACATGGCGGCAGAAACTTTTAGAGACTTATCCAGAAATGCTACGCACATGGAACAGCGCACCGCTGCACCTCCTGTACAACCCATGCTACGGTCCAGTCCCCCGCCGCAGGTCGTGGAAGGCATTTAATATCAAGGTACAGAACAATGCGCAATGCAAGGAATGGCTGAACTACCCGTACATCGCGCCACCACAAGGACCACCATCGGTAGCATATATGATGGGGACCATTCGCCACTGGATGCCGCGCTTGAAGCCCATGCAAGATGTAGCAGCGCAAATGATGCTTAAAATCTTAGATATGATGCAAGTGGTGCTGAAGACCTTTAGAAATGCAGCCGCACCACAGGTACGCCTTCCGGGGTTTAGCAATGGAAATTACGACTTGGTGTATGACATGAGCACTACCCCCAGTATCCGTGTGGCTTACGCTTGGCATGCACGCATCAAATACCTCCCCGCCTGCTACAAACAGACCTTCGAAGAAATGTTCAGATCAGGGTTCTGGGAGTACCACTCGGAGATTTTCGCGCCAAAGCCGACACATCTGCTTCAACTGTTTGCTTGTGAACAAGCAATGTATTCAGAGTACTACACCACCCCGCAACCAGGGACCCCCGGTGCAATAAATTGGGAGGCATTGGAAGCCGATCTAGCAAGAGGCTTAAGGATAGGAGAACATGAACTGGCCACCAATGTCATCCAATATTACATCGACCACCCGAGGGAACAAAGGTCTGTCAGGGGCGACAGACGCTAGGAAGGGGGGAGTGTTGGCATACAAAGCAGTAAAGGAGTCATGCACAATACGGCAACAAGGCCAGATCATTTTTTCCCATAGATTATGTACAACCCAAGTGATTTTAATCACTACACAAACATTGTAAATCCCGTTTTTGGTAGATTAGACTCCATTTTGTGCAAGCCGAGGAGTCCTCGAGCTTGAGGAGTATTAGAAGTACCATCGTACCAAATTTCATAATTTTTAGACTTCGTTTGAGCCCTCAAATAAGCCCTGGAACCTAATTTTTAACTAGGCCGGACACTAGGTCTGGACAGGGCCAAAAGCTAGTCAAAAACTATAAAAAGAGCTAGAGAGCTCATTTTTGAGGTTAGATTGTAATCGAAACGAACTTGTAAGAGCATTTTGAAAGTAATCTAAAAAGCTCCATTGATTCTCACTCTTTGTCTTGCCTTGTGTGCGCGTGTGCGTGTATGTGTGTGCATGCTTGTGTGCTTCTCACTCACGCACTTGTGCCGCCACTTGCTCGAGGTCTTCATACCATCCTCACGTCTTCCCGGATTGACATTAAAGGAGGTGCTACTCATCATTGAGCTACACAAAGCATAAGGTAAAGTCAATTGGTTCAGTCAAAGCTAAGGATGGGAGCACTCTTCTGAGTAAGGTACTCTATGTTCCCACAATTCCAAAGAATTTGATCAGTGTAGGACAAATTGTGGAAAAAGGTTATGAGGTAAGGTTTACCAATGATGGAGTTTATGTGGAAGACCCTAGTCAAGGGTATAAACAAGTTATTGCAGGAAAGAAAGAAGGAAGGCTTTTCACATTGAAGGTACAAGGAAATGTTGGACATGCTATGTTCACATATGGAGAGCAGAAGGTGTCAGAATTGGATCTTTGGCACAAAAGACTTGGACACTTTAATGAAAGAGGTATCAAAGAAATGATTAACAATGATTCAGTACTTGGAATGCCTAACATTGCAGGTCAACACATGACATACAGATGTGAGGCATGTCAATTAGGTAAGGCTCATAAGCAATCCTATTCCAAACATGGATTTATGTACTCAGAAAGACTTGAATTGGTGCATACAGATGTGTGGGGTCCTTCAAAGGACTTTAGTATAAATGGTTCAAGATATTATGTCATATATGTTGATGATGCTACCAGGTGGATCACAATTTATGTGATTAAGGAAAAGTCAGAAGTGTTTAATACATTTAAACACTATCATGCATATGCAGAAAGGATTACAGGTCAAAAATTGAAGAGACTAAGGTCAGATGGAGGGGGAGAGTATTTTTCAAATGAGTTCAATGATTATTTGTGGAATGCAGGTATAAAGAGAGAAGTTACTTGCAGGTACTCTCCTCAACAAAATGGGGTAGCAGAAAGAAGAAATAGGACTCTTGTTGAGTTTGCAAGGTCCATGATGAAAGAGAAGAATTGCCCAAATTATTTGTGGGCTGAGGCTGTTAATACAGCTACATATTTGGTTAATAGATTGCCTTGTAAAGCTTTGCAGGGTATGACACCATATGAAGCTTGGTGGGGTAAGAAACCTACCTTGGATCATTGCAGAATATTTGGATGCTTGGCATATGCATATGTGCCATCTCAATTGAGGCATAAGTTGGAGCCTAAGGCAGAGAAATATGTTTTTATTGGCTATGATGATAAGCAAATGGGATACAGGTTGTGGAGTCCATCCACAAAGCAATTTATTGTATCCAAGGATGTTACATTTGATGAGCAAGGTACTTGGTATGCAGGTAAATATAATGTACATGCAGATGATGAAGAAGTAGTGGAACAAAGGAAAGGTAAAGCAAAGATTCAGTTACTTGATGAAAGTGAGAGTAATGAAGTGCAGGTTGAAGTTGAAGAGAGGCCAAGGTTTGATCCAGAATGTGATGAACCAGAGACCTCAAGAAGTGCAGAAGTTAGGAGATCATCTAGGCACAAATGGCAACCTACAAGGTATAGCTATGACACTTCATTCTTGACTACTAAAGATTATGCTTATTTGGTAAAAGCAGATGAAGATCCTTCTACATATGAAGAAGCCAAAGGGAAGAAGAATTGGGAAGATGCTATGCAAGAGGAGTATGATGCATTGATAGAGAATCAAACATGGGATTTGGTTCCTAAACCTAATAGTCAGAAGATTATTGGATGTAAGTGGGTTTACAAAACAAAGAGATTTGCAGATGGAAGTGTGTCTAGGTACAAAGCTAGACTTGTTGTGAAAGGGTATGCACAGACATATGGAGTGGACTATGATGAGACTTATAGTCCTGTGGCAAAGATGACAACCATCAGGACACTCATTGCAATTGCTGCTTGTAAAGGTTGGAAGTTGTCTCAATTAGATGTTAAAAATGCTTTCTTGAATGGTTACATTTCAGATGAAGTCTACATGGAGCAACCAGATGGGTTCAAAGATCAAGTGAGTCCAAATTATGTGTGTAAGCTCAAGAGAGCTTTGTATGGGTTGAAGCAAGCCCCAAGGGCTTGGAATTATAGGCTTGTGAAATTCTTGAATGATCTTGGATTTCAAGCATCAAAGGCAGATAGTAGCTTGCTAGTCAAAGCAAGTGAAGATGGGTTCATTTATGTGTGTATTTATGTTGATGACATAATACTTACAGGAACAGATGATAAGGGGATACAAATGATCAAAAAGCAGATGGAGAAAGAATTCAAAATCAGTGATTTGGGGAACCTATCATTCTTCTTGGGAATGGAGATTTCTTATACTCAACATGGAGTATATGTGACCCAAGAACGGTATCTTAAAAATTTGCTAATCAAATTTAAAATGGAAGATTGCAGGGTTGCACCTACACCTTTGGAAGTGAACCATAAATTATCTAGGTTTGGAGGAGAAGAGTTCAGAGATATGAAACTCTATCAAAGTTTGGTTGGTAGCTTGATTTATGCTACATTGACAAGGCCTGACTTGTCATATGCAGTTGGTATGCTTTCACAATTCATGCATTGTCCTAGAAAGGAACATTGGATTGCAGGACAAAGAGTACTTAGGTACATCAAGGGTACACTCAGAGAAGGGTTGTACTATGGGTTTACTTCAGATACAAGAATCAAGATATATAGTGATGCAGATTGGGCAGGTAATGTGGATGATAGAAGATCAACACATGGATACTTGTGCTATGTAGGAGACAAATTGATTTCATGGTGTTCCAAGAAGCAACATACAGTTGCTTTATCATCTACAGAGGCAGAATATAAAGGTATGGTGGAAGCTGCAAAAGAGGTAATATGGCTAAAGACACTTTTGAAAGTTTTTGATGTGATTCAGAGTACTCCTATTATTTGTGGAGACAATATGAGTTCATTATACTTGGCAGCTAATCCTGTATTTCATGCTAGAACTAAGCATATTGAAATACAGTATCATTTTCTGAGAGAGAAGGTCATTGAGAAAGAGATTGAAGTCATACACACTCCCACAAAAGATCAAGTTGCAGATATGATGACTAAAAGTCTAGATGGACCAAAATTACAAAGATTCAAGGATATGGCTGGAGTAAAGAAGATAGAGAAGAACCTCAATTAATGATTGAGGGGGAGCTGTTGGTGCATGACAATCATCAATTGAAGGATTATGGAGAAATGAAGTCAAGGAGTCAAGAAGGAAACAAAGTCAGATGGTTGAAGGAAGGACATTTTCAGAAAACTCAAAGATATGTACACATATGTACATTAGCTGACTTATACTCTTGTTTAAGTCATACACTTGTATATATTCATCTATAAATATGTTTGAAAATGTCGGGCAAGCAGAGCAGAAGAAGATTTGAGAATAGGGAGAGAGGAATTAGTGTCATTAGACACATGAAGAGTGAGTGAATTGTCCATTCTCACTTAGATGTAAATTTTCTGAAAAATCGAGAATTTTTGCGCCCGATATTTTGCTGTCTGCTCCTTCTGTGTTTAATCTTTTGAGAAATCCTTTTGCACGTATCTAAGTCCATAGCTAATCTATCTATGGCTAGAATTTGAGAGGTTAATTGTAATCAGGCTGTGAGAATTTTGATTAAGAACATTCATATGTAAGAATGTTCTAACAGTCGAGAAATCTGGCGCACATTTCATCTTCAATGAAATGATCATTGCTCAGTCTACAGTGTAAAGTTTTACACAAATGAGGGCTTAAAATTTAAGTTGGAAGATAAGCCATCTATGGCTAGAAGATCTTGATCAAACGGGTTCAGAGTTGAGAGAACCAGTGTTAAGAAGTTGCAGGTGTCAAAGTCGCCATTGCAGAGAAGCACTTTCAGACATAGGTAAAGTGTTTCACACATTTCTCAGTGTATGGTTAATCTTTTTGAGAGATTTAACTTGGCAAAGTTGCGCAACCTCAAGGCGAAGTGTTGTGCAAAGTTTTATCAAAAACTTTACAGGATTGATTAGTCAATGAGTGATTAATCTGCAGCAGACTTTCTGAAGAAGTTGAATTTTTCAGAACTTTCAATTTTTCTGATAATTTGATGAATGGTCTCTAAATTTGGTGGAGTCTAAGGTTAACCTTGACATAGAGGTGATCTAACTTCAAGGTTAACTTGTTCTTTTGGAGATTAACACTCTCCATCAAAAAGCCCCTAATTTGTTCAGCCTATTCGGCCCTTGACGGAGACATAGTCAGGCCAGCAGGTACATACAAAGGGTCCAAGATCAGCCCCCAGGTGGCTATTGGAGGATAGAAAGAAGGGAATCCAACTATGAGTATTCTGAGGATGCAGAAGCCTTCTGCTTGGATGATTGTCATTACATGCAGTTAGAAAGCTTTTGTTACGAACTCGAATAATTGGGGCAGTTACTAGAAGCTCACATTTTCCAGGCCAACCTTCGTGGACTGTTAAAGGATGAGGTGAAAGAGCAGGAGGCTTTCGTTCATTCAAATAGGAGCTTAGTGTTGCTACGAATTCTGGGGCAGGCTGCTCAAACTAACTCAGTGGATGAGAGTTTTGATGTCATAGGAAATCTTGATTACTTCAGTTTTTTGCATCTTTCGAGGATGTGCATGCTTCAATAGGACTTGTACCAAGCGGCGTGCTTGTGTCCTTTTTGCAGTGGGGAGAACGCTACGATTGGAGAACTGCAGTTGTTTGCAATATCAAAGAGATTTAGAGATTTCCATCAGTGTTCATAACTTTTATGGCATGGTCCTTGATTGAGGTCATTTGTTACCCGCAATATGCATTGATCACAATTGGACTTTGTCCAAGATGGTTGAGTTGGCTTAGATACACAGCTTTTATACCCTTGTATCCCATTGGAGCTTGGTGTGGGGGAAGTATTGCTCTGCTATCAAGCCTTGCCATATATAAAGAAGTCAAATCTCTTTCGCAGTTTTTTGATAAGCTCCCATTTAGCTACTATAACTTCATTGTGGCTAGGCTCGTTTTGTGTCCATTCTTATGGTGGAGTCTATACATGCACATGCTCGGAAAATTAACCCAGGAGGTACACACTTTGCTGCTGCCGGAGGTGTCTGAGAAGGGGGGAACGGGTGTTCGCAGAGTGAGGAGCTCTTGGCATACGGGCTGGAGGAAGCTTTGGAATGTTGAATCTTGCAGACGATCATTATTTGGTTCTGATAGTCCCTTCGAGTACAGAGGAAAGAGTACTCAAAGGGTGGGTTCTCTCGGGCTTCTCTTAGTTGGGGCTCCTGTTCATTTCCCTGCAGACCGAAGATACTCACAGAGTGTAGAAAGTGAAGGGGCAAATCCTTCTGCTGATCTGGACTGTTAACACCTGGATCGAAGCAAAATTGTGCGGTACAGTCGAAAGGTCGACATCAATACAAAGAATTACCAGGTCATAAAAGCGAAGTCTTTTATAGTCTGGAATGATATAGACATAGATAACCCTTGAGCATCGTTTGCTTGACGTCCTCTTAGGATAAATGTTGCTCTGAAGTATTGTTAACAAAACAAGAGATTTCTGGACCTCCTTTTTACTCACTCTTGACATTATAGAGCATGTGATGATACTACACTCACCCACAACATGAGGGTGCTTCATATGTGCATGAGTTGTAGGGTTCGGGTGTAGGACTAACAGGTGATGTGACTAAGTATAAGCTCTGAAATACGAAAGAAGAACCATCATCATCTTCAATTAATGTGCAAGAACATGTACTGTAAGAAAATGGGAGGTAAAGAGAACTGAATTTGTTTGCGGCTGCAATTTTCCTTGCTGCGTTTGGTGGGTGGGAGAGTGATTAATGACCTTGGGTGGTTGATGTTCCATGCCTATAGAGTGTGCAAGAGGTAAAAGGGAAAAGTGTGAGGAAAAGATAATGCATGAGAGAAGGGTCAGAAGTATGTGTGTGTAGATGAGCGTATGAGAGTAAGAGGGGTTGGGAGAGCGATAGCGCGTACGCACGAGTCTGTATGAAATAGTGAGATTAAAGGTACAGTTGAGGTTCAAGCAATACAAGTCGATTAATTTGAGGTGATTTGAGCATACCATAAACGCTTCTCGGCCTCCTTTCCCTTGGACTAAGAGGCTATTCATTTGGTGCGTTTGCCGGGAATTTATGAGCTAGTGCATAGCCATAAGAAGAGTCCATTTCGAGATAATTGCGGGCTCTAAGTAATCCAAGTAGATCGATTGCGAGGGGTTTGCGCAAAAATAAAGGCTTTCACAATCATCTTTTCCGTGGGCTTTAGAGCTATACATTTTGGTGCGTTTGCCGGGAATTGGCTTAGCACATCTCATAGAGATTGCTACAAGTTCGCTTGGTGCCCCAATTGTGTGGCACAGCCAAGCCCCGAATTGGTTGCTTTGGCCTTGGTAGAGAGATGGCACAAAGTACACAAGTTGTAGATGTTTGAGAAATTAGCTCAAGAATGATGACTCCGAGAGGGATTAGAAGTCGAAGCGGATTTGGGCACCCAATGAGAAATCATGCATATGAATGTTGCCGGGTTGGCCCAATCTCGAATTACATTCGGTGTTGGTGTTGCGAAAAGATAGGGCACATCGCGAAATTTTGCCCTCGTGTGTGCACCCCATTGGACTTCGTCCCTAGATGCATGGAATGCGGGAAAAAGAGACTATGCGAGCACGTGTGTGGCTCAAAAGAGGTGATTGACCTAAAGGTCGCAACGAATGAATCTGATAGGTGCTTATCCTCCTTGTATGTGGAAGTTGACAAAGGTGGAGTTACTTCATCGACGGAAACTGCGAGAGCAAGTGGAAGCAAGGACACTGGATCTCATGATCGAGACTTGGTAGAACTTGTGAAGAGATTGGAATGTCAAGTCAATTGGTTGCATGTGGAGCGAGATAACGAGAGGATCAAAATAGAAAAATTAGAGGAAAATCAAGAGAAAATGGCCGAGGTCCTAGAAACTTGGGAAAAGCAAGTACGCGTGTTGAAAAATTAAAACAAGGAAAGGAAAAGAGTAAACAAAAGCTGGAGGCAGAATCTTGTGAAACCCGAGAGTGAAAACGTGGTCTGGGACTTGAGATCCGGCTTGATGGTAGCCGACTGCTTTGGAGTTGCGATTGAAGAAGAGCTCTCAAGAGACGAGGATGACCTAATGAGGAGAGTCGAAGGAATGGAGCATGAAATTGAGAAGGTACAAAGCATAATCCGTCGATACAGTGATCAAGCGGGTAAGGCATGTGACGAGTTCCACCTCGAGTTAGAAAGAATGAAAAGTGCCCAAGCGGAGAGTGATGAGAAAGTGAGACGAGTAGAGAAAGAGAATGCAAAGCTGAGTAGCAAGCTCGTTAGGTGGATGAATCGGAAAGACGACGAGATGCGAGGACAGGTGGAGGATCCGAGAGCGAGGAAAATGGAGGAAGAGCTGAAAGCGGTGTTGGATAGGTTGGATGCGTTCGGAATAGAGTTAGAAAGGACGAAGAATGATTTGTCGAAGAAGGTAGATGACCTGGATGAAGAAAATATGAGTAGGATTTGGGAGGAGAGGTCGATTCGAGAAGAGGTTGAAAAGTTGTCTGGCCAAGTCGGGAGGAGCGAGGAGGTTCCTTTGGAAATAGAAAGAAAGATGAGCCATTTAGAAGAGGAGAAGAAGAAAATGTGGGTTCGGTTCCATCAAGTGGATGATGAGATTTTTCGACTCCAAGGCAGTGATGAGCGAAAAGAAGAAGGGTTAAGGGATTTAGCTTTGAAGCTCGACGCATTAAGAGGTGTAGTAATGAATGGTGGCCTTCCAGACCGTATCGCTTGGCTAGAGGACAATATCAGCAAGCTGTCGAATCATGTGGAATCTCTGCGAGGCAGAGGATGGAGATGAAAAAGAAAAAGATGATATGATGGATGCCGGTTAGGACGGCTTGAGTCTTATTAGGGTTTGCTTTGCGGATTGCGAGTCAGAGATGTGAGGACGGATGGATCAAGTTGGCTGTACACTTAGGACTGAAGTGACACTTTTTGAGGTTTCAGGTCGGCAAAGTAATTAGTGTGTGCGGGTTTTGCGAGGACGGGTTGACCATGGCATTAGTGGCTGGATTTTGGCTTGAGTGGCAGCAGAGAGGAGATATGTCTCATTGGGATGTCCACGGGGGGATATATGTATGTGTGTTGTGATTGGTTGGGTTGGGAAAAGATCCTTTCTTTTGTCTCCTAATTCTCGAGATGCGGGAATGAAAAAAAAAAACTATATGTTTGTGTATGTGTGCATGTGGCTATGCGCCTATGTGGGCTGATAGGTGGGTGGACCCACTTTGGCCGGGTGGTCAAAGCCACGAACCGACATCGGTTTTGCATAGGGCTAGCTGTCTGTGTGTCGTGCACTGCGTTGGGTTGGTAGATGGGTGGAACAAACTCGATTGGGTGGTCGAGTCCACGAGTCGCATCTAGCTTCAGCGTAGGCCGGCAAGTGTGAGTAAATATGTGAAAAAAAAATGATGAAAAAAAAAGAAAAAAAATTGTGAAAAAGTGAATGAGAAAAATTCCTCGCTCGAGCGGGGACATAAGAGAGGTGAGAGAGCATGATGCTCGGATGGGAATATATGTGTTTGAGTTGTGCGGATTTGGGTTATGTGTGGGCTCCCGATGAAACATGTCAAATTGAAGCTTAAGCTCGGCTAGGGTTTTGGTTGCGATGTGTCTATGGAAAGCTTGGACTTGAGGGATCCAATCGTGCTAGTTGCATTGTTTGTCTGCAAACCTTCCGGAAGTGTTCAGTTTGGCTCTTAGGTGGTATGACAACTTGAGAAGTCCTGAATCGCGTCGACGATGAGTGATCTTGTTAGAGCGAGTTCCTGTTAGGCTTGAGTGGTCTTTGCCATGTGTCCATAAGGTTAGGAGAGGTGGTGGTGACCTAGCATCTGATCTAGTCGACGAGCAAGAAAAACAGAGAGATAGACAGGAAGGCAAGTGGGAATAGGAACCCTAGGTTGAAGAGGCATGAAAAATAAACACGAGGACTCGATTGGAAACGGAAGAAGAATTGGGAGGAGGTGGCGGTATAGCCTCGAAGGTAGGAAAAATGAAATTCAAGGATGGTACTTGCTTACATATATAAGCCGTGTGTAGAAAGTGTGTTGATATGTGGAATAAAGATGTGTGACGTGTTGAATGAGTAGTCGAGAAGAGTGACGAAGAGCAAATGTGCACATGTCTTCTGTTTGCATGTATGTATGTTGTGTGTGTTGAGTATATATGTGTGATGTGGATGATTGTCTTTCCATTTTGGTTGTAGATATTATTGTGATTTGATGACGAAAAGTTCTAATGTTTTAATGAAGTTTGCAGACAGGTGGACATGTCAATGAAGATGCGAGAAGATGGACAAAGATGGTAAGTGGAATGATTGGATTTTGGTACTGACAAATGATTGTATGAGTATGATTTTAGGTGCTTCATTGAGGAAGAAAAGAATAGACTTGCCTCGTCGAGGACGACTTCGCAATTAAGAAGAGGGGAGTATATTAGCTCAAAAAAGGGCCGGTTTTTATGCCCTACCATGTTTCTATTTGGCAGAGAATCTACTTGATTGCAGGGAATATGAGCATGTTCAAGATGCAATCACTTGTTTTGAGTGGATATAGCTTGAGGGAATCCATGCAAATTCTCGTACTTTTGTTC
>CM035421.1:94855908-94858408 GCA_020310875.1 Ceratopteris richardii
TCATCATAATCAATACCATATGTTTGAGCAAAGCCTTTGACAACAAGTCTAGCTTTGTATCTAGACACACTTCCATCTGCAAATCTCTTGGTCTTGTAGACCCACTTGCATCCAATAATCTTCTGTCTATTTGGTTTAGGAACCAAATCCCAAGTTTGATTCTCCAATAGTGCATCATATTCCTCCTGCATAGCTTTCTCCCATTTTTCCTTACCTTTTGCCTCTTCATATGTAGAAGGGTCTTCATCTGTATTCACCATATAAGCATAATCTTTTGTGGCTAGAAATGAAGTATCATAACTATACCTTGTAGGTTGCCACCTATTTCTTGTTGACCTTCTGAGTTCTCCACTCCTTGAGGTTTCTGGCTCTTCACATTCAGGATCAAATCTTGGTGTCTCTTCCACTTCAACCTGCACTTCATTATTCTCTTGCTCATCAAATATTTGAACTTTTGATTTACCTTTTCTTTGACTCACTTCTTCTTCATCACCTGTATTGATATTGATTCTACCTGCATACCAAGTGCTTTGTTCATCAAATGTATCATCCTTAGAAACCATAAATTGCTTTGTTGATGGACTCCACAATCTATAGCCCATCTGCTTATCATCATAGCCAATGAAAACATACTTTTCAGCTTTAGGCTCCAACTTGTGCCTTAATTGTGATGGCACATATGCATATGCCACACACCCAAAAACTCTGCAATGATCTAAGGTAGGTCTCTTACCCCACCAAGCTTCATATGGTGTCATACCCTGCAAGGCTTTACATGGTAACCTATTGACCAAATAAGTGGCTGTATTTACAGCTTCAGCCCACAAATAATTAGGGCAATTTTTCTCCTTCATCATGGATCTTGCAAACTCAACAATTGTTCTATTTCTCCTTTCTGCAACACCATTTTGTTGAGGAGAGTACCTGCAAGTAACTTCCCTTTTTATACCTGCATTCCATAAGTAATCACTGAACTCATTTGAGAAATACTCTCCCCCTCCATCTGACCTTAGTCTTTTCAACTTATGACCTGTAATTCTTTCTGCATATGCATGATAGTGCTTAAATGTATTAAACACTTCTGACTTATCTTTGATCACATAGATAGTGATCCATCTAGTAGCATCATCAACATAAATCACATAATACCTCGATCCATTTATACTGAAATCTTTTGATGGTCCCCACACATCTGTGTGTACCAACTCAAGCTTCTCTGAGTACATAAAACCATGCTTGGAATAGGAATGTTTATGAGCCTTACCTAATTGACATGCCTCACATTTGTATGTCATATGTTGACCTGCAACATTAGGCAATCCAAGCACTGAACCATTGTTAACCATATCTTTAATACCTCTTTCATTGAAATGTCCAAGCCTCTTGTGCCAAAGATCTAACTCAGAGATCTTATGTCCTCCATATGTGAACATAGCATGACCAATATTGCCTTGAATCTTCAATGTAAATAATCTTCCTTCTTTTTTCCCTGAAACAATCTGTTTATACCCTTGGCTAGGGTCTTCCACATATACTCCATCATTAGTGAACCTTACTTCATATCCCTTTTCAACAATTTGACCTACACTTATCAAATTCTTAGGGATTGTAGGAACATACAAAACCTTACTCAATAATGTGCTTCCATCCTTGGCCTTCACTGATCCAATTGACTTCACATTGTGCTTTGTGTTGTCACCTGTTTGAACAACATGATTAAAAACTTTACTTTCCAAATCAATCATCAAAGATATGTTACCACTCAGGTGATTGCTACACCCTGAGTCAATGTAGAAGACTCTTTGATCTTCATTCTGCCTTTCACAAGTTGCATTCATTATCAATGTTGAATCTTCCTTTTGATCTGAAGCATAATTGTAGTAGGTGTTGTTGTATTGTTGACTTTGGAATCCTCTACCTGCATTTCTTCCAAAGTAATTCCTTCCACCTCTACCTCTGTATTTACCTCTTTGATTTCTGCCACCTCTTCCTCTTGTATTATAATTCTGATTGTATCCACCATTATTCTGATTATTATGCCAACAATCATTAGCTAAGTGATTTGTCTTACCACAAATCCAGCAAGCTTTGCCTCCATCTTTGTTGTTCGTGCCTCTTCCTCTACCTTTGCCACCTCCTCTTCCTCTTAGGAAGTTGGCTTGAGTAGTTGTTCCTTCATCTTCACCTGCTTGTTGTTTTCCTTTGCTATTCTTCTTCTTATCCTTTGAATACATTGCATGTCCTGTACTCTTGTCACCATCTCCTTTAACATCCTGCTCAAATGTTAGCATATGACCTAACAATTGATTTAAATCAGGAGTGAAATGATCAAGTGATAGTTCTGTAGACAAAATAAATGGCTTCCATTTGTCATCACCTCTCAACCCTGTAAGGATTTGCCTTACCAACTTATCTTCCTCAATGTCTTCATCAACAGCTCCTAAAGCATCTGCAATATCTTTCATCCTTGTCACATAGTCTGAAATAGATTGAGAGGCCT
>CM035421.1:94875908-94890908 GCA_020310875.1 Ceratopteris richardii
CATATACATATACATATACATATACATATACATATACATATACATATACATATACATATACATATACGTATACGTATACGTATACGTATACGTATACGTATACCTATACATATACATATACATATACATATACATATACATATACATATACATATACATATACATATACATATACATATACATATACATATACATATACATATACATATACATATATATATACCTATACATATACATATACACATACATATACATACACATACATATACATATACACATACATATACATATACATATACATATACACAAACATATACACATACACAAACATATACACATACATAAACATATACATATACACATACATATACATAGACATATACATATACATATACATATACATATACATATACATATACATATACATATACATATACATATACATATACATATACATATACATATACATATACATATACATATACATATACATATACATATACATATACATATACATATACATATACATATACATATACATATACATATACATATACATATACATATACATATACATATACATATACATATACATATACCTATACCTATATATATACATATACGTATACATATACATATACATGTACATATACGTATACATGTACATATACGTATACATGTATATATATGGATACATGAACATATACGTATACATGTACATATACGTATACATGTACATATACGTATACATGTACATATACGTATACATATACATATACGTATACATATACATATACGTATACATATACATATACGTATACATATACATATCCGTATACATATACATATACGTATACATATACATAGAGGTATACATATACATATACGTATACATATACATATACATATACTTATACACATACATATACATATACACATACATATACATATACACATACATATACATATACATATACACAACATATACACATACACAAACATATACACATACATAAACATATACATATCCAGATACACATACATATACAAATACACATACATATACATATACCGATACACCTACATATACATATACAAATATAGATACATTTACATATACATATTCATATACATATTCATATACATATACAAATACATATATAGATACATATACATATACATATGCATATACATATACATATACATATTCATATCCATATACATATACATATCCATATACATATACATATACATATACATATACATATACATATACATATATATATACATATACATATACATATACATATACATATACATATACATATACATATACATATACATATACATATACATATACATATACATATACATATACATATACATATACATATACATATACATATACGTATACGTATACGTATACGTATACGTATACGTATACATATACATATACATATACATATACATATACATATACATATACATATACATATACATATACATATACATATACATATACATATACATATACATATACATATACATATACATATACATATACATATACGTATACGTATACGTATACGTATACATATACATATGTTAAAAGTCAAGCTTCAAGCTAAAAATTCGTGGGGAATCTTTTATGGACATGTGGAGCAATCAAAGGAAGCCAAAAGCCACGAGATTCCATCAAGAAAAGTCACTCAACCACTCCCCAAGTCATCTCAACTAATTCCTCCAAGTTAGGAGGCTGATTTGGAAAGGTAGTTCCTAGATTTTAGGGGCACACCTCTCACTATAAAAGGAGCATGTATCCCGACTTCTTTTGGGCCATCTTCTTGGAGTTTTAGCTCATGTAAAGTGAGAACTAAGTGCTGGAGTTGTGATAAGCAAGCCCCTTGCTTAAGCAACCCCCTTGCTTGCTTGTTTGTTTTCTTTTAGTAGGCATATCTATGTGTGTGCGCAGGCAGTGTTGCAATTCTCTACCCCTGAGTTGTTAGCATTGGTTCTCCCTCATATGGTATCCATTTGATGTAATTCTTGTCTCATTGGATAGCTATAAGAGTCTATTTTATGCTTACCAATTCTCTGGAGCATTCTCTGAGTAAGCTGGGAGCAACATTCATTTTAGTGAAGTTGTGTGATTGATATCTCTCTCTTTGTGTAGGCTCTGTTGGAAATATTTTGCTCTCTGTTGTAAGGGCTGGTTCTCCTTCTCTATGTATCCATTTGCTATGATTTTGGTGTCATTGGGTAGCTATTAGAGTCCTCTAAAGTTGACATAAGTTTGAGATTCATTCTCTGTATAATCTCTGAGAAAAGTTTGCTGGAGTGAAGTGAGGTCTCTGCTTGACTAGCAGTTGTGAGCATTCAACTAGCTCATGTTGTAGACATTGTTTCTCTTTGTGTAAGCATCCATTTCAAGTGAAATTTGTTTTGTTGGAAAGCCCTTGGTGTCTACTACAGGTCTACAAAAGCTCACTGGAGTTCTCTGCATAAGCTCTGAGTAAGAGCATTTTTGGTGTGCAGAGGTCAAAGAAGGATACCTGTGGAGGTCATTCGCGCTTCATCGTTGCTTAGGGGTTGAGATACTTCCCCCATCAGTGGTATCAGAGCATTTGGGCATGTTGGAGGTATCACATACAAGGAAGAAGACCTCTTGGAGTTGGTGGTTGAAGAGTTGCATCAACAAAAGCTTCTTGGAGGTAGCTCACATCAAGGGGGAGCTATTCTACTCAAATTTGCAAGAGCACAAGGTGTCCATCTAAGGAAAGCTTTGGATTGAGGTAACCTCAGAGCCTCATTTTCATTTTACACACATTGGAGCATTAGCCAAGGGCTAGGTCAAGTATCAAAGACTAGATATGGGAGACTTCAACACTCAAATTGAAAAGCTAGACAAAGGTAACTATCAACCATGGAGATTTAGGGTCTCCAACTATCTTATGGGCAAGGGCCTTTGGGGGTTGATTAGTGGAAGTGAACCAAGACCTAGGTTGGATGAGAATCCAACCAATGACCAGAGAAGGGCCTTTAGGGAATGGAATGAAAGAGACAAGAGGGTTATCTTTATTCTTTCCCAACACATTAGCAATAGCATGATCGGCCATATCCAAGACCTGGATTCAAGCATGAAGGTATGGGAGACACTTGAAAGGCTTTATTCAACAAGCACCAAAGCAAGGAAGATCCAACTCAAGAATGAGCTCAACAACCTTAGGAAGAGCTCAGGGAGTAGCATAAATGACTACATACTTAAGGTCAAGGAGTTATCAGATGCATTGGGATCCATTGGAAGCCACGTAGACGATGACGATCTTGTGGCTTATACTCTCAATGGTTTGAGAGATGATGAGAAGTGGAAACCCTTTACCACTTCAGTTTATGTAAGGGATAATCTTCCCGATTTTGAGCAATTGGTTGCTCTCATGGTCACCGAAGAAATGAACATAGGTGGAAGTTCAACTAAAAGCAAAGATGCACAAGTTTTCTATGCAGGTAATCAAAGGGGCAAAGGAAGACAAGGACAAGGAAGGGGCAAAGGAAGGTTTGGAGGAAGGCAAGGCCACTCAAGAAATCAAGGACATGACCAAGGCACCTCATCACAAAGAGGGAGAGGAAGATCAAGAGGAAGAGGAGGACGACATCAACAAAACAGGAATCAAGATGGCGAAGGATGTTACATATGTGGCAAGTTTGGCCACTATGCTAGAGATTGCTACCAAGGAGGAAACCAAAGGAACTATAATCAAGGTTCTTCATACAAAGGCCAAGGTAATTATGCTTCTACAAGTTCAGAAAATGACAATCTCTTGATGATGCACATGAATGGGAATTCAAGCAAAGTAGATAACACTTGGTATATTGATAGTGGATGTAGCAACCATATGAGTTGCAATGCTTCTTGGTTTACTAATCTACATGTTCCCAAAGGTAAAGGACATGTAGAAACAGGTGATGATACAGCCCATGAGATCTCCCATGTTGGAGATGTAGCTTTGGATGACAAGGAGGAAGGAAGATGTCTCAAGGATGTCTTGCATGTACCTACCATCACAAAGAACTTGGTGTCCGTTGGGCAAATGGTTGAAAGAGGCTATCAAGTAAGGTTCAACAAAGGTGGATGCTTTGTGGAGAACCCTAAGCAAGGTTACAAGGTCATAGCAAGAGGAAAGAAGCAAGGGAGACTCTTCACTTTGGAGGTAAATTCTCATTCTACTCAACATGTCTACTTCACATATGGAAACAAGAGGATTTCGGAGTTGGACTTGTGGCACAAGAGGATAGGTCACATCAACATACAAAGAATGAAGGAAATGCAATTCAAGAGGCTGGTTGAAGGTCTTCCCAACTTCCAAGGACAAGGTATGAAGCATTTATGTGAATCTTGTCAACTAGGGAAGCAAGCGAGACTTCCATTCAAGAAGAGTGGCTACATAAGCCAACATCCATTGGAGTTGATACATACAGATGTGTGGGGGCCAACGAAAGAGCAATCCATTGGAGGTAACAAGTACTTTGTCACTTTTATAGATGATTGCACAAGGATGGTTTGGGTTTATTTCATCAAAAACAAATCAGATGTGTTTACATGTTTCAAAGCATTCAAGGCAATGGTAGAGAAGGAAACAGGTACATATATCAAGAAGCTAAGGTCCGATGGAGGGGGAGAATATTTCTCAAATGAGTTTTCTGATTTTTTAATGGATCAAGGCATCAAGAGGCAAGTAACATGCAGGTACACACCCCAACAAAATGGAGTAGCAGAGAGAAAGAATAGATACATTGCCGAGATCGCTAGAGCAATGCTTAATGAGATGAATGTACCTAACATGTTTTGGAGTGATGCAGCAAATACCGCCGTGTATCTAATGAATAGGGCTCCTACCTCAGGGATCCATGGCTTGACACCATATCAAGCCTATTATGGTAAGAAACCTGATCTTTCCCACTTGAAGATATTTGGATGTACTTGTTATGTACATGTGCCAAGTGAATTGAGGCACAAGCTACAACCAAAGGCAGAAAAGTGTGTGTTTCTAGGATATTCAAATGATCATAAAGGTTACAGGTGCTTCAACCCAAATACAAAGGACTTGAGGATATCAAGGGATGTAGCATTTGATGAGCTACTCCCTTGGTATAAGAAGTATGATTGTATGCAGGACTATGAAGAAGAAAAGCATGGACATGATGAAGAACAAATCGACCTAGAGCTAAGCGGCCCAAGGTGTTCCATCAATGAAGATAGTTCAAGCATGAACTCACCATGGAGGGGGAGATCTTCATCAAGCTATGAAGCACAATCAATCAACAAAGGCAAAGCAACATTGGTGGAGTTGGATGAAGAAGTTAATGAAGTTGAAGATGATGAAGGACACATGATGGAGAAAGAAGCCACGTCAAAGAAAGAGATCAAGTTCCCAAGGCAAAGGAGGTTTATTCCTCCAAAAGGTGAAGAAAGGAAGTCTTCTAGAGTTAAGTATCCAACTCAAAGGTTTACTTATGATTCATACATGGCAACACATTATGCATATATGAACAAAGTAGTAGAAGATCATGAGCCCGATTGCTATGAAGATGCAAGCAGGTACACCGAATGGAAAGAGGCAATGCAAGAAGAGATCGACGCACTTGAGGAAAATCAAACATGGACTCTAGTGCCCAAGAAGGAGAACATGAAGGTAATAGGTAATAAGTGGGTGTATAAAGTAAAGAGGAATTCAGATGGATCTATTTCTAGGTTCAAAGCAAGATTGGTGGCCAAGGGTTTTGCACAAACCTATGGAGTGGACTTTGAAGAGACATTCAGCCCCGTGGCAAAGATGAGCACCATTAGGACACTCATTGCAATGGCTGCTAGCAAAGGATGGAAGCTCTTCCAATTGGATATCAAGAATGCCTTTCTCAATGGAGACTTGGAAGAAGAGGTATACATGGAGCAACCACTAGGTTTTGTTCATAAAGAGTTTCCACATCATGTTTGTAGGTTGAAGAAGGCACTTTATGGCCTAAAGCAAGCTCCAAGGGCTTGGAACCAAAGATTGGTGGACTATTTGATCAAATGTGGTTACAATCAATGCAAGGCGGATCCATCTCTCTTCATCAAACAAAGAGGAGAACTTGTGGTCTACATGTGTGTGTATGTAGATGATCTTATCATTACAGGTAATGATACAAAGGGCATTGAGGAGATCAAGGCAAAGCTTGGAAAGGAGTTTAGGATCTCTGATCTTGGAGATCTTAGGTATTTTCTTGGCATTGAAGTTGTATACAAAGAAGAAGGTATTATGCTCATACAAAGGAAGTATATTCTAGACCTACTTGAGAGGTTTGGGATGCTACATTGCAAGCCTATTTCAAATCCCATGGAAGTTAATGTAAAGCTAAGCTCCATTGATGGAGAGCCATTAGAGGATGTAACTTTGTATCGATCTATTGTAGGCTCTTTCAATTATGCCACAATAACCAGGCCTGACATAGCATATGGAGTTGGAGTGTTATCACAATTTATGCATAGTCCAAGGACTACACACTTGCAAGCTGCAAGAAGAATGTTGCGATATCTCAAAGCCACTATAAATGAAGGATTGTTCTACTCATTTGATGATGATATGCAGGTCAAAGCTTATTCCGATGCCGATTGGGCCGGTTCGAAGGAAGATAGAAGGAGTACAAGTGGTTACCTAGTCATGCTAGGTAACAAGATCATCTCATGGATTTCAAAGAAGCAACCCACGGTGGCATTATCTTCCACCGAGGCTGAGTATAGAGCTTTGGCTCAAGTCACATGTGAGCTAATGTGGATTAAGAAGTTATTTATGGAGCTTAATTTGCAGGTTGACACATATCCAATTTTTTGTGACAACATGAGTAGCATTCATCTAGCATCGAACCCTGTCTATCATGCTAGAACCAAGCATATTGAAGTGCACTATCACTTCATAAGGGAAAAGGTGATATCCAAGGAAGTTTCAGTACATCATATTGGTACTAAGGACCAAGTTGCGGACATGTTTACAAAGGCTTTGGATGGGATGAAGATTTCAAAATTCAAGCAATGCATCAACATGAAGGAGCTTGGATGAGGATGAAGAATTGAAGCTTGAGGGGGAGTGTTAAAAGTCAAGCTTCAAGCTAAAAATTCGTGGGGAATCTTTTATGGACATGTGGAGCAATCAAAGGAAGCCAAAAGCCACGAGATTCCATCAAGAAAAGTCACTCAACCACTCCCCAAGTCATCTCAACTAATTCCTCCAAGTTAGGAGGCTGATTTGGAAAGGTAGTTCCTAGATTTTAGGGGCACACCTCTCACTATAAAAGGAGCATGTATCCCGACTTCTTTTGGGCCATCTTCTTGGAGTTTTAGCTCATGTAAAGTGAGAACTAAGTGCTGGAGTTGTGATAAGCAAGCCCCTTGCTTAAGCAACCCCCTTGCTTGCTTGTTTGTTTTCTTTTAGTAGGCATATCTATGTGTGTGCGCAGGCAGTGTTGCAATTCTCTACCCCTGAGTTGTTAGCATTGGTTCTCCCTCATATCGTATCCATTTGATGTAATTCTTGTCTCATTGGATAGCTATAAGAGTCTATTTTATGCTTACCAATTCTCTGGAGCATTCTCTGAGTAAGCTGGGAGCAACATTCATTTTAGTGAAGTTGTGTGATTGATATCTCTCTCTTTGTGTAGGCTCTGTTGGAAATATATTGCTCTCTGTTGTAAGGGCTGGTTCTCCTTCTCTATGTATCCATTTGCTATGATTTTGGTGTCATTGGGTAGGTATTAGAGTCCTCTAAAGTTGACATAAGTTTGAGATTCATTCTCTGTATAATCTCTGAGAAAAGTTTGCTGGAGTGAAGTGAGGTCTCTGCTTGACTAGCAGTTGTGAGCATTCAACTAGCTCATGTTGTAGACATTGTTTCTCTTTGTGTAAGCATCCATTTCAAGTGAAATTTGTTTTGTTGGAAAGCCCTTGGTGTCTACTACAGGTCTACAAAAGCTCACTGGAGTTCTCTGCATAAGCTCTGAGTAAGAGCATTTTTGGTGTGCAGAGGTCAAAGAAGGATACCTGTGGAGGTCATTCGCGCTTCATCGTTGCTTAGGGGTTGAGATACTTCCCCCATCAACATATACATATACATATACATATACATATACATATACATATACATATACATATACGTATACTTATACATATACATATACATAAACATATACATATACATATACATATACATATACACATACATATACATATACATATACATATACATATACATATACATATACATATACATATACATATACATATACATATACATATATATATACATATACATATACATATACATATACATATACATATATGTATACGTATACATATACGTATACATATACATATATGTATACATATACATACACATACACATATACATATACATGTATATACACATATACATATACATATACATATACATATACATATACATATACATATAAATATACATATACATATACATATAGATATACATATACTTACACATATACATACACATATACATACACATACACATATACATACACATGTACATACACAACTACATATACATATACATATACGCATACACAAACATATACATATACATAAATGTTGGTGCATATCAAGCCTTCACACATTGGCTTGGAACATTAGACCCATGGAAGGCTAGCTTGGACAAAGCTCTATCAAGGCTTCACTTGAAGCAAGGCTCATATGAACATATGCTTAGATGTTCTCACTTTTTATCCCTTTGTAAAAGTCATTGTGACTTGGAATAATTTGTAACCACACCTACTTGAGAAAGTCGTGGAAATCTGAATGTTGTAATGGAGAGAATATCTCCCTACTTTTAGAGGAGAGATTCTAGGGAGCCTTAGTTTGAATTTCAAATTCAAATGATCAAAAAACTCCTATATAAGATGAAGTGAAAAAGTCGCGGTTAGTTCACTCATTCCAGCTCACTCCCCGAGGCATATCTTCATTGTAACTGAGTGTGTGTTAGTGCTACTCCATAGCCTACACCACCACACCTCAATTAGCTATGCTTTTCATGCTATCGAGCTTGTACAATCTTATTAATCAATAGATATACACACATTTCTCATTTCTGGTTCTCTGTGTTAACTTCTCCAAGTCTGTCAACGTCAAAGGAGCATATCTCAGGATCTACTGAACCAAATCAAGAGATCTATAGCTCATTGGAATCAGCTCAAAGTCTTCTACAAGCATACAAAATGTCAGAGGATTTCATTCAGCCATTTGGGAGAAATCCGCTTGGAAGTGCACACTGGTCTGTGTCTGCAGAGTTCCTAAAAAGTCGGGGGTGATTATAATTTTGCTAAACTTATTTCTCACTGCATAGTTTATCAATTGAAGTGATTCCACTTGTGATTGGTAGCTTACTAAGGTACTTTAATACTCCCAAAAGGAATTGTTCCAATTTTAAGTGTGCTGGTCACACTGAGTAAAAGTCTGAGCAGGTATCACTACAAGAATAGAAAGTTTTTCTTGACTCTTGAAGTATCAAGGTATCTGTTTTGGTTTGATCATTACCCAAACCATTTTCAAAGTACATATATGGTTTCTTTGTGTCATTTGGAAGCTAAGCAAGTGTACTAAGCATATCTGAAGAGAAAAGAGGGCAGGTGTGAAGCAGGTTTTGCAGCACCAACTGATTTCCTGAGTGCATCCATCCATCACATCCAACAGTGGTGTCAGAGCAAAGAAGGTAATCATGGGTGATGGTTTCCCTTCATTCATTGACAAATTGGACAGAAATAATTACCAGGCTTGGTCATTGAGAATGAAGACCTATCTACAAGGGAGAAGTCTATTTGGATACATATCAGGAGATGAGGAGTTGCCCTCATTCAAGACTAGAGGACTACCTACAAAGGATGAACATGAAAGGCTCAACCAATGGTGTGCAAAGGATGCTTTGGCAAGGTCTTATCTCTTAAACTCTATATCTGACTTTCTTTTACCTCATGTAAGGAACTGTAAGACTTCCCAAGAAACTTGGGAAACCTTGTCAAACTATTTTTCTTCCAACACAAGGGCTAGGAAGAATCAATTATGGATTGAGTTCACAATCCTTAGGAAGCAGCCCAAGCAATCAGTCTCAGAGTATGTGACAAAGATCAAAGATGTGGCAGACCAACTAGCAAGCATTGGAGAGGAAATTGAAGAGGAGCAAATAGTCAGGCAAGTGACAAATGGACTCAAGGCAGATGATAAGTGGGAAAGTTTCACCACTGCAATGGACCTCTATATGGACATGCATACCCCTGATCTCACAACACTCATGGGCCAACTATTTACACATGAAGCAAAGTTTACAAAGGCTGGAGATCAATCAAAAGGTAATAATCCCTCTGCTCTCTATACTGAAAAAAAGGTTAAAGATAAAGGCAAGAAGAAACAGGATGAAGAAGGCTCTACCTCTCAAGCTAATTATGCAGGGAGAGGTAGATCATCTAGAGGAAGAGGCAGAGGAGGTAAATCAGGTAGGGGGAGACCCTACAACTCATCACCATGCAACATTTGTGGATTGTCCAATCATACCACAGATGAATGCTACAAGAACTACAAGAATCAGAGAGGAAGAGGCTACTCAAGAGGTGGATACTCTCAAGGGAGAGGCAGATTCAACCAACATCAAAGCTACAATGGATACAACAACCAATACAACAACAACTACAACAACAACCACAATGGAAACTACCAAGGTGGATTCAGAAATAGAAGAGACTACAACAATTACACAGAGGAGCAAGATGACTCCCTATTGATCATGAATATGACCTCCAAGATAGGTACAAATGATGATCATTTATTTTACATTGACTCAGGATGTTCTAACCATGTAGCTGGGAATGTGGCACTACTTTCTGATTTGGAAGAGCCCAAGGGCAAACATCAGGTACAAACAGGTGATGACACTAAACACTCTGTTGTCAAAGTTGGAAATGTGAAGACATGTGATGGTAATCAGAATCTATTAAGCAGGGTACTCTATGTACCAACAATAACTAAGAATTTAATGAGTGTTGGTCAGATGGTGGAGAAAGGTTTGCAGGTCAGATTCACACAACATGGAGCATATGTGGAGGATCCAAAACAAGGATTCAGAAGGATAGCCAAAGGGGAGAAATCAGGTAGATTATTTACATTTGAGCTAGAAGACACCAAGAATATTGCTCTGTATAATTATAAGGATCAGACACTTTCAGAGTTAGAAATATGGCATAAGAGATTAGGGCACATAGGAGAAAGAACTCTAAAGCAAATGTGCAGGGATCAATGTGTGCTTGGGATACCTAATGTATCCAAGCAACACATGATTTACAAATGTGGATCATGTCAATTTGGTAAGTCTCACAGATTACCCTACTCAAGGAAAGGTTTCATGCATGAAGACTACCTAGACTTGGTACACACAGATGTTTGGGGACCTAGCAAGGACCCTTCCATTTCTGGTTCAAGGTATTATGTGTCCTTCATTGATGACTATAGAAGGTGGACCATTCTATACTTTATGAAGCATAAGGATGAAGTATTTAATTGTTTCAAGAGGTATCTTGCACTTGTTGAAAATCAAACAGGTAGGAGCTTGAAGAGGCTAAGGTCAGATGGTGGAGGAGAGTACTTCTCCAATGAGTTTGAAGATTTCTTGCAGGAAAGAGGCATCAAGAGGGAGATTACTACAAGGTACTCACCTGAACAAAATGGGGTAGCTGAAAGAAGGAATAGACTTATAGTAGAAACAGCTAGGTCTATGCTTAATGAGAAAAAGTTGCCAAATTACCTATGGGCAGAGAGTGTATCCACTCCCACTTATCTCATCAATAGGTTGCCATCTAAATCACTTGATGGCATGACACCATATGAAGCATGGTATGGTAAGAGACCCTCTCTGGATCATTGCAAAATTTTTGGTTGTGTAGCATATGTGCATATTCCCTCACAGGTAAGGGGAAAGCTAGACCCCAAGGCTGAGAAATGTATCTTCATTGGTTATGATTTGAACCAAAAGGGATACAGATTCTACAACCCAACAAACAAAGGGTTCAAGGTAAGCAGAGATGTCATATTTGATGAGAATGACTCATGGTATGAGAATGAATGCAGGAAAGTGAGTCTACCCTATGACATGGAAGAAGATTTTCCAAAGCTCACTAAGGAAGAACCAACTCAGCAAGAAGATTCAAGCTCAGATGATGATACAATAAACCTTGAAGAGTTCAAGGCTTGGAAGTCTAAAGGAAAGATGAAGATGAAGCAATTAGAGGATAAGCCAGAAACTTCTACTCAAGCAATGAGGAGATCTCAAAGAGAAAAGAAAAAGCCTATCAGATTTGGGTATGACACATCACTTGTAACTAAACATTCTGTATATCTTGCAAAAGACTTGTTGAATGAAGAACCAGGTACCTATGAAGAAGCAATTACAAAACCAGAATGGAGAGAAGCCATGAAAGAAGAAATAGAAGCTCTCGAGGAAAGTGATACTTGGGACTTGGTACCCAAGAAGGACTCCATGAAGGTGATAGGATCCAGATGGATCTACAAACTAAAGAAGAATTCAGATGGAACAATAAACAGGTATAAAGCTAGGTTGGTAGCCAAGGGTTTTGCACAAACCCAAGGCATTGATTATGAGGAGACATTTTCCCTTGTGGCCAAGATGCCAACTATCAGAGTATTGGTGAGTGTAGCTGCATCCAAAAATTGGAACATGTACCAATTGGATGTGAAGAATGCATTCTTGAATGGATGGATATCTGAAGAAGTCTACATGTCACAACCACCTGGCTATGAAGATCCAAAAAAGGTACATTATGTTTGTAAATTGAAGAAGGCTCTGTATGGTTTGAAGCAGGCACCTAGAGCATGGAATTACAGATTGACCACCTACCTCCAAGACCAAGGATTTGTGATGAGCAAAGCAGACACTTCTCTATTCATAAAGAGAAGTAGTACAGAGGTAATCTACTTATGTGTTTATGTTGATGACATCATCATTACAGGGAATGATGTCAATGGGATTAGACACATCAAAGGACAGATGATGAAAGAATTCAAGATCAGTGATCTTGGACTATTAAAGTATTTCTTAGGTCTTGAATTTGTCTACACAAATTCAGGTATCTACATCACTCAAAAGAAGTATGTACAGGATATGGTCAAGAAGTTTGGTTTGCAGGATGCAAAGGTATCTACTACTCCAATGGAGGTTAACCAAAAGCTAAGTGCTCATGAAGGAGAAGAAATCAAAGACATTACAGGATACCAAAGTATGGTAGGTAGTTTGAACTATGCTACCTTGACAAGAATTGACATAGCATATGGAGTTAGTGTGCTTAGTCAATTCATGCACAAACCAAGGATACCTCACCTAGAGGCAGCAAAGAAGATCTTGAAGTACCTCAAGGGAGCTCAAAGTCATGGTTTGTACTTTCCTTATACATCAGATATTGACATAAAAGTTTACTCAGATGCAGATTGGGCAGGATGCAAGGATGATAGGAGGAGCACCTCAGGCTACATTTGTTTTGCAGGAGATAAGCCTATTTCTTGGTCAGCCAAGAAGCAACCTACAGTGGCATTGTCATCCACTGAAGCAGAGTATAGAGGGCTAGCCAATGCAACTCAAGAAGCTATCTGGTTGAAGCTTCTTTATACAGAGTTAGGTCTACACACAAGACCACCTATTATCCTTGGAGATAACACTAGTTCTCTTCACCTTGCAGCAAATCCAATTTATCATGCCAGAACCAAACACATAGAGGTTCATTACCACTATGTGAGAGAGAAGTTACTTAGCAAAGAAATTCAATTGA
The DNA here is from genome assembly GCA_020310875.1 of Ceratopteris richardii. NCBI lineage: Eukaryota > Viridiplantae > Streptophyta > Polypodiopsida > Polypodiales > Pteridaceae > Ceratopteris > Ceratopteris richardii. Next base: position 94,889,793 of record CM035421.1, read on the forward strand.
CATATGTGTCTACTAATATGCAATGTGCAGATTTACTTACAAAGGCATTGGATGGAAACAAGTTATGCAGATTCAAATCTATGATTGGATTGCAGGAAGTAATTGAAGAATGAAAGAGAAGACTTAAGCCAAAGTGTTTGGCTTGAGGGGGAGCTGTTGGTGCATATCAAGCCTTCACACATTGGCTTGGAACATTAGACCCATGGAAGGCTAGCTTGGACAAAGCTCTATCAAGGCTTCACTTGAACCAAGGCTCATATGAACATATGCTTAGATGTTCTCACTTTTTATCCCTTTGTAAAAGTCATTGTGACTTGGAATAATTTGTAACCACACCTACTTGAGAAAGTCATGGAAATCTGAATGTTGTAATGGAGAGAATATCTCCCTACTTTTAGAGGAGAGATTCTAGGGAGCCTTAGTTTGAATTTCAAATTCAAATGATCAAAAAACTCCTATATAAGATGAAGTGAAAAAGTCGCGGTTAGTTCACTCATTCCAGCTCACTCCCCGAGGCATATCTTCATTGTAACTGAGTGTGTGTTAGTGATACTCCATAGCCTACACCACCACACCTCAATTAGCTATTCTTGTCATGCTATTGAGCTTGTACAATCTTATTAATCAATAGATATACACACATTTCTCATTTCTGGTTCTCTGTGTTAACTTCTCCAAGTCTGTCAACTTCAAAGGAGCATATCTCAGGATCTACTGAACCAAATCAAGAGATCTATAGCTCATTGGAATCAGCTCAAAGTCTTCTACAAGCATACAAAATCTCAGAGGATTTCATTCAGCCATTTGGGAGAAATCCGCTTCGAAGTGCACACTGGTCTGTGTCTGCAGAGTTCCTAAAAAGTCGGGGGTGATTATAATTTTGCTAAACTTATTTCTCACTGCATAGTTTATCAATTGAAGTGATTCCACTTGTGATTGGTAGCTTACTAAGGTACGTTAATACTCCCAAAAGGAATTGTTCCAATTTTAAGTGTGCTGGTCACACTGAGTAAAAGTCTGAGCAGGTATCACTACAGGAATAGAAAGTTTTTCTTGACTCTTGAAGTATCAAGGTATCTGTTTTGGTTTGATCATTACCCAAACCATTTTCAAAGT